>JBBDGP010000646.1:3687500-4282500 GCA_037952835.1 Lithobates septentrionalis
CGCCTGGGTGGTATAAAAGTTAAGATTTTTTTTTAATACTTCTCTTTTAAGCATACTTACAGAAGGGGAAGCCCACAGTTAGGATTTAAGACACTGATAAGATTCTTTACAAATTAATTGTGTTCATACATATGTAAAGAAAATAAATGAACCTGAAAAAGTTTACAAATGATATGGTGCAGCTACAATTGAAAATAAAATCTAATGCCCTGTACACACGGTCGGACATTGATCGGACATTCCGACAACAAAATCCATGGATTTTTTCCGACGGATGTTGGCTCAAACTTGTCTTGCATACACATGGTCGCACAAAGTTGTCGGAAAATCCGATCGTTCTGAACGCGGTGACATAAAACACGTACGTCGGGACTATAAACGGGGCAGTAGCCAATAGCTTTCGTCTCTTAATTTATTCTGAGCATGCGTGGCACTTTATGCGTCGGATTTGTGTACACACGAACGGAATTTCCGACAACGGATTTTGTTATCAGAAAATTTTATAGCCTGCTCTCAAACTTTGTGTGTCGGAAAATCCGATGGAAAATGTGTGATGGAGCCTACACACGGTCGGAATTTCCGACAACAAGGTCCTATCACACATTTTCCATCGGAAAATACTATTGTGTGTACAGGGCATTAGAAAGCATGTTTGGAACACAAGCAACCTATCAGGGCTTATTTTTACCCTAGCACACCTGTATCTGGTAATCTGGTGTTATGGGAATACCACAGTCTACTTTAATAGAATTAGTTAGCTAGTAATCTTAACCCCATCCATTGGGCTCCCCAGGAGTGCAGGAGGCTGAGGCATCACCATTTTCTGGCATGTAGTATTAACACCTTCCAACCCCCTACACAAATTCCTAACACTGTGCTTTCTTTTCTCCTGGCCTCCACAATGCACACCAGCCACCCCATCAGACAAGCTCTGCAGCCAACCCATATCGTAGAGAGACCCCTCTTCACTGAGCCACAGCCTCACCAGAAGCTAAAGCCTAGTTACCAGGGCCAGTTAAAACATCAATTCGATGTCCACTGGGTTTTTTTTTTTTTGCATCTCAGTGCTGCTGATCTCCTCCATCCTCTTTCAGACATTTCCTGTCTACATGCACTTGCTCCAGCATCGGTTGCATGATGCTTGGGATCCGCTTCCTAAAGGTGACAACAGTGACCTATGCCTGCACAGGATGTGTTAGAATGGCAGCAAATAGCGTCAACCAGGGGCACATGTGATAACACAGGAAAACAATTGTACAGATATATACAGTTTCTCACAAAAGTGAGTACACCCCTCACATTTTTGTAAATATATTTTATTACATATTTTCATGTGACAACACTCAACAAATTACACTTTGCTACAATGTAAAGTAGTGAGTGTACAGCTTGTATAACAGTGTCAATTTGCTGTCCCCTCAAAATAACTCAACACACAGCCATTAATGTTTAAACCGCTGGCAACAAAAATGTGATGGGTGTACTCACTTTTGTGAGATACTGTAGAGGAGAGGAGTGAAACTTCAATAGGGATTTAAAAATCTAAACTGTAGAGCAGGTTTATTTTTAAATACCTAAACAACATACAGAGGATGTTGACCAACTCTTGAAAACGATGACTGCTTGCTTGTCTCTGACAACTATACTTTGAAAGAATTAGAGTTCCTAATCTACATACGGTACTTGGTACCAGGAAGGTGCCGAGACCATTGGACCAGAATGACAGCAAATTAACTAGTATTCTCATAATGAAGTTCAGCAATGATAAGCTTTATATTTCCTGAGTGTAAGATTCAGTAAAAATTGTATTACAGTATTAAGTTGTGTTGTTTGATTAATAAATAATCTTCAAAATAAGTTTTTAGGCTTGAATTGCAGCTAGAATTAGAATTCAAAGAGCAACTACAGAGAGATAGAATTAGCAGTTAGCTCAGTGTTATATTAAGCGTCTGCATAAAACTGCTACTAGAGTCCAAATCTAAGAGTCACAGAATTGAGTGGCTGTGGAGTCATCAGATTTTGTAGCATCAAATGAAATTATTGCCTAACACTACTATTCTTAAAAAGTCCCCCCCCCCCCCACCCCTCCTCTTACCTATACTGTCTACCCTGTGTGAAAAGTTCTGTATTCTTATCTTTTTTTAGTTCGGTCATGTGTTCCTGCAGCTCCAGCTCCCTTGCATCAGTGAGCAACACCTGCAGGGCAGAGAAGGGAGTGTCAAATCACTGGATGCCACGGCAGCCAATGAGTGATGTCACCTGAATTCCCAGCTGTCGTTGAGCACTCCCTGACATAGGGGAGTCAGATCTACAGGATCATGTGACCTGTCTGCAGTGGACTCAAAAAGGGTAAGTACGCAGGTAAATAGTTAATGTTAGGCTTTAATTCTACTTTAACTAATTCAAACCCAGCCTGAAGAAAATGTGCTCTAAGAATGTTTGAACGCAGCAGCCTGCAGCTATGTCTGCAAGTTTGATCCTCTTGCTGAGATGGACAAAACCTGAGAGAGAGACCAGAGACTGCCATTTCTGTAACCTGTTATCTGCTATCAGTTAAAGAGGAAGTAAACCCTGATGGGTGTTACTTACTCTTTGTTTCCCTGCAAAGGTAAAGCATAATGGGCTACTATGCATTGCATAGTAGCCCATTATGTGACACTTACCTGCAGGAGAAGCCCGCGATGTCCCCGTCTTCCTCGCTAGTAGCGAGCGTCCATTCTCCACCCCTCTTCCTTCCGGGGCCGCGAACCTTGGCTCTGTGACTGGCCGGAGTGGCGTGACATCGCGCATGCACATGGGAGCTGCCTTTAACGGCATGACCCGAGCTAGAAATGGCACAGCGTGCCCTTTCTAACTCCGGCGCATGCGCAGAAGAAATCGCCCTACGGCCCTAGACCGTGCAGGTCTGGGAGATATTTCAAGCGCCTACAGGTAAGCCTTAATCTAGGCTTACCTGTAGGTTAAAGTGGTTGTAAAGGGTTTACAACCCCTTTAAAGCTGCACTCCAGGATAAGCAAATATTGCTCAAATGCAAGACTCATGTTTATTTGTCCTTGAATCTTGGTGTGCTTTGTGTATTTCTATCAGATCTACGCAGTAATCCAGAGTGAAACTTTTCCTCTGTGCAGAAGCTTCCTGTAATAAAGACCGAGCACTGCTAACCTCGCTCCATGTTCAGGGTGACCGGTCTAGTCTCCAATCCCTCCTGTAGCTGTCTGTGGACAGTTTGTAATAAGTGGAGCTTACTGGGCCCCTCAAACAGCTCTGCTCTCTGAACAGATTATATACAGCACAGTGATGATGTCACTGCTACTTTTTATGTTGTTATCTAGGTTTGCAAAGGCATTCATTGCACACAAAACTGATTTAAAGTAGAATTCCAGCCTAATGCTAAGTAGTCTAAACTAAAATGTTCACTCCAGTCTCCTAACTATACTGCCTAACCTGTGGAAAAAAGATTGGTAGCTGAAGGGGGGGGAGGAGGGAGCGTTCAACAATGATTGGGAATTCTGGTAGTTGTGATGTCCATCATAGATTCCTATGTCCCAGCCATTGACACTGTCCCCTCCTCTCCCCTGCAGCCGCCGCTGACACAGGGGAGCCAGAGCTGCGGATCACCTGACTGAACCAGCATGGACTAAAAAATATGCAAGATAGGGAATAAAGTACTCGATTTTCTTTCCTTCTGCCATGAGGGAAAGAGAAGAAAATTGTGAAATGTTCCCATTGGCACATTCAGTGTTGATGGGGGAATGCCTACCGCAGAGCTATTGTATTCTGGCAAGGGGGGGGGGGGGGGGGGGCATGGGGAGCATGAAGAAAAATCTGACAGGGTGCTTGTACCCAAGTTGATTTATAGATCAAAATTCGTCCAGTCCCTGCTCGGGATGCTTACTATTGGGGACACTAGGCAAAGGGGGGGTGGGAGCGAGGACCACCGGCAAGGGACACAAAAAGAAGATCAGTGCTGCTCTTTGCAAAACTATTGCACAGAGCAGGTGAGTATAATATGTTTGTTTTTTGTTTTTTTTTTTTGTTTTTTTTAATCTTTCCTTCAGAAACACATTTTTTATGAGTGTGTTATTTCACTGGTATTATGTTGAGAAACTTAAAGCAAAAAACTAAACCCATAAATTTAACTGTTTTTCCAAAATGGTTACATTCAAGACATGCCATAATTGAGAACGGTCACAGTTGCTTATGCTCTTAACCAAACTGTCAAGCCATCGAATGGCTGGGGTCATGACTGATGTGCCGTACCTTGGCAACTGCAAATGACACAAAGGCTAACATTGCAGCTTCCCCGGCTGTAAATTATAAGAGGGTTTAGTTCCTCGTTAAATCATATGTTCCAACTTTCCTTGGGGTCACTGCAAATTAACTTAAGATGATCATACATAAGCATGCTCAAAAATTAAATTAAATAAATGTGACTACCATCCAAGAAACACCTAAAATTTGGCCCAATTATAAAAAAAAAAAAAAAGAAGCCCTAAACCTTCTGATGTAACTTATCTCCAATTCAAGTTGCTCCTGCAGGTCACGACTGTTGCAAAGCAAACCATTGTGAGGGCCTGGAAACTACCCCCCCCACGTCAATGTCATGGAAACTAGGAATAGAGTCCCCAGAGCCATGATCCATGCAAAGATCAAAGTAGTTCTTCTTGACAGGGTCAAAAAGTGCCTTTGGAAACCCTGGGTCGACCACTACCTTCCCCCTGACTTTGATAATGCATTACTTGCACAAACTGTTGGCGTTATATAAATCATGTATAATAATAACTACTCCCCTAAATTGCCTTATCTGTAGCCCTGATTACCCATAGGGACCGGATTCATATCCCTTCTCTCCCCCCGAGTGACCTCTCTCCATGTCCTCCACCTCTCTCCTCTAAACTACTTTTCCCACTCTTTCCCCTCCTCTTCTTCCTTTTTCACTACTCTTTAGCTTATCTCTCCCATACGTAAACTTGCCATTTTGAACCAGTCTATCTGTCCATCATACAGAGGCCGGACACTTCCCACCAATAGCAATCTCCCCAAGTTCAGAAACTCAAGTGCTCTCAGTGATTGTCCCCCACTTTATCCCTTTTCCATTTCAAGGACTCTTGGACATATGTTTGCTTGCTAATATCGGGGCAATCCCACCTGGAACTCCCTGGAATTAGCCTCTGGTCATAGGGACTATATTGGCTTCTGGTCAGCATTCACCAACGGTCTCTTGTGTGCCCTCAGACTAGCTCACACCGAGTTGCCTTCTTATACATTGTTGCTATTTTTGTTTTATTACAATGGGCTGTTACCCTACCTTTGCATTATCATAGTCTCCCCCTCATCTAGGGGATGACTTCAGTCTGATTCATTTCATTGTGACTTTTTGTTCTTTCTTTTAATCAAAAATTTGAACAAGAAAAAAAAAAAGAAGCCCTGAGTTTTGTGTTTTGTTTTTTAATTCTGAAAGACATAACACGGACTGTTTTCAGAGCAGGCTTTTTGGTGCAGGTTCTTATCTCATTTCCTCTGTGTATCTACAGACTTGTATCTGCAGAATACACAATAGTTTTCCTTCTTTGCTGATAAGCAGAGAGGGTCAGGACAAATGCTTTCATCTGGAGTCTGGAAATGCTGTAACAAAAGTTACAACTGAACTTTAGGTTAATGGCCTATTAACCAATGAATTACATATGAGGGAGCTGTTTTTACCCTGCAATGCATTTGAATATCTGTCCATCCAATCTTGATATTTACACAGAGCTGCCAAACAACACACTCATACTGGTGACTTTTCTCTGTTGCAGATACTGCCCAACTCCAGGAATTACAAAATAAACTAACATGGGTTAAATCAGGGGTGTCTAACCTGCGGCCCAAGATGGCTATTAATGCAGCCCAACACAAAATCATAAACTTACTGAAAATATAGATTTTTTTTTTGGCAAAAATCCAATTACCTTTTGAAAACACATGCAGCCATAGAAAAAATTGATAGACAGTGTCTCGCTACTGGACTTTTATAAGTTTTATCTTCCCAAATATCCCACTCTTCACAATCACACCTTATTCATGTTATCAGTTTTCGGCAGCACCTATATTGGTGAGCAACTATTTTCAAAGATGAAGCACACGAAGGGCAAAATTAGAACCAAACCCCACGACCTTATGTGGGACCTTCTCATAGAGACCCCTACGTTTTTTGTGTTCACTAGCTAACTAAGATATAGTTTTTTAGGGTACAATCTTAGATATGTGGGCTATTATCGATGCAGTTGTTCCTTTATCACACCCCCACAAACATTATTTTTTCTTTTTCTTTTGCATGTCAGAATGTCAAGACTAGCTGGTTTAGTTGTATCGTATGCTAGTTCACCTTGTACCTATTAATGTTGTCTTACTTGTTACACTGTACTTGCTCTCATTTACATGTAATATTCAAATTATATTCAATAAAATGTTTATGCAAAAAAAAAAAAAAAAAATAGAACCAAAATATCTGATGAGCACCTTAAGAATTTGTTGAGAATTGCTACTACATCCATCCAACCAGATACTGATGTGTTAGTTTACCAATAACAGTATCAAATATTACACTAGTTTTAGGTTTCCCTCTTTTACTTTTATAATAAAAAATTATACAAAAAAATGACATTTTATTTCTCAGGCATGTTAATGTAGAAGTGATTCAAGTGGCTATACAGCCGCTCAATCAATTATACAGGTGGCGGGCAGCCCATTTACTGCATAGAGAACCCGGAATTGATCACTGCATAGAGAAACCGGAAATTTGGCACTTCCGATTTCGGTTTGATGTTTACAAGCCATTACTGGCTTGTACAAGCATCGGATCAGACCAATCTTGGTTTGATCAGATGCTTCAGAGGCCAGATGAGACATTTGGGGTCTAATAGACCCCAAATCTCTCCATAAAGAGTACCGGTCATGATCATTGTTACCACAAGGGATGAACAACATAGCAATATAGTTGCTAATAAAAAATAAAATAAAGAGACAGTGTAAAAAAATAAATAAATAAATAATGAAAAAAAATGTAAAGCACCCCTGTCCCACTGTGCTCACGCGCACATGCGGACGCATACGTAAGTCCCGCATGCATATGTAAACAGTGATGGCACCACATATGTGTGGCATCATCTTGAACATCAGAGTAACTCTAAACTGGTAACATGTAAAGGCTTTTAAAGCGTTGTTTTTTTTAAAGTGTAAGTAAACCCCCTCATCGTTTTCAGCCATGGAAGCTGCCATCTTTGCCTCTGTTTATTCTACAAATGCCATGATACTGCACATGTGATCAGTCATGACACCAGCCATTGGATGGTTCGACAGTTTGGTTGAGAGCACAACCAATGGGAGTGTTTCATTTCCGGCACGTGCCGGAAATGAAACTGTTTTATGGATGGGTTTACTTCCACTTTAAGTACCATAAGTTTGACGCTGTTCTGTGGGTATATGCATTTTTAAAGCGTGACATGTTAGGTATCTATTAACTTGGCGTAACATCATCTTTTATATTTCACCAAAACTTTGGGTATTATATAGTGTTAGTGTGCACTAATTTTTAGTATAGGGCGTACACACGGTCGGACTTTGTTCGGACATTCCGACAACAAAATCATAGGATTTTTTCCGACGGATGTTGGCTCAAACTTGTTTTGTCTACACACGGTCGCACAAAGTTGTCGGAAAATCCAATCGTTCTAAACGCGGTGACGTAAAACACGTACGTCGGGACTATAAATGGGGCAGTGGCCAATAGCTTTCATCTCTTTATTTATTCTGAGCATGCGTGGCACTTTGTCTGTCGGATTTGTGTACACACGATCAGAATTTCCGACAACGGATTTTGTTGTCGGAAAATTTTATCTCCTGCTCTCCAACTTTGTGTGTCGGAAAATCCAATGGAAAATGTCTGATGGAGCCCACACACGGTCGGAATTTCCGACAACACGCTCCGATCGGACATTTTCCACCGGAAAATCCGACCGTGTGTACGGGGCATTACAGTGTATTTTTTCCAAAAAAAAATGTGTTTGAAAAACCACTGTGCAAATACTGAGTGACATAAAAAATTGCAACACCCACCATTTTATTCTCTAGGGCCTCTGTTAAAAAATATAGAATGTTTGGGGGTTCTTAGTAATTTTCTAGCAAATAAATTTAGATTTTTACATATATTTGAGAAGTGTCAGAATTGGCCTGGGAGTCAAGGGTTACAATTTCAATTTCATTTTTAATGAATACATAACTACATTAGCTAGCATATTTTTATATGTCTGCCTGGCCACCAGATGTCCTCAGACTTCTGAGTTAAGCTTGCCAGTGATCAGTAGGCTGATAAAAATAAATAAATGAATGGATTCCCCCACCCAAACATTCAAGGTGCATAGAGGAATCCTCCCCAGTCATTGTATTCTGACAGGGAGTACTTCTCAAAAGGCAAATGTATCAACATTCACCTTCATGTAAAGCTGGCCATTCCCATCCCAGCCCATTCCCAAAGCTGGCCAGCTTTACATGACACCCAGTGAAAGCCTATGAGTACACAGCATCATAGCGTCACCCTCTAGGCATGATGTTCTGCAATCACAGTGTATTGATGAACAATGAGTGGCACTGCTGTTACCATGTCACATGACCAGGTAGAAGACATCGGGGGGGGGGGGGGGGGGGAATGGTGGTGGAGAGCCATTAAAGTAGGACACATGGAGTGTGGTGGGGGGCTCAGAAACCCAGAGAGTGTTTTTAATTGTATATACAGTACAGCTCTTTTTTTTTATTTTTTAAAAGAGTAGGTGAGAAATAAAACCAATGTCAGCTTCTTCTGTCTATGTCTCCGCTGGGGAAATACATACTCTTTATTTGCCCCGACAGCAAAGTGATGGGAAACCAAGAATGTGGCAACTGTGTAAAGCTGGATACACACTATACAATTTTCTTTAGATTTTTTTCCTTTAGATTTACCAAACCATATAATATGAGGTCAAACCTAAACACTTTGAATTTGTATGCAATCAGGCAGGCCATTGCACTACACAGCTGAAGGTAAATCTAAAGGAAGTCTACAAACAAAAGTTGTATAGTGTATATCCAGCTTAAGTCAGGACACAAGGGGAAACCTCTCAAATAATAAGTAGACAGCAAAAAAATAAAATAATTATATATATATATATATATATATATATATATATATATATATATATATATATATATATATATATATATATAATATAAAAAAATATGCATTATTTATTTACGTTACGTTACATTAACAAGGACTGTGGCAACATTTCAACCAGCTATGCTTTTTTTTTTAATAGCTAAAAGGGTACCAGATTATCACTACTAATTTATACCACAGAATCTACTTGTGTCATTGATCAGGGTAAATTTAACACAAAGGGTCACATCACAGATGTCTATGTGAGAAGATAACAAGCATGGAGGTCAACGCTGCAACCAACTCCCACTCTTACCCAGAGATGCCATTGTAATAATAAAAAATGAGAAAGTATGTCTTCCTTTTCAAGCAGAAAAAAAATGAATAGATCTAAAACTGGGAAGTTATATTCTTCAAGAAAGCAAAAACCTGTCTGAGGTTCTGACCTGATTAGAAGCAAATTAAATCACTGGCAGAACAGAAATAACTCAGACTTTGCTTATTAAAACTTATCCGGTACAATAAAAGTTTTCTTGTTTATAATGTGCACTGTGAACTTGTATTATTGCTGTACACAGCTGAGCACTGGTAAATATTCCATTAAAACTCCTAAATGCCTCTATACACTAGAAAAGAAAGGAGCCAGCCTGGACCAGAACAGTTCACACATACCCACGTAACTTATTCAATTAGAGCTTTTGTCTGGAAGCTTTCACTACAAGCCCAAAACTAATTTAGGAGAGGCTAGAACCGACTCACCAGGCACACGCCGATCGCTTTTATAAGCTTTACAAAATCTGCTAATGTACTTAAAGTATGCACACTAGCTAATAAAAAAGTACTGCACCATTTAGGTAAAAAAAAAAAAAGTCCATTAACCAATTCCTCATAACTATGCAGTCATCTACACCAAGCTTAGGATTTCTACATCCTAGTTAACTATGGAAACAGCACAGCCCCATAATATCAAATGTGGTTGTCAGAAATCCTCTCCTTCTGAGCCAACAGATAAGCAAGACAATGTTTTAAAGTGGTAGTAAATTGCAGCATTAAAAAAAAAAAAAAAAAATCCCCTGCAAGGCAATGGCATAACGTGCTAGCATACATTGCATACTAGCACATTATGAATTAACTACTTTAGAATGAAGCCTTCTAGCAGTGCGCTTTCAGCGCCGGCAGGGCTTCCATCTTCACCTGGTCTTCCATCCGGGTTCGCAAGATCCGGCAGCTTAAATGGCTGAGCTGCGATGATGTCACTGCCACGGCACAGCACTCTGAAGGAACGGTGCGGGTATGCCGTTCCTTCAGAGCGCATGCGCTGGTGACATCACTGGCTGCCAAAAGAGCGAATATCTCCTAAACGGTGCATGTTTTGGAGATATTCATTTTACAGTGTAACAGTGTAGAGCTGCCTTTCTCAACCTTTTCAACACTAGGCTGATATGCAAATAGCATCCAGCACATATTGGAGCCACCTCCTCCAATCTCCTGCACCCCACTAATAGCCGTGATGGTCACAGGCTGCCTCAAATACCAACATTTAAGTATGAGAACTTTTCTGTTTTTCATTCTATGATGTTAATGACACAGTGACCATGGCTTTTATGGCCAATATTAGTATTTCTGATCCACAGAATTACTAGATTTCTTAAAGCAGGGAACAGGGGTACCAAGGATGAAAAACATAAATCATTCTTTATGATATCTACAAATCTGATTTTTTTTTCTTTCTTTTTTAGCTTTTCACGTTAATAAGATATTCACAGCAATAATTGATAAGAACATCACACAGTAAAATAGTTGATAACACAACACATACAATAAATGACCTTTCATCATGAAATCGATTGTATTTAAATCAAAAGTGTTTACTACATTCTGCACTTAATTTAACTAGGAATGGCATTTTTTTAAGCTAGGTTAAATGATTTTCCACATAGCCATTTTTTATTTATTTTTTACTTTAACTCTGCACATCAGTGACATTGGTAGACCAGGATTACATGTGCCCTTCCTGCACCCCATCTAAGGCCGAGATGCTTTTTTTTTTTTTGTATTTATGTTCTGTCCTTTCATTGTTTAGAGAGAAATATAAGGTTAAAACACCTACTGATCATTGTGTATCACTCTAGATACTGTTCTACCATGGACCTAAGTACGGGACACCCTATAAGAAAATTGGATGAGCAGCTCGTCGAAATCTTGTACGATAAGGCATTTTTTGGTTTTGACGTAGGAACATTGTACGTGGATTATATTGTTGTTTATTGTTTCCGATCATGCGCAGTCTTTCGTATGCATTTTTTCTCGTACGAAAAAAAGTGCACATTAAATTAAAATTGTTAGTTCTGTTAATGTATGAAAAAAAATTGTGAGTTCGTCCCTTTGTAAATTTTCGTTTGGAAGGTCCGAATTGGCTGTCGATAGTTGTGTACACGTTATCAGAAAATTGTACAATTGTTCCTCATACTAAAATGTTTGCCTGATTTAGTGTACCAGCACCCACAGCCTACTATAGTGATAGAAGTACTTTAAATCTATTCCTGTACAATCACTACCTTAGATCTGTGTGGGAAATTATTATAAATAATTATCTTCTAGGATGGTAACTCTGCTTTTCACCATATTTTCAGTGGAAGGATTCTATTCCCCATTGGCCTGTCTCACAAAAACGTGGTTGGCCATATCGTTACTACCCAACTCATCTTCTACTGATAACAGAGAACAAGACTGAAAGCATGCATGGAAGCTGGAAATATAGCTTTTTTATTTAAACTGTGCAATAAACATGCAGTTCTGGTTTAACAACTGGCCACTTTATTGTCAATAAAGCACTTGTGACACTGTTCTGGAGTTATGGTCGGTTTAAGACTTGAGCCAAATTCACAAAAGTGTTACAACAGTTTCCAAAGGAATCCTCAGTTTATAGATATTAATTGGTATGATTACATTAGAGCAACCAGAGACTGTCGCAGAGTGAAGGCTCGCTCACACAAGCTTTACTCTCTGAAGAGTGATCCGTGTTCAGATTATTTTTAAGAAAGCAATGAACAGGCTATGAGGAGGTGCTGTATTGCCTCCTTACTGCCTGCTGTAACCCCTTGAATCCCCACACTAGCATGCTGTAACTGCATGCACTGCACGCGGTGGGGGGGAGCTTGCAGAGTGGCTTTATTCACTTGAATAGGTTGTGTTTGGCGGGTGCTAAACATGACAAAAGCAAAAGGGGGTATATTTCCTGCCATGGATGTGTAAAGCCCCAGCAGTTGCCTCTACACCTAAAGGGGGTAGAGGATGGAGGGGGATACAGGTGCTAACAGTGCGGTGCAGCTTCAGAGTTGTACTGCCCCAGAAAAGCTAGTGTAAAAAAGCTCTTGGTGACATACATTGGGTGTCATACAGCACTTCATCTGAGCCTGTTTTACAACTCGCATGTGTCATAAGATCCTCAGGCGCCTGTCCAGCACTGGCTGTACACATTTAAGGGTCAATCCAAATTTCGTGGAGAACCATTGATTCCCAGTCATGCCTTTAGGCAGCTCAGGACTCCATACTACAATAGATAATATTGAATTTTACCATACCTTGCCAGGTCCATACAGTTATCTGTGAGGGTAGCAGATGAGTTGAAGTATTCTCTACTGGCAGCCAGAACCAGTTCCACACTCTTCTCATAGTTCACTCTATAGAACACTTTTCCTTTAGAACTGATGCCCACAGGCAGGTCGATGGAAGTTGCATTGCAATGCATCATATGCCCAGCCAGCTGGATGTTCTCTTGGCGACTTGAACACAGCAGACTATCTGCAAAAATCTTAAACATGACAGAAACAAAGAGTTAGCAATACATACATACAAAACCTATCCAGTAATCTTAGTGACAAAACAAAACTAACCAGTTCATATATGACCTGCCTATACTTGAAGTGCTGCTCTAAGCAACCCCTATGACTAACCCCCACGCTGACAGCGTGAGGAGGAAAAAAAAGCTGATCACTGGCTTATGTGCAAGGGACATCGGTCCCGAAGAGGCAATTCTGCCTCATCTGTGTCCACCAGTACCCCCTTCGAGTGCCACCTGCCATTACCCACAGTACCACCTATCAATGCCCAAAAGTGCCACCGATCAATGCCCACCAGTGGTGCCAATCAGTGCCACCGCAGTGCTGCCTATCAGTGTAACCAACCAGTGCCGATCAGTGCCCATTATTGCCACCCATCAGTGCCCATCACTGCCACCCATCAGTGCCCATCACTGCCACCTATCGGTGCCCATCAGTGCCGCCTCATCAGCGTACATCAATGAAGGAGAAAAATTAGCTGTTTGCAAAATTGTATAACAAAATATAAAAAAATAAACATTTTTTTAAAAAATTTGGTCTTTTTAATTTTTTTTAACAAAAAATAAAAGCTGCAGAGATGATCAAATACCACCAAAAGAAAGCTCTATTTGTGGGGAAAAAACAATAAAAATTTAATTTGGGTACAGTGTTGTATGACCGCGCAACTGTCATTCAAATTGCATCAGCGCTGAGAGCTGAAAATTGGTCTGGACAGGAGGGGGGTTTAAGTGCCCAGTAAGCAAGTGGTTAAAGGATATGTTCACCTTTACAGAAAATCTGTAAGGTGAACTTATAGTGGACCCCCTCCTCATTCTCCGCTGTCAGGCACCGGGACATCACTTTACCGGTCCGGGGATTAGAAATCCTTCTGGCTCTCTCTCCTCTCTTTCAGTGCTGACAGGACGGGCTAGGTGGATTCTGACTGATCAACGACGTCCATGTGACGGTGCTGACCAATTAGAAAGCCTCCTATCCATACATACTGAGAAGTACATATAGGAGATTAAGCCATGGGGATTTCAAATCTCTGGACCAGTTAAAGTGGCATCCCAGTGTCTGACAGCAGAGGATCGTGGGACTCCGGTACTGTGGTAACAGGGGGGATAGGGAAGGGGTCCAGTGTAAGCTCACTTTACAGATTTTCTGTGGAGGTGAACACACACTTTAATAAGTCTAGAGTAAAGTATACTTAAAGCGTCATTAAACACACATCAAAAAAAAAAAAAATCAGTAAATGGTGTATTACATGCTGTTCACACACACCCACTCACCCACCTTCTGTTCATGTCCCCACTGCAGTTGAGGATTTTGCAGAGTAGTGTTGGCAACTCTGCACATGTTCCGTTTTCAATTCGTTTCTATGCTGAGCATTTCCTCCCTATCACATCTGAACAGCCCATGTGACTATAGTCACACATGTGGGCATATACACTAGTAAATGACAGCCCATTTCCTCCACGATGCCCATCTCAGATGTGCAGTTCATGCAAGACAGCCCAAGAATTTACAGGAACTGGAGGTTTTTTGCCAAAAGGAATGGGCAGCTTTACCATCTGAGAAGAAAAAGAACCTCATCCACAAATTCCACAAAAGACTTCAAGCTGTCATTGATGTTAAAGGGAGCAATACACATTAAGAACTGGGGTGTGTATTTTTTTTTTTTATCAGAGTCATTTGGGTAGTTTTTGTTGTGATTATTACTTAAAAAGAGTAAACACAGTTGATTGATAATGAATGGCTTCAGCCAAACACTAAGCATGAGGGAAAGAAACCTTTTTGTGTTATCATTCATATTCTCTGAAAAATGGCCAAGAAATCATAAATTCTGCCAGGGTATGTAAACTTATGAGCACAACTGTATCATTAAATATTTATTTAATAGATTTGCTCTTTAAATGTCCCAATCTGAACATGAAGTATATATAAACTCGAACTGGATTTGATTTTGTTTGCTGAAGCAGTGTTTACCATAAAACATGATTTTTCACTATTAAACACTGTACTCATTTCTCATTTGTTCATTTTGCTTGCATCTCAGTGCTGCTAATTTCTGTCTCTTTTTAGCTACTTTATGTCTAGGCAGATTTTCTCTAGCATTGGCTTTGCATCATTGCTCTAGACCAGGGATCCTCAAACTACGGCCCTCCAGCTGTTACAGAACAACACATCCCATGAGGCATTGTAAAACACGGACATTCACTGACATGACTAGGCATGATGGGAATTGTAGTTCCTGAACAACTGGAGGGCCATAGTTTGAAGACCCTTGCTCTAGACCATCTATCTGGACCATGCCACTTGTAGTCTCCCCCCAGGGACATGTAACGGGGTGACAATGCAGGAGTATGTGTGAATATTTTGTCAGCATCATAAGGAATTATGTTAATAAAAGCTACACAATTGAAACTTTCAAAATTGTGTTAGCATGCTAAAGTTTATACAAGGTTTTAAAGTTTGGGTTAAAGCATATCTAAACCTCTCCAAAAATGTAATAATAAATAAATAAATGGTCATTTTTAAACTTGCTACACTATTAGATACTTCTGCCTTTCTCTTTAAATATTATTAATTGGGAATATTGAGGATAATCGGGTCAGGATTAACCATTGAGTTTGATTACTAATGGGAGAAGATGGGAGATGGTCCATTCTTGAAGGTGATGCCTGACTGCGCTTTTTTACCGCAAGGTCAAATTTATTTGGCAAGAGGCTGTCCATGTGGTTTGAGGATGAAGGTTTCTTTGTCACACCTTCATTAACATTTAGCACTATTCATTAGCACTATTAACTACTAATCTCTACTTAAAGCGGTAGTAAACCCATCCTGTGCTATTTCCACCATATCAAGCTTTCCTACCTCATGAATGAGTTGCTCTGTGTAAAACGCTTCCTACCTTATCCCTTTCTGTGTAATCTGTTCTTTTCTAATCAATGACGTAATTGGCGCATGTGCAGTTAGTCCCGTTTTTCCGGCAGGCTCTTCTTCTTGCCGGAAAATTGTGTACATGCCAGGGTTGCGTCATTTCCTTTGGCTGACGTCAGATCCTGGGACACTTCCCCACTGAGAAGCTGATCCTAACCCCATGTGACTCGCTACGTCACAGGGGATGGAGCGCAGAGCCGAGGACAGAGCCTGTCTGTCTGAAATGAAAACGAGGCTTGGCTTCAGGAATGAATGCGCACGTGCGGGATTATGGCCACAGAAGAAGAGTGAGGGCGGAAATAAAATACAACTGAGACGCGTAAGACAGGAGTTATAATGGCAGCGGCTGAGTACAAGCAGAGGCGATCATAAAAAGTAAATGTTTTCAAGTAAGGAAGTTCTATTTGCATAATGTATGTGAAGCATAGCTACTAAACCGCAACAAGAAATGGGTAACATTATCTGAGTTTACTACCGCTTTAAGGATTTATGGACTTATCTGACCAACTCTGATTGTTTATTATTTATTGTGCTATTTGCATTTTGTCAGTCTGTTTTTTTTTATATTAGTGCTGTGCTGTTTCTATGTAGGTTTTTATTGTTGTCTGTGTCCCTGCTGTGAAGCTTCACACTCAGCATTTGCCATGGTGAAGGTGTCTGCAAAACAGGAAGTGAAATGAAATATCCCCAGGAGGTACACAGACAACAAAACAAAACAATTTATTTAACAGTTAAAGCGGTATTAGAGTCTGATTTTTTTTGTTTATTAAAAGAAAAAAGTTGTTATACTTACCTGCCCTGTTCAAGAATTTTGTACAGAGCGTTGGCTTAACCCCTCTTTTTCATTCTCCCGTCTGTGCTGTCTGCTCCTCCTCTTCCCTGAATGCCCCCCTTCAGCAAGCTGTGTGTTGAGAGGGTACCTGTGTGGGTATGCTTCCTAGTCAGGCTGTGTGCATCAATAGACTCGCACAGCACAGTTTAGCCACGCCCCCCCCCCCCCCCCCACCGGGCAGGTAAGTGTTGGGGGGAAGCAGGTGTTGTAAAGGTTTTTTTTACCTTAATGCAGTGAATGCATTAAGGTTAAAAGAAAAAAACTGGGGGGGAGTGAGGACTGGACACTAAGAAAATCTGACGCTACTATGTATTGTTCTAGCCAACACTCTATTAACATGTTATGAAAGTAAGTACTAAGTAATGTTTCAACTGTTTGCAGAAAGACTCCCGTTGACAATCATATGTATATTTAACTTGAAAATTAACAAAAATTTAAGTTTAACCACTTGAGCCCCGGACCATTATGCTGCCTAAGGACCAGAGGTCTTTTTCCAATTTGGCACTGCGTCGCTTTAACTGCTAATTGCGCGGTCATGCAATGCTGTACCCAAACGAAATTTGCGTCCTTTTCTTCCCACAAATAGAGCTTTCTTTTGATGGTATTTGATCACCTCTGCGGTTTATATTTTTTGCGCTATAAACGGAAAAAGACCGAAAATTTTGAAAAAAAATGATATTTTCTACTTTTCGTTATAAAAAAAATCCAATAAACTAAATTTTAGTCATACATTTAGGCCAAAATGTATTCGGCCACATGTCTTTGGTAAAAAAAATGTCAATAAGCATATATTTATTGGTTTGCGCAAAAGTTATAGCGTCTACAAACTAGGGTACATTTTCTGTAATTTACACAGCTTTTAGTTTATGACTGCCTATGTCATTTCTTGAGGTGCTAAAATGGCAGGGCAGTACAAAACCCCCCCAAATGACCCCATTTTGGAAAGTAGACACCCCAAGGAAATTGCTGAGAGGCATGTTGAACCCATTGAATATTTATTTTTTTTGTCCCAAGTGATTGAAAAATGACAAAAAAAAAAAAAAAAATATTTACAAAAAGTTGTCACTAAATGATATATTGCTCACACAGGCCATGGGCCTATGTGGAATTGCACCCCAAAATACATTCAGCTGCTTCTCCTGAGTATGGGGATACCACATGTGTGGGACTTTTTGGGAGCCTAGCCGCGTACGGGGCCCCGAAAACCAATCACTGCCTTCAGGATTTCTAAGAGTGTAAATTTGTGATTTCACTCTTCTCTGCCTATCACAGTTTCGGAGGCCATGGAATGCCCAGGTGGCACAAAACCCCCCAAAATGACCCCATTTTGGAAAGTAGACACCCCAAGCTATTTGCTGAGAGGCATATTGAGTCCATGGAATATTTTATATTTTGACACAAGTTGCGGGAAAGTGACACTTTTTTTTTTTTTTTTTTTTTTTTCATAAAGTTGTCACTAAATGATATATTGCTCACACAGGCCATGGGCATATGTGGAATTGCACCCCAAAATACATTTATCTGCTTCTCCTGAGTATGGGGATACCACATGTGTGGGACTTTTTGGGAGCCTAGCCGCGTACGGGACCCCGAAAACCAATCACTGCCTTCAGGATTTCTAAGGGTGAAAATTTTTGATTTCACTCTTTACTGCCTATCACAGGTTCGGAGGCCATGGAATGCCCAGGTGGCACAAACCCCCCCCAAATGACCCCATTTTGGAAAGTAGACACCCCAAGCTATTTGCTGAGAGGCATGGTGAGTATTTTGCAGCTCTCATTTGTTTTTGAAAATGAAGAAAGACAAGAAAAAACATTTTTTTTTTTCTTTTTTCAATTTTCAAAACTTTGTGACAAAAAGTGAGGTCTGCAAAATACTCACTATACCTCTCAGCAAATAGCTTGGGGTGTCTACTTTCCAAAATGGGGTCATTTGGGGGGGGTTTGTGCCACCTGGGCATTCCATGGCCTCCGAAACTGTGATAGGCAGTGAAGAGTGAAATCAAAAATTCACGCCCTTAGAAAGCCTGAAGGCGGTGCTTGGTTTTCGGGGTCCCGTACGCGGCTAGGCTCCCAAAAAGTCTCACACATGTGGTATCCCCGTACTCAGGAGAAGCAGCAGAATGTATTTTGGGGTGTAATTTCACATATTTCCATGGCATGTTTGAGCAATATATCATTTAGTGACAACTTTGTGCAAAAAAAAAAAAAAAAAATTTGTCTCTTTCCCGCAACTTGTGTCGCAATATAAAATATTCCATGGACTCGACATGACTCTCAGCAAATAGCTTGGGGTGTCTACTTTCCAAAATGGGGTCATTTAGGGGGGTTTTGAACTGTCCTGGCATTTTATGCACAACATTTAGAAGCTTATGTCACACATCACCCACTCTTCTAACCACTTGAAGACAAAGCCCTTTCTGACACTTATTGTTTACATGAAAAAGTTATTTTTTTTTTGCAAAAAAATTACTTTGAACCCCCAAACATTATATATTTTTTTAAAGCAAATGCCCTACAGATTAAAATGGTGGGTGTTTCATTTTTTTTTTTCACACAGTAATTGCGCAGCGATTTTTCAAACGCATTTTTTGGGGAAAAAACACACTTTTTTAAATTTTAATGCACTGAAACACACTATATTGCCCAAATGTTTGATGAAATAAAAAAGATGATCTTAGGCGGAGTACATGGATACCAAACATGACATGCTTTAAAATTGCGCACAAACGTGCAGTGGCAACAAAATAAATACATGTTTAAAAGCCTTTAAAAGCCTTTACAGGTTACCACTTTAGATTTACAGAGGAGGTCTACTGGAAAAATTACTGCACTCGATCTGGCCTTCGCGGTGATACCTCACATGCATGGTGCAATTGCTGTTTACGTTTGACGACAGACCGCCGCTTGCGTTCGCCTTAGCGCGAGAGCAGGGGGCGACAGGGGTGCTTTTTTTTTTTTTTTTTTTTCTTAATTATTTTTTTGCTTTTTTAATCTTACTTTTAAACTGTTCCTTTCATATTTTTTTTTTTTAATCATTTTTATTGTTATCTCGGGGAATGTAAATATCCCCTATGATAGCAATAGGTAGTGACAGGTACTCTTTTTTGAAAAAATTGGGGTCTATTAGACCCTAGATCTCTCCTCTGCCCTCAAAGCATCTGACCACACCAAGATCGGTGTGATAAAATGCTTCCCCAATTTCCCAATGGCGCTATTTACATCCGGCGAAATCTAAGCCATGAAATGCTCGTAGCTTCCGGTTTCTTAGGCCATAGAGATGTTTGGCGCCACTCTGGTCTCTGATCAGCTCTATGGTCAGCAGGCTGAATCACCGGCTGCATTCTCAGGTTCCCTGTTGAGACAGGAGAGCCAGAGAAAAACACGGAAGACGGTGGGGGGGGGCATTCCCTCCCACGGCTTGTAAAAGCAGTCTAGAGGCTAATTAGCCGCTAGGATTGCTTTTACATGAAAGCCGACCGCTGGCTGAAAAGAATGATACCAAGATGATACCTAAACCTGCAGGCATCATTCTGGTATAACCACTCAAAGTCGTGCATGGCGTACCTGAAGACAAAAAAATGGTTAACAATGGTTAACAATAAAGCACAGTAAAGTATAAATAATTACATACCTGAAAAACAAACATGATAAAACATAATAACAATAACAATAAAACATTGCAGAATAGAATACAGTAAAAAAAAAAGAGCAGAACAATAGAGAGAGAATAGAGAGAGAGAGAACAATAAAACGACAACTATTTTTTTTAATTTTATATATATTTTTTTTTTTACACTTTTTTTGTAACTAACTTTTCTAACTGTAACCGGTTCCAGGTTCGGGTCTCTCAAAATGCGATGGCATCTTGGGAGACCCTGTGAAAGTGCGCCTAGTCTGTGGAATGCTGTACCCTACGCTAATACTCAACTAGTGCATGGTAGCGTTCAAAACATTCACCAATGCAAAGACCAGGATTGTCAGGACAGGAGGGACAATAATAGCGGGTGTCACGCCTATATCCGCGCTTGCTGCAGACACAACATCTTTTTTGGGGGGTTCGCTGGGTAGGGGTACTCGGGAGGACATAAAAATGCCTCTCATGCAGCCGACTGCATTTGGTTGGGGATGTGAATGGGGGAAGTACGGGCGCTGCAGAAGCGGTGGGTTCCCAATTAGGATTGGCGAATGCAGCAGGAACGGCATTATGGGCACGACGGGCCTGTGTTTGTCTTCTTGGTGGCAGCGGGACACTACTTGTGCTTGCCACCTCACCAGCTTGAACTGCACTTATGGGACTCGCCACGTCACCAAGTGTTACTGCAGTGCTGGTTTGATTACGACCGGGGTGTACTACGCCGCTGGCGCTTGCCAGTTCCCCAAAACGCTACCAAAAAAACTGTTAGCGATCGCAGGGATCAGGCCTGACTCTGCGAACGCTGCAGTTATGCGTTTAGAGTTTTGTAAGTGACAGTGATCGATCGATACTGCACTTGGGTGGGCTGGGCCGGGCGGAGGGGCAAAACGCAGGTGCTAGCAGGTATCTGGGCTGATCCCGCTAACACTGCGTTTTTGGGAACCCTAAACTGCTGGGGACGCTAGTATAGATCTGATCGGATCAGATATTGATCCGTTCAGATACTATACCACTAAGGGAGGTGTACGCTGCGTGCGTGGGTGTTAGCGGTACTGGCGCTAACCTGACGCTGCCTGGGGCTGGTGCTTGCCAGTTCACCAAAATGCTACCAAAAAAACTGTTAGCGATCGCAGGGATCAGGCCTGACTCTGCGAACGCTGCAGTTATGCGGTTAGTGTTTTGTAAGTGTCAGTGATCGATCGATACTGCACTTGGGTGGGCTGGGCTGGGCCGGGCGGAGGCGCAAAAAGCAGGTGCTAGCAGGTATCTGGGCTGATCCCGCTAACACTGCGTTTTTGGGAACCCTAAACTGCTGGGGACGCTAGTATAGATCTGATCGGATCAGATATTGATGCGTTCAGATACTATACCACTAAGGGAGGCGTATGCTGCGTGCGTGGGTGTTAGCGGTACTGGCGCTAATCTGACGCTGCCTGGGGCGACGCATATCACCGCCGGGCGATTAGGGGGCTAAACCTTTATTCGGTAATAAACGGCGGGTGCCCTGACACTATAAAAAATAAACGAACTAACCAGCGTCAACCGTAACAGTTATACGGTGATCAGTGGTGAAAGGGTTAACTAGGGGGCAATCAAGGGGTTAAAACATTTATTAGGTAGTATATGGGGGTCCCTGACGCTATAAAACGCTGACGGCGAACCCAAATATTTACCTCACTAACTAGCGTCACCAGCGACACTAATACAGCGATCAGAAAAATGATCGCTTAGTGACACTGGTGACGGGGGGTGATCAAGGGGTTAAAACTTTATTAGGGGGGGTTAGGGGGGTATCCTAGACCTACAGGGGGGTAACAGTAACTGTCCAAACACTGTAACTGTCACAAACTGACACTATGCAGTAATCAGGAAAAAAAAAAAAAACTGCTGGTGTCAGTTTGTGACAGGGGGGGGGTGATTGGGGGGCGATCGGGGGGCGATCGGGGGGGGGGGGATCGGGGTGTTTTGTGTGCCTGGCATGTTCTACTGTGTGTGTGTGTGTTGGTGCAGTCACTCACTTGTCGTCTCTCCTCGGGCCGGAACGGAAACTACCGACCCGAGGGGAGATGACATCATTTCCTTTGCTGCTGTTTAGCATACAGCAGCAAAGGAGTGTTCCCATTGGCCGGCGGCGATCGCGAGGGGGGGCCACGAACGGATGGCCTCCCCCTCGTCTCCGATCGCCGGGGGACAAAACGGGACCGCCTCGGGCGGCGGGGGGGGGGTCCGATCGGACCCCCCACCCGCGGAAAGCAAATCACGTACCCTGTACGTGATTTTGCCTGTCCGTGCCGCCTTGCCGACGTACATCAGCGTGAGGCGGTCGTCAAGTGGTTAAAAAAAAGAAATACGGGAGCTGCCATTACACACTTATCTTTAAAGGGTAACTCCACTTTCGTGGGGGGGGATAGCAAATAAAGAATAAATAATATAGCGCACATAATTGCGACACTAATCATATTGTAATAGAATGTTATTAAAAATTACCTTTCCTTTTCAAGCTCTGTAATTTTCTGAGAATGCATTGCAATATGGCTATCTGGGGTTGTTCTGTACACAGAGTGTGTACTGACCACTCCCCAGAAACATAATTTCCTGCTTGTGTGATTGGTTCACCAATTTTCCCAGAAATCTGCACTAAGATACAAGTCAGATTTCAGGCATCCCCTGCAGCAAAAAATGTCATTTTTGGAGAGATACTTCCAAAAGGAACATGGGGTGCAAGGGATGCAGGCCCAGAAGATTAACTCATTAGTGCCCTGCTGCTGCCACACCTGACAGTTAATTATGAAACCACTCCCATTAGACCCAATCAGAACAGAGGCAGAGACAAACACACATGGATTTCTTCAGAATAACAAAAGATAGGAATCTGCAACAAAGTTTGTTATACTCCTTGCAATGTACATAGATCACCCAGAGGGGAACTTTTTTTCTTAACAAAAGTGGAGTTACACATTAAATGTGCAGACTATGGGGCTATGATCCTCATCCTGCATCCACTACCTATTGAGCCTACAAACTAGAGAAGTCTTAAAAGGACAAACTTTTCTTGTGGATGCTTATCTCTAAGAGCCCTTTCACACTGGGGCGGGGGCGGCGATAAAACGCTGCTATTGTTAGCGGCGTTTTACCGTCGGTATGCGGCCGCTAGCGGGGTCGTTTTACCCCCCGCTAGTGGCCGAGAAAGGGTTAAATACCTCCGCAAAGCGCCTCTGCAGAGGCGCTTTTCCGGCGGTATAGCCGCGCCGTCCCATTGATTTCAATGGGCAGGAACGGTGAAGAAGCGGTATACACTCCGCTCCTTCACCGCTCCGAAGATGCTGCTAGCAGGACTTTTTTTACCGTCCTGCCAGCGCATCGCTCCAGTGTGAAAGCCCTTGGGGCTTTCACACTGGAATGAAAGCAGCGGCACTTTCGGGTCGGTTTGCAGGCGCTATTATTAGCGCAATAGCGCCTGCAAACCGCCCCAGTGTGAAAGGGCTCTAAGTCTTTGGCATACTAGATAGTGAAGGCAAAATTTGTATGACAACCCTGAAAAATAAAGTCAGCACCTGACGAGGCTATATTTCTGTGCGGACATGTTGCCTATAAAGATATAAGAATTCACCAAGGAGCTGTGGCCTTTATAAAAGCACTTGGCCTGTAGCCTTGTAAATGTATATGGTCACTGAACTGCTTGAGAAATCCAAACACCTTTATAATTTATAGCACTGTGTAAATTATACAAAATAACATAACAGGGAATGTAAAAGACTTGTTTGAATCTTATTACTTGAGCTTTATTTTGCCTTAAAAAGCAATTTTACAGCTAAGTTACCAACGTAAAAAAAAAAAAAAAAAAAAAAAAAAAACTCACTAATGTAGAAAGGGACTGTATACTAACAATGTACAAGTATCTAATAAAAAAAAAAAAAAACACTTGAAAACAAAAATAATGGTTTCTAGAGCTGGGCAATGAGGTAGCACTAACGTTGTGGAAAATAGATGCAGACCAAGCTGAAATTCATTTTTCATACACAGACATCAGCGTCTATTCACGATATTACTTTTAACTTATCTAGTGCAAGATGGGAGTTTTATTCATTGTATGAGGGATGGGGACATTGATGTATTGATACTGCTACTACAGACACAAGTATTGCTTAAATCAAGTGTAGCTGTGGTTTACAAACACATTTTGCCATATCAGATAGAATATGTATGGGACCGGTGTGTCTTGTAAAGTACTTTCTTGTGTAATGTATGATGGATGCCAGTGTTGCTGTGTCTCCAGGGTCTGTCCTTGGCACCTTCTTTCTCTGAGTTACACGCCTGGCAAACCGATAAGCTCTCCGAGAAAATGCTGGCTTTCAAATACAGCTGTGTCCTTACTCCTGGAAAAGCCTCCAAAACCCCTCCAGCCTTTCCAAAAAATTTCAAGGCCAAGCAAAAGTTAACTAAACCATAGCCACAAAGCTTAGGGCATCAGTTAAATGGCTAAACCTCTCAGTTAGCCAGACATTTGGCGAGAGGTGCATTGGGTTCTGATCCCAGCAAAAAGCTGTAGAAACCCACATGCCAATTCTTTTTTTTAAAATCAATAAGATTTTTAATGAATACATTGTAACATCCCAGTGCAATTACATACGTTTCAAAAAGTACAAAAAGTTCAGAGACAGAACAGACCACATATCTTGCTAAACAGATACAATCTCATTGGGGATCATATGCAATAATGGGGACACAGACTAAACACAAAAAATACCATACCAACTAGCCGCATCACCCACTCTCAAGGCTCTGCAGTTGTCTCAGGAAAAGTTCCCTTGGGCACAAGCCAGGTGTATCGAGCTATGACATCCAGAGTTTCTCAGATTTACCCGGGCATTTACCCTCCCGTCTCCTCCATGCCCACTAACCAGCTAAACACAAAGGGGTGCGATATTACATGTAGAATAATGGAGGCTTCAGACAGGTAACACTAAAATCCTTTTTTTCTAATGATACATTGCAGAACACTAGCTGGATATTCATTGACAAAGGGGTGTTACCAAGCAATAAAGCAAAGGAGAGTGCAATAAAAAGCCAAACATTACAGTGCCATCAGGTCCAACAAAACAAACAAGACCCAACTCAAGAGTGCATCTGAAAAAAACTTTGTGGCTGTAGGCTGAATCCACAGAGGCCTAGACATCTACCTGATAAAACTTGAAAAAAGTATAAACCAAGGACCAGCTGGGCAATAGATGTTTGAAGTGGAAAAGCCCAGGAAACTCCAATCGACCTTGCATACGTATTGGAGGTACTTTATTTTTTAGAGCTTAAGGCCTCATTCACACGAGGCAGACTCCGTTTCCACGGAGTCCGCCTCGGTCCGCCGGCTCAGCGGGAGATCAGTCCATTGATCTCCGCTGAGCCGGCGGATGACAGGTCCCTCTCTGCTCACTGAGCGAGGAGATGCTTGTCAGGCACCGCTGCTGCCTATGGAGAGATCGGATGAAAACGGGCAGCATGTCCGTTTTCGTTAGATCTCACCCGATCCGATAGCGACGGATCTGGACGTAGGGCCATCCGTCTGCTTTTAGCGGATCAGAGGGGGTCGGATGTCAGCGGACATGTCTCCGCTGACATCCGTCGCTCCATAGGCTAACATGGAGCGCCCGTTCAGGGTCTAAGGGGTATAAGTCCCCGTAATGAGTTATCTTATCTGCCTAGCAATAGTGGACTTAGAAGCAGGGTGCCATTTACAAGATCTTGTTGGCAATGCAAAGAGACCGTCCATTTTTCAGACAGAAACCATGGCTCTCAGATACATCCTGACAGCTCTGACTATGTCCAGTCAATGGAGAGCAATTTCTTTGGAGCATCAGATCAATGCTGCATCTACATAGTGGACTATGACTTTTTTAATTCCTGCACTTCTCTTAACAATGGAAAATTAAGCCAAAGGTTTCTGCAAAAGAATTACTGAGGTCAAAACCTGTCCCTTAAGAGTACTTAAGGCCAAATTCCAGTCAAGTTCTGATTGTAGGAAGGCCAAAATGTGAGGTACAGAAAAATCTCTGGGGTTGAAAAGACTGTGTTCACACCAGGTGAAAAATGGTTTCCAAGTACAGTAGTAAATTATGAACCATGAGGCCTTGAGACAGCAGGTCTGCCAGGGGTCATCTCCCAGAAGTCTGGATATGTCTGTGTACCAGGTTCTTCCAGGCCAGTTTCAGTCATCTCTTCTCTTCCTCATTTTTGTAGAACAGTTGAGGAAGAGCCTGTACTGGAAGACATACAGTATTTGAAATAGAACAGAGTCCAGGAAAGTACCAGAACCTCCAATACCAGTGCTAAAGGATTTTAGGTCCTGGCCACTAACGGGTAAATTGTTGTTGAACCTTTAGGCCATAATGTCCACATCTGGAGCCCCCCCATTTCTGACATAAGATACTGAAGGTGTGGGGAAGAGGGGGCTATTCCTCCTGGTCCAGGCAGTGATGGCTGAGGAAATCTGCCGGCCAACTGTCCACTTCCAGAATGTGAACTTTGGAGATTGATGGACAATGGTTCTCCATCCAGGAGGGACTTAGACTTACTTCCTTTAAAGATGCCTAGCTCCTGGTACCCCCCTGATTATTGGTATAGGCTATTGCTGTAGCATTGTACACTTCCAGGAGGTTGGGTAGCTTTGTTTCCCTTGGGGACCAGGCTCCTTGAACCATGAGAGATTGGAACACTGCTCTCCAAAACCAGAGCCTTGCCTCTGTTATTATCACCATCCATGAGTGTGGAAGAAACAACTTTCCCATTTCCAAGGTTGAGTTGGAAATTCACCAAGCTAAGGAGTTTCTTGCTTTGAAGATAAACCCTGGGCTTAGTGATTTGGCATTCTTCAATTAGAGGCGGAAACCTTCAAGGGGGTTTTGGAGCCCGCCATTATGGGAGAAGGACTTTCTTCTAAGACCTCTTTTATGAACTTGTCAAGTGCATTACCAAAGCCATATGAGTGAGACATATTTTACAAGCAGCTTCAGCTGTCCAGGCAAGCCATAACATGATTTGTTCTAGGACAACAAAACAGAAAAGTAAGGTAGAAGGCAATTTTTGCGAGTGTGCCACAAAAACGTGTTCCTGGAAAACATGATCCTGTTGATTACTTATTGCCTTAGTCCAAGACAAACCTGTCCTACCTTTACATGTCTCTGGTCCCTATATGGGTTCAGGCTTTGCTTGACACGATGAGCATACATCTGGAGGGGTCTTGAGGGTCTGGGAAGCATATGAATAGATTATGGCTCTGGACCTGTATAGCACCCTGTAGCTAACTACACTCATTGCACTCAGTGCCAAGGTGAGCCCCCAAGCACGAAGCAACAATGCAGGCCGTGGAGTCCGAGTATGGTTCCCAAGGTATTACTGAGGTTACACCAATCCGGATGCACTGCTTTTATTGTACTAGAAGGCAGTAAAGAGTTGACTGAAGAAACAAAACTAAAATAAAGAAAATTAGTTAAGCATATAAAACTTCTCCATAGGGGAGAAAAGGTCCAGCACCTAAGGACACTAACAAATAACTGAGGACTCATTGAGTGGAATGGGGTTATAAGAGTACGCCCAGGTGACAAGTCCAGCAAAGCTTTTGCCAGGGTTAAATTATCTTCAGGTAGCAGCCTATAGCCCAGGGTCGGTCTTTGAAAGTCCAGCCCGTGTCCTGTACTATACAATGAAGATAAAACACTTCAACAATAGTAGATCCACTCATTCTGCTCCACATTTCCAGCTTTGGTGTGGCAGCCTGCCATTCTTCTAATGTTTATTGTAAACACAAAGTACCTGCCATAGAAAGTGCAGACTGCAAAGTGCTGAGACTTCATTTAAAAGACTTTACTGTTTCTGTCAGAAACTATTTTCTTCCAAATCATGGTCTCCACATCACTTGCATCACAAAATCCAATTGTCCTGCTTTTCCTGACGTTGCATGTGTGACCCATCTGCTGTGCATTTATTTTCTCACTTATTATTATAGAAAAGCATTCATAGGAATAGGAAAAAAAAAAAAAACACAGGCTATGTCTATAGATTTCCCCTTAGGAATGCTAGTTGCTGGCAGTTATTGAGATTCTTAGGCAGCAATAGCAGCAATCATATTCCTCTCCTCACAGGTTCAATTTTACATGGCTGGTTTCTCTCCAAAAAAAAAAAAAAAAAAGAAAACTGAAATGCTTTCCACAAAGGACTATTTGTTAGAAACAGTATATGGATGGATAGAGAAGTTAGGAACATTACAGAGCTATCATCAGCGCCAACTTCCTTTGTGACAGTAAGGATAAAACGTGTGTGAAGTTGAAATATGAAGTATAGGTCTTTATTTATTAGTCTGAAATCCAAGGGAGGTCTGAATGTGTTTTTCCCTTCCTCAGAATTATTTGCATTTTATTATGGTGGAAAAATGACACATTTCAGGTCTTTGTTGAAACTCCCATATGCCTTTTCAGAGAGATTCCTACAAAGCTTTTCTAATTTGCTTTCAAAGCAAGTCCCAGGAGAAGTGGAGATTGGCAGTCAGATCCAACTAAATCTGTAAACTGTAATAAAAAGCTTCAAATCATTTTCAACTTTTAACAGATGTCAAGCTTTCTAAGTAAATTATTCTATTCACAGGCTTGTTCGGGCTTTGTGTGCTTACTTGATTAAAGTGAACATGCAAATAAACAGCGGGCATCAACACAAATTCAATTCCATCTTAATATCAGCATTTTACAAATAGCAACGCAAGGTTATTCCTGGGCTTTGAACATCAGGAGTTGATATACGGTAGGAAAGTGATGGCACGGCTTGTGCATCAGATCACAGGGATCAGGCTGTGTGTGTTACAGTCCCACGCTGGTCCTGTCCCTCCCTGCGCCATAAGCGAAAGGCATGGCAGCGTTCCAATGTTAAAATGCATTTTGAAGCACAAAATACTATACTGTCTAGAGCACATCTGCTCTCATGTGGTGTTTTAAAAGAACATAAAGCATTAGTTACGACTGAGCTGTGTTGTACCCAGCTGTCTGAAATAGTCTCTCTCAATACATATAAAAAAAGAGCGAGAAATAAATTATATAAGCGAGTACACCCCTCATATTTTTGTAAATATTTTATTATATCTTTTTCATGTGACAACACTGAAGAAATGACACCTTGCTACAATGTAAAGTAGGGAGTGTACAGCTTGTATAACAGTGCAAATTTGCTGTCCCCTCAAAATAACTCAACACACAGCCATTAATGTCTAAACTGCTGGCAACAAAAGTGAGTACACCCCTGAGTGAAAATGTCCAAATTGGGCCCAATTAGCAATTTTCCCTCCCCAATGTCCTGTGACTTGTTACTGTTACAAGGTCTCAGGTATGAATGGGGAGCAGGTGTGTTAAATTTGGTTTTATTGCTCTCACTCTTTCATACTGGTTGCTGGAAGTTCGATATGGCACCTCATGGCAAAGAACTCTCTGAGGATCTGAAAAAAAAGTATTGTTGCTCTAGATAAAGATGGCCTAGGCTATAAGAAGATTGCTAAGACCCTGAAACTGAGCTGCAGCACGGTGGCCAAGATCATACAGCGTTTTAACAGGAAAGGTTCAACTCAAAACAGGCCATGGTCGACCAAAGAAGTTGAGTGCACGTGCTTAGCGTCATATCCAGAGGTTATCTTTGGAAAATAGACGTATGAGTGCTGCCAGCATTGATGCAGAGGTTGAAGGGGTGGGGGGTCAGCATGTCAGTGCCCAGACCATACACCACACACTGCATCAAATTGGTCTGCATGGCTGTTGTCCCAGAAGGAAGCCTCTTCTAAAGATGATGCACAAGAAAGCCTGCAAAGTTTGCTGAAGACAAGTAGACTAAGGACATGGATTACTGGAACCATGTTATGTGGTCTGATGAGACCAAGATAAACTTATTAGGTTCAGATGGTGTCAAGCGTGTGGTGGTAACCAGGTGAGGAGTACAAAGACGAGTGTGTCTTGCCTACAGTCAAGCATGGTGGTGGGAGTTCACCAGGTGGTTAATAAAGTAAAGTAAACATAGCCCTCCCAGGAATCAGGACATAATGAAAGATTTTTGTTCAGAACAGAAACAAAAAGGACCCAGTTTTGAGAAACTGTGGAGCGACCTTTGGGCAGATGCTAACCGGTGTGTATAACCCCTGACTTTGTGGAGATAGCTGCGGGAGCCGACAGACCAACAGACGGGACACAGAGAGATGAGGAGGAGGTCCATCCACGCTTAGCCACATATGCCTACTACCCCTGCAGGGGTAACAACATTTGGTGAGTGGGGACCCAACGGGGGGAGCACTACGAGTCACCTGATTTGCCGAGCACCGAAGTCACCTGAAAGAATTATAACTGGCTATTTTGAAATTACATTCATATATTATTACCTTTTGGGACTTATATTTTGACTTTTCATTTTTGATTTCATACACATTTTGTGTGGGACTTTACTTATATTTCTATTTTTATTTTTATTTATTTTCTTTTACACAATTTGCTGGGATTTACAATCAAAAATTGCTTTTTGTTTTATTATATTTACTTTTAATTATATGGTTTGCCATTTCTGTTAGTTACATCTATGTAACATATTTACTATACATGTATGGCTTTTAGGTTTCAGCTTTGGCCTGATAGATACATATATATATATTTTCCTACACTATATGCAAATTATATTTATGACAACTCCTGTTTGATCACCTATACATATTTGCCTTTATTGGTCACACATGCATTGACTATTTCATTAAGCACACTTTTGCTTTATCACACTTATATTCACCATTGACGGGTACATATACACATATCCAGTCCCTATAGCAGTGGTTCTCAACCTGGGGTCGGGACCCACTTGGGGGTCAAATGATGATTTGCCAGGGGTCACCAAATCCTGGGCTGTTCCTGAAGTCCGCACCGCTCTCACAGCCTTTTTACGGCCGCCAAGCAGGGCTGTCCCTGGAGCCTGTGACCGCCCATTTGGGCTGTTCCTGGAGCCTGTGGCCGCCCACTCAGCCTTTTGTCAGCCACCCATTCAGTTCACTGCATGGCTGGGGGGCAGAGACTAGAGGCCAGCTGACTGGTGAGGAATGTGAAGTGGAAGAGGCTGGAGGAGATCCTATCTCCCGATTTCAGCATAGGTGACACTGCTAGGAGACACCCCAAAGTCGGAGACACAGTGAGTAACACTACCTGTGATTATAGTTGCCATTAAAAGTCCCCACTACAGTTCTCAGATGGCCTTGCTCAAGAGCACCTAAGTTGGCTGATCAGAACTCCCCCAGCACTGCCACTGATCCCAAATCCCCCCCCCCCCAGCACTGCCACTCACCCCCCCCCCCCCCCCCCACCAAGGAGTAAAAGAAGGAATAAAAATAGAGAATACATGGAAGGGAGAGGAAAAGAGGGGGAGGAACAAAGAAAAAGGGATAGAAAGAATAGGACAAAGAACAAGAAAGATGGCTAGAGAGAGGGATGGGGTAAAAAACAAAAAAAACAAGCAAGAAATTAGGATAGAGAGAGATAAAAGGGAAAGAAAGTAGAACAAAGAGAAAGTGGTACATCCTAAAATGTACCATGAGGGGTTTTAATACTGTACGACTGGAAGGGACTCAGGGAGGAGTGCTAAATGTCCATGGGTTAGGGCCCCAAATTACTTGCCTTGCCTTGGGTGCCGACAACCCACGCTACGAAAATAATTTTACTGTTGGGGGTCTCCACAACTTGGGAAATTTTATCAAGGAGTCACGGCACTAGGAAGGTTGAGAAACACTTCCCTATAGGATAGTTACCCCCTTTTTTCTTTGCAGACGGGTACTCACCTACCACTTTCTCTTATACTTATTTGGTTTAACAGGGTAGCGTCAATCACCCCACTTCTTTTACCTCTATTGTGGTTGGAGTGTCATGGTCTGGGGCTGCATGAGTGCTGCCGACACTGGGGAGTTACAGTTCATTGAGGGAACCATGAATGCCAACATGTACTGTGACATACTGAAGCAGAGCATGATCCCATCCCTTTGGAGACTGGGCCGAAGGGCAGTAATCTAACATGATAACGACCCCAAACACACCTCCAAGATGACCACTGCCTTGCTAAAGAAGCTGAGGGTAAAGGTGATGGAGTGGCCAAGCATGTCTCCATAACTAAAGCCTTTTGAGCATCTGTGGGGCATCCTCAAACGTAAGGTGGAGGAGCACAAGGTCTCTAACATACACCAGCTCCGTGATGTCGTCATGGAGGAGTGGAAGAGGACACCAGTGGCAAACTGTGAAGCTCTGATGAACTCCATGCCCAAGAGGTTTAAGGCAGTGATGGAAAACAATAGTGGCCACACAAAATATTGACTCTTTGGGCCCAATTCAGACATTTACACTTAGGGGTGTACTCACTTTTGCTGCCAGCGGTTTAGATATTAATGGCTGTGTGTTGAGTTATTTTGAGGGGACAGCAAATTTACACTGTTATACAAGCTGTATACTGACTACTTTACATTGTACATTGTCTATTAAGCCATTAAGTGAGCACAGTTGGACACTGGGGATACAATAAGTGCTCTCATTATATGGGAAAACGTGGATGAGGTTCAGTTTCAAGGGCAGACTTACTTCTGATGTCAGAGAAGTTGGTGTCATAGTAATTAAGTGCACCCAGGGGTGTCTAGCTACATAGAAAAGGATTTTTAGTTAAGGATCCTAGGTAGGACTTTTAAGCCCTGTACACACGGGCCGAATGTCGGGAGACAACGGGCGGTTAAAAGAAAAAAATGGCTGACATTCGGCCCGTGTGTATGTCAGTCTGTCAGACGTGCATGCTGGAAAGCCAGCAGCCGACCGACTCCCGATCAGCCAATGACAGCTCAGTGGAGAAGATCACTAAATTATCCTTGCATGGTTAGTACGGCAGCTCTGACCAGAGCGGTCAGGTTTTTTTTTTTTTTCGTTCAACCGGCTGGATTGCACACAAAAAAAAAAAACTGTAGTGTGTACCCGGCTTTAGTTTTAGAACTTAAAGCTAAAAGGTTCACTGTAGAAATCAACATAAGCGATAAAATTCTAAGGGAATACAAAAAAAGTTACATAATGTGGAGAGAGAGAGAGAATAAAGTCATCACACTTCAAGCTAAGCTTGTCACATTGTTCAGATCATTAAAGCTGACCGTTCACCAATTATGTTAAGAGTCCTATAGCCAGAGTATCCAGCATAGATATGACACTGTCTCCATTTGTCTAGAAGGATGTTATCTCAATGTTATTCATTTTCTCGACATCTGGAATCTGCTTTACATAATGACTTTCAGCACATCCTCCTAGTGAAAGCAGACAGGAGAAGATTCCTGGAAGGCCAGCTCCTCTTCTAATAAATTCATACCACCCTCAAGTTAAAGTACAGATTACAATGAAGTTTAAAATGAGGACTAAAACTGCGTTTATAAATGTTTAAGCTGATTTTTCCCAGTAGATAATTTTTACCTAAACTGAATCCAATAATGCGATGTATGTTGATGATGTGGATTTCAGGTAGCAGGCCAATACTGGTAGCAAATTGGAAGAATAAAACAAGGAATGTGATTGGCTACTACTGGCAATAATTATAAAACTGCATTTGAGCACGATTAACTTAAATCAACCCAAGCTTATGCCACCACAGGCCGTACCATTGTTTATAGATTGCTTTAGTTTGTACTGGAGTGGAATGCAGAATATTGTACTTCACCAAAACAAAAAGTTTAGAACAATGGTTCTCAACTCCTGTCCTCAGGGCCCACTAACAGGCCAGGTTTGCAAGATTACTGAAATACATCACAGGTGATATAATTTGCTGCTCAGTGATTGCAGTAGTCTAGTCTGCCTCTCCCCAAGGTAATACTTAAAATCGGGCCTGTTAGTGGGTCCTAAGGACAGGAGTTGAGAACCACTGGTTTAGACAGACTTCTAAGCCCCAGATCGGGGGTCTCCAAACTTTTGAAACAAAGGGCCATATTACTGCAGTTCAGACTTTAGCTGGGCCAGGCTGTGGCAAATGGAAGTAGAGAATTTCCTGGCATCAGTAGGAGTAAACAACAATAGGCATGATGGTCAGTGGCAGTAAAAAAATTGCATTGTTGGTGTCAGAGGGTGGAATAGTGCCCCATCACTGGTGTCAGTGGAAGGAATACTGCCCCATCATTGGTATCCTTGGGAGGTATAATGCCCCATCATTGGTGTCAGTGGGAGGAATAGTACCCCTGTCATTGATATCAGTGGGCGGAATAGTGCCCCATTATGGATGTCAGTGGAAGGTATCGTGCCCCATCATTGGTGTCAGTGGGAGAAATAGTGCCCCTTCATTGGTATCCGTGGAAGGAATAGTGCCCCATTATTGGTGTCAGTGGGAGAAATAGTGACCCATCATTGGTGTTAGTGGCAGATATATTGCCCCATCATTGGTGTCAGTGGAAGGAGTAGTGTCCCAAGGGCTGGATAAAGGCAAGCAAAGGGCCACATCCGGCCCGCAGACTGCAGTCTGGAGACCCCTGCCCTAGCTCAAAAACCATACATATTGAGGAAAATTCAATTACAACCGGAACCCATAACAGAAAAAATATAAATACCAACCTTGTAAATGTATCTACATTTAAGTGTTACCACAGTCGTTAGATTATTTCTTAATTAGAAAAATTGATTAGAAATTAAACTATAACTAAAGACACAACTTTTTTTTTTTTTTGTCAGTTTTTATCACTGCCTGTGCCCCCATTAGGGAGATTCACCCTCTGTATTTGTCCTGTTTACCATTGTCATTGAAAGTGAAAATAAAAGAAAATCCCAAAATTTGGGTTGTCCCAATGGACACATTTGGGCGACATACCACTGGAGGGCTCTGTAGCTCTCGTCCAACCACATTTCTGCCCGGAACAGCCTGCTTAACTCAGCTGTCCACTCCTAGTTCGGTTGTTCCCCCAATAACAGCATTCGCACCTCACACTGCGACCAGTACCTTACATGGACAGAGGGGAGACTGTTTCCCTGGTGGTGCTGCTCGAGAGCTGGCGCTTTGTTGTAGTTGTAGGCGGACAGAATTATACCATCCCAGCAGGACCTGCACAGGTTCCCTGTGCTGTAACCACATCTCTTGCAACCTCCTTTGGAATTCCTCTTCCTTGGCAGCTGGTATCTGTACCTCTCCTCTTCTGCTATCTGGACCTTGGATCCTGGTGGTAGTTTGGACGTGTTCACAGCCAGGAAGCATGATCCCACCGCTGCCAACCAATTGTGACGGACCCCATACTCAACAGGACTATGTCTGTCGTAAATGCTTCCTTTGTCCAGAACCAGCACTATCCAAGACCCCTTAGCTCACCCAGTCATTAGCCGTAACTCAATGTAGGGTGAAAACCATCAAACTGTTTATTCAAACACAGGTATACACTCAGGGAACAACTCCCTCCTCCCTTTGATTCAGGGCAGGGTAAACTGTCCAATCAGCAGGGAGAGTTATTGGAGGAATTTGCCCCTCCCCTCTCCATCCTGCCCCCAGTCCACATGCCAGGAACACAAATACAAAACATCCATCCCATAATACATTTCTCCTAAGGCAGACAGACACAACAGAACAATAGGACACAGCCACACCCCAAACGATCCCAGCAAACAGTCCACAACAGCATGAGACAACACACAATATATACATATATACAATATTCCAGTGTGGCTATACAGGGAGTCTGACTAGCACAGATCAGACTGGGGTTCTCGGTCATCCTGTGCCCCTAATGGACACAGGGTGATTTACACATAGGCTGGGCCAGGGTAGCTGGACACAGAGTTTCCAGAGCTCTCCAAGGTAAGCTGGGTTCCACAAGCCCCCCACCCAAAGTGACTCCCATCACAATATTCGCCTACGTGCTGTAGCATCGCTGTGATGCTGTAATTATCCCCCAAAGGCTCCAAGCCCAAGAACGGAGCGATCATATGACCACTGATCACTCTTGGTCTGCTCTGAGCAGAGAGTGGTGACTGTACACAGAGTGCATAAAGATAAAAAAAAAATACTTCTACCTTTTCAACCACTTTAAGTCTTCTGGAATAGATGAATATGTACAAATAAAAGGCAGAATTGCTTACCTTTCCAGGACAAATGCTGCTTTAGGATACCTGCAGTGTTCACCACATATTTAATAAATTGAAGGAGGAGGGGGGAAATTGTCCGCCAAACAGCTGCTGCATCCAATCAGCAGCTGCTATTAGCGCAGATGGAGGAAATAGTTAGATTTTTTTATTTCATTATGCCTGCTGGCAGAATGAAAACAATCTACAGTTTATGTGTATAGGCTTCTTTAGTCAAGTGATTCCTATTAAAGAGCAAAGACCCGTTGATCTCAAATGTGACCCTCCTCTTCACCAGGCATCTGTGACAAAGCCACACGGTAAATGCATTTAACATGCACCAAAACCTGATGCTCATCTCTTTCTAGTGCATGAAAAAAATGGGGCTCATTCGCTCTGCAGATGCTAACCTATCTTAAGCTATCATACAAGAACCAGTACCCCTTCATTTGTATGTATTACCTCATAGCAGACATCGGCACTTAGACACTTGTACACATTCTGCTGCATCTCCAGTATATCTTGAAGAAGACCTTTCCAGTGACTCTCACTGACCGGAGGTTGTCTAGAAGAGGAAAGATAAAAACGAATGTTCACATAAACAAGGCAAAAATAAACTACTGATATAAATATTATTTACAAATAAAACCAATGAACTAGCAGCCACCTATGACTGTACAAAAAAGTAAAAATTCAGATGTAATTTTTCACTATCATGACAACAAATAGAATAAATTTGCAGGATTGGCCAAAATGACCAGATTCTGGTATTATCCTATTTCCTGTTTAGCAGCAGAACCTGAGGTCTGTGAAAGCTGGGATGCCTAGCATCTCCACCCCCTCCTAAATGTAACCCTATTACGTCTACTGCAGTTTAAGATCAAAACAAAACTTACTGTACTAAAAGCTGTAGGGATTTTAGGCAGAACTGAAATAACAACGGTCTTCCCTTAAAGCAGTCCCTTCTTGTCCTTCTCATTGAAAATGCAAATAGCAACCCTCAGCTCAGACCTCACCCTGTATTTAATATGCCCAGGCTGCCATTTTTGGTTATCTCTGCTGATCTGTCAACATTTGAGCCATAGGTGGTCCTGCAAGCTGCTTGACAAGTCGATTTTAAACTGAGCCAGGTGGACGTGACGGCATCCTCTATTACATGGATATGCAATTAGCGGACCTCCTGCTGTTGCAGAACTACAAGTCCCATGAGGCATAGCAAGACTCTAACAGTCACAAGCATGACACCCGGAGGCAGAAGCATGATGGGACTTGTAGTTTTGCAACAGCTGGAGGTCCGCTAATTACATATCCCTGCTCTATTAGATGCAGTCAACGTTCAGCAGTGCCAGCAGCCACAGGAGCCTGAATACAATAGATATTCCTCCACCCACACTGTTTAGCATGGATGGGGGAACCAAATTGGTATTATTATTATTATTATTATTATACAGGATTTACTGTATATAGTGCCAACAGTCTGTGCAGCACTTTACAATGTAGAGGGGGGACAGTACAATTACAATACAGCTCAATACAGAAGGAATAGAAGGGCCCTTCTCGTGGAGCTTACAATCTAAAAGAGAGGGGGTGGTACTTTCTCTCTTCTCTTTTCTGGCAAACTGAATGGTTAAAACTTTAAGCCATCTATACCCAGCATTTTTTGGCAGGGTGAGCTGTACTGAACAGGATCCTAATACTATGAGCCATTTTGGACTGCTTGTAGATCGGTATACTGATGGATAGAAGCAGGGAGAGGAGAGGGGAGGAGAGGAGAGGAGATTGTGAACACTACGGAGCTGACAGGGAGAGAGGGAGAAGGAGATGCAGAGATCCACAGGGGAGAGCTGCAATGACAGAGACACGTAAGTTGACCACTATCTCATGTCTCAGCAGCCATGATAAACATGGTTAGCTCACAGAGGAGAAGTCAGGACCGGTCAGGATCAGCCAGGTACTGTAGAAGATAGAAAGGGACAATTGACAAGGCAAAAGCACTATGTTATAACTTGTGCCTTAAAGGGGCTGGAGCAAGATTTTTTTTTTTTTTTTGGGGGGGGGTTTGGGGTTAAAACCACTTTAAGCCCTGACTGTGATCTCCTTATTTGATGATAGCAAAGGGATAAGAAGTAAGTAATTTGCAGGATCACCAGGTGAAAATAAAGTGAAAGAGCCTGAAAAAAAGGAAAACTAACGCAGCCACCTCAACTAAGGACCAGTGAGGTGCAATATATTACATTTTTGTTCTTGGGTTTAGATATGCTTTAAGAGTGCTATTTTATGTCTACGATTTGCTGAATGGTAATAACAGAACAAAGGCATGCTTTCAATGCAAATGTAAATGCATTGCCAGGCAGCTCTTTTACATAAAGACAACTTCCTATTATCAAGCTTTATATCTGTCTATAGTGTCAAGGTGTACCACCCTGCAGACCAAACTTTGGGTGCAAGTGGAACAACAAGCCTCATCGATCACTTTGTCTGCGCTCCCTTGGCTCGCTCATAAATATTATCAGGGATTGAAGAGGAATCCTATAAATCGGGGCTACAATTGCAGGTCTTACCCACACACGTTCATCAAAAGGCCCCTCTCCCTATCCACCACCATTAACTCGGGTGATTCAGAATCCAGACTTCACGCCCGGGCTTGACAATAAACAGCTCCGGGGGTTGATGGGACTAGGTATAACTAGACGCATGCATTTTACTAACCCGCAGGGCTGGAGCCCCCCTTAAGCTCTTGGTCTGCCTTTCAATTGTCACATTATTTAAGGTCTATATCGGATGCGGAATTATATGGTAGGCCTGTGACATCCTTTGAGCACCTATGCACGGAGGGGAAACATGTACCACACATGTTGTCACTTCTGTATAAACAGATTATTGATCCTCCAGAAGGCCATATCCTTTCGTATATACGTCGCTGGGATTTTTTTTTTACAAGATCGCAAATTAACAGGTTAATTTCACTGGCTCACAAATCTTCCATAGCAAGCCGCTTTCAAGAACAGGGAAGTAAGCTACTGGTCAGGTGGTTCTTTAGAATAGATGAAATTAGAACAATGGAATATATGACAGCATCTTTCTAAGGTAGAGAGGAGGAATGCAGGCACACCTGGCGGCCATGGACGACCTTTGCTTGTACACCCCAGTATGTTGAATGCTTCTCCGTTTAGGTTAGGAATAAAGATCTATAATGGCAGGCTGGGTTTGATGAGGTAACTTTGGGGGGAGTAGGGTGTCGGAAGCCGTACAGGTTATGAGTTTGAGCTAGTTAGTTGTTTTTTTGTTTTTATCTGTTTGTTTTGTAGCTTTCTTTCTACTAGATTATGTCTCCAGACCCCCAAGTGTTGGGGTCAAGAGAAAGGTTTCTTTTATCCTAAAGTAGATAAGGCAAGATATAACAAAGGAAGAATTCAAGCAGTGATATAAACATAATGTACCATAGGTTATTAGTTGAGGTAATATTCATATACCAGGTATATTTCGAGGCTATATGACCCGATTTGATTTGATAATGATAATGACTTTTCATTAACGTGGCATATTAATTCATAATCCGTATTAACCCTTATCTTTAGTTTATGAATTTAATAAGTGTCACTGCTGGTTTATCTGTTATATTTTCTCAGCGCTGTTCGTTTTGATTTATTTTCTATTCTAATATGGAATTATTTACTTTCTTGTTATTGAGTATATGTTTTGTTATAATTAAAAAAAAAAAACAAAAAAACTTTTGAATAAAGAATTTTACAAAAAAAAAAGACAACTTCCGTTCTTGATTTCATGGACCTTGAAACAAACGCATTATGTGATTCCAGACACGTCCATGAATTGTGTCCTGTGCTCTCATGAACATCTTTCATATGACCTCAATGAGTTTAGGATCAGTGCACATCATCAATGCTATACAGAATGACACGCTGTGTATTACGGAAGAGAGCCAAGTGCAGACATGTGTCATTCTGTGACCCGGGACCTAATCTCCCAAACACACAAAATCCCAGAAGCATCAAGTGCATAAAAGAACATTCACATTTAATTAAGTGCATCAGCAACAGGCCTAATCATGGAGGTTGTCTCTTCCATTAGCTAATGCAATTATCTCCGAACTTTAAACTGGGTCCTAAGGGAAAGAAAAATCCCTTTATCAAATAGTCTATTTTCTATCCTTTATTATTTTATTATTTCTTTCTTATGTGGAGTGGGGTTTGCCTTGACCTAAGTGGCTGTTCATATACATTATAGAAGTCTGTAATGGTAAAGGTACCCATGCATAAAGACAAAGTGTCAAAAATTCTGGATGATTGCAACTTAAGAGTACATCAATTTGACAGCAGGCGATTGACAACCATTGAACAGATTGGAAAATCAATGGGTAACTTCTATTGCTTTTTGTCGACTAAGATCCAATTAGGCAATTCAGTGGATACACCAATTCAGTTTCATTCAGTTCATTTCCAGTGATTGCTTTGGACATAAAGCTTTAATGTAAAACTTTTAGGTCCTAAAACTATTAATACCAAAATGCTCCTTTTGGTGCCTGCAAATGTCATTGTAAAATACGTTTTTTGTGGATCCATGGACCCTCCTAGTTCTAGATACTTCCTTTACACAGACCTCAATTTCACTGACTTAGGCTGGATTCACACCTATGCATTTTTAGTGCTTTTTGCATTTTGCACATTTGCACTACAGTCCATTTACCATGGTTTCCTATGGAACACGTTCTGTAGTACAAATCTGCAAAATGCAAAAAGCACTAAAAATGCATAGGTGTGAATCCAGCCTTAGAGATACGCTCCACCCTATTTGAACCAATATTTTGATCTTCTAATTCAGGGGTCTCCAAACTGTGGCCTGTGGCCAGATATGGTGCTTTGTTTGCCTTTATCCGGCCCTTGGAACACTGTTCCTTTCACTGACACCAAAGATGAACCACTATTTCTTCCACCGATTCCAACAATGGGGCACTATTCCTGCCACTGACATCAGAGATGTGAAAGGAATTCTCCCACTGACAACAATGTCATTTTTTACTCCCACTGACCATCAAGCCTATGGCATTGTTTACTCTCACAGAAAGTTTGGAGACCCCTGTTCTAATTCAATAGTACAATGTAAAACCCTCTGTTGACTGCTGAGGTCTTCATAATGGACTCTTGGATGGCAGGGCTTAGTTTAGGGAAGCAAGTACTGTTAATTTCCCAGTCTGAGCACATGTTGAGGTCTATGTATATCAGGATTGAGTGACTCACTGGGAACACAGAAAACAATATCAGTATGAAGGGTAATAACAGCCAGGAAGAGGTCAAGCTTGGCCTAAGCTAGACACCTGAAGGCCTACTATCTCTTCCTTTCTGGAGGCCCAGGCTCTTCTCAAACTGCTCAAATTGCATGAATCTATTCATGGCCACTGTAATCACCCCCTATTCAGGCATCCGGCCCCTTTTCGGACACCAGGCACCTAAATTCCAGTGGTGGGGGTGTCTTTTTAAAGCACCTGATTAGAGCCATAGGCTCTAATAGGCTTCAAAAAAGGTGAACTACGAGTGCAGAGCATTGCGCTTGCAGTTTACCCAGGTGGGTTAGCAAAGCAAAGGTGGGTTAGCAAATTGAACTACCACAAACAGACTTCAAGCTGTCATTGATGTTAAAGGGGGCAATACATGGTATTGAGAACTGGGGGTATGTAAACTTTTGATCAGGGTAATTTGGGTAGTTTCTGTTGTAATTATGATTGAACGTGGAAGTAAACTCTCCCCCACAAATATTCCTTATTTGAAAGATTAATAGACACTGTACAAGTCGCTGTGTGCAGATGTCTCCTAACCTGCTCGGTTTGCTTGTAATCTGTTTGGTTTACTTTTGTGATGTCAGTGGCGCATTTGCGTAATTCCCCCTATTCACAGCCCGCTCATAGTGCCGTGAATCCATTCATCGCTACGCAGTGGCTCCAGCATCCCCTCTGTGCCGACTGCACTGAGATTCCGCGAGATTTGTGGGACTTGCACATAGCACGGCACACAGGAGCGGAGATCAGCTATATCACAAAGCGGAATGTGTACAGCTAGGAAACACAGAAAGGGCGGAAGTTTAGGGCACTGCAGACCCGGACGACATTACTAAGCATGCGCCAGCTTCTCCTGGTAAGCAAGAATTTTAAAACAGCTGGAAAATAATTAGGAAACATCCGAAGGGGTTTATGTACAATGCAGAATGAGTTGGAATGCTTTATTACACTGGCATTATTGTGAAGCAGCATTTAAAGAGGGAGTCCCGCAAAAAATTTTTTTAAAAGTCAGCAGCTACAAATACTGCAGCTACTGACTTTTAAAATATGGACACTTACCTGTCACAGGGTCCAGTGATGTCGGCACCCAAGGCCGAACCGTCCCTCGGTCCTCAGATGCTGCCGCCGCCATCTTCGGTATGGAAATCAGGAAATGAAGCCTTGCGGATTCACTTCCCGGTTCCCTACTGCGTATGCGCAAGTCACGCAGCGCAATCTGAATGGTCCGTGCTGTCTCTGGGACACGTGTATGTCCCAGCAGACAGTGCGGCAGGACAGGAAGAGGCATAGACTCCCGTGGGAGTCTATGCCCGGAAGTAGGTGCAAATACCTGTCTTAGACAGGTATTTGTACCCCCCTGCCAAATGTGACACCGGAGGGGGGGAGGGTTCCGAAAAGCGGAGGTTCAATTTTTGTGTGAACCTCCGATTTAAGGGACAGAGTTTACTTCCTCTTTAAAAAGATTAAACACAATTGATTGATAATAAATGGCTTCAGGCAAACACTAACCATGAGTGAAAGAAAATGTTTTGTGTTATTATTCATATTCTCTGAAAAATGGCCAAGAAATCATAAATTCTGCCAGGGTATGTAAATTTATGAGCACAACTGTAAGTGTATCCATAGACAAAACTTTTTTTTCTGACTGATAAATGCACACCAATGTCACATGAAACACAGATATACATTTGTACACGTTTCTAGTTGCAAAAACTCCTTTACCCAAGCAAATGCTCCAAATAAATCTGCTGAAAATAAATGTATTAGCCCATCTTTTGTCAGCTTTATATCCATTTCATACAGGCAGTCAGTGAGCATGTTGAAAAAGCCTTTTATCCTTTTTATCATTTCTCAAAGGGGCGACCACCCTTGTTTAAGTCCTCAGATCTTCCCAGAGTCTACTGCCTAGTTAACAGATAAATGAAATGGATAACCCGTTTCCAATTCTTGTGATAAAGCCCGGGTCAAAGTCAAAAGGCCTGGGTCGCATCCCGCAGATATAAATGAATTGAAGGCTGGACAGGAACAGGTAATTACTATCATCCAATCAATAGTCTAATCTACACGAATGATATCTGCTAAATGCGGAGCGAATCCTCCAAGGTTGGCAAAAGACAAATGGCATTGCACACATTTAATCACAAAAGTGCAAGTGAGATAATAAATAATGAAGCAGATTCTAAAGACTGGATAAGCTACAACAGCACAGTCCATTCTGTAAAGGTTTTTAGAAAATGGTAACACACATTTGATGGTAAAAAACAAAATAATAAAATGACCGACAAATGGGATATTCTGGATGGCATACTGTAAATATTTTATAGATAATACATTTAAAGAGCAATATCATCCTGAACATGGTCTATGTTTTTGTTGCTCTATAGATGGATTGTCCTTTTATTCTATTTTTTTTGGAGCCTGCACTACGTGGTCAAACCTGAGTTCAACCCCATTGGAAATCAACTTTCTCTGGTCAGATTATAACAAACTATTCAAAGATTCTCACTTCTGGTTGATGGGGCATGACATTTTACAGCACTGAATTAAAAACATAAAAAAATAAGTCTTATTCATTGTACTGAACAAGGAATGTTCAGTCCAGTACCAGCCAAAACGTGTTCCAGATTAGTAATATCAAAAGCATTGAAGCCAGAGACAGCTGGGAAACAAACATTTTCAATTAGGAAGTCCAGGTTTCCTCATCAAGCAGAAAAATAAGACTTCATTAACTGAACTAGAAGACACTTACTTTCGACCAGTATGGCGGGTAAGACGCACAATTAGCTTGTGAGCTTCTTCCACACTTGACTGCGTCTCTTTCACAAATGATATGGGTTTTTGCAGTCCATGCTTCTCCAAGATCTCTGACACACTGAAAATACACAAAGAAATGGAACTATGATAAGGTGATGACAATACAATAACACAAACCCTCAACTGCGTTTATTCGTTAAAAAAAAAAAAAAAATTGAGTATAACTAAAGGCAAAGCTTTTATTTATTTTTCCGGAAAGAGTGGAAAGGGATTAGAACACCTGTCAGGCTTTTACTGCTGTCCTGTTAGGCTTCTTTCACACGGGTGGACCTATCTGGTCTGCTTGTCAGTTTTTTAGGCGGGCCCGATAGGACCATTCATTGCCCTCTATGGAGTGGCAGGTGTAAATGGACATGTGTCCGTTTACACCTGCCAACATCCGATCTGATCCTATGCGCTAAAAACAGACAATTGAGGGATTCGTTCCTCATCCATCTGGCGAATCGGATGATAGTCAGATGTAAACGAACAGGCGGTCTGTTTACATCTGACCGCCATAGAGGAAAGCAGGCTGTGTCCATGTCCACTCTGCATAAGTGGAGCGGGGACACAGACCTGTCATCTGCCTGCTAAGTGTTGATCAGTGGACAGATCCCCTGATCCCCAGATCTGCTGGCCGAATCCACCCTTGTGAAAGAGTCTATTTGTCATGATTACCGTTATCACTGTAAACATCCCAAAATTCAGAGCAGTGATAGAGGGGAAATCTTCTAATGGAAACACTAGGTCTGGTTACAACCAGGGATTCCCTCACTTGGGGGGGGTTCCTCTCCCTTTCAGTTTTGGCTATGGGACAGGAAGTAAAGGGAAGAGTCCCCAATGAGACATAGATGCTTAAAACCAATGACGGGGTTATAACCCTCCTATTCTCTATCCAAAATGAAACACAAAAAAGTTTGCCTTTAGTTCTACCATAAAGTGTATTGATTTTTTTAACTGTAGAAAATGCAGTCCACCACAGTAACCAATCTAAAACTGTCTCTTGACTGGTCTAAGTAAAGTGAAATCCGATTGGCTGCTGTAAGCAAAGAACCAGAAATGCTCTGTTGCTGTGACTTACAACATTTAAAGTTGTATTCCAGGCACAATTGTTTTAAATTATTTATTTACTTAATAGCCCCAAAGGATCTAAATCACTTTTAATTACCTTGTACACATAGGAGTATTATCATCGCTATGCTGTACACCAGGGGTCCTCAAACTACGGCCCGCGGGCCAAATCCGGCCCTCCAGCGTTTTTTATCCGGCCCGCGGACTGCCCCTTTAAAATTGCAGCACTCCCCCTGCCCTCTGCTCCCTCCATCACACAGGACGGGAAACATGACAGGCCGGACAAAGGACCTTCTGTGCTAAGAAGCAGGTGATTGGTTACTAGGCATCAGGGCGGTCCCAGGAACCAATCACCTGCCCCCACTTCCAAAGTCCCGCCCTCTATCCGGACCTACCATGCCTCGTGTCCTGCGTGATACAGGTAAGTAATGAGTGGGAGTGCTGTCATATTATAGGGGGCGGCAGTGTAATATTGATATGGGGGGATCTGTGACACACGGGGGGAGTCTGTGCTATGGTGGGGATCTGTGATGTGGGGGACTCTGTGCTATGGTGGGGATCTGTGATGTGGGGGACTCTGTGCTATGGTGGGGATCTGTGATGTGGGGGACTCTGTGCTATGGTGGGGGACTCTGTGCTATGGTGGGGGACTCTGTGCTATGGTGGGGGACTCTGTGCTATGGTGGGGGACTCTGTGCTATGGTGGGGGACTCTGTGCTATGGTGGGGGACTCTGTGCTATGGTGGGGGACTCTGTGCTATGGTGGGGGACTCTGTGCTATGGTGGGGGACTCTGTGCTATGGTGGGGGACTCTGTGCTATGGTGGGGGACTCTGTGCTATGGTGGGGGACTCTGTGCTATGGTGGGGGACTCTGTGCTATGGTGGGGGACTCTGTGCTATGGTGGGGGACTGATGTGGAGGACTCTGTGCTATGGTGGGGGACTCTGTGCTATTGTGGGGGACTGATGTGGGGGACTCTGTGCTATGGTGGGGGGCTCTGTGCTATGGTGGGGGACTCTGTGCTATGGTGGGGGACTGATGTGGGGGACTCTGTGCTATGGTGGGGATCTGTGATGTGGGGGACTCTGTGCTATGGTGGGGGACTCTGTGCTATGGTGGGGGACTCTGTGCTATGGTGGGGATCTGTGATGTGGGGGACTCTGTGCTATGGTGGGGATCTGTGATGTGGGGGACTCTGTGCTATGGTGGGGATCTGTGATGTGGGGGACTCTGTGCTATGGTGGGGATCTGTGATGTGGGGGACTCTGTGCTATGGTGGGGATCTGTGATGTGGGGGACTCTGTGCTATGGTGGGGATCTGTGATGTGGGGGACTCTGTGCTATGGTGGGGATCTGTGATGTGGGGGACTCTGTGCTATGGTGGGGATCTGTGATGTGGGGGACTCTGTGCTATGGTGGGGATCTGTGATGTGGGGGACTCTGTGCTATGGTGGGGATCTGTGATGTGGGGGACTCTGTGCTATGGTGGGGATCTGTGATGTGGGGGACTCTGTGCTATGGTGGGGATCTGTGATGTGGGGGACTCTGTGCTATGGTGGGGATCTGTGATGTGGGGGACTCTGTGCTATGGTGGGGATCTGTGATGTGGGGGACTCTGTGCTATGGTGGGGATCTGTGATGTGGGGGACTCTGTGCTATGGTGGGGATCTGTGATGTGGGGGACTCTGTGCTATGGTGGGGATCTGTGATGTGGGGGACTCTGTGCTATGGTGGGGATCTGTGATGTGGGGGACTCTGTGCTATGGTGGGGATCTGTGATGTGGGGGACTCTGTGCTATGGTGGGGATCTGTGATGTGGGGACTCTGTGTTATGGTGGGGGACTGATGTGGGGGACTCTGTGCTATGGTGGGGGACTCTGTGCTATGGTGGGGGACTCTGTGCTATGATGGGGGACTCTGTGCTATGATGGGGGACTCTGTGCTATGGTGGGGGACTGATGTGGGGGACTCTGTGCTATGGTGGGGGACTCTGTGCTATGGTGGGGGACTGATGTGGGGGACTCTGTGCTATGGTGGGGGACTGATGTGGGGGACTCTGTGCTATGGTGGGGGACTCTGTGCTATGGTGGGGGACTGATGTGGGGGACTCTGTGCTATGGTGGGGGACTCTGTGCTATGGTGGGGGACTGATGTGGGTGACTCTGTGATGGGGGAAGTATGTGATTGGGAGTGGTTCTGTAATGAGGGGAGTCTGTGAAATACTGATAAGTTCATATTGATTACAATTGTTCTTTATTTTAAATATTGTACTTTTTTTTTTTTTTTTGCACTACAAATAAGATGTGTGCATAGGAATTAGTTCATATTTTTTTTAAACTATAGTGCAGCCCCCCAACAGTCTGAGGGACCGTGAACTGGCCCCCTGTCTAAAAAGTTTGAGGACCCCTGCTGTACACAGTCAGGAGAGCAGAACTGTGAGTGGGACCCACCAGCCACATGTGACCGCACAAGCAACAAAAGTATTTAAACTGTGATTTATGCTTAATTATATGTGGCAGTGATGGAAAATTTTAATAGTTTGGGGTCAATTATATTTTAACCACTTGCCGACCGCCTCACGCCTATATACGTGAGCAGAGCGGCACGGGCAGGCAAAATCACGTACCTGAAACGTGATTGCCTTCCCGCGGGTGGGGGGTCCGATCGGACCCCCCCCCGGTGCCAGCTGCGGTCGGCATTTGGTTGGGAGCGATGAGAGACGAGGGGGAGACCATCCGATCGTGGCCCCCCCCTCGCGATCGCTCCCAGCCACTGACAAACATCCCCTGCCTCTGTATAGTACACAGAGGCAGAGGATGTGATGTCATCTCTCCTCGGCTGTCAGTTTCCGTTCCAGCGCCGAGGAGAGATGACATGTAAGTAAGTGCACAACACAAACACACACAGTAGAACATGCCAGGCATACATTACACCCCCGATCCCCCCCCGATCGCCCCCCAATCACCCCCCCCCTGTCACAAACTGACACCAAGCAGGTTTTTTTTTTTTTTTTTTTTTTTTTTTCCTGATTACTGCATAGTGTCAGTTTGTGACAGTTAGCAGTGTTAGGACAGTTACTGTAACCCCCCTGTAGGTCTAGGGTACCCCCCTTACCCCCCCTAATAAAGTTTTAACCCCTTGATCACCCCCCCTCACCAGTGTCGCTAAGAGATCATTTTTCTGATCGCTGTATTAGTGTCGCTGGTGACGGTAGTTAGGGACGTAAATATTTAGGTTCGCCGTCAGTGTTTTATAGCGACAGGGACCCCCATATACTATCTAATAAATGTTTTAACCCCTTGATTGCCCCCTAGTTAACCCTTTCACCACTGATCACCGTATAACCGTTACGGGTGACGCTGGTTAGTTCGTTTATTTTTTATAGTGTCAGGGCACCCGCCGTTTATTACCGAATAAAGGTTTAGCCCCCTAATCGCCCGGCGGTGATATGCGTCGCCCCAGGCAGCGTCAGATTAGCGCCAGTACCCCCCCTAATAAAGTTTTAACCCCTTGATCACCCCCTGTCGCCAGTGTCGCTAAGCGATCATTTTTCTGATCGCTGTATTAGTGTCACTGGTGACGCTAGTTAGGGACGTAAATATTTAGGTTCGCCGTCAGTGTTTTATAGCGACAGGGACCCCCATATACTATCTAATAAATGTTTTAACCCCTTGATTGCCCCCTAGTTAACCCTTTCACCACTGATCACCGTATAACTGTTACGGGTGACGCTGGTTAGTTAGTTTATTTTTTATAGTGTCAGGGCACCCGCCGTTTATTACCGAATAAAGGTTTAGCCCCCTGATCGCCCGGCGGTGATATGCGTTGCCCCAGGCAGCGTCAGATTAGCGCCAGTACCGCGAACACCCACGCACGCACCGTACACGCACCATACACCTCCCTTAGTGGTATAGTATCTGATCGGATCAATATCTGATCCGATCAGATCTATACTAGCGTCCCCAGCAGTTTAGGGTTCCCAAAAACGCAGTGTTAGCGGGATCAGCCCAGATACCTGCTAGCACCTGCGTTTTGCCCCTCCGCCCAGGCGAGCCCAGCCCACCCAAGTGCAGTATCGATCGATCACTGTCACTTACAAAACACTAAACGCATAACTGCAGCGTTCGCAGAGTCAGGCCTGATCCCTGCGATCGCTAACAGTTTTTTTGGTAGCATTTTGGTGAACTGGCAAGCACCAGCCCCAGGCAGCGTCAGATTAGCGCCAGTACCGCTAACACCCACGCACGCAGCATACGCCTCCCTTAGTGGTATAGTATCTGAACAGATCAATATCTGATCCGATCAGATCTATACTAGCGTCCCCAGCAGTTTAGGGTTCCCAAAAACGCAGTGTTAGCGGGATCAGCCCAGATACCTGCTAGCACCTGCGTTTTGCCCCTCCGCCCGGCCCGGCCCAGCCCACCCAAGTGCAGTATCGATCGATCACTGTCACCCCGGTCGTAGTCAAACCAGCACTGCAGTAACACTTGGTGACGTGGCGAGTCCCATAAGTGCAGTTCAAGCTGGTGAGGTGGCAAGCACAAGTAGTGTCCCGCTGCCACCAAAAAGACAAACACAGGCCCGTCATGCCCATAGTGCCCTTCCTGCTGCATTCGCCAATCCTAATTGGGAACCCACCGCTTCTGCAGCGCCCGTACTTCCCCCATTCACATCCCCAACCAAATGCAGTCGGCTGCATGAGAGGCATTTTCTTTATGTCCTCCCGAGTACCCCTACCCAGCGAACCCCCCAAAAAATATGTTGTGTCTGCAGCAAGCGCGGATATAGCCGTGACACCCGCTATTATTGTCCCTCCTGTCCTGACAATCCTGGTCTTTGCATTGGTGAATGTTTTGAACGCTACCATGCACTAGTTGAGTATTAGCGTAGGGTACAACATTGCACAGACTAGGCACACTTTCACAGGGTCTCCCAAGATGCCATCGCATTTTGAGAGACCCGAACCTGGAACCGGTTACAGTTATTATAGTTAGTTACAAAAAAAAGTGTAAAAAAAAAAAAACACAAACAAAAATATAAAATAAAAATAGTTGTCGTTTTATTGTTCTCTCTCTCTCTATTCTCTCTCTATTGTTCTGCTCTTTTTTACTGTATTCTATTCTGCAATGTTTTATTGTTATTGTTATTGTTATTATGTTTTATCATGTTTGCTTTTCAGGTATGCAATTTTTTTATACCTTACCGTTTACTGTGCTTTATTGTTAACCATTTTTTTGTCTTCAGGTATGCCATTCACGACTTTGAGTGGTTATACCAGAATGATGCCTGCAGGTTTAGGTATCATCTTGGTATCATTCTTTTCAGCCAGCGGTCGGCTTTCATGTAAAAGCAATCCTAGTGGCTAATTAGCCTCTAGACTGCTTTTACAAGCAGTGGGAGGGAATGCCCCCCCCCCCCAACATCTTCCGTGTTTTTCTCTGGCTCTCCTGTCTCAACAGGGAACCTGAAAATGCAGCCGGTGATTCAGCCAGCTGACCATAGAGCTGATCAGAGACCAGAGTGGCTCCAAACATCTCTATGACCTAAGAAACCGGAAGCTACGAGCATTTTATGACGTAGATTTCGCCGGATGTAAACAGCGCCATTGGGAAATTGGGAAAGCATTTTATCACACCGATCTTGGTGTGATCAGATGCTTTGAGGGCAGAGGAGAAATCTAGGGTCTAATAGACCCCAATTTTTGCAAAAAAGAGTACCTGTCACTACCTATTGCTATCATAGGGGATATTTACATTCCCTGAGATAACAATAAAAATGATTTAAAAAAAAAAAAAAATGAAAGGAACAGTTTAAAAATAAGATAAAAAAATAATAATAATAAAGAAAAAAAAAAAAAAAAAAAAAAAAAGCACCCCTGTCCCCCCTGCTCTCGCGCTAAGGTGAACGCAAGCGTTGGTCTGGCGTCAAATGTAAACAGCAATTGCACCATGCATGTGAGGTATCGCCGCGAAGGTCAGATCGAGGGCAGTAATTTTAGCAGTAGACCTCCTCTGTAAATCTAAAGTGGTAACCTGTAAAGGCTTTTAAAGGCTTTTAAAAATGTATTTAGTTTGTCGCCACTGCACGTTTGTGCGCAATTTTAAAGCATGTCATGTTTGGTATCTATGTACTCGGCCTAAGATCATCTTTTTTATCTCATCAAACATTTGGGCAATATAGTGTGTTTTAGTGCATTAAAATGTAAAAAAGTGTGTTTTTTCCCCAAAAAATGCGTTTGAAAAATCGCTGCGCAAATACTGTGTGAAAAAAAAAAATGAAACACCCACCATTTTAATCTGTAGGACATTTGCTTTAAAAAAAATATATAATGTTTGGGGGTTCAAAGTAATTTTCTTGCAAAAAAAAATTATTTTTTTATGTAAACAATAAGTGTCAGAAAGGGCTTTGTCTTCAAGTGGTTAGAAGAGTGGGTGATGTGTGACATAAGCTTCTAGATGTTGTGCATAAAATGCCAGGACAGTTCAAACCCCCCCCAAATGACCCCATTTTGGAAAGTAGACACCCCAAGCTATTTGCTGAGAGTCATGTTGAGTCCATGGAATAATTTATATTGTGACACAAGTTGCGGGAAAGAGACAATTTTTTATTTTTTTTATTTTTTTTTGCGCAAAGTTGTCACTAAATGATATATTGCTCAAACATGCCATGGGAATATGTGAAATTACACCCCAAAATACATTCTGCTGCTTCTCCTGAGTACGGGGATACCACATGTGTGAGACTTTTTGGGAGCCTAGCCGCGTACGGGACCCCGAAAACCAAGCACCGCCTTCAGGCTTTCTAAGGCCGTAAATTTTTGATTTCACTCTTCACCGCCTATCACAGTTTCGGGGGCCATGGAATGCCCAGGTGGCAAAAAAAAACCCCAAATGACCCCATTTTGGAAAGTAGACACCCCAAGCTATTTGATGAGAGGTATAGTGAGTATTTTGCAGACCTCACTTTTTGTCACAAAGTTTTGAAAATTGAAAAAAGAAAAAAAAAATTTTTTTTTCTCGTCTTTCTTTATTTTCAAAAACAAATGAGAGCTGCAAAATACTCACCATGCCTCTCAGCAAATAGCTTGGGGTGTCTACTTTCCAAAATGGGGTCATTTGGGGGGGGTTTGTGCCACCTGGGCATTCCATGGCCTCCGAAACTGTGATAGGCAGTGAGGAGTAAAATCAAAAATGTACGCCCTTAGAAATCCTGAAGGCAGTGCTTGGTTTTCGGGGTCCCGTACGCGGCTAGGCTCCTAAAAAGTCCCACACATGTGGTATCCCCGTACTCAGGAGAAGCAGCTAAATGTATTTTGGGGTGCAATTCCACATATGCCCATGGCCTGTGTGAGCAATATATCATTTAGTGACAACTTTGTGCAAAAAAAAAAAAAAAAAAAAAAAAATTGTCACTTTCCCGCAACTTGTGTCAAAATATAAAACATTCCATGGACTCAACATGCCTCAAAGCAAATAGCTTGGGGTGTCTACGTTCCAAAATGGGGTCATTTGGGGGGGGTTTATGTCATCTGGGCATTTTATGGCCTTCAAAACCGTGATAGGTAGTGAGGAGTAAAATCAAAAATGTACGCCCTTAGAAATCCTGAAGGCGGTGCTTGGTTTTCGGGGCCCCGTACGCGGCTAGGCTCCCAAAAAGTCCCACACATGTGGTATCCCCGTACTCAGGAGAAGCAGCTAAATGTATTTTGGGGTGCAATTCCACATATGCCCATGGCCTGTGTGAGCAATATATCATTTAGTGACAACTTTTTGTAATTTTTTTTTTTTTTTTTTTTTTTTTGTCATTATTCAATCACTTGGGACAAAAAAAATGAATATTCAATGGGCTCAACATGCCTCTCAGCAAATTCCTTGGGGTGTCTACTTTCCAAAATGGGGTCATTTGTGGGGGTTTTGTACTGCCCTGCCATTTTAGCACCTCAAGAATCGACATAGGCAGTCATAAATTAAAGGCTGTGTAAATTCCAGAAAATGTACCCTAGTTTGTAGACGCTATAACTTTTGCGCAAACCAATAAATATACACTTATTGACATTTTTTTTACCAAAGACATGTGGCCGAATACATTTTGGCCTAAATGTATGACTAAAATTGAGTTTATTGGATTTTTTTTAGAACAAAAAGTAGAAAATATCATTTTTTTTCAAAATTTTCGGTCTTTTTCCGTGTATAGCGCAAAAAATAAAAACGGCAGAGGTGATCAAATACCATCAAAAGAAAGCTCTATTTGTGGGAAGAAAAGGACGCAAATTTCGTTTGGGTACAGCATTGCATGACCGCGCAATTAGCAGTTAAAGCGACGCAGTGCCGAATTGTAAAAAGTGCTCTGGTCAGGAAGGGGGTAAATCCTTCCGGGGCTGAAGTGGTTAAATGCTTTACTAAAATTTTATTATACTAAATTATAAATCAATGATTGTGGATTATAACCAAGCAATGACCACAGATAGATCAATCAAACTCATTTATAAACGCACATACATTTACAGTACACACAATTTAACAAATACACATTTAACAAATAACAAATGTATTATAAAGTACTGTATATACTCGAGTATAAGTCGTTCCGAGTATAAGTCGAGGCCCTAATTTACCACAAAAAAATGGGAAAAACTTAGTGACCCGAGTATAAGACGAGGGTGAGAAATGCACAGCTACTGTAAGTGGAAACGAGGGTCAACAATGCCCATTTGCAGCCTCACTGTGCCCATTTGCATGCCTCACTGTGCCCATTTGCAGCCATAGGTCCCCCGAACTTCAAACTCGGTAGTTAAGGTTTTCTAGATGCCCCCTAGCTGCAGCCAAAATTTGGGGTCTCTGAACCCAAATGGTCCCGAAATGACATTGCTGCAGATGGACACAGTTGACCGACTTTGGGACCCCGTATCTCGGGGCCACTTAGTGCTAGGAACCCCAAATTTGGTGTGCAAACTCAGTGGAACTGGCACCATAAAATATCCAAAGCTGGGACCAAGTGTCCCTGAGATACAGGGCCCCAAAAATCGGTTCATAAAATGTCAAGCACTTTTCTGCAGCAGAGAATGACATTTTCCGAACCGATTTTGGGGCCCCGTATCTCGGGGCCACTTAGTGCTAGGAACCCCAGCATTGAAAATGTTGTGGCACAAGTTCCACTGGGTTTGCACACCAAATTTGGGGTTCCTAGCACAAAGTGGCTCTGAGATACGGGGCCCCAAAGTCGGTTCGGAAAATGAAATTTTGTGCTGCAGAAAAGTGCTTGACTCGAGTATAAGTCGAGGGGGGCACTTTCAGCACAAAAAAATGTGCTGAAAAACTCGACTTATACTCGAGTATATACGGTACTCTAAGTTTTCTGTAAATGAAAGTTCTGTAAATGAAAAAAAAAAAAAAAAAACAGAGTCCATGTGCAGTGAAGTCTAGAGCAGTGGTCATCAACCCTGTCCTCAGGGCCCACTAACAGGCCAGGTTTGCAAGATTACTGAAATACATCACAGGTGATATCATTTGCTGCTCAGTGATTGCAGTATTCTAGTCTGCATCTCCCCAAACAAATACATAAAACCTGGCCTGTTAGTGGGCCCTGAGGACAGGGTTGATGACCACTGCTCTAAAGTGCCAAAGGTTGGCTCAGACGTCAATGCAAAAGATTAATATTCAAATCACAGAAGCCGACTGCAGTTTGCGAATGAAAGGGCCAAACGTCTGGGGTCTGGGGCACGCTGCAAGATTCCAGAAAGCATATCCAAGCATAGAAAGTGTAAAATAAAATATTAGGGTTGATTTACTAAAGGTTCATGTTCATTCTACAAAGTATTTTTTTTTTTTATTTTGCAAAGGCAATTTTCACATAGCTCAGTGAATGTGGTGAAAAAAAAAACAAAAAAACATACTCGTAACTGATTAGATAAACTCAGCACCACTATACTCACTAAGCTATGTGAAATTCTCTTTGCAAAGTGAACATGCCCTACACCTTTAGTAAATAAGCCTCTTTGTATATGTTTTAAATGACTCCAGATTCACCTCAATGAGCAATACCCTGCAGCAAGTAATAAGAAATCTATTAATGCTGTCCATAAAACACTGCAATTGTGTTAAAATCAGAATTAATGTAGGAGTGGATGGACTGATGCACTACCCCGTTTTATATCTCTAGACTTAATATTTATTTTTGACTGGTGAGAAGTACTCAAACTTTAGTAACTCAGACTCAAGTTTACTTTACCACTTTAGCAAATGAATCTCTAAGTTTACATGGAATGCCAGTAATCAGTCGGTAAAAGCCATGTCAAGCACTGTCTGAAGGCTGCTAAACAAATGATAAGCCCAAAAAGCCAATATAAATGTATTTATATGTCATCTCTGCCCACATCAGATACAACAATAAAAAAAAAAAAAAAAAGAAATAACTTTCAACCAGGAAATCTCATCTTTCTGAGGTTTACAAATTTATTAAATCAGCCTAGGCAGAAGCCAATTTTTTTATCATTATTTACACTTGAAATGCAGTTCTGGCAATAAAACATGTTGAAGTCAGTCTCCAACCCAGAAGAGTTTACAGCAGAGCTGGTAAAATCAATTTAGCACAAATTGGGCATATCAAAGCATACACACAGCAGGAAACTCATGATTCGCCATTTCACAGAATGTACACGTGCCAGCCTGTGCAACGTGTGGCGGATTGTGCAGATCAATAAATACAGCAAATCAATGTTTTATAAAAAAATAAAATAAAATAATAATAATAGAATAAAACTATGAATACAAAATTCAGCTAGAACACATCAGATTTGCCTGCTTAACAACTAAAGACATGGCAGGTCCATCTAACTCCAGTTTGCCTGATGACAGAGAGAAAAGTAAAATCAAGGTCAGAAGGAGTGAGAACCACTATCTGAATCTCCAGCAATTCTCTTATCATCATTGTTATTCCAGCTGGGGATTTCACCGCTAAGCTCATCTATCTCCGCCTTGTAACTAGATAATGAAGCTGTAGATTTAATAAAGTGACCTAATTTCCACCAGCTGCACTTTCCATATGGAAACCAGCTCGCAAAACACACTACACGTAAAGAAAAAAAAAAGACAACTACAAACGACACGCTAAATCAAAACACAAAGTGGGCCTGGCACCTCAGGGTAACAGGTGGCCCCCCGCCATGGGCTCCTCTGACTTGCTTATAACAGATGGTATTCAGTGATGCCAGCAGGGAAGAAAAGGTTGTCCACTTTCCTAGACGGGTGAAGGCTTCTTTCTACTAGCGGCCATCCTCTACATACAGATCCAGCAGAACACTATAAGATCTCTGCCCTTGAAGGGATATCCATGATACCCCACCATAACAATTCATCTCGACTTCCACACTACTGAAAAGTACTTTTTTTTCACTTGTGTGAGTGTATTAACAAACAAAATAGCCCTTTCCTGCATTCATTTGACTGTCATTGGGACTTGCAATGTGAAACAGTTTAAATTAAATTACCTGTAAAAGCAAAATTACATAAAAAAAATGAATAGCCTATCAATCAATACAAGTTACCAAAAAATCAGGTTTTGCTGCAATATTCACCCTTGATCCAAAGCGGTTTCTGAAGTACTTCTTTTTTGCCACTAGATGTCCTCAGTCTTCCATATAAAATGACGACCAGTTTCACTCAACCCACTTCCTCTAAACCCAGGATGTCATAGACCCACCCCCAGCTGTAACTGGACAGTGAACGAGATGCCGCAGAGTAATGAGCCCATCTATCTGTGCTCTGCTTTCTCCTCCTAGCAGTTTTCTCTCTCTCCCGCTCTGGGCTTCACAGGGACTGCAAGTGTCTGATATCAATCAAAACCAGGTACATACATTGCTTACATTTGAAACATTTCATTATGTATTAACTGCTTAGGGATCACCCTACGAACATATACTGCGGCAGGGCGGCCCTTAAGCGCAAAATCACATACCTGTATATGATTTCTCTTCTCTGCTCTAGGGCGTGCGCCGTTGATTCCCCGCTCCCGCTGTGATTGGACACAGCGGGAGCCATTCAGCAGCGGCCGACGGCCATCAGCAATCATTCGCAGGAGAGGAAGAACGGTGGTCTGCCTATGTAAACAAGGCAGACCGCCGTTCTGTGAGTGAGTAAAATTAAGATATTGTGTTTCTGCTGAGCAGAAACACGGATTCTCTGTTTTCCTCCAATCACAGTATTCTCCCCACAGTTGGAAAGCACTCCCTAGGAGCAGTTAACCCCCCTCCCCGTCAGTATCATTTATACAGTGACCGTGCATTTTTTTTTTTTTAGCACTGATCATTGTTTTGGTGTCACTGGTCCCCAAAAAGTGTCACTTAGTGCCAGATTTGTCTGCCACAATGTCGCAGTCCTGCCAAAAATTGCTGATCGTTGCCATTACTAGTAAAAAAATTAAAAGGCCATAAATCTATCCCAGTTTGTAGACCCTATAACTTTTGCACAAACCAATCAATATATGCTTATTGGGATTTCTTTTTACAATCAAAGATGAATTCCAGGTATAGATACCTTATACATAGTTATACAGTATTGGACCAATGTAACTATGTATTTTACATACCTGAGGGATACCTCTATTACAGCCTCTCTCAACCTTTCAATGCAAAGCAGCTCTTGAAATAACTTTCTGGTCTCGGGGAACCCCGGCTAAACATTACTATTTCTACATCTCATGATACATTAGTGAGATAGTCAGTGGGAAGAATGCTCCTTACACTTGTGGACATTGGGAAGAATTACCCTCTTACAGAGATCTAAAAAGATCAATGGTGTCAGCACCATTTATCTCAGAGTCAGAAATTGCTAATTGCTTAAGGAACACCTAGCAACCTCTAGACTCTAGGAGAACCCTAGTTGAAAAACCCTGCTCTAGAAGCTGGAAATCACAAGTAGACACCACTACAGGGGGTCCCCTAGTTACAAACATCCGACTTACAAACAACTCCTACTTACAAACGGAGGGAGACAACAGGAAGTGAGAGGAAATCTACCCCTAGGAAGGGAAATTCACTCCTGTAAGAGCTATTATGGAGAAAAGGTACCTCCACTGATGCTTTATCACAAACGCTTGTTTCCACAAAAAACCAACATTTTCAAAATTCAATTGTCATTGGGACAGAAAGTGAGGTGGAATCTGAACAGGGGCACACACAGCAAAACAAATGTTACAGAGGTGTGATAACCCTTCCCTTTGCTATCCAAAAAGCTTAAAAATAGTTTTTTTGGCTGGAGCTACACTTAAAAAAATGTACCTGTTCCGACTTACAAACAGATTCAACTTAAGAACGAACCTACAGTCCCTAACTTGTTTGTAACCCGGGGACCCCCTGTACTCCAGTGATCTCCACTTCCTTCTGGATCCCGTGCTGTGCGGCTGAGCCTGCTGCATTCTGAACATAGGGGGGCGGCCACTCGGCATGATCACCATTCAGAGAATACTTTGCATTTTCTCAATAATTGGATGAAGTAGAGAGGTGGACTAGTGACATCCCATTCCAAAATTAGAATAAGCTTTTTCAGTACAGGAGAGGAGCCCGTACAAATGTGCAAGGCTGAAAGTAAGGCTGGAGATCAGCTTTAAGTGTCTGTATAAACTAGCCCTTAGATAAGAATAAGTCTGCTTCAAAGCTCCACAAATCAGAGTTTAAGCCCAACCCCAGGTTGGGCACAAAGCCCTAGATCCACCTCCCCCCTTGGTGCCTCCACCTCCCCATTTTTTTATAGCAATTATATCTATTTTTCTAACTGTCTTCTCCTTGGTCTTGTGATGTGAAAGGGTCCCTTCCTTCATTCCTTCCCTCCAGCAGTAAGCAATCTTTGCTTCCATACTGAATGGCACCCACGTAATGACAGATTTACTTTTATTACTCTTATACATCCATATATTAAACTGCAACTAAATGCAGCTGCAGCCATGATATTGGTATCACATTTTTCAGCTAGCAAACAGTTTTAAGTTAAAAGTGATAGCTGCCCGATCACTTTAAAGGAATCAGAAGGGAGCCCTATCCCAACAGGGAGACCTAAGCCACTGCAAGTGGTCGGGTGAGCTGCCCACCAAGGAGAACGAGGAACATCCGTTCCTATGCCTCCTCTGTGACAAAGCCTAAAGCAATGAGGATGTCATCACTTTCAGTTTCAGTTCTTTGTTCGCAGGCAATTACCAGCCAGTGAAGCAGCCAATCAAACCAATCTCAGTTTTATCAGCTGCTTTGGAGAGCAGATCTCGCCATAAAGAGGACCTATCACTGCCCCAGATGTCACAAGGGATGTTGTTCAATATCTGGTTTGATGGATGTACAGTGGGTATAGAAAGGAATCATCCCCCTTTAAAATAATCACATTTTGTTGCTTTGCAGCCTGAGATGAAGACAGACACAGTTTATGTTTTATCCAGCTGTATTATAACATCCAAGTGAAAGCTATAACGCCAACATGTCAGAAAAAGAAAAGAATCTGGGTTGAAAAAAGGATCACCCCCCTGTGTCAGTATTTTGTTGAACCTCGTTTTGCTTTAATTCCAGCTTTTAGTCTGTTGGGATGTTTCTACTAACTTTGCACATCTAGACTTTGCAATTATTGCTCACTCTTCTTTGCAGAACTGCTCAAAGTTCAGTTAAATTTGATGGTGACCGTTTGTGGACTGCAAACATCTCCAAACTGGATGAAAGAGCCAGGAAGAAACTGGTCAGAGAAGCTACCAAGAGGCTTACAGCAACTCTGAAGCTGTTGCAGAAATTTATGACAAAGAATGATCATTGTGTGCATGTGAGAATACCACAAATTCTCCACAAATGTAGCTTTTATGGGAGGGTTGCAAGAAAAAAGCCACTCCTCAACAAAGGCCACGTGTAGTCACGACTGAGCTTCGCCATAACACACCTTGAAGATTCTGGAGCCACATGGGAAAAGGTGTTCTGGTCACATGAGGCTAAAATTGGATTATTTGGCCTCACAACATAGTTACATAGTAGGCGAGGTTGAAAGAAGACACAAGTACATCAAGTCCAACCTATGTGTTTGATCTTATGTCACTATTACATTGTATAACCCTGTGTTGTGGTCGCTCAGGTGCTTATCTAATCATTTTTTTAAACCATCGATGCTCCCCGCTGAAACTACCACCTATAGAAGGGAATTCCACATCCTTGCCGCTCTTATGCCCCGTACACACGGTCGGATTTTCCGACGGAAATGTGTGATAGGACCTTGTTGTCAGAAATTCCGACCGTGTGTGGGCTCCATCGGACATTTTCCATCGGATTTTCCGACACACAAAGTTTGAGAGCAGGATATAAAATTTTCCGACAACAAAATCCGTTGTCGGAAATTCCGATCGTGTGTACACAAATCCGACGGACAAAGTGCCACGCATGCTCAGAATAAATAAAGAGATGAAAGCTATTGGCCACTGCCCCGTTTATAGTCCCGACGTACATGTTTTAGGTCACCGCGTTCAGAATGATCGGATTTTCCGACAACTTTGTGTGACCGTGTGTATGCAAGACAAGTTTGAGCCAACATCCGTCGGAAAAAAAATCCTAGGATTTTGTTGTCGGAATGTCCGAACAAAGTCCGACCGTGTGTACGGGGCATTACAGTAAAGAACCCTCTACGCAGTTTAAGGTTAAACCTCTTTTCTTCTAATTGTAATGAGTGGCCACGAGTCTTATTAACAATTTCAGCCCCAGAAGATTTGGCTGCTCAATGACCAGGCCATTTTTTGCGATTTGGCACTGCGTCGCTTTAACTGACTATTGCACGGTCGTGCAACGCTGTACCCAAACAAAATTGACTTCCTTTTTTCCCACAAATAGATCTTTCTTTTGGTGGTATTTGATCATCTCTGTGGTTTTTATTGTTTGCGCTATAAACAAAAAAGCACGACAATTTTGAAAAAAAAAAACGCAATACTTTGTACTTTTTGCTATAATAAATATCCCCAATTCTTTTTTAGAAAAAGCTATTTTTTCCTCAGTTTAGGCATATATGTTATATGTATTCTTATACATATTTTTGTAAAAAAATCGCAATAAGCGTATATTGATTGGTTTGCGCAAAAGTTATAGCATCTTCAAAATAGGGGACAGATTTTTTTGGCATTTTTATTATTATTTTTTTTACTGGTAATGGCAGCGATCTGCGACATTATGGCGGACACATCGGACACTTTTGACACATTTTTGAAACCATCGACAATTGTACAGTGATCAGGGCTATAAAAATGCACTGATTACTGTGTAAATGTCACTGGCAAGGAAGGGGTTAACACTAGGGGGCGATCAAGGGGTTAACTGTGTTCCCTGACTGTGTGTTCTAACTGTGGGGGGGAGGGGACTGACTATAGGAGATGACAGATCATGGTTTCTAGCTATTAGGAACTCTCGCTCTGCCTCTCCTCACAGAACTGGGATTTGTGTGTTTACACACTCACGTCCCTGTTCTGCCTCTCGTGCTTGTGATCGCACGCGTTTGGCGATCATCGCAACCTTTGGCACCCCCGCAATGCTGCGGGCGTGCACGCACCTGTTATCCAGCTTAAAGGAGCCGACCTACAGCTGCGACGGTTTGCGGATCGTGCCGACCTACCGCCGTATAATGATGGCGGCTGGTCGGCAAGTGATTAAACTCCCTTCCGCGGAAAAGTTTTATCCCTATTGTGGGGTCACCAGTATGGTACTTGTAAATTTAAATCATATCCCCTCTCAAGCGTCTCTCCTTCAGAGAGAATAAGTTTAGTGCTCGTAACTAATATCCTCCAGTTCCTTTATAATTTGTGTTGCCCTTCTCTGTACTCGCTCCATTTCCAGCACATCCTTCCTGGGGACTGGTGCCCAGAACTGGACAGCATATTCCAGGTGAGACTGGACCAAAGTCTTGTAGAGTGGGAGAATTATCGCTTTATCTCTTGAGTTAATCCCCTTTTAGATGCATGGCAATATTCTGTTTGCTTTGTTAGCAGCAGATTGGCATTGCATGCCATTGCTGAGCCTATCATCTACTAGGACCCCCAGGTCCTTTTCCATCCTTGATTCCCCCAGAGGTTCTGCCCCCAGTGAGTAGATTGCATTCATATTTTTGCCACCCAAATGCATTATTTTACATTTTTCTACATTGAACCTCATTTGCATGTAGTTTCCCACCCCATTAATTTGTTCAGATCTACTTGCAAGGTTTCCACATCCTGCGGAGAATTAATTGCCCTGCTTAGCATCATCCGCAAATACAAAGATTAAACTGTTTAACCCATCCTCCGGGTCATTTTTGAATAAATTAAATAGGATTGGTCCCAGGACAGAACCCTGGGGGGCCCCACTTTTCACCCCTGACCATTCCGAGTACTCCCCATTTACCACTACCTCCTGAACTCGTCCTTGTAGCCAGTTTTTAATCCATGTACTCACCCTACTGTCCATACCTTACTTACTTACTACAGTAAAGGTTTATGGGGAACTGTGTCAAATGCTTTTGCAAAATCCAGATACACCACGTCTACAGGCATTCCTTTATCTATATGGCAGCTCACCTCCTCATAGATGGTTAAGAGATTGGTTTGGCAAGAATGATTCTTCATGAATCCATGCTGATTACTGCTAATGATACCATTTTCATTACTAAAATCTTGTATATAGTCCCTTATCATGCCCTCCAAGAGCTTGCATACTATTGATGTTAGGCTAACTGGTCTGTAATTCCCAGGGATGTATTTTTGGCCCTTTTTTAAATATTGGTGCTACATTGGCTTTTCTCCAATCATCTGGTACCATTCCAATCAGTAGTATGTCAGTAAAAATTAGGAACAATGGTCTGGCAATTACTTGACTGAGTTCCCTAAGGACCCTCGGGTGCAAGCCATCTGGTCCCGATGACTTATTAATGTTAAGTTTTTCAAGTCTATTCCTAATTCTGTCCTCTGTTAGCCATGAGGGTGCTTCCTGTGATGAGTCATGAGGAAAAACACTGCAGTTTTGGTTACTGAAGCCCCCCGATTCCCTTGTGAAGACTGAGGAGAAGAATAAATTCAATACCTTTGCCATCTCACCATCCTTGGTAACCAGATTCCCTTTCTCATTCTTTAAGGGGCCAATATGGTCTGTCCTCCCTTTTTTACTGTATACTTAAATAATTTCTTGGGATTTTTTTTACTCTCCTCCGCCATGTGTCTTTCATGTTCAATCTTAGGTGCCCTAATTGCACCCTTACATTTCTTGTTGCATTCTTTGTAAAGTTTGAACTCTGACGATGATCCCTCAGCCTTGTATTTTTTGAAGGCCTTCTCCTTTGCTTTTATATGCATTCTTACATTACAGTTAAGCCACCCAGGACTTCTGTTCGCTCTTTAAAATTTATTTCCCAATGGGATGCACTGGCTAATGCCCTTTTTTTAATATGCTCTTAAAGCAAACCCATCTCTCCTCCGTATTCTTTGTTCCTAAGATTTTATCCCAATTAATATCTTCTAGCAAGGTTCTAGCGTAGTTTAGGGAAGTTGTTTTTTTTTTAATTCAGTGTCTTTGTATTCCCCTTATGGTTCCTATTTGAGTGATTTATACTGAAGCTAATTTGACCTGTGATTGCTGTTTCCTAAATTGCCCCATATTTTCACTTCTGTGATCAGGTCTGTATTGTTGGTAATCAGTAGGTCTAGTAACGCTTTGTTTCTAGTTGGCACGTCTACCATCTGACCCATGAAATTGTCCTGCAAGACATTTAGGAAATGGCAAGCCTTAGATGAATGCACAGATCCTTCCGCCCCGCCTATGTCTGGATAATTAAAATCCCCCATTATGATGACACTTCCTTGCTGCTAATCCAAATTGTGATAGGAGGTCCATCCCCCCCTTCTCCCCCAGGTTAGGGGGCCTACAGCATACTCCCAGTATTACTTTGCCCTTAGTTTCCTCCCTTTGGAGCTCTACCCATAAGGATTCCACCTCCTCCCTTGCTCCCTTAGTGATGTCATCTCTCACATTCACTTGTAGATTATTCTTGATATACAGGCATACCCCTCCATTTTTCTTACCCTCTCTATCCCTTTGATAAAGGGAATACCTTGAATGGTTGCCAGCCAATCATGAGAGTTGTTGAACCAAGTCTCTGAAATTCTCACAAAATCTAAATCCTCCTCGTACAACAGTCTCTCTAATTCGCCCATCTTGTCCGCCAGGCTCCTGGCATTGGTGAACTTGCCACATAGTTTAGACCGGTCGCACACTGTCTTCTTATTGGGTGTTCTGATGTTGCAAATAGGACTTTTTACTATACTTACCTCGGGTTCATGTGCTTTAGTTAACCTACCACTAATGCCCCCAATACTACCCTCTGGAATATGTTCCACGCTGACTATCTCTACCTCTGTACCCCCCCCCCCCATAGCCTAGTTTAAAAGCCCCTTTAACTTTTCAACCATCTTCACTCCCAGCAGATCTGCACGCTCCTTATTTAGGTGCAGTCCGTCCCTTCTATAGAACACCAAACTATATAGCTGGTGGATATACAATACAGCTCAACATCCAAATAGCACCATTCCTATAGTAAAGAATAGAGGTGGTAATATCCTGTTATGGAGGTGTTTCTCAGCAGCAGGGACTGGAGCACTTGTTTGGATAGAAGGAAAAATGAATGGGAGAAAATTCCATCAAATTCTTGAAAAAGATTGAAAATTTGCTGCCCTCTGCCCAAAAGTTGTCAATGGGAAGAAGATTTAAATTCCAACATGACAATGACCCAAAGCACACAGCAAAAAAGACCACACAGTGGTTGAAGGAGAAAGGTGAATGCCCTTGCATGGTCTAAATAGAGCCCAGACTTAAACCCCATTGAAACTCTATGGAATGACTTGAAGACTGCAGTCCACAAAAGGTTGCCATCAAAATTAACTGAACTTGAGCAGTTTTGCAAAGAAGAGTGGGCAAATATTGAAACGTCTAGATGTGCAAAGTTAGTAGAGACCTATTCCAACAGACTAAGGCCCCTTTCACACATGAATGTCCATTATCACGGACTCCGTTTGCTTAGCGGGGATCACTCTGTTGATCCCAGCTGAGCCAGCGGATGACAAGTCCATCTCTACCCACTGTGGAGAGACAGACCTGTCAGATCTCCGCTCTCCGCTATGGGGGATCAGATGAAAACGAATCTGCCTGTCCGTTTTCATCCGATCCAATCCGCCAGATGGATGGAAAATAGGGTTTCCATCCTTCTGAATTTAGCAGAGCGGATCGGATGTCAGCGGACATGTCACCGCTGACATCCATCGCTCCATAGAACTGTATGGAGTGCCCATTCAGGTCTGCCTAAAAAAGTGACAGACGGTCCTGAACAGTCCGCATGTGTGAAAGGGGCCTAAAGGCTGTAATTAAAGCAAAAAGTGGTTCAACAGAATACTGACACAAAAGTGTGATTCTTTTTCCAACTCAGTGATTCTGTTTTTTATTTTATTTTTTTTATTTCTGACATGTTGGTGTTTTATACTTCACTTGGATAAAACAATAAGTACAGCTGGATAAAACAAAACATGTGTCTGTCTTCATTTCTGGCTACAAAACAACAAAATTAGATTATTGTAAGGGGGGCGATTCCTTTCTATACCCACTGTTGTAGCAATTCTCAATGAATTCTCAAGGTGCTCATCAGGATGCATTTTTACAAAAAAAATCTCCCAAAATATCAACATTTTTTAGTAAGTTTATGAGTTTGCATTAGGCCGCATTCATAGCTGTCTTGGGATTATTTAGCCCTTGGGATGCAGGCTGGACACCCCTGCTGTAAAAGATGTGTTTTTATCACATTAGCACTTCCACATTTGTGATGCACCACAGAAAAATGGTTGGGTATGGACTGGATGCTGTGTGACCCAGAACAAAAAGTTGGCTGTCCCCTTCAGTGAAAAGGGACAAGCTAGATGAATGAATACATGGACATAGGGGAATCAGCCACGACACTACAAACTGCAGCCACAACATGTGAGCCTATTATTAAAAAGTAAGGCAAATAACCAACACAGGGACTATAACTACACTAATACCCAGTTAAAACAACAAAAACATTTTAAAAAGTGTATGTTGTCATGCTGATTCTTTGGCTTCCACATTTTCTTAGACACTGACCAGAAACTAGGACAGATCAGGAATTCTGTCTGTATTTATCAAGTATATATTCCATGTCAGTAGTTCATAAAGTGCTGAAAGCAGAGGATCACCTTGACTCCAATTTCAGAAGAAAGTCATTGATGGTAGCCAATATAATTCATTCTTGGGTGGTTTCCTTTAAGCTTAGCATATGGCTAGGGATTTAATATTCAAGTCTATTTAAGAAGAACAACTTTAGAATTTGTATTTTTTATCTGCCAGGCCTGGGACAATGCTCCCGTCACACTGCTTGCTATCTTTTAATATAATAAGAAACATGAAAAATGAGTATGCCCTGGCCCCACTGTTCAGTCTCTTATCACACATCTATTTGCATCAGGTAAAACTTTCCCCAGGCCTCGCCACTGACTTTATGAAACCGGGATATTTATGATTTGATTTGTCTCATGCCTGCCTGCCCTAGTTTATCATTAAACAAAGCGGCAGCACCCATACCGAAATACTTCTTTTACAAACAACAAGCCGGCAGCCACAATGAGCGGACTATCATATCCATTTCCTTCTAATTTATAGTTCATACATAGGTTCCAAGGCAAAACAAATTACAAGTGGAACTTTCTGTCACTTGTCTTTATGGTAAAGTGAACTCTCATTGAAATGTGCATTGATGGCAGGATGTAATAACTTACACCAACAGACTGGCTGCTGTGAGTGACAGCCCTTCACCTGGAAATCTCAGCAACACACAGTCCCGGGAGGTTATGGAGTGCCCGCCTTGTAGATGGTATAAAAGGGATCTATTAATAAGTAAAGAGCACTTGGACATGCAGCAGCTTAGTTATTACAGAAGTTAGAAAGTTTTCTCCTCTGCTACTAGTGTCTGGATTAACCATTTCATGACTGCAAGAGGCCTTTATAAGTCCTCATCCATAATGCTTTGTGTTGTGAAAAAAGGTATTGAAAATTGCAGCAGGGAACTAGAAGTGCACCTGATATCCAATCAGCCATATAGGATGCTTTGCAGTTCTACAGTCCAGCTCTTTGAGCAGCACGTCTGATGCGCTTGAGAGTCTTTTTCTATTCTATCACATACATTTTTGCAACGCAGGTTGCCAGGTCTTTCCTTAAAGTGATATTAACCACTTCCATACCGGGCCTATTCTGGCACTCCTCTCCTACATGTAAAAAACATAATTTTCTTGCTAGAAAATTACTCAGAACGGAACCCCCAAACATTATATATTTTTTTTTTTTGCAGACACCCTAGGGAATAAAATTGCAACTTTTTATCTCGCACGGTATTTACACTTTGCGTTTTTTTGGGGAAATAAAGAGACAGTTTCATGGTTTAAATAAAAACAAAACCGTAAAGTTAACCCAATTTTTTTATATAATGTGAAAGATGATGTTACGCCGAATAAATAGATACCCAACATGTCATGCTTTAAAATTGCGCACACTCATGGTATGTCGCCAGACTTCAGTACTTAAAAATCTCCATAGGCGACGCTTTAAAATTGTTTACAGCAGGTTACATGCTTAGTTACAGAGGAGGTCTAGTGCTAGAATGGTTGCTCACGCTCTAACGCACGCAGCGATTTACATATGTGGGCGGGACTGACGTGTGCGTTCACTTCTGAGCGTGAGCTACCGGGGACAGGGGCGTTGTAATTTTTTATTTTATTTTTTTTATTTTTACAACATTTTTTTGATCACTTTTATTCCTATTACAAGGAATGTAAACATCCCTTGTAATAGGAATCATTTGTAACAGGTCCTCCTTTATGGAGAGATGCGGGGTCAATAAGACCCTACATCTTTCCTCCAGGCTGGAAAGCATGAGATCAGAAAAAAAATCCACGATCTCATGCTTACCAGCTGCGATCATGGCTTTGTTTACGACCGTGGCCCGGACGTGACGCCATAACATCGCGCCCGGGCCTCAGACGGTCATAGAGATGACCGGTGACCATCTGGTCACCGGTCATCTCTATGCTCGTCATCTAGCGCCGACCGATTCTTTCTCCGGGTCCCCGATGGCACGGGAGAGCCCAGAGAAGGACCGGATGGCAGCGGGAGGGGGGGATGTCCTCTCCCGTTGCCCGTAAGAACGATCAAGCGGCGGAACTGCTGATATGATTGGTCTTATGTTGCACAGAATCGCCAGCTGAAAACAAGGATATCTGAATGAAGCCTGTAGCTGCAGGCATCTTTCAGATATTCCCACTGAAAGCCATTGGATGGACTTCTCCTATGGGTCACGGGAGTGCAATTTGTTTTGCACTCCTGTGACCCGTTTTCATTTGAGAGCGGTCTTAAATCCACTCTCTGCTGACATCACCAAGATCAGTCCAGGCACTGCGTTATTCCGACTTCAGAAGTCTGGATTCGCCAGGTGCCTGGACTGATAGGCATCTCAGCCTCTCATCGATCTGATGAGACGCAGAGACGGCCGTTCCCCGCCCCTCCACAGCTCCGCACTCCAATGAGCATGGAGGAGCAGAGCAGGAGAGCTGCTGATTGACAGGCAGCAGCTCTCTGCTTGGGGAAGTGAGAGAACCAAGCCATTGGCAGTGTAAGGTGGCTCGGTTCTCAGTGAAGAGGCAGCGGGGGACAGATGCAGCATTGGATTGATGCTACATCCACCTAGGTAAGTATGATTATGGGATTAAAAAAAAGGGATTTTTAAAAAAAATAAAAAAAAAACAAACATGTTATACTTGCCTGCTCTGTTCAGCAGTTTTACACAGAACAGCCCCAGTCCTCTTCTAGGGTCCCCTGCCAGCGCTCCTGGCCCAACCCTCCTGCCGAGTGCCCCCTGGGTAAGCAATTTGCTATGGGGGCATCCAAGCAGGCTAACTCCCGAGCCGCTGCTCTTGTACACATCACTGGATCAATGCATAAAATGCATGAAGTAATAAAATAGAAGGTATGTCAGGAAACTCCTAGCTTGTAAGAGTGTCAGTAGGCTAATAGTATATGTGCAACCAACACAAATAGAACAGTAATTGTATGCCTATGAACAGACACTAAACCTATTGTCTGATTACTATGTAGTAATATAGCAAATAGGCCGGTTCCTCTGAATCATATAATAACATGCAACAAAAAAGACCAGAGGGTCTAGAGAATACTGTCATTTATATTGGCAGACATTGCTACATTAGACTGTCTTTTAGAGTATACAACCTTTCTAGACCACATTTATATCCATTCACTTACATCTTAATTGGACCTTTGAGTAAAGTTTTTTCTCTATTTTATTTCAATAACCATGTATTGCCTATTATTTGTTGACCAATAATATATGCTGCAATGCATCTCTCAAGTTTAATACATTCTCCTCTCTCCCTTTCTATTACAACTATTGTTTTATGTATCTTTTTATGTGGGTCTTTATAATTTCTCTTTCACAATTTAGACTTTACCAGTTCGCCTACTTTTATAGATGTATGCTTGTCAGTATATTGGGTGCATTAGGTATTTGTGTTTGCACAGTGTTACTGAGTTTTTCAGGGTTAACTTCTAAATGTGGGCAGTCTGACTGGATCTCCTTGTAGCTAATTAGACTAATTGTCTTACTATTTAGCTTTCTGTGATCCAGTGCATCTCTAGCTCTGAAGAAAATCGTTTGACGATTGAAACGCGTCAGCTAGACGCCCCTACATTCACAGCACCCACTTGGAAGCAATTTCCATACCCCCTTATGCTTCCCTCCCCCCTTCCTCCTTTCTGTTTAGCGAATGAATGATCCTACTGGAATAATGTGCACCCTTGGGACTCTGAACACACTTTACTGCCTTTGGGAAATAAGTACTGATTGATTTAACCCTCTCTATCCAGAAAGTTGTGCAAGGCCGTCGAGTGTAAAGCTCCCGCCTAGAGCCTCTTCACACGAGCTCCGCTCCCAGCGCCGTACGGCTGAAGTGCCTGGCTTGTTCAGTGGGTAGCGTTAATAGAGCAGCGTGTGCAGAGCCCAGCGAACTGTTTTTGTCTGCTCCGCCTAGCCGTCCCTGGATCGGGATCTACTAACCTATTACTGTCTCAGAACTACCAGAAAGGCATTTCCTACTTCGGGATCATTTGGGATCCCCTAACAGAGGTGTCTTCTATCTAAACCACCAGTAGTTCCAGATAAGAGGTGAGACAAGCTGAACTTCCTTATACACTTTGACAAGCCTTCTACAGGAGCAGAGTGAAGGTATGTGCCCGTTCAAACCAGCCTATCTTATTTGATGTGGTTCAAATTCATACTTTTTACAGACTTTCCATAATGTGGGCTGCACTGCAATCTAGAGAACAGTCAATACAGTTTTCAAGGAACTACTCTGTATAATTCATCAGCTGTCCGCCACCTCAGTGTTCGTTACATCCATTCGCCGCATTTTGGCAGGTTTAATATTATCTATTTTTCCAATAGAGACTGCTACACAAGCTGTGCAAATATCTCATCTTTTTAGGGCACATGACTGCTTTTCTATTACTACCTCAATATTGCCCAAGACTAAATGGGATCGCAACTGGTAGCCGGCAACCTTGGGGGGTTTGTGAGTGAATGAGGAGTTTGTAAGTGGACTGTCTTTTATTGATTTATTTAGGTTTCACATCCATTGGTGGAGGTAATAATGCCCCGTACACACGGTCGGATTTTCCGATGGAAAATGTCCGATCGGAGCCTGTTGTCGGAAATTCCGAACGTGTGTGGGCTCCATCGGACATTTTCCATCGGATTTTCCGACACACAAAGTTGGAGGGCAGGAGATAAAATTTTCCGACAGCAAAATCCGTTGTCGGAAATTCCGATCGTGTGTACACAAATCCGACGGACAAAGTGCCACGCATGCTCAGAATAAATAAAGAGATGAAAGCTATTGGCCACTGCCCCGTTTATAGTCCCGACGTACGTGTTTTACATCACCGCGTTTAGAACGATTGGATTTTCCGACAACTTTGTGCGACCGTGTGTAGACAAAACAAGTTTGAGCCAACATCCGTTGGAAGAAATCCTAGGATTTTGTTGTCGGAATGTCCGAACAAAGTCCGACCATGTGTACGCCCTATTAGTGTTATCTAATTGTCATTGTGGGTGGATTTATTTATAAATAAAGTATTCCATTTTGCATCCTTTCTAAACCTGTGTGTTCCTCTCTGAAGAATCCTTTCTCTAGACCCTCTGGTCATTTTGTTACATAAAATGCATGAAGGTAAAAAAAAAAAAACATGCACCTTTAGAACCACTTTAATCCTCCCCAATTGTTTGGGCTTGGGACCAGCATGTAGCATGTAATAGCATTGTGCATAGCTTATTTCTACACTTATACAAGGGCCAATTTAAGGAGGTAATAAACACTGGTTATAATAAAACTTTCCTGTAGGTACAAGAAATATCTCCTAAAAGTGCACCATTTAGGAGCTATTGACTATTTCTGCAGCTGGCGACGTCACTTGCATATGCACTTTGAGTATGCTGTCCCTTCAGATCGCTGTGTTGTAATCATGGCCCCCGTGCGCATGTGCAGGAGTGAAGTGGTCGCGGAGTGGCCATTCAAATGGCCCGCAAATCTGGAAGAAAGACTGTGAAGAGTGAAGCCCCGTCAGTGGTGAAAGCTTACAACTGGAGGGCTTTATTTTAGGTAAGTCTTTCATAATGTGCTGTTATACGAAGCAAACTATCACAATATGCCCTTTACTTTGCAAAGGGGATGCCCCCCCCCCACCCCCCGGACTTCACTACTGCTTTAAACAGGAACCAATAAACCTACCAATATGTCTTTGGAACGTGGGAGGAAACCAGAGTACCCAAAGGAAATCCACACGGGCACAAGGAGAACACATGCCAACTCCATGGACATAAATAGCATCCTGGCCAAGACTCGAACCAAGAACCCCAGTGCTGCAATCGTAAGTGCTAGCCACTAAACAACTGTACTAGCCCACAGAGTTAAACTCATGTCAAAATATAAACCCAAAAGCTAAACTCTAATACTAAACTGTAACATATTAATGTCAATTCAAACACTGTTTTCAAATGTTTTTATTTATTTTATTGAATGCTATTGGTTGATTCTGCCACAGAGGTCATTGTTAAGGCATTTCCTGTTACGGGGTGACAGCTCTCTACAAACTTTGCTTTTTCTTTGTCACCCTGTTACATGCACCCCAGGTGGAGACTACAAGTGGCCAAACTAAGGACCCAGACTAAGGACCATGGAAATGATGTGCAGCAAAATGAGAGCATGTTGTCAGAAAATGGTTAACTGATCTCTGGTCACGAAAAGATAAACACTAAGGGGGTAGCACTCTAAATCTGGTGCAGCTGTGCATGGTAACCAACCAGCTTGTTTAATCAAGCGCAAATACACCCTACTACAAGTAAAGTGCTGATATGCTCTGCTACCAGTAAACCGCTGATACGCTCTGCTACCAGTAAAGTGCTGATACGCACTCCTACCAGTAAAGCGCTAATACGCTCTACCACCTGTAAAGTGCTGATATGCTTTATCACCAGTAAAGTGCTGATACGCTCTGCTACCAGTAAAGTGCTGATACGCTCTGCTACCAGTAAAGCGCTGATACGCTCTACCACCAGTAAAGTGATGATACGCTCCACCAGCAGTAAAGTGATGATACACTCCACCACCAGTAAAGTGATGATACACTCCACCACCAGTAAAGTGATGATACGCTCCACCACCAGTAAAGTGATGATACACTCCACCACCAGTAAAGTGATGATACGCTCCACCACCAGTAAAGTGATGATACGCTCCACCACCAGTAAAGTGATGATACGCTCCACCACCAGTAAAGTGATGATACACTCCAACACCAGTAAAGTGATGATACACTCCACCACCAGTAAAGTGATGATACACTCCACCACCAGTAAAGTGATGATACACTCCGCCACCAGTAAAGTGATGATACACTCCGCCACCAGTAAAGTGATGATACACTCCGCCACCAGTAAAGTGATGATACACTCCGCCACCAGTAAAGTGATGATACACTCCGCCACCAGTAAAGTGATGATACACTCCACCACCAGTAAAGTGATGATACACTCCACCACCAGTAAAGTGATGATACACTCCACCACCAGTAAAGTGATGATACACTCCACCACCAGTAAAGTGATGATACACTCCACCACCAGTAAAGTGATGATACACTCCGCCACCAGTAAAGTGATGATACACTCCACCACAAGTAAAGTGATGATACACTCCACCACCAGTAAAGTGATGATACACTCTGCCACCAGTAAAGTGATGATACACTACACCACCAGTAAAGTTCTGATACACTCCACCACCAGTAAAGTGATGATACACTACACCACCAGTAAAGTGCTGATACACTACACCACCAGTAAAGTGCTGATACACTACACCACCAGTAAAGTGATGATACACTACACCACCAGTAAAGTGATGATACACTACACCACCAGTAAAGTGCTGATACACTCCACCACCAGTAAAGTGATGATACACTCCACCACCAGTAAAGTGATGATACACTACACCACCAGTAAAGTGATGATACACTCCACCACCAGTAAAGTGCTGACACAATTTAAGTGTAGAAATACTCTGCTATGCCACCTATCTAAAAAAAAAAAAAAAAAAAAAAAAAAACAGTAAATGAATTCATTCACAATAAACCAATCTGCAGCATAACTAAAAAAAAATTGCTTTTTCATTTAATCTCCAAAATAATTCTGCCGAACTGAAGCAGCATAGGATAATGAAACAAAATGCGTTACCTGAGGATTTGTTCCAGCTGATCCACCTTGTCATGCAAGGATTTTGTTATGTCTGTCTCTGTGCTGGGAATAAGAGGATGAAAGAGATATTGTAAATCAGATTGCTGAAAATAATTTCCTGTTTTTATTAATACAACATTGCTGAGTGACACAAACAATAACTAAGTCTTCTATCAAAGCTGACACAGAGTTGCACTGCACTGGCTAAGCCCTCGGAGGGTACTTCCAAAGTGAAATTTGCGGATGATAGGAGACAAGAGCTGTATGTACTGGATGCCAAATATAACTTATTTGACTACTTTAAAGGGGGCCGGGCAGGGTAGAAATATACGGCAGTGGCCACTGCTGACTATGCTGGGCTGTCATCTCTGAGGTGACACACTAACCTGAACAAGCATCCGCACCCCTCATCTGCTATGCTTGTTCCATATCAGTGACTCAAGGATGTTTTTGTGCAATTCCAGCTTGAAGGATTAATTTGTGCTTCTCCCTAGCAACAAGTCAGATTCTTATTTTGATTCTTAAATATTTAAATGTAAAAGTGAACTAGGCACTCTAAATGAGTGGGTAACCTAACTGCCTAAAACAGCTCTTCTCTCAGTCATTTAAAAAAAAAAAAAAAAGCCCACTTTTTTTGTCCCAGCATAAAAATTAAATCAGAGATGACTAACACAGTTCAGACGGCAAACAGCGAATCTACCTGTAAACCTAAGTTACAGTGAAGAATGAACTGCAGAATATGAATTACCGGTAATATCAGACATGTAAATTCTGGTAACAAGGCAATACAACTTACAGCAGCCTCTCAACCTTTTTGACATGTAGAAACCAAATCTCAGGGAATTACTAAAGCTGCAGCTCACTGATTAATAGCGTAGTGGCCATTGGGAAAAATACTGCTTACATTGGTGGTCAGCGGGAAGAGTGCCGCTTGCAATGGTGGACGGTGGGAAGAGTTCCCTTTACATTGGTGGTCTATGGGAAGAATGCTTTTTACGTTGTTGGACAGTGGGAAGACTGTTTCCTACTTTGGTGGTCAGTGGGAAGAATGCCCCTTACATTTATGTCAATACAACTTAGAGAAGCCTTTCCCAACTTTTTAACACAGAGAAACCAGACCTTAGCGAAGCCCTGCTAATAATTACTATATCTAAAGCTCACTGAATAATAGTGTAGTGGTCAGTGGGAAGAATGTCTCTCACATTGGTGGTCTGTGGGAAAAGTGCCCCTCATATTGGTGGTCTGTGGGAAAAGTGCTCCTTATATTGGTGATCAGTGGAAAGAATGCCCCTACATTGGTGGTCAGTGGGAAAAGTGCCTCTTACATTGGTGGTCAGTGGGAAGAATGTTCCTTACATTGATGGTCAGTGGGAAGAATGTTCCTTACATTGGTGGTGAGTGGGAAGAATGCTCCTTACACACATACCAAAATTCTGTTGCAGTTCATATAGATACAAGAATGGCATAGTAGCACATTTCATAACCAAAAAGTAAGATATTCTTTCTCTGTGTCATAGGCTCAATTAAAATAGCAAAAATTGCATAATGTACTCATAATGACAAAATTACATTTAATATACACATGGCTGCATCCTAGATGCTTGGCGCGTTTCGTGGACAGATTCCACTTGTTTAGGAGATGATGCATGACATATCTGTAAAAGCTATAAACAGTAATATTTTGTTATTTTCTATATATGATGGTTACACATGTATTATTTTACAGATATATTATAATACCACTATGCATTACATATCCAGTACCACATGGAGACTTTATCTTGTTTGGGGACAATCCTTGTGTGCCCGGTCTTTCCAAGGGTTTACACTACCACAGCTCCTGGGACAGACATTTTAGCAGCCTTTGTTTTGCAGTATCGCATATTGCTTGAACCTTAGCCTTGTAAGTATGCAGGGATGGATACTTACCTTTCCTTCTTATCCCCTCCCCTCTTTTTGACATCTAGGTCAAATATTAGACTATACTACTGTTTATATCTTTTACAAATATATCATGCATCTGCTCCTGAAGGAAGTGGAATCAGCCCACAAAACGTGTTGATCATCGAGGATGCAGCCATATTTATATTACATGGCATTCTGTCATTACGAGTACATTATGCAATTGTTGCTATTTTAATTGATCATATGACACAGAGAAAAAAAAAAGCTTACTTTTTGGTTATGAAATGTGCTACTATGCCATTCTTGTATCTATATTCACGGCAACAGAATTTTGGCATGTATGTATAAATATATATATATTAAATAAATTTTACCTGGCTCTGTACCATTTGCAATGTGTTAGGATATTGTTTATGTCAATAAATATGTTTAAGAATTTTTACTAATTTGTCCGTCACTGCCTCATCTAAAGTCCCAAAAATCTCTCCATTTATTACTTGAAACAGGGATGGAGGTGCTGGAGGTGCATTCAACAATGCATTTCATTTAAAGTCCCATTTACCCCCTTCCCCTTCTTATAAAAATGCGCCTTACATTGGTGGTCAGTGGGAAAAGTACCCCTTGCATTGGTGGTCAGTGGGAAGAATGCTTCTTACATTGGTGGTTAGTAGGAAGAATGCTCCTTACATTGGTGGTCAATGGAAAGAATTCTCCTTACATCGGTGGTCAATAGGAAAAACGCCTTATACATTGGTGGTCAGTGGGAAGAACGCCTTATACATTGGTGGTCAGTGGGAAGAACGCCTTATACATTGGTGATCAGTGGGAAGAACGCCTCTTACATTGGTGGTCAGTGGGAAGAATTCTCTTCACATTGGTGGTCAGTGAAGAATGTTTCCTACTTTGGTGGTCAGTGGGAATAGTGGAATAGTGCCCCCCGGCATTAGTGGTCAGTGGGAAGAATACCTCTTACATTGCTGGCAATACAATGTACTGTAACATTTCTCAGTTTTTTTAACATAGAGGAATAAGGTCTCAGGGAAATCCTGCTAAAAATGACTATATCTACAGCTCACTGATTAATAGTGTAGTGGTCAGTGGGAAGAATGCGTCTTACATATTTGGTCAGTGGGAAGAATGTCTCTCACATTGGTGGCCTGTGGGAAGAGTACCCCTTACAATGGTAGGTCAGTGGGAAGAATGCCTCTTACATTGGTGGTCAATAGGACGCTACCATGGTGGTCAGTGGGAAGAATGCTTCTTACATTGGTGGTCAGCATGAAGAATGCTCCTTAGATTAGTAGTCAGTGAGAAGAATGCCTCCCATGTTGGTGGTCTCTGGGAAGAATTTTTCCTACTTTGGTGGTTATTAGGAAGAATGCTCCCCTTACATATAGCTAAAAATGATCTTTGGTGTCTGCAGTTACATACTGTGCCTTAGGGTCAGAAATGTCTCAATGTTCAAGGAACCCCTAGCAACCTCTGGAGGAACCCTAATTAAGAAAGGCTGACTTAGAGGTTCCCTTACCCATAACCCCTCTGGGGTAAACATTCCAGAATGTCATAGCAGAGGGACAGCTGGTTATCTCGCTCACAAATGTAGATGGATTCCAAAGCTATGATCATAAGCTGGTCCTGACCAGGAATTAGCTTCTGCGGCCACTAAAGAGGGAAAAAAAATTGAGAAAAAAACATAATCAGATATATACTATAGATCAGCAACAATAGACAATAAACGAGGATTGTGACTGCTTTAAAAAGTCACCCCTGTCATCATGTCTAATTCTACAAACCATATAAAGAAATAGGCAAGAGTAATATTTCAAATGTGTAATGGATAAATGACTGGTAATCTGGGCCCTCTTTGCAGTGTAATTATACAGGGATTCCGCATTTGTGATTTTTCTCATGTCCACATAAAAACTTCCCTCCAAACAATTACGACCTGAAATATCCCAAAGTCAAATTAGTTAATCAAGGATTAAAAGCCGCTCACAGAATCTTTTAATCTCTGGAACTTAAATGATGCAGATAAAGTGTGATTTATTGTTGTCACATCTGTAGTACAGCCTAATTTATTACTTCAACATGCTGTCACCATTTAATTATTCAAAGCTGTTGCTAAGCTATGAAAAAATAAATCACTTATTATAGAATATTCTCACAGCGCTGGTATATCAACCAAAGCAACTCTTCCCCTGTCCAGCTCTTCATACTTGATGAGAAAATTCTTATGGGGGCACAGACAAACCAAACCAGGTAAAGACAGCCAAAGACAAAGCGATTGTCACGCAGTTCTGAATCAGGTTATTGTTATGACTTAGAGCAATTTGGGTGAATGTATTTACTTTTTTTTATTCATATTTTTTAAGTTTTGTTACTTTTATTATAGTATTTGTAAAAATGCATGAAAATAAGAATTTGATACTTGTACATTCTGCTAATACATTATACGTATAATTAAATATAAACGTCAGAGATCTCTGTTAGGCTGGGTTCACACTATTGTGAATTGGATGTGGATTTCCCGCATCCAATTCGCATGTCAGGAGATTGTGACTGGCTCTCTATGAAGCCGGTTCACACATCTCCGGGATGGCTGCAGAGAGAGCTGCACAGGAGTCTTGTGCGTCTTCTGGTCCATTTCAGCCAAAAATTCAGACCGGAATCGGACCTGAAACAGGGACGCATTGGACCCCTCCTGTGAGCCGCTCCGCACGGCAGTGTGAACCCAGCTTTATTCTTAGCTATAAGACCAGTTTGGGTTTTACCATCCAACTGTTGCTTTTCTTTCACAAATGGCCAGAAGTGTCTGCTCAGATGATCCATTTGACGTTTACGGCCAGATTTAGGACGGCCATAGACATTTCTAATTATATTGTGAACTAGTGAAACTCAAACAACTGCGCCCTCCTTGAGTCCCCACCACTGCGCTCAAAGCCAAAGAAAAAAGGTGTTAACCTCCTGTGAAAAAAACTAACATACCACTATATGTGATCTAGTAAGATTCATGCAAAAGACGCCACTTTAAATGAAAAAACTGAAAAAAACCTTCTATTGACTCCAAGAGACCAAGAAAGATCCCTGCAAATCAATGTAAGTGGCGCTAAATGACAGTGTTGACACCGACTGGTGTTCAAAAAATAGTTGTTGTTGGACCCTATGTGTTAGAGTGTTCTAATACAATAACAAAATAATAGAACAATCTAAACCAAAATTAATAACACACGTGAAAACATATAACATAATATTGCATGATAATGTGATCTACCATACACAGAACAATCTCAACCACAAATATATCAATGGTGAAAAATATATATCAATAGTGAAAAAAAAAAAAAATATATATATATATATATATATATATATATGAACAAAAGTGTCAGTCTATAAAAGAAAGTCCATAGAAAAAAACACTGTGAAGAGAGTGTGCAATTCCTGAAAAATATCCACCAATTCACTCAGTGCCAGTGATTCCTCTCCCTTTGAACTCAACACTCACCGACTCAATATGCCTCACACTCTCGTGTTTGGCAATCAAGCATGATCATCTAGGTGGTCAGATGAAGGTGAAAGCTCCAAATTCCATCTATCCCAGTGTCGTCTCATTCCATAGAAAAATGAAAATGCACAAATAGTGTGATACCGTAAAACATAAAATGTATTCAACTTGTGAAATAAACAATCGAATCTCCCGCCGATACACGGGGATGAGCAGCAACGTCAGACGTTGCTGCTCATCCCCGTGTATCGGCGGGAGATTCGATTGTTGAGTGAGGAGCGGGTTCCCATCTCCGGGTGTCAGCAGGAGATCCGAGTTAGATCTGAAGAGCTTCAGTGAGCGGGGGTGAGAGTCTATTCAAACGCTTACCTTGGGTCCGCCGCGACCTTCATTCAAAGTGGTGCTGGGCGTTTCACAGAGGAGGAGTGTCATTTGTATTGCAGTGTGGTTTTGGCTTGAGACAAGAGTTTTTATGTGAGTGCAATGATTGAAGTTTTTCACAAGTTGAATACATTTTATGTTTTACGGTATCACACTATTTGTGCATTTTCATTTTTCTATGGAATGAGATGACACTGGGATAGATGGAATTTGGAGCTTTCACCTTCATCTGACCACCTAGATGATCATGGTTGATTGCCAAACACGAGAGTGTGAGGCATATTGAGTCGGTGAGTGTTGAGTTCAAAGGGAGAGGAATCACTGGCACTGAGTGAATTGGTGGATATTTTTCAGGAATCGCACACTCTCTTCACAGTGTTTTTTTCTATGGACTTTCTTTTATAGACTGACACTTTTGTTTATATATATATATATATATATATATATATATATATATATATATATTTATTTATTTTTTTTTTTCACTATTGATATATATTTTTCACCATTGATATATTTGTGGTTGAGATTGTTCTGTGTATGGTAGGTCACATTATCATGCAATATTATGTTATATGTTTTCACGTGTGTTATTAATTTTGGTTTAGATTGTTCTATTATTGTATTAGAACACTCTAACACATAGGGTCCAATAACAACTATTTTTTGAACACCAGTCGGTGTCAACACTGTCATTTAGCGCCACTTACATTGATTTGCAGGGATCTTTCTTGGTCTCTTGGAGTCAATAGAAGGTTTATTTCTAATTATATGGATCGAACCCTATATGGGCAGGCCAATTGTAGCCAAGGTGATTGATTGATCAGCTTGGGGACCACCAGCCTACCAAATTTTACATGCGATTATCGCTAGCGGCTAGTATAACATGCCTTGCTCTGCACCATGTCTCTGTGTGGAGGCAACCATTTTGAAAGAGACAGGGTTTTGATTCATCATGTCAGATTCTCCAGCAAGGAGAACAGTGAGAAGCACAGTAGTGACATCACAAAATTTCACTTCAAATCTATTGAGACTAGCAGTGAGAGGAACGATATCTTAAATCTCACACATGCAGCTCTGAGGCTATAGGCCCAGTAGTGCCTAGGCATCACTATAATCCAGAAAGTACTGGTTCCTCAGGGCACAGTTAACCTTTCATAATTTTCTCCATAAGGCAGCAAAACAATGTTTATGTAATTAAAGAATTTCTTGTTTGTTTTTTTGTTTTACTCTCCTCCACTATGTGCCTTTTGTGGTCTATGTTAGCTGCCTTGATTGCGCTCCTACATTTCTTATTGCATTCTTTGCATTGTTTTTTAGTATGCTAATAAAGCACTCACATTTTTCCTCTGTGTTCTTTGTTTCTAGGATTTTAACCAATTTAATATTGTCTAACAAAAAGCGCAGTTTAGGGAATTTGGCTCTTTTGAAGTTCAGTGTCCTTGTATCACCCTTGTGCTTCTTATTTCTGTGTTCTATACTGAATCTAATTGACCTGTGGTGGCTGTTTCCTAAGTTGCCCCGTATTTCCACATCCGCGATCAGTTCTGCATTGTTTGTAATCAGTAGGTCTAGTAAAGCATTATCTCTTGTTGGTGCATTCACCAACTGACCCATGAAATTATCCTGCAAGACGTTTAAGAAACGGAGAGCCTTAGACAAATGCACGGTTCCTTCTGCCCAGTCTATATCTGGATAATTAAAATCCCTCATTATAATAAAATTTCCAAGCCTTGCCGCCATCCCAAGCTGTGATAGGAGGCTTGCCTCCCCCCTCAGGTTAGGGGGCCTGTAGCATACGCCCACTGTTACTTTCCCATTATTTCCCTCTGTTTGGAGCTCCACCCATAAGGATTCCACCTCCTCCCTAGCTCCATCAGCGATGTCATTCCTCATGTTCACTTGCATAACATTCTTGATATACAGGCATACCCCTCCTCCTTTCCTACCCTTCTTATCTGTACGATATAGGGCATACCCCTGGATGGTTGTCAACCAATCATGTGAGCTGTCAAGCCCAAATTTCTGAAATTCCCACAAAATCGAAAATCCTCCTCATACATTTGCAGCTCCAGCATGTGTAAAAACATGCTCTAAATAAAAAAAATGAAAAAATAGAAAAGAATACAAACCACTATACTTTTTTTTTAAGACTTTCTGTCAGATCAGACTGCCAAACCCCAGTTTGTTTTAATTTGCACAAAGCCATAGAACTAAGAACATCTCTTCCTAAACAGTGCAAACTATGTTTTGGCAAATAAATAACTGAGAAAGTCATGAATAGCAATGAGCATGAAAGCTTTGTCATACCCAAGATATATTCTGTCCCCATATCCACAAATATAGTGCCATTAAACACAGCAAACAGACAAGGAAAGAGAGTCAGCTTACATCAGGTTTCGAATTCTGAAAGATCTTCAGAGGATATTTAAGGTCATCCTTGGCCATGGTTACTATATAATCTTTTAGGAGAGTGTTAGCTGACCCTGGGGTCTGTGCTTCACAGCGATGGAGGAAGGGGACCATCCGCTGGTAGGCATTCTTCACATACTGATCTTCTGGCGACTGGAAGATATATTAAACAACAACAAAAAACACTACATTAGGGAACATTTACTTAGCAAAAAAAAAATAGTCTTAAGAGGATTGCCAAAAACAGAAAACCCTCACTTTTCCCTTTAAATGATGCTTGTCTCCATGTATGTACAAAATAGGTCTTGTGGTTCTTTATTTCTGTGAATTCATGTGCCATTAGGCATTTATCAACCCTCCAAGTCGTAAAAAATGCAGTCCAAACTTTTTGAAAACAGTAAAAACACAATTTAAAACATCAATGTACTGTTTTTTTTTTTTTCCCCAGACTCTTTCTTACAACAAAAGAGCTCCCACATCTCCATTACCTTTTGTATCTATGTCTTTTGCCCCCAATGGGACACAAAAAAAATAAAAGGAAAAAAACAAAACAAAAAGGGATTTATCCATTTATCTATTCAAAACTGTAAAAAAAAAAAATAATCAAATCAAACTCAGGTCATAAATCGGTCGGGTCTGTAAATGTTAACCCCGAGAAAATTCTGGCTTCAGCTACATCGCCCACACTCAACTGATGCATTTCACCCAGACTGGACTTCATCATACTTTTAAGACTAAGCATAATCTGGGTGAAACGCAACACAGAGATGTGATCGTTGGGTGGGAACTGTAGCTGAAACCAGAATTTTCACAATGTGACGAGTTGACAGTGTGGCCCATGTTTGGTACAATTGTGAAGCGGGACGTGCTCCTTACCCACTTAAAGACCAGCCGCCGCAGTCATACTGCAGCAGGTTGGCTCTTCTGGGCAAATCGCCATCATTGTACGTTGGCCGCTTTAAGACCATTAAGGGGCTCGACGCTAGAGACGATGCGCATGGGCGCGATCTCCCACGGACACCCGCGATCGCTCCTGAAAGAGACAGAACGGGGATCTGTCACTGAAAACAGACAGATCCAAGTTCTGTCAGGGGAGGATAAAGAAATTGTCTGTTCCTAGTGATTAGGAACAGCGATCTGTCTCCTTCCCCAGTCACTACCTTGCCCCCACAGTTAGAAACACATCCCTAGGGAACAATTAACGCCTTGATCGCCCCCTTGTGTTAACCCCTTCCCTGCCAGTGACATTTACACAGTAATCAGTGCATTTTTATAGCACTGATCACTGTAAAAAAATGTCAATGTTCCCAAAAAGGTGTCAAAAGTGTCCGATATGTCTGCCGCAATGTCGCAGTCCCGCTAAAAATCGCAGATAGCCGCCATTACTAGTAAAAAAAAATAATAATAAAAATGCCATAAATCTATTTTGTAGACGCTATAACTTTTGCGCAAAACCAATCAATATACGCTTTTTGTGATTTTTTTAATCAAAAATATGTAGAAGAATACATATTGGCTTAAACTGATGAAGAAATTTGTTTTTTTTTTCTATTGATATTTTTGTATATTTATTATAGCAAAAAGAAAAAAATATTGTTTTTTTTTTCAAATTTACGCTCTTTTTTTGTTTATAGCGCAAAAAATAAAAACCGCAGAGGTGATCAAATACCACCAAAAGAAAGCTCTATTTATGGGGGAAAAAGGACATACATTTTGTTTGGGTACAGCATCGCATGACTGCGCAATTGTCAGTTTGCCATATGACTAGGCCAAAAAATGGCCTGGTCATTAAGGGGGCAAATCCTTTCCGGTCCTTAAGTGGTTAAGGGACCAGCAGCTGGAGCGAAGGGGAAGAACCGACAGGACATCATAAAGGACACTTTGTGCAGCGCAATATATACACGCAATATAAAAAAAATATTGTTTTCGTTTTAGACATACTTATATATACTGGTACTTTAAACTTGTTTATATATTTTAAAGTTATTTTTACAGTCACTGTACATCCTAAAATGGAACAGCAAAGCACAATAGTTGGTGAGACATAAAGCATTAAACAACTATGTACTAATACCAAGGCATCTGTCCTTTCACAGTTCTCATACCCGAGTCAGGGACAACAATGTTATAGCTGTTTACAGCATTTGGTGGTCCAAAACTCAGCCATAAAATACAGTCTCTGAAATGGTGAACCATTTTGTTTTGTACTTGACCCTCATAATGTCACCAAGAAAGCATTGTACGTGAAATCTGTAAATGGTGTTCTCAAACCCTGTAAAATCCAGGGGATACAAGGTCCATTTAATTATTGTAAAAATACACATGGGGCAAAGAGCAATCCCTCAGCTTTGTCCCAACTAGTTTTCGCACATCAGACCACTCCTTTGATAGCCTGGTATTTTTGTTGGTCTGGAAGGTCAAGGATTCTCAACTCCACTCTGCAAAGTAAAGCTGCGCTCTGCCGGGACTCTGTTGGGATACTGAAGGGACATTGCCCGACACCTGTAGGCCTTCCAGGTACCACCAGGGGCCTTGTTTGTTCCCCAGACTGGTTGCCTTTGGATGTGATTGGGCGAATGCAAGAGGAGTAAGTTATCATCTCCTTCAGGCATGTGCTGATCTTCCTGGGTCCTATTTCCCTTTTTCCACCCTCTGCAGTGAAGAGTAGAGACTGTATGGTGCCGGTGTCTTCCAGGTGCTTGGGACATCACCTGTTCACATGTTGTGTGCCCCGCATATGACGTCACAGTGCCCTGGAAGTGATGGGAAATGTAGGAAGGTACGGTCACTCTTTTTTAATGACATATTTGGCGCCTTGACACATCTGGGATAATCTGGCAACAGCCTTTCACTGGTTGTTGCTGATCATGTGACCTTTGTTTCCCTCCTTATTGGGGATACATATAAACATTTGGGCAGCACAGTGGCTAAGTGGTTAGTGTTTCCACCAGGCACTAACTTCCTGGAGTTTGCTTGTTCTCCCTGTGCCTGAGTGGGTTTCCCTGGGTACTCCAGTTTCTTCCCACATTCCAAAGACATGCTGGTAGGTTAATTGGCCCTAGTAAGTGTATGTATGAATGTGAGTTAGGGACCTTAGATTGTAAGCTCCTTGAGGGCAGGGACTGATGTGAATGTACAATATATGTGCAATGCGCTGTGTAAATTTACAGTGCTATATAAGTACCTGTACTAAATAAATATGTGAGAACCTATATCATCTGTGTTACTAAAAAAATATATATATATTTTTGATATGTATAATATATGTGATGTTCAGATATAACACCATAGAATTGTATATTACAGATTTTTATCACTCTACCACTGAAGAAGAGCTGGAATAAAATGCGTTGGGTTATCCACATGGCCAGAATTACTTGTTGCCAAGATCTGTCTGTATATATTAATGGCATGTGGAGCTTTAGAGTGATTATATAAGTATGGCTACGGGAGGGTTTAGAAATGTATGTTTTTATAGAGCATTTTATGCCAATGTACACAATTAACTGAATGCCTTCTTCTATACAGACTTATTTTTTGATTAAAATGTTACTAAACCTACAACAGTAAAATCAGTTTGCATATGCAGTAAAGCTGGTTATACTCACTGTGGGACCTAAGGGATTAATCCTCTGCATTGTGTAAAAAGGCTGTTTGATCCTGTATGCACAGATTCTCCCGTTCTTCGACTGACTCCAGAACATGTCCGGATAATACAGAGCCTTTGGAGTCAGGCTGCACATGCTCAGTTTGGTGTGTGTGAGGTTTTTTTTTTGTTTTTTTTTGTTTTTTCTTGGGATGGCTCATGTGATCAGCAGAGGGCCAATCAGCACTGTCCAGACAGAGTGTCAGGGGTCCTGAATCCTGATAGGACAGCTCAGTGCAGTATGAAAACTCCTCCTACAAGCTTTATCGGGAACTAATAGCCACAAGATTGCTACAGTATATACTGCTGATGAGAAAAGAAATTTAGCAGTTTATATTTACTAAAATAATTGCATTTCCAAGTTCTGTGTACTGTGGGAGACCAGATATAGTGAATGCAGGGTCCTGAGTTTAGTAACACTTTAAGTATAGTTTGTATAGAGAGTGTATATTCTACATGGTGCCTAGAATGTCCCTACCACAATCAACATTTCTTCCATAAAGTTGGGTATACACTATTAGATTTTGAATGAACATAATACCAATATTCGTACGAAATTTTCAGTACATCCGACATCTTGCTGAACGTCGTTTGAAAGCAGTTCAATATCTTGTTTGTTTTCAACATTCAATTTTGAAGTGAATGGACTTTACTAAACAAAAACTTCATGTGCGATAAAATAAAATTCATATTCTGCCCCTTCAAATTTTCTCGCCACTGAGGGCAAAAATTAACAATTTAATTCTCCAACGATTAGAAAAAAAAAAAAAACGATTGTGCGGAAAACAAAAAATGTTGAAACTCTATTAGTGTGTATCCAGCTTTAATCTGCAAATGTATTCTACAAATCCTGAGCATTAAGAAATCTTTTGCACTTCTGCTACAGAACTGCACTCTACAGAAAGCCTTACTGTATGTGCAGACAGATGTAGGTCAGAGAAAGGGACATTACACAGTACAGAGGGCAAGAGGCTGCAGTCCCAGCATGAGACCTTCTGAAAGGCCTATTCAGCCTTCCAGCAATTTTTGAATCTTAAAGACAACAGCTTGCTTTTGAAATTGCTCAACACGAATGCAGACATACATTTTCCATAAGAAGTTGCAGCTTGTCGATGTCCTTGATCTGCTGCAGATCCTTAAGAGTTAATGAGACATCACAATCTGCTTCATACACAAGAGTCTCCAATGTGACCAAGTCATCACTCAGTAGCTGTAAGCCTGGGATCCTCTTCTCCTTTCCGAGACGTACCAAGGAGAGGGCGCCATCCACCTGCACATAACAAGAAAGCACTAAGAACATATCTTGGGCAGTATAAATATTCTATATACAAACGTATTATGTGTAAATGTAGCATATTGTATATTCGAAACATGGTTTGAAGACAAGATTCCACCTATACTGATACCTTTTGTATAAATTTTCTTTACCATCACACTCACCACTAGGGATGAGCTTCGTGTTCGAGTCGAACCCATGTTCGACTCGAACATCGGCTGTTCGACCGTCCGTCGAATTGCGAACGTTATGGGCCGTTCGCGCCAAATTCGTGTGGTGCGTCACGGCCCATAATTCACTGCGGCATCGCAGTGCATTGCTGGCTGATGATTGGCCAAGCATGCACTATGACCCGCATGCTTGGCCAATCACAGCGCCGTCAGTAGAGAGAGCTGTAATTGGCCAAAGCCAGGGTGGCTTTGGCCAATTATGGCTCAGGGGATTTAGTACACGCCCCACACTATATAAGGCCGCCTGCACGGCGGCCCTGTGTAGTGTGTTCCGGTGTGCTGATAGAGAGAGAGACAGACAGTGTCATTTGATTTGAGTTAGATAGATTAGGCTAGATCTGTTCCTGCTATTTACATTTAGTGCAGTGCGTCCTGCTCAGTGTTCAGCTAGATCCGTTCCTGCTATTTACATTTAGTGCAGTCAGTGCGTCCTGCTCACAGTGTTCAGCTAGATCCGTTCCTGCTATTTACATTTAGTGCAGTGCGTCCTGCTCACAGTGTTCAGCTAGATCTGTTCCTGCTATTTACATTTAGTGCAGTGCGTCCTGCTCACAGTGTTCAGCTAGATCCGTTCCTGCTATTTACATTTAGTGCAGTGCGTCCTGCTCACAGTGTTCAGCTAGATCTGTTCCTGCTATTTACATTTAGTGCAGTGCGTCCTGCTCACAGTGTTCAGCTAGATCTGTTCCTGCTATTTACATTTAGTGCAGTGCGTCCTGCTCACAGTGTTCAGCTAGATCTGTTCCTGCTATTTACATTTAGTGCAGTGCGTCCTGCTCACAGTGTTCAGCTAGATCTGTTCCTGCTATTTACATTTAGTGCAGTGCGTCCTGCTCACAGTGTTCAGCTAGATCCGTTCCTGCTATTTACATTTAGTGCAGTGCGTCCTGCTCACAGTGTTCAGCTAGATCTGTTCCTGCTATTTACATTTAGTGCAGTGCGTCCTGCTCACAGTGTTCAGCTAGATCCGTTCCTGCTATTTACATTTAGTGCAGTCAGTGCGTCCTGCTCACAGTGTTCAGCTAGATCCGTTCCTGCTATTTACATTTAGTGCAGTCAGTGCGTCCTGCTCACAGTGTTCAGCTAGATCCGTTCCTGCTATTTACATTCAGTGCAGTCAGTGCGTCCTGCTCACAGTGTTCAGCTAGATCTGTTCCTGCTATTTACATTTAGTGCAGTCAGTGCGTCCTGCTCACAGTGTTCAGCTAGATCCGTTCCTGCTATTTACATTTAGTGCAGTCAGTGCGTCCTGCTCACAGTGTTCAGCTAGATCTGTTCCTGCTATTTACATTTAGTGCAGTCAGTGCGTCCTGCTCACAGTGTTCAGCTAGATCCGTTCCTGCTATTTACATTTAGTGCAGTGCGTCCTGCTCACAGTGTTCAGCTAGATCCGTTCCTGCTATTTACATTTAGTGCAGTCAGTGCGTCCTGCTCACAGTGTTCAGCTAGATCCGTTCCTGCTATTTACATTTAGTGCAGTCAGTGCGTCCTGCTCACAGTGTTCAGCTAGATCCGTTCCTGCTATTTACATTTAGTGCAGTGCGTCCTGCTCACAGTGTTCAGCTAGATCCGTTCCTGTTATCTTCCTACTGACAGGCAGGCTTGTCTGGTTACAGTATATAAAGCTACCTGAAGAAAATTACAGGTGTTCTATCCCAGCTTAGTGCAGCTACAGGCCATTAGTATGTCTGGAAGGCCAAGAAGGAGAGGCAGACAGTCACAAGCCAATAAGAGAGGGCAAGCAGGCTCTGTGTCTAGTGCTGGTCGTGGAGACGGTGCATCCTCATCAGCACGTGGCCATGGGACACGCTTGGCCTTTTTTTCGGCAGCTGGCCGTGTTGAGCCGCAACATGCGGAAGACTTGGTCGAGTGGATGACCAAGCCGTCCTCATCCTCCTCATCCTCTCTCACCCATGCCCAGGGTGCTTTGTCTGGCAAAGCAGCGGCCTCTTCCCTCAGCTCAATGTCATCAGTGACTCCTTCCCTAGCTCCACCATGTCCTCCTGAGGATTCCCTCGAACTGTTTGACCACAGTGTTGGGTACATGCTCCAGGAGGATGCCCAGCGTTTGGAAGGCTCTGATGATGATACTGAGCTCGATGAAGGCAGTAACATGAGCACGGACAGAGGGGGTGCCCAAGAAGGACAGCAATCTGGCAGTCATGCTCCCCCTGCTGCAGCATACTGCCAGGTTTGCTCCAGTGATGAGGAGGGAGGGGATGATGAGGTCACTGACTCAACGTGGGTGCCTGATAGGAGAGAGGAGGAGGAGGAGGAGGAGGAGGCGGCACATCACCAACGAGGCAGGATGCCCTCCAGGGGCCAGCCTAAGGGCAGCACATTGACTGCATCACACCCCAAAGCTCCACATGTGCAGGGCGCTGCAGTCTCTGCGCGTTATTCAAAAAGTTCTTTGGTGTGGGCCTTTTTTGAGACGAGTGCATCAGATCGCACCGCTGCTATTTGCAACATATGTCTCAAGCGTATCTCGCGTGGCCAAAACATCTCCCGCTTGGGTACCACATGCTTGACCAGACATATGTTGACCTGCCATGCAGTTCGTTGGCAAGCATTTCTAAAAGACCCACACCAAAGAACAAAGAGGATCTCTCCTTGCTCCTCATCAGCTGAGATTTCCAACCCCACTAGACCTTCAGTCCTCTCTGAGACCTGCAGTGAGAGGAATGAAGGTGTAGAATTAGGTGTGTCACAGCCAAGTACTTGTGGGCAATCTGCTTTTGGTACACCGACGTCAGATTGTACCAGGCAAATTTCCCTGCCCCAGCTGCTGCACCGCCGAAAGAAGTTTGCTCCCAGCCATCCACATGCCCAGCGGTTGAATGCTAGCTTGGCAAAATTGCTAGCACTTCAACTGCTGCCTTTTCAGTTGGTAGACTCTGCCCCCTTCCGTGAGTTTGTGGAATGTGCGGTTCCTCAGTGGCAGGTACCCAAACGCCACTTTTTCTCACGGAAGGCGATTCCGGCTCTCTACCGGCATGTGGAAGGCAATGTCCATGCCTCGCTGGACAGGGCCGTCAGCGGTAAGGTGCATATTACCGCTGACTCATGGTCCAGCAGGCATGGACAGGGACGTTACTTAAGTTTCACGGCGCATTGGGTGACTCTGCTGGCAGCTGGGAAGGATGCAGGACAAGGTGCAGTAGTGTTGGAGGTTGTTCCGCCACCACGCCTCCAAAATGCTGATTGTGACACACCTCTCTCCTCCACCCCCTCCTCTTCTTCTTCCTCCATGGCCTCTTCCTCGGAACCAGCGGTGCTCCGTAGGCGTTCAAGGGGCTACGCAAGTACGCAGGCCAAAAGATGCCATGCGGTGCTTGAGCTGGTGTGCTTGGGGGACAGGAGCCACACTGGGGCAGAGGTTCTGTCAGCTCTGCAGGGGCAGGTTCAGAGGTGGTTGACGCCACGCCAACTTAAGGCAGGAATGGTGGTTTGCGACAATGGCACCAACCTCCTCTCTGCCCTCCGACAGGGACAACTGACCCATGTGCCCTGTTTGGCTCACGTCCTTAACTTGGTGGTGCAGCGGTTCTTGGGCAGGTACCCGGGCTTACAGGATGTCCTGAGGCAGGCCAGGAAAGTCTGTGTGCATTTCCGCCGGTCATATAATGCCAGTGCTCGGCTGACGGACCTCCAAAAGGAGTTTAACCTGCCCAAGAACCGCCTAATCTGTGACATGCCCACCAGGTGGAACTCAACGTTGGCCATGCTGCAGCGGCTGCACACGCAGCAGAGGGCCATCAATGAGTACCTGTGCGACTATGGCACCAGGACAGGGTCAGGGGAGCTTGGTTTTTTTTCCCCACGCCAGTGGGCCATGATCAGGGATGCATGCACTGTCCTGTCACCATTCGAGGAGGCCACGAGGATGGTGAGCACTGACAGTGCATGCATCAGTGACACTGTCCCCCTTGTCCACCTGTTGGAGCACACGCTGCGTGGAATAATGGACAGGGCACTTGAGGCAGAACAGAGGCAGGAAGAGGAGGACTTCCTTAGCTCTCAAGGCCCCCTTTATCCAGACAGTGTTCCTGCATGCCCGCCGATCACACAGGAAGAGTGTCAGTATGGAGGTGGAGCCTGGCACTCAGCATCAGCAGTCTTTAAGGGATCAGTCCCAAGGAACACATGGACTTGTACGTGGCTGGGAGGAGGTGGCTGCGGACGTTGTTGTCCTTAGTGACCCAGAGGACTCCGGACCGAATGCCTCAGCAAACCTACGCTGCATGGCCTCCCTGATCCTGCAAAGCCTGCGTAAGGATCCTCGTATTCGTGGTATCAAGGAGAAGGACCAATACTGGCTGGCAACCCTCCTTGATCCACGTTACAAGGGTAAGGTTGCGGACCTTATCTTGCCATCGCAGAGGGAGCAGAGGATGAAACATCTTCGGGAGGCCTTGCAGAAAGGTCTGTGCAACGCATTCCCAGAGACTGGGAGGTTACAAACTCCTGTTTCTGGACAACGTGTTGCTGAGGCTTCGGTCAGTCAAAGAAGGAGCGGTGGAGAAGGTGGCCGTCTGACCGATGCGTTCAGACAATTTTTTGGTCCGCAGCCCCAAGGTATGATCGGTTCCAGCAACCATCGCCAGCGTCTGTTTTACATGGTGCAGGAATACCTAGGGGCAAGATCAGACTTGGACACCTTTCCCACCGAAAATCCTCTGGGTTACTGGGTCTTGAGGATGGATCACTGGCCAGAGCTTGCACAGTATGCAATTGAGCTACTGGCCTGTCCTGCATCCAGCGTTCTTTCGGAACGCACATTCAGTGCTGCTGGAGGCGTGGTAACCGATCACAGGGTGCGTCTGTCCACTGACTCGGTCGATCGGCTGACCTTCATAAAAATGAATCAGTCTTGGATCACCACCAGCTACCAAGCACCTGATGCTGATGTAACTGAATAATTTTTTTCAGATCCCTTCAAAGACTGCCTATGCTGATGCTGAGTGACTATCCCTGAGTAATTATCCTCTTCCTCCTCAATCATCACGCTGATAGCTTGTAAGAACATTTTTGGTTCTGGGCGCCACCACCAGTGCCTAAGGCACAATTTTTCAGCCCCTGTTTAACAGGGGCGTGTAATTACAATTTTTGATATAATACTTTGCAGCAGGGCTCGTTCCTGCATTCCAACTAGAGTGTCTGTGAGGGGTTGCAGTGTTGTGGCACCAGCACCAGTGCCTAAGGCCCAATTTTTCTGCCCCTGTCTAACAGGGGCGTGTAATTACAATTTTTGATGCAATACTTTGCAGCAGGGCTCGTTCCTGCGTTCCAACTAGAGTGTCTGTGAGGGGTTGCAGTGTTGTGGCACCAGCACCAGTGCCTAAGGCCTAATTTTTCAGCTCCTGTTCAACAGGGGCATGTAATTACAATTCTTGATCTAATATTTCACAGCAGGGCCCTGTGAGGGCTTACAGTGTTGTGGCCACAGCAACACCTAAGGCCCAAATTTCTGCTGAGTATATAGGGCAGGACCCTACTTTCAAACATCTAACTTACAAACGACTCCTACTTGCAAACGGAAGGAGACAACAGGAAGTGAGATGAAATCTACCCCTAGGAAGGGAAATTCTCTCCTGTAAGAGTTAATATGGGAAAACAATTTCTCCTTTCCACTGATGCTTTCCAATCCTTGTTCCACAAAAAAAACCAAATTTTCAAAAAACATTTTTCATTGGGACAAAAAAGTGAGGTGAAATCTTCTGAAGAGGAGGAAAGACAGCAAAACAAATGTCACAGGGGTGATAACCCTTCCCTATGTTTTCCAAAAAGCTTAAAAAAGATTTTTTGGCTGGAGCTAAACACGTTAAAAATGTACCCGTTCAAAATTACAAAGAGATTCTACTTAACAACAAACCTACAGTCCCTGTCTTGTTTGCACCGCCTGTATACTGCTGTTCAGAGTATATAGGGCCTTTCCTTATTTTAATTTGGGTGCGGGGTTCCCCTTAATATCCATACAGGACCCAAAGGGCCTGGTAATGGACTGGGGGGGTACCCATGCCGTTTGTCTCACTGATTTTCATCCATATTGCCATGACCCGACATGACATTAAACCCGCAAGCAGTTTTAAATGAGATTTTTTCCTTTAAAAATGACATTTGGTGCAGGGACTGTTCTAAACATGGGAAACACGCGTCACTTTACAGGCATACTATAGACACCCCCCAGGTACGATATTTAAAGGAATATTTCACTTTTTTTTTTTTACTTTAAGCATCATTAAAATCACTGCTCCCGAAAAAACGGCCGTTTTTAAAAGTTTTTTTTGCATTGATACATGTCCCCTGGGGTAGGACCCGGGTCCCCAAACCCTTTTTCGGACAATACCATGCAAATTAGCCTTTAAAATGAGCACTTTTGATTTCGAACGTTCGAGTCCCATAGACGTCAATGGGGTTCTAACGTTCGTGCGAACTTTCGGTCCGTTCGCGGGTTCTGGTGCGAACCGAACCGGGGCGTGTTCGGCTCATCCCTACTCACCACCTCTCACATCATTAAAGCATTCTCAGCTTTTGCTAAAATAAGTAGAAAAATCTTGTTTCTACTAGTGGTTGAACAATCAATCACTGTAGACCATCCCTTTAAGTGTTGTTAAATCCAAAACTGAAATAGTTTTAAAGTGACTCAAAAAAACAAAAACAAAAATTAAATGGTATTTAAAAACAAAACAAAAAAAAAATGGCAATTATTTCTGATACACAGTGTAGTAAACACGGCAATAATGACACAAAACATGTGCTCAGTAAAAATACACTGTTCCAATAAAATAGCTTACAATAAATTAGCCCTAGCGTATGTGGTCTGTATGACAGTAACAGTGGATTGCAGGCTCTGGAGACATGGACCTATGTAATTTGTTTAATGTTCCTTGTACAAGGCAGCAGAGTATGCTGGCGCTGTACCGAAGAGTGTAATAAATAAATAAAGCCGCAGGTCCTCTATTGCAGAATAGGACAGGCGTATTAGAAAAGGAATTGAGTGCTGCAGATTAAGTGCAGACAGTAAGTGTAATTATATTCTAATACGGAGAATATAAATTATGCATATGCAGTGCCTGCCAACATTTCACCCATTCCAAAAGAACATTCACACAAACTCGATGAAAGAGAAATAAACTCTCATCTGCCAAGTGTAAAATAGGAAAAAATAAATGAATGAAGCAGAAGCCACAATGATTCTGCAGGGAATAGATGGAGAAAGGGAGTAGATCAACAATGGGGAGGCAAGATAAAGCAATGAGGGGGGGGGGGGGATAAAGCCATATGGGAAAGGAGGGTCAAGTCACTGTTCTTAGAGAAAAGATACAGCAATGGGGGGGGGGGGTCACAGTTCTCTAATTGGGAAAATATATACAAAGCAATGGGGGTTTACTGTTCTCTAGTTGAGAAAAGATACAGCAATTGTGGGGAGGGGGGAGAGACCATCTTCCCTCAACCAGAACACTGATGAAGATGGGTCATGGATGGGTCCTCCAGCATGAGAAGTCACTGTACCCTAATCAGAAGACACTGTTTTTAGAATATTTCCGAGAGCAGTGGATTATTACAAGGTTTACAGCAAAGCATGGTGTAGTGGCTTAATAGAATGCAGATTCTTTTTATTTATATAAATTGGATTTATGGCTTCAATTTCCACCAGACCTCTATAAACAGAGATATTCCAGGTTTATTCTGTGTTTGTGAAGGTTTTCTCTGGGAGCTCCAATTTCTACGCATAACCCAAAAATACTGTGGCAGGCTGTATTTCTCCCATAGTGGCTCTGCTAGTGTAATGTGGAGGAGGAGGAGGGGGAGAGCTTAGACTTTAGGCTCCAACTGGACAGAACTATTGTGAAATTAAGTCTATGCAAATGACTACACTTGAAAAATACATAAAATGAGACAGGAATACAGTAAGCAGCATAAATCATTGCATGTAGTCCTCTACCTTCTACAGTTCTGATAGTTTCACGTTTCAGGAATATTCAGAATGTGAAGTAGTTCAGGCACTTTTTTTATTGTTATACCAGACCAGTATTTAACATATTTATGACAAAAAAAAAGTCACTGTGATCATGTGTAGACTTGAAGCAGATCTTTGTTACCAAGCCCCAGTAGGCGGGGCAAAACCTGTCAGGGGGAATGGCTGTAGCAGCGCTGGCTAAGGCCATACACAGCCACATCCACATCTGAAGCACTGGGTTCAGCGGTATCTTACCCCACATAAAAAAAACACCCTTTATAGACAGCATGCTTACTTGTCTGGAATAATTTTCAATCTCCTCCGCTCGATTCCAGTACCAGTTTTTCACTATATCGATTAATAAGTTGTCTGTTCTGTAAACTAGTAATTCAGGCTGTTCATCATATAGAAATTCAGCGAAATCTGGTAAACTGGGCTCCACCTTTAACCTGAGATGAAAAGAAACAATAGAAGTTCAGATATTAAATTTACTAATTTATATAAGGCTGATAAATTCTTCAGTTCTTTACAGAAAATACAAAGCACAGTATATCAGTCTCTGGCAAAGAATAACTTAAACAGCAATCTTGGTGTACAACTATGCTTTACATATACTAAGAACAACACTATATGGCCTAAAGTACGAGGACACCCTTCCAAATTCTTGAATTTGGTGCAAAAACAGAAGGCCCATAAAGACATGGTTTGAAGTGTTGTGTGCAAGAACTCAAGTGGCCTGCCCCGAGCCATTACATCAATCCTATTGAACACCTTTTGGAATGAAATGAATCACTGATCAAAAGCCAGGTTTTCACGTTCAACATCAGTACCTGGTGCTGATAGTATCTGTATCAGTACAAATTCCCATTTACTGCCAAAAAATGTGGAAGGTGTTACCATATTAATGTTCCTGGTTTTGGATGTCCATCTAGCATGTATAGTCATTATGGTCATGGGGTCCATATACTGTATGCAGTTAAAGGAGCTGCTTAAATCGATACAAATCAAATAAATTGTTAAGGCAGTGCCTGGCAGGACATAGTTTTGGAAAATAAAAAGAAGTTTGTATGGCGATCGTACAGTCAGCTTTAAACAGCTTTAGGACAGTTTAGGTGTAATCCACCATCAATGAAATGTGTTGGTGGCCTGGTACATTGGGGAACGCTGTACACTTCTTGCAGAGACGACGTAAAAAGTATTGCACTGCTGAAACCGCCCACCAGCAACTTGCTATACTAGAATATTTACTTTTAAATTATTGGCTTTTTTTAATGTTATTCATTCAAGAATGTTGCAAGCTCTTAAATTTACAAAATTACTTTATTTTGCTAAAAGTGTAAATTTTATTGATTGTTTCTACACAAGGAAGCAGCTCTGAATAGAATTATTGTTTAAATACAATAAAGAAATGAAAAAAAAATATATATATATTACACCAACCACAAGATATTATTACCTTTTATTTTAAATTTAAAAAAAAAAAGATAACAAGCAAAATATCAATTTCAAGTGAAAGTCATCTGCTAAAAAAACATCTTTTATAATGGTTATTCAGATATTTACTGTATATCAACAGTTAAAGAACTTAGACTTATCCCAACTGGTTCTAAGGTTTCACAATATTAAAATATTCCAGAACCAAGTAACTAGACTTCTGTCTCCAAACATCTTGAATTTTTTACGATAAAGACACACTTTAAACAATTAAAATATGGTGTTGCGATTCTTTTAAAGAAGGATTTCCATTTATAAATTGGAAAACTATTTGCCTTGCTATTTAACTTTAAAATGTCAGTCTCCTGCAGCTACTTCTTTTACCCGGACCATGAGATGCAAAAGGAGGTACAATCTGGTATGGTGAAGGAATCAAAAAACAAAATAGATTCAATAAAAAGGGCTATTAGAGTGTTCAGAAGTATGGGTATTTTATTTCCAAAGATGCATGTATTTTTCAGAATATTTCTTATTACCTATAACTGCTACCTTATTAAAACTATTATTTAAAATGGGTGTCTTTTCTCTGAAGAAGTCACTTGATTTGTGACACAACACATTGGGCGGAGCTGGGTGACAACATTTCTAGTCAGAGCGAAACCGGAAGTAGAGTATGAACGGTGATTCTCTGTCCCTTTCACTGGCTTATTACTGCCCTACATTACTGATTGATTGTGAGTATGTTTTTTATTAATAAAAAAGCTGGGTGTTTTAAGCAGTATTATGCTATGACTATTTTCCATTTATATATATCTGATCATTAATTCTGAATGTAGGCTGTGATGTCATGTCCTTTAACGGGGCCCTACACACAAAGTAGCTACAAACACCGGAAGGTAGATTTGCAAGGATAAATCACTATAAAGTGCTTGAAAAAATGTTTCATACTATTGGCAAAAACTAAGGTGAGCAGGAATTTCACAAACAGTGGGAGCACTGAAGCAGTGGCACAATAGCACATTAGTGAAATCCATGCCAAGTTGGAACTGGTGCTTTATGAAATTGTGTCTAATGAAGAGATTACTGGATGGTGTATAATAAATGGATTTTGGCACGTCTACACAGTACTTTGAATGTTGGATGTTTTTATTTATGCCCAGTTTAATTTTTTTTTATTATTATTCATTTCACAGAATATTTATTATGCATCATGTGGAATGGTGATTTATGCACAGTTTAATTGCTTATTTACAGTATATTATATATGTCACAGAATATTTCTATGCATCACGTGTAATGGTGATTTATGTATGGAATTGTTCATTGGTTTATATCGTGTATAAAAATGCACAACTACAATTTGTGCCACTTTTATAATTTATTTGTTGATAGGAGCAGCACATTTTAACGTATCGCTAAACACACGTGGGAACACAGGTGGTAGCAGCAGCTCTATATATACACAGTTAAAAATTTATATCATTAAGTGTTTGGCAGCGCAGTATTAACTTATAAATTATACATACATGTATTTTTCAGAACATTTCTTATTAACTATAACTGCTAACTTTTAAACGTTGTTCCTCAAAAAATGTGCATCTTTTCAAAAAAAGGAAAAACAACTAATTTGTTACAAATGGTCCCAGTGGGTCTTTCTGTGCCCCCTTGTATGTCACTGTTCACACTGGTTATTTTAGCACATTAACCGCTTCAGCCCCGGAAGATTTTACCCCCTTCCTGACCAGAGCACTTTTTTGTGATTCGGCACTGCGTCGATTTAACTGACAATCGCGAGGACGTGCAATGTTGAACCCAAACAAAATTGACGTCCTTTTTTTTCCCACAAATAGAGCTTTCTTTTGGTGGTATTTGATCACCTCTGCGGTTTTTATTTTTTGCGCTATAAACTAAAAAAGAGCAACAATTTTGAAAAAAAACGCATTATTTTTTACTTTTTGCTATAATAAATATCCTACAAAAATATATGAAAAAAATATTTTTTTCCTCAGTTTAGGCCGATATGTATTCTACAAATTTTTGGTAAAAAAAAAAAAAAAAATCACAAAAAGCATATATTGATTGGTTTGCGCAAAAGTCATAGCGTCTACAAAACGGGATAGTTTTATGGCATTTTATATATATATATATATATATATGTATATATATATTTTTTTTTTTACTAGTAATGGCGGCGATCTGCGATTTTTATCAGGACTGCGACATTATGACGGACCCGTCGGACAATTTTGACACATTTTTGGGACCATTGACATTTATACAGCGATCAGTGCTATAAAAATGTATTGATTACTGTAACTGGCAGGGAAGTGGTTAACACTAGGGGGCGATCAAGGGGTTGTGTTCCCTAGTGTGTGTTCTAACTGAATGGGGGAGTGGACTGGATAGGGGAAGAGATAGATCGCTGTTCATGCTCTGTATGAACAGACGATCTGTCACTTCTACCCTCAGAGAACCGGAAACTGTGTGTTAACACACACAGATCCCGGTCCTCCGTGTGCCCCGAGCGATCGTGGGAGCCCGGCGGTGATTGCGACCGCCAGGCACTCGCATCGGCTCTGTGGGTGAGCAGGTGTGGACAGAAAGGGAACCGACATAATATGACAGCGATTTGCGCAGCTGAGCCATGTTGCCGCAGTATAACTGCATCGGCTGGTCGGCAAGCGGTTGTATACCCCGCTTTGACATTTTTACCTACAGGTAAGCCTATAAAGCTTACCTGTAGGTAAAATGAATATCTCCTAAACCTGTACGGTTTAAAAGATATTCACCTTGCATGCAGCCGCTGACATCAGCGGCAAATGGGCTCTGAAGGTCCGGCGGATGGTGCTGGAAAATCATAGCTCCTTGCCGGAAAGAAAACTCCTGAAAGCATGCTCCGGCCACTCACAGCGAACCCGGAAGAAATGCAGAGGGAACATGTCAGCTCCCTCAGCGGTGACCAGGAGGCGATGCCGGCGATTCGTTCTAAGGTAAGTATTTTACAATGAGCTAGTATGCAGTGCATACTAGCTGATTATGCCTTTGCCTTACAGGTTTGGGGTTTTTTGTCTTTTTTTTTCAGGCATACAACCGCTTTAAAGACTGGTACAGCAGTTCATCTGTTACAACATTGAAAGGTTTCCATGAAAATAGTAATGTATAGCTATAAACACATCCTTCTACAAGATAAATTTTCAAGAAAAAAATGAAATTCCCTTCAATATTTTTTATTCCTTGCAGCTCCAAGGATATTCCAGTTTTGGAATATAACGGAAATCAAATGCTTAGTCTAACCTAGGTTCTATTTTAAGGTGCTTTTCCTGTATGCTATTTCCATAAATTCTTTGTCCTTGTAGGAAGCCAAGGTGTCTGGTAATTCTTATTCTATGTGCACCATTTGATATTATCTACACAGAGAAGGGAATGCAAGGCTGCTGGACAAGTCCTCAAGGCCATGTATCCATTAATGATTACAGGATGTAGTATAGATTTTCAGTGCAGGTATTGTTTCTGGAGAATATAACACTCTCTGTGGCCAGTGCTACCTTTTACAAAAACAAGAAATTGCGCAACACTTTTTTATATAGAAATGCCTGAAAAGAATATAACAGAATTGTTCTTCACAATGAAACAAGGCAAAGTAAGTTACCAATTAACACACTCGTCCATTTTTTTTTTTTTTCTACAGAATTTTTTTTTTTTCTAAGTAGTAGTTTTCTCACATGATAAAAAAAACAAAAAACTACTAAGCATATCTAAACCCAAGGATACAAAAATAAGGTTATCAGTGATACAACTGTGGGAATTGAGATTTCTTCACTAGTATCTTCCTACTGGTGACATTTTCACTGAAGACCAGAAAAGATTGTAGAGCACCCAGTAGTACTTATTATTGGGGAAAGTGGACTTAAAAGATTGTGGTATTCATATTTGGGGAGGCAAAAATGTTTCACGGGAAATAGCATTGTGGATAATAATAATGACCTTCAAACAGCTGCAAAAGCCAATGATGATGTGGATGAACAGAAAGGAGTATTACCAAACTGATGTAAGTAATTTTATCACTGTGTTAAATGAATTAAAAACTTCTTTGGTGGAGAATTCAATAAAACTTCTGCGTCACTTTTCTGGCGTTAATCTCTCGTTAACATATTGTTCTAAATTCATGAAGCATCTGCGACACTTTTGGCTCTGAGAGTGACTCGTGCACCAAATTCAGGTAGTTCTAAAATGCGCCACTTTTACAATGTGTTGCAATGAATGTGCCAAATTCAAAATAAAATGCAGACTGTTTGTGTCTTTCAAAAGTGGAGCTAATTAAAACCAACTCTCTTTTGGTGTACAGAGGGAGAAACTAGCACAGACAGATTTTACAGAAGTGTCTTGTGTGCATTGTAAAAGTGGTGCAGCATGTGCCAAATCCAGGTACAAATTCTGGACAGGTGCAGGAATCTAGCGCATGCTACCCTATTAGAAAGCATTAGAGATGCTTTTGCAAACTCTGCACCAGTCTTTATGAATATCAAGGTTTGTGTTTAAGCACATGGGGCAACCTTTTTTGTTCACTTATCTCACTCCTGATTAAAAACAGAAGGCTTTGTCAGTAATGTTAGTAATAATTGTAAACCAGAGACCATGTCACTTATAATATCTAGGATAAGAGCTCTGAAGCAGCTTTTTTTAGTGGAAAGAAAGAGGCCATTATTTTCTCAAACTAAAAAACAAATATGGCAATGTTGCTATGCACTGCTCTGTTGATTCAGTTGAAAAGTGTAAAAATGTAATGCTAGGTCCACTCCACCATGAGTGATGCCCTGCTTTTCATCATTCTTTTTAAATCTTACCGAATATTGAAGGGTAGCTATATAAAAAGTGTGATGAATGAGCATCTCTCCACAATGTTCAATACTACTTAAGCCGGCCAAAGGTTCGAATACCGGCCAGTTCAGCAGGGACGGGCCAAGGTTTAAACCATCTATGGGCAGGCTGATTGTACCCAAGACAGCCAGCGTGTCGGATTTTTACATGCAATTATCGATAGTGGCTATAGCCACTAGCAATATTCACAGTGTTCTTCGGCAGGGATGGCTCCCCACAACCTCTACCGGGGAAAACAATAGCTCAGTGGAAGGGATTCTCCCATCAACAATGACTGTGTTGATGGGGGAATTGAGCAATGTACTTTCCTGCAGCCTGTGGTTGCAGGCAAGAAAATTGCATCATCTATGGCCTGCTGAAGTGTGTAAAATGTTGCAGAAACTATTTATAAGCTATGAATGCCATTTCTAAGTCCATGTTTGTCCTGTTGACAGAATGTTACTAAATAAATTAAAATGGCAGAGTGACAGTAAATGAACTGCCTAATGGGAAAGTGTATGCCAGCATAAGTAGAGGCAAAGTATTATTTTAAATAACAAAACAACAGCACTTGCATCTTTTCTGGCTACATTATACATGCCAGAGAAAGAAAGCCAAGTAGATTTTCTTTATTATTAGCTTTAATCAAACACTGAACACTTTTTCTGTTTCTATAGAGAATGCAGGGCATATCATTAGCCAAGTGGCAGGCATCCACTAAAACATACAACACAAGTGGAAAATCTTCAGTTTGAATATTTATGCTGATCATTAGGAGGGACAAAGCCCTCAGCATCTTCCAAGCTGTGCAGTGGAAGCAGCAGATGTTTGCTATCTACATTCAGCAAGTCTTTGTAGAGTGTCCTTGTCTTTTTAGGTGGAAACTGAATTATTGTGTATAACCTGTACAGAAGAGAAGTGTGGAAACTCATTCCAGCCTTTACATCCACATGAAACAGACATAAATGAACACTAAATTTCAAGTTAGACTTACCGGCAACTTGTTTTCCATAAGTCTTTCAGGACAGCACCTGAGAGATCGTGACTCCTCCCACCGGACCACAGGAAACACCTCCTTCCTCCAGATATTTAAAGGGAGGCACCTCCCTACCACACCTCAGTTGTAGAAGAGAACCACCGGCCTCGGCTGGAACACATAAACACATATGTTAGTCACAGCGTAGTACATAAAAAAAAACGAATAGGGCGGGTCGTTGCTGTCCTTAAAGAGTTATGGAAAACAAGTTACCGGTAAGTCTAACTTAAATTTTTCCCAAAGCATCTTTCAGGACAGCACCTGAGAGGATAACAGAGACTTATGCCGCGTACACATGAGCGGACTTTCCGGCAGACTTGGTCTGGCGGACCGGACTCTGTTGGACAATTCGATCGTGTGTGGGCTCCAGCGGACTTTTTTTCCCAAAAGTCTGACGGACCTAGAAATAAAACATGTTTCAAATCTTTCCGACGGACTCGAGTCCGGTCGAAAAATCCGCTCGTCTGTATGCTAGTCCGACAGACTAAAACCGACACTAGGGCAACTATTAGCTACTGGCTATAAACTTCCTTATTTTAGTCCGTACATCATCACGTATGAATCCGCTGGACTTTGGTGTGATCATGTGTGTCCAAGCCCGTTCGTTTGAAAGTCCGGCGGACCTACGCTGCAAAGTCCGCCGGAAAGACTGTCGGACCTAGTCTGTTGAAAAGTCTGCTCGTGTTTACGCGGCATTACCCCCTTAGGACGGATAACAGCTTGCAGAACCTTCCTGCCAAACACCTGATCGTTGGCGGATATAAGGCCCAGTCTATAATGTCGCGCAAAGGTGCGACAACTTGACCAAGTTGCCGCCTTGCAAATTTGTTCAGGGGTGGCACCAGCTCTTTCTGCCCAGGTGGCCGCAAGCGCTCTGGTTGAATGTGCACAAATTCCAGCTGGCAGGGAAAAAACCTGCATGCGAGTATGCTTCTAGGATGGATAATTTCAGCCATCTGGCTATTGATCCTTTAGAAGCCTGGCAGCCTTTCTTGCTGCCCGAAAAAAAGGACAAATAACGAGTCTGAACGTATAAAGTCCTTTGTTATTTCTAGGTAACATAACAAAATTGTTTTGACAACCAACATATGAAAAAAAAGTCTCCTTCTCCCCCCGATGGGTTAGAACAGAAGGTTGGGAGCACAATGTCTTGTGAACGATTATGCATCAAGACTACCTTAGGTAAGAATTTTGGGTCTGTCCTAATGCCGTGGCATTGTCTGTCAACACCTGAACGTGGTGATACTGGAGATGCTGAGCGAATATCTGTATTGATAAAGCGATTGCCTTCAACTCTTTCTGATTTCAGGACTTTGTTGCCTCCTTCTTGGACCAACTTCCCCGGGTGAAATTTACCTCTAGGTGGGCCCCCATTCCCAAGAGTTGGCATCTGTTGTCAGTCTTCTTTTGACTGGGAAGCCCCAAGCCAGGCCCCTCGATAGGATATCCTGATTCCTGCACTACCATAGAGACCTCTTCAACTTGGCTAGAAGCTTCACCTCCGTGTCCAGGGATCTTAAGCTGTGATCCCATGACCTTAGGAGAAAAGCTTGTAGACTCCTGAAGTGCAGTCTTGCCCACTGAATACCCGGCATTGTTGACGTCAGGACCCCTAAAGCCGAAATGATCTGCCTTATCATTATCGGTTGGTTGGCCTGCAGCATACAAACTGTGCACTGAACCTTGTCATTTTCTTGCGGGAGAAAAATCTTCTGTTCTATCGAATTGATCTTTTAGCCCAGAAACCAAACCTTCTGCGACAGATCTAGGGAGGACTTCTGGAGGTTCAGAATCCATCCCAGAGAATACAGATGGTTGTGTGCTCTGACTAAAGCCTCGTACACACATTTAAATTGTTGGCCAACAGAGTGTCAGACTTTTGTCCGAAGGGCGTGTGCCAGGAACTTGTCTTGCATACTAACGGCACACAATTGTCGGCCAACAAACACGAACGTAGTGACATAGTAAGTGGAATTTCAGCTCTTGAGCGCCACCCTTTTGGCACCTTCTGCTAATGTCGTGTTTGGTGAGCATCGATTCGGAGCATGCGTGTTTGCACTTTGGACTTGTGTGGCGGACTTGTGTACAGACGAGATGAAAATCTGACAACAGATCGTTGTCCGCCGAAAATTTACTAGCCTGCCATCCATTTGTTGGCCGAAAGTTGGACAACAATTGTCTGATGGAGAGTACTAACGGTCAGATTTTAGGCAAACAGTCTGTCATCACACAATTCCCAGCTGAAAATCTGATCGTGTGTACGAGGCTTAAGTCTTGTTGTAACCTCTCCCCTGAGGGAGTGAAGAATAGACGGTCATCCAAGTAGGGAATTACTGCGATCCCCTGAAGTCGAAGCGTAGCTAGTGCTTTCACCATCACCTTGGTGAAAATCTGTGGTGCAGATGAACGGTAAGGCCCTGAACTCTAGATGGTGAATCACGCCTTCCATAATTACTGGCAATCTGAGATACCTCTGGGACTGGGGTGAAATTGGGACATGCAGATATGCATCCCTTAAAGTGGATGTAAACCCAATGTCATCCTTTCTAAACTACTGCCATAGGGGTTATCTATAAGGATATACATGCCTCCTGCATGTATCTTTACCTGTCAAATGTCTCCCTCTGTCTGTTATGAGAGCCGAAAAACTGCAGATTCTGTGGGTGGGTCTGTTGTCTGGAGCTCGATGGGTGGAGTCGTGATGTCAGTAAACTCCCCGCCCACCTTTACACTCCCCTGTGTATTTCTAACAATGAACTTCTGCTATGATCTCTAACATCCAGTGAAAAGACAGGAAAGTAACCACATGACTTCAGCATGCCAAATCATACTGAGGTGTGGAACAGCCAATCCTTGCAGAGCTGCTGAAGAAAGGAGTGGGGGAGGAAATTAAAAAATAATGCCTGTGTCTTAGGCTGTCACTCACAGCAAGGGGGAGTATTTGACAAAGTTTTTCTCACTTTGTCAAGAATTGTCTCACTGAACAATAAAAGAGGATTGCTCAGAGATGGATTAACTCTGTGTGGCAAGACTGGGCTCAAATGATAGGAAACCGTATACTCTACAGTATGATATCAAAAAAACAACAACATTTTTTTCGGGTTTACATCCACTTAAAGTCTATCAACGCCATGTAACATTCTGGGGTCAGCAGATTTCTGACTGAAAAAATAGAGTCCATCTTGAACCTTCTGTACCTGACTGACTTGTTCGGATGTTTTAGGTTGAGGATCAACCAGAATTTTCCTGTTTTTTTTACCCAGAAAATGTGAGAATAAAATCCCTGTTGCCATTCTCCTGGTAGCACTTGGACCACTACACCATGCTGCATCAGCTCCTTTAACAAGGACTTCATGGCCAGGGCTTTTACTGTATCCTTTGGGGTATTCATCACAAGAAATCCTCTTGGGGGAGATTCCGTAAACTCTATTGCATAGCCTTGAGAAAGAGTGGTCAGGATGAACTGATTTGACGTTATGCCTGAACACTGCGGAAGGAAACTTTGCAGCCTTCGGCCCACCCGCAGGGTCGAGTCATTGAGATTTTTCGGCTTGCGCAGGAGGATGGAAAAGGACTCCGCCCTTGCCTTTAGCTTTTTCCGCAAACCAATTTGTCCTCCACTGGGATTTGCTGTCCTGTTCCTGAGCTCTTTAAGGTCGAAAAAGGCACTTTGTGGGTGGTCTCTTCTTCTTTACCGGAAAGGACTTCTTCAGCGTCGAGCTTGGGGACATTGTTCCATACTGCAGAGGGGTCTTCCTCAAAAGGAAAGCGTCTCTTGTCGGCTCTTGAGAAAAAAGTTTTCTTCTCCGGTTCTTGCCATTCCTTCTTTATGGAACCCGAAATGACAGAATGTACCGGAAATGTTCAGTTAGACCCGCATACATACAGTCATGCAGTGTCAGCTCCTTTTTTCTTCGCTTAGGCCAAAGGTAACATATATGGCTCTAAGAAGCCCATCAACTTCTTCCAGGCATAGTTTAAACTTGGAGGGGGCCACTTCAGCCCCTTCACCCTTCTCCTCTTCCAAATCTTCATTGGAAGGCGCAGGGGATTGTTTTTCCCTGGTAGAAGGACCTTCAGACAGAGTCTCTAACACTGGGACAGAAAGTGAACCCTGGGAAGACTCTGATGCGGAGGGCTGGCTAGCAGCCGGACAAACTAATGGGTCACGGGATGTTTGAATTTGTGGCATAGAGTTCCTTCTTTACAGAGGTAACCAAGTCATCACAAACGGAAGTAGATTCCTCTTTGACTAAAGAAGCAATGCAGGTACTGCATAGGGCTTATTTCCAATTCTCTCCCATCTTAGCTTTGCATGAGGGGCATCTCTTTTTGCCGGGTTCAGAGCTTTTGGCTTGAGAGAGGAAACAAAGAAAAAAGGGAAAAAAAACAGGGGACCCCTGGAGACCTAGTCTCTGCCTGCGGACCACCCACAAGGTGCACTAGGAAAGAAAACACAACCTCCAGTGCCCAGACAGGCACCCGCCACCAGGGGGAAAGAAAAAAGGAAGACCGAAAACCCCAGGTAAAGGAAATGGGCAGACTTAATTAACTGCCCCCTACCTGAGTCTTGCTGGTGCCTGTACCCACCGCTGCAGACACCGCTTCCTCCATAGCGGGTGTGCAGCGCTCCGCTCGTGGCTTCACACGCCGCTTCCGGACTCCCATAGTGCCACTGCACCAAACCGGAAGCAGAAATAGGCGTCAGCTCCTGCCCTGCCTATTCCCCCTGTATCCGGCCACCGGAAATGATGCCGCTGCTCCCAGGATACTGAAGTGGGTCACCGGACCTTCTACGGCTCTCCCCGAGCACCTAGGGGGTAAGAGAAGCCCGAACATACCGCTGCAAAAGCCCTGGTAAGGCGAGAGGGCTGGGGTCTTTACAAAAGGAGGAAAAAACAGGAGAGGAAGCCTGTCTCTCAGGAGCACCTAAGAGATCCTGCCCCCCCAAAAGGTGTTCCCTCCGGGCTGGAAGAAACACAAATACTGAGGTGTGGTAGGGAGGTGCCTCCCTTTAAAGATCAGGAGGAAGGAGGTGTTTCCTGTGGTCCGGTAGAAGGAGTCACGATCTCTCAGGTGCTGTCCTGAAAAATATTTGTTTTTTGTGTTTTGGAACATGCCTAACCACCAATTGCCACTAGGGATGCATGTGACAATATGAAAACGAAGCAGCACAGTTGGGACACAATTGTCACCCCATAACAGGAAGTGACCGCACAAGGATATTCATGGCAGGAGAACCATGTATTCTTATAAAGCGGATCTTCACCATGGAAATAAAGTTTCCTCCTATCCATTCCTCCTCGTGTCAGCTACACAAATCAGGCACTATTTTATATTTCCCTTTTTTTTTCAGTAAAAGGGTTCTGCTTATACACCCCCATGCACGTCACTCGCCTAGGCCAATGACGTACTCTATGCTCATTGTGCCTCCTGAGATATGCACGTCACACATCCCAGGAGGCACAACCCTTCCCTGACATTGGAAGAGGAGGGTGGGTCCAGTGATGCATCACTGGGAGGCTCAATGACTAAACAAGGAGGGGCTGGCAGCCTCCCTATGATGTCACACAAGAAGATGGAGGCGCAGGACTCAGAAGGGGCTGCTGAGAAGAGGATCTAAGCAGGACAACGCTGAATCCACTGGGTGGGTGAGTATCTGAACTGTGAAGAACGCAACATGAGGTAAGCAGAAGTTAAAAACAAAGAAAAACAGGGGTAGAGCGGAAGATCTGCTTTAATAAAAATAATGTATACATCTTTAATAAAAATAATGCAAATTCGATTAAAATAGTTTTAAACCTCCAACATGATATATGGACAAAGCATATTCCTCTATAGTAACGTGTTTTTTCTGTCTGTTGACTCATTCTTCTGTTATCTGCACTTCTGTCAAAGTTTTCCTGACACCAAGAAAAAAAAGGCGACAGGGGAGGGAGCTCCAGCACACAGCCTGTGACTGACAGCCTCAGCTCTGTTCCTGTGTGAAGTGAGGGGGGATGTTAATTTCCCTCTAAATAGCTCTCCCAACTGAGCTCTGCAGAGTGCAACTTCAGCTCCCTATCTTCTACTTTCTGAATGCTCAGACAAGCTGTATAAATTCTGGACTATGAATGGATGTAGAGAAGAGAAGACTTAAAATAAACAGGTACAACTTATGTAGGAGGATTTGTTTCATCTCTGTATATCACCTGAAGTCAGTTACTTCACTGAGTATATAAAAGGGTTTAACAACGTAAAGCTTGTGTAAGATTTTATTGCGTGAGTTTAGTAATATATTGAACTAGACCAACAGGCAAACTACTGCTTCCCAGTTGTCTTTATAGTTCTGTTTTAGTAAACTCATTATTAAAGGGATCATCATTGTTCAGCTAGATGAGAATGGGGAAAAGGGGCAGTGGGACCATTCACATTTAGACAGGGATGGAGCCACCGGACCTTACCAGGTCACCGCCTCACTTAAAGTCCCAAATTGTTCTTTTTCTTTTCTTCACTGTTCAGCTAGAGGCGAGGTTAATTCTTTCAAATGGTACAAATGTACCAATGTCAATTTTAGAGGGGGAATTCCGCTCACTTTGGGGAGATTTCCTTTCATTTCCTGTTGGGTCTCTAGGACAGAAAGTGAAGGGAAATATTGCCAGAGGGACACAGGCAGCACAAAACAACCAAACGGGTTTTAACCATTCGCAAGTCTACCCAAAATGTAACAAAATGTTTTGCCTTTACAAACCCTTTAATATAGTTAGTTTAAGAAACATCAGCAAAGACCTGTGCTTCAGAAAAAGGACCATATGTTACCACTGCATACTTTGTGACAGTGTAAAAACTTAAATGAGATAGTAGTTATTGGGTTTGTAGTCATGTGAAAAAACTTGGTACAGCGTGGAAACTGTTGGCTTTCAGAACATATATTAACAGGCAAACATTAGATCTTCATTCAAATAATTCCTCCAGATAACTGTGAAATACTTGAACAAATGATACATAAAAATGACAGGGTATGCATAGTGAAGCATGGAGTAAAAAAACATTAATGGTTTGGGGTTGTATGTCTGGGTTCTATAAGGCCATCTGTCCAAAAGCTGAAGTTGAATCAGAAACAGATCTTTTTACATAACAAGGATCTAAAGCACACACGCAAATCCTAGGAGTGTGTAAAAAGAAGAAATGGAGGGTTGTGGAATGGCCTAGTCAAAGTCTCGATTTGAGTCCCCTAGAAAAATAGTTTGGGGATTTGAAAGTGAAAGTTCATGCTAAGAAATCCACAAACATGTTGCAATTGAAGGAATTTTCCATAGAGAAGTGGTCTAAAATTTCAATGTCAGAAACTGGTGGGAAGTTTTTCAAAATCCATAGTCATGACCGATAAAGGGGGCAATACCAGCGTCTGGGGCTAAGGGCTGTATGTAGTTTATTCACAGTACATTATTACATATATTTAGAATTTGTGTTCAATAAATGATTGAAAAATTTCCTTGTGTTGTTTTTCAAGCAAGTAACTACTATTTGTAGGTACTGCTTGAATGAAGATCTAACATTTGCCTGTTCAAATATGTGAAAAAAGTCAACAATTTCCATCAGGTGTACTTTTTTTTTTCTAAAAAAAAGAGGTCACTCCTCATCTTAAGAAGCAGCACTGCAAATTCTCCTGGATTTGTAACAACTGTGGCAATTGGACAAAATTGGAAATTCTGTAACAAAATACCAGATTTAGGGGAAGCTTTTCTTTGATAAAATGGCACTAAGAGGTAATAGACAGAAGGTAACAGTTGGGCTGTTTGCATATATAAAAAGACTTCTACTCCTACCTCTGATATCTGTGAAGTTTTGTTCTAGGAAAAAAACTCCAATTAGCACATAAAACACTTTCATGCAGATGTTTCAAACTGCCAGAGATGGCCCTGTGAAAGCTAACACAGCATTTCCACCTTCGGAAAAAGCACTAAAAGCTATATCAGTTGGCAGAAGGTGGAGTCACTTGACCTTTGCCTGCCAAGAACTTCTTATGATGTTATCAACCATGTACACCGGTAAATGCAGGCACAATCGGCTGCTGCAGCTGCCATCATCTCCCCTCGTACACTCTTCATCAGGTGGCCTTTATTTGGACAGACAATTCCACCGCCATGATTTGAAAGTGATTGAATGCCTTTTAATAAAAGCGTTTTGTAGTCATTCCCCCTGAAGCTGTGTGATCTTCTATTTATTCAATCGAGAGTCAAGCTGGGTGTGCTGAAGAATGGAAAGCAATTTAGTCCTGTAAAAGTAACAAAGGGCGACGGCGGACAGGATGGGGATTTAACACATCAGCCTCTTTTTTTAAAAGTCCGCTAATGTTCCACCGCTTTCTTTGATGTGGCTCGGCTGTTCTATTAAAACGTATTAACATATTGAGTGGAAAACATAAAAACAGTCATTTAAATATGTATGAGCATACAGCTGATGTGTGCCTTTCAATTATGGTTTAGGCTGGACTTACTTGCACTGAGGTTCCTCGCACCAGTCCCTGTCACGGTGCTTCTGCTCATTCCATGCAACAATCTTAAGCTCACCGTCTTCAAAGCTAGGAGAGAAATGCAGAGAAAGATAAGAAATAAAATACATGCTGGTGGAGCAAGGCTGCAACTGAGCATGTAAAGCGGGCAGAGGTGAGCCCAACTGAAAAGTCCATTTTAGAAATATTTACAAATACATCTATTTAAAGGAGAACTGTCAAAACCATGAAATATGAACAACCAACACTCTTTCACGTGAAAGTCTCTTTCTTGCTCAGGCCCACTACTTAACAACACACTTAGAAGGAAGAGTTATCACCCATTTTTTTTTTCAATAAATCCATATGAAGCCAATTAACATTTTTGTGCACCTTTTCGCAGGATTTGTGCTTTAAAGCAGTAGTAAACTTAACAAAAAAAAATAAAAAATCTTCTCTCTGCAAGGTAATGTCACATTATGAAAGACACCTTGAAACAAAGTCCTCCAGCAACACACCATCACCACTGACAGGGCTTCCATCTTCATTTGGTCTTCCTTCCGGGTTTGCGGGCTCTGGCCACATGAATGGCCAGGCCACGATGATGTCACTCCTGCGGCACAGAGCTCTAATGAAATGGCACAAGTATGCCATTCCTTCAGGGTGCATGTGCCGGTGACGTCCCCGGCTACAGAGACATGGAATATCTCATAAACAGTGCATGTTTAAGAGATATTCCTTGAACCTACAGGTAAGAATTATTATAAGCTTACCTGTAGGTACAAGTGTCCAATGGGAGCTTACTACCACTTTAAAGTAGCAATAAATCCAAAAACAAAATGTATTATATTGCAGCTTACCAATCATTAGATGTGGTGGCTGCATTAGTTTACTTTTTTAAGTTCTTTTTCCCTCTGCTTTGATCTGGCCAGTAACACACTTCCTGTATTAAAATCCCAACACTCTGGATGAAGGCATGACTGAGACATCTTTGGACAGCAGCACATAAAGCTTGTCTAAGCTTTCAGAAAACAGGGAGCAGAGAGCTTATGTTACACACTCTGAAGTTTACAAACACTTTAAGTATCACTTTTTGGAGAGCTGTGACCGTTATGTGACAGGTACACTTTAACAAAACAAGTAAATATAGTTAAAAAGGAGTAGAGTATAATCTTACCGCTCCACAAATGAGAGGCCTTCCACTGCTTGGGAAGAAAGTCATTTAAAGTGGAACTAAACGTAGGTATTAAAAAACTCAGACCAGGCAGCTATTTATTGCAGAACAGACATGCTACATCTATTCTGCAATAGCACTTACCTGCCTGCTTGAAGTCTTCTACTGAAGGTACACTTAGCTGTGAATATGCAGTTTAGCATGCATTCCTGGCACACTCCAGCTATGCCAGAATTACTGACTCCCGTGCACATTCTTGGGATGATGTCATTCTCCCACTGGCCAATCAAGAGGCAGAAAACCCAGTACCTGGAAGTGTCCAGGGAGAAGATGGCAGGGATGTAACCGCTGCATTGCTGGAAGGTGGAGGTGAGTATTTTTGGGGGTTTAGCTCTGCTTTAAGTGTTCCACTATACCCATATGAATATACAGAACATGTCAAATTGTCTATAAAGAATCAATGAAACCCAAGGTGCTGAACATGTGCTCAGATGAAGAAACGACAGATAGAATCTGGTTGCTATGGGAAATGTGTTTATGTCTCGTTCCTAAATGTCGCAAAAAAAAATGACCACTTCTAACTTTCAACACATAACAGACATCCGTCAGATTCTTCTAACCTAAAAGGTTTGACAATTGCTTGAAGCTGGTTTTCAAGCATAACAAGATATATTATCATATGCTAATCAAAGGTGGAATCTAAATACAGATAATACCGGTAAATGGCGCACCTTCAGAAATAGAACGTTCAAATTGCATGCAATGCTCTTTTAAAAGGCCAAATGTGTATCCAGCCGTTTACACCTCAGCTAAATGATTGTTTTCTCCACATGCAATTAACATTTACTTTCCCCTGACACTGCAGCACAGCTGGCTGTTGCTGCTAATGTAGAACATACTGAACAATGTGATAAATTCTAATATATATATATATATATATATATATATATATATATATATATACAGTCAGGTCCATAAATATTGGGACATTGACAATTTTAATCTTTTTGGCTCTATACACCACCACAATAGATTTGAAATGAAACGAGCAAGATGTGCTTTAACTGCAGACTTTCAGCTTTAATTTGAGGCTATTTACATCCAAATCAGGCGAACGGTGTAGGAATTACAACGGTTTGTATATGTGCCTCCCACTTTTTATGGGACCAAAAGTAATGGGACAGATTAACAATCATCCATCGAGCTTTCACTTTTTAATACTTGGTTGCAAATCCTTTGCAGTCAATTACAGCCCTTTCACACTGGGGCGGTTTGCAGGCGTTATTGCGCTAAAATTACCGCCTGCAAACCGACCCAAAACAGCCGCTACTGTTTGTTCAGTGTGAAAGCCCGAGGGTTTTCACACTGAAGCGGTGTGCTGGCAGGAGAAGAAAAAACTCCTGCAAGCCGCATCTTTGGAGCAGTGAAGGAGCGGTGTATTCACCGCTCCTAAACCGCTCCTGCCCATTGAAATCAATGGGGCAGCGCGGCTATAGCCGTGCTATGCGAGCGGTTTTAACCCTTTTTCGGCCGCCAGCGGGGGTTAAAACTGCACCGCTAGCGGGCGAATACTGCCGCAAAAACGACGGTAAAGCAGCGCTAAAAATATCGCTGTTTTACCGCCGACGCCCCCACCGCCCCAGTGTGAAAGCAGCCTTACAGCCTGAAGTCTGGAACGCATAAACATCACCAGACGCTGGGTTTCATCCCTGGTGATGCTCTTCCAGGCCTCTACTGCGACTGTCTTCAGTTCCTGCTTGTTCTTGGGGCATTTTCCCTTCAGTTTTGTCTTCAGCAAGTGAAATGCATGCTCAATCGAATTCAGGTCAGGTGATTGACTTGGCCATTGCATAACATTCCTCTTCTTCCCCTTAAACAGCTCTTCGGTTGCTTTCGCAGTATGCTTCGGGTCATTGTCCATCTGCATTGTGAAGCGCCGTCCAATGAGTTCTGAAGCATTTTGCTGAATATGAGCAGATAATATTGCCCGAAACACTTCAGAAATCATCCTGCTGCTTTTGTCAGCAGTCACATCATCAATAAATACAAGAGAACCAGTTCCATTGGCAGCCATACATGCCCCAGCCATGACACTACCACCACCATGCTTCACTGATGAGGTGGTATGCTTTGGATCATGAGCAGTTCCTTTCCTTCTCCATACTCTTCTCTTCCCATCACTCTGGTACAAGTTGATCTTGGTCTCATCTGTCCATAGGATGTTGTTCCAGAACTGTGAAGGCTTTTTTTAGATGTTGTTTGGCAAACTCTGGTGAAGTCTTCTCTTGATTGTTGACTTTGACACACATACACCTACCTCCTGGAGAGTGTTCTTGATCTGGCCAACTGCTGTGAAGGGTGTTTTCTTCACCAGGGAAAGAATTCTTCGGTCATCCACCACAGTTGTTTTCCGTGGTCTTCCGGGTCTTTTGGTGTTGCTGAGCTCACCGGTACGTTCTTTCTTTTTAAGGATGTTCCAAACAGTTGATTGGGCCACACCTAATGTTTTTGCTATCTCTCTGATGGGTTTGTTTTGTTTTTTCAGCCTAATGATGGTTTCCTTCACTGATAGTGACAGCTCTTTGGATCTCACATTGAGAGCTGACAGCAACAGATTCCAAATGCAAATAGCACACTTGAAATGAACTCTGGATCTTTTATCTGCTCCTTGTAAATGGGATAATGAGGGAATAACACACACCTGGCCATGGAACAGCTGAGCAGCCAATTGTCCCATTACTTTTGGTCCCTTAAAAAGTGGGAGTCACATATACAAACTGTTGTAATTCCTACACCGTTCGCCTGATTTGGATGTAAATACCCTCAAATTAAAGCTGAAAGTCTGCAGTTAAAGCACATCTTGTTCGTTTCATTTCAAATCCATTGTGGTGGTATATAGAGACAAAAAGATTAGAATTGTGTCAATGTCCCAATATCTATGGACTTGACTGTGTATATATATATATATATATATATATATATATATATATATATATACACACACAGTATCTCACAAAAGTTAGTTAAATATTGTATTATATCTTTTCATGTGACAACACTGAAGAAATGACACTTTGCTACAATGTAAAGTAGTGAGTGTACAGCTTGTATAACAGTGTAAATTTGTTGTCCCCTCAAAATAACTCAACACACAGCCATTAATGTCTAAACCACTGGCAACAAAAGTGAGTACACCCCTAAGTGAAAATGTCCAAATTGGGCCCAAAGTGTCAATATTTTGTGTGGCCACCATTATATTCCAGCACTGCCTTAACCCTCTTGGGAATGGAGTTCACCAGAGCTTCACAGGTTGCCACTGGAGTCCTCTTCCACTCCTCCATGACGACATCACAGAGCTGGTGGATGTTAGAGACCTTGTGCTCCTCCACCTTCCATTGGAGGATGCCCCACAGATGCTCAATAGGGTTTAGGTCTGGAGACATGCTTGGCCAGTCCATCACCTTTACCCTCAGCTTCTTTAGCAAGGCAGTGGTAGTCTTGGAGGTGTGTTTGGGGTCATTATGTTGGAATACTGCCCTGCGGCCCAGTCTTCGAAGGGAGGGGATCATGCTCTGCTTTCAGTATGTCACAGTACTTGTTGGCATTCATGGTCCCCTCAATGAACTGTAGCTCCCCAGTCCTGGCAACACTCATGCAGCCCCAGACCATGACACTTCCGCCAACATGCTTGACTGGAGGCAAGACACACTTGTCTTTGTACTCCTCACCTGGTTGCCACCACACACACTTGACCCCATCTGAACCAAATAAGTTTATCTTGGTCATATCAGACCACGGGACATGGTTCCAGTAATCCATGTCCTTAGTCTGCTTGTCTTCAGCAAACTGTTTGCTGGCTTTCTTGTGCATCATCTTTAGAAGAGGCTTCCTTCTGGGACGACAGCCATGCAGACCAATTTGATGCAGTGTGCCGCGTATGGTCTGAGCACTGACAGGCTGACCCCCCGCCCCTTCAAACTCTGCAGCAATGCTGGCAGCACTCATTTGTCTATTTCCCAAAGACAACCTATGAATATGACGCTGACCACGTGCACTCAACTTCTTTGGTCGATCATGGCGAGGCCTATTCTGGAACCTGTTCTGTTAAACTGCTGTATGATCTTGGCCACTGTGCTGCAGTTCAGTTTCAGGGTCTTAGCAATCTTCTTATAGCCTAGGCCATCTTTATGTGGAGCAACAATTCTTTATTTCAGATCCTAAGAGAGTTATTTGCCATGAGGTGCCATGTTGAACTTCAAGTGACCAGTATGAGAGTGTGAGAGTGATAACACCAAATTTAACACACCTGCTCCCCATTCACACCTAAAACCTTGTAACACTAATGAGTCACATGACACCGGGGAGCGAAAATGGCTAATTGGGCCCAATTTGGACATTTTCACTTAGGGGTGTACTCACTTTTGTTGCCAGCGGTTTAGACATTAATGGCTGTGTGTTGAGTTATTTAGAGGGGACAGCAAAATTAAACTGTTATACAAACTGTACACTCACTACTTTACATTGCAGCAAAGTGTCATTTCTTCAGTGTTGTCACATGAAAAGATATAATAAAATATTTACAAAAATGTAAGAGGTGTACTCACTTTTGTGAGATACCGTGTATATATTTTTTATCACTTTTACAGTGTGATATAATGGTTAGCCTTGACAAGTCATAAAAATGAAATGTTAAAGCTCAATACTGGCAAAAAGGTACATTTTTTCTACAATCACAGAAAAATACCTGTTGATGACGAAAACTTGTAACTTCTGTTGTACTAAACTGAAATCTTAGACCATAAACGGTTCCAATCTTGGCCAGTTCAGCTGGAACCAGCCAAGATTCAAACCGTTAATGGTCAGGTTGAATGTACCAAGTTGATCGATCGATCAACTTTGGTACAACCAGCCTTCTAGATTCTCTTCTGATCATCGCTAGCGAAAATCACCGTCTTCTCCTTGTGGGGGGGTATGTAAATGGCCTACACCTTTAGCAAGGACATGATTTAACTTTAGTCAGAGCTGCACAGTTTGTTTTTATCTGCAAACACCCCTTACCTGCATAGACAGTTTTTGTATAAAGGTGAACTAACGCTTTAAAATAAAAAAATAAAAAATTTTCAATAGCTGCTCCCCCCAGCATCCTCCTCTTAAACACTTACCTGAGCCCGATCTCGATCCAGCGATGTGCCCTTCTGCAGCAGCTGTTCTCCGCTTTCTCTCTCTCTTCTCACAGCAGACTGGGCAGTAGTAATAGCCATTGGCTCCTGCGGATGTCATTCATATCCTGTGAGGAGTGTGCAGGGTGGGGCTGAGCCACGCTGTGTTTGCCTATGGATGCACACAGCCTGGCTCGGTAGTGCGCCCACATGAGTGGGGGTAAGCACAGAAGAAGGAGCATTTTGCAAGTCTATATGAGCATTTTAGTATTGCATTCCAAGTATTTTACATATGTATTCAAGTTTCGGCTTCTTTGTTTTAGCTAAAGGATGACACTATGTGTAGACTAGTTCCTACAGGCTAAAAATACTTGAAATATGCCATAAAAACACACAAAATGCTAAATTCAAATGTTAACAGATGTTCCCATTGAAATGGGGCCAAAAGCGCCACATTTCTAAAGTGGCCCAGATCTGTCTCTGAGTGGCTCGAGTAGCTTTTGGAGCATCCGGCGTGGAGCTACAGGCACCCAAACCCTCACGTGTGAGCAGCCACAATTGAAATACAATGGATTTTGGATGTTGACAATTTTGAAGCTACAAGCTACAAAACACTCAAGTGTGAATAGGGTCTAAATGTATGGTCCTCATTAGTCAATACAAAAACACAAAACAAGTGCACATATACTGACATTTACAAGTACTGTAACTTTTATCTTGAAAGTTTTGGGTAAAATCAATCAGCACCCAGTCCCTGTGGAGTTCTATTATTCTTATTACATTTGTATGAGATTCCTACCATATTCCAAAAACTTGTTCAAGTTTGAATAGCCTAACTTTTATAGCGTGTCCTACTGTTTACACGTTGTAAAGATTTTAGATAACTAAATCATAAAGACGGACTGTCCAATTAATTAATATGATGAGCAGATGGAAGGAACATCTTAAACTGATTTCAGAATTCATATTTAAAAAGCTAAAGTAGGAATTCATACTGAGTGGCTGAGTATTCCAGAGCCCGATAATTTTACCTGGTGGGAAAAAAATAATTGCGATGCACTTCCTGCATACAACACGCTAGAAATTAGATCAAACTGAAGTGACCTTCAAATCAATTTATTTTCCAGCATGAAAGGAAGACCATTCATACATGCAGATGAAGCAATCTTTTTTACTAAGCTCTTCTTGATGCTCATCGGCTAAATTCACAGCCACGGCCCTCTAAAAGTGGCTACACACATTATGGCGGAAATCTAAAATCCAAATTGAACTGCAAACAAATTTCAACTTATATAAAACCAAAACATTTTTTCTTACTTTGGATAGAGTACAAAAAAGTTTTTTTTTCTGTTTATGTCCTGTTGGGAAGATTTTCCCTCATCTCCTGCCCTGGAGACACAACAAGTGTGACTACCGTATTTATCGGCATATAACACGCACTTTTTTCCCCTTAAAATCAGGGGGAAATCGTGGGTGCGTGTTATAGGCCGATCCCCGCCAATTTTGTTCTGATCGGAGCGATCGCGGCGATTGCCGCCGACATACACAGCCGTGTGAAAATTCAAATATGGCGCCGAGACTGCAGGGACTCGTCAGAGCCGAGATACACATACCCGAGTGTCCTCGGCTTTTCTCTGCGCCGCTCACAGTACCGCCCAGTCCCGCCATTGGACCTGTGTTATGTCCATCATAGGGCGGGACTGGGCGTGACTGTGAGCGGCGCAGAGAAAAGCCGAGGACACTCGGGTATGTGTATCTCGGCTCCGACGAGTCCCTGCAGTCTCTGCGCCATATTTGAATTTACACACAGCTGTGTATGTCGGCGGCGATCACACAAGGCTGCACTGGGGCAAGGCTGCACTGGGGCAAGGCTGCACTGGGGCAAGGCTGCACTGGGGCAAGGCTGCACTGGGGCAAGGCTGCACTGGGGCAAGGCTGCACTGGGGCAAGGCTGCACTGGGGCAAAGCTGCACTGGGGCAAAGCTGCACTGGGGCAAAGCTGCACTGGGGCAAAGCTGCACTGACAAGGCTGCAATGGACACTGGGGCAAGGCTGCACTGACACTGACAAGGCTGCAGATGGACAGATAACGCTGCATTGATGGGCATTTTAATGTAAGTTTTTCTTCCTTAAAGTTTACTCCTAAAAGTTTTTTCCTTAAATTTCTTAAAATTCTTAAAAATTCCCTCCTAAACTTGGGGTGCATGTTATACGCCGGTGCGTGTTATACGCCAATAAATACGGTAATGCAAGGCTCCATGCACACTAGCGTTTTTCATAAGCTCAAAAAAAGCTAGAAAAAAATGCTGGTTGAAAAATGCTTATAACATTTTTTTGTGCTAGTTTCTAGTAGTAGCTTTTATAGCAGTTTATTAGCATTTTGGCAGTACATGAAGAAAAACAAAAGCTGTTAGTAGCATTCTAGTAGCATTTAGAAGCAGCTAGGAGCATTTAGTGTTTTTTTTCTGTTGGAAAAACGCTCCAAGAACCTCTACAAAAACTATTTTTTTTCTGCTCCCAGATGCTGAAGCTCAAAAAATGCTAATAGCCTAAAGTAGTGTGTATGGACAGATAAGATAACACTACTTAGCTTTTAGGAGCAGAAAAAATGCTAATGTGCATGGAGCCTCTGAAGCTTTAGATTTGGACTTCTCGTTACCAATGGGGACCCAGACATCCACAATACACCATTCAAAATGCCCAAAAAAAAAAATGTTTTGGCTAAACATACACGTTTGTACATTTTTGTAGAACTCAGCAAATGGCAAGGTGTGATAAGAGACTAAAGCTGCCCATACAAGGAATGAAAATTCTATCCATGTATGGTCAACTGTGGTTGAACTTGTGTTCAACCTCCCTGCCAAATTTGAACCATTCTATCAGCTCTGCAGGCTATAAACTGCAGCGCTGATCTGTGTATTCTCACGGTGGGGGGAATCTCCCTGCTGTCAGATCATAAAGACAAAGGATTGAGGATTCCCCCATCCACTTTGAATGTGGGTCTGCTTTTTTCGTTCAACCTGCTGGTTGAATGAAAAACAACTATAACTGACTCATCTATGACTTAACTCAACAAAGTCTTCTAAAGCAGTCAGTGACATGGTCAGTAGGCTAGTTAGGAGCAGAAGAAAGAAGGAGCAGGGGAGTGCCTTGCCATCTTAGACTACAGGGCTGTGTGTTTCTATTGATGTACCACTCTAGTCCCAGCATGGGAGGGTGGGCCCAAAGGGTTGCTGGATGATAGGAGAGCCACCCTAAAACAGGAAACCTTGGGCATCAGCCTAAACTTAAACATAGGCAAGAAATGAAAGATCATGAAGCTGCATACTCAGTAAGTGATTAAAACTTACTTACAAAGCTGCTGAAAGTGCTTTTAAAATAAAGGTTTAAAGAGTATGGCTTAAAAAACAAACAAAAAAAACATTTATACTCAACTAGATGGATGCAGCATTGGTCCAAGCTTCAGGTGTCCCTCGCCAGCTCTAAGACTGAGAACCGAGCTATCAAATTCCGCTGACCACTCGGTTCTCAGCCTTCCGTGAGCAGAGAGCTGGTGACTGCCAGTGCTCTGTCCCTCTAGCGATCTCTGGAGCACCGGGCTGTGGATGGGGGGAACCGCTGGGTCAGGCTCTTAGCGGCTTACATCTGGGCGGATTCCAGGCATCTGGGCGAATTCCGACCAAATGATCGGGAACTTCTCAGAGCCTGGACTGGCTCTGTGATGTCAGTCGACAGCAGGCTTTAGCCTGCTATCAGCTTAAAATGGGTCATAGGAGTGCAGAACAAACTGCACTTCTGTGATCCCCAGAAGTATAGCCTAAATAGTGCTGCACACAGTGGTGGTGCATAGCACATAGTAATTATTGGTAGCGGCTATAGCCGCTTCCAATAATTGCATGCAAAAATCCAACATGCTGGACCAGCCCGAGATTCAAACCATCTATGGCCGGCTTAACGCCCATGGTTTTGGAATCAAAAGTCCAACAAGCTCATATAGGTGTGATGATCATGTGTCCAAATTTTTGGCCATATCGTGCGTTTACTATATATAAAAATATATATAGATCGATAATACCCATTCTAACATTCAAACCTATATAGATGCTAGATAGATAGAAAGATCACTCTTTGAATAGAGTAGATAAATTATTCTGAAAGTACAAATTGCCAAAAACTGCAGACACAGTATAGTTCTCACACAATAGATGCTTTTCTCAGTTAAATCATCATGTCACACAGCTACTCCTTCAAGGTGCTGCTAATGAAAGTAATCATCAAACCCGAGAGACAGTGCCAAATCCAGCTATGCTGAAGAGCATAAATATTCAGCACTGTAAGTTACATTACTTAAGACTACAAACTACTCAAAAAAAAAAGGAAAGCCTGGCAGCTATACTATTTTGTACAGAGTACATTTATTGGCTATGCAGTTCTGAGATTAAATATTGAGGCGTTAGAAGAAACAGCATCAAGGCCACCTAAATATGCTGCCGTGGCGATGATCGAGCACCTGCTTTACATTTTGATTATAGGATCTAATCAGCTTTTGATTTTTGAGGTTAAGGGGCTTATCTTGTTAACTCTTTTCAGAGATACAAGCTGGTCTGATTCTTTTCACGCTAATAGCTTTCTCATTGCAGGTACCATGAGAGGCTGCAGACAGCCTGGAACGTAATAAAGTCACTTTATACAGAAAAACAAACACAAACATAAAAGTGTGCGATATAAAAGCAAAGCTGGAGGGGGTTTTATTTCTCCTCAGGGCAGATATTCTCAAATGCCAGGAGTGCAGCCTACAATGAAATCACATTTTTGAAATCAAACGTGTTGTTTATAAATTACTACTAGAAACTATGCATCTTATGGTAATGGTAATCCATGCTTGATAATCCTGTTTCTTTTACTGTTAATGGTCTAGATATAAGGTACATTAACAATACTTTAAAGCAGTGGTCTCCAAACTGTGGTCTGCAGGCCAGATACGGTCATTTGTGTGTCTATATCCGGCCCTTGGGAAATCCCCCTATGGATATAAAGCACCACTCCTCCCACTGATATAAATTCTGAAATATTATTTATTTCACTGACAATAATGATGGGGCACTATTCCTTTCACTGATACAAATGAAGGGGCACTACCTCTCCCACTCTCCCATTGAAACCAGCAATGGGGCTCAATTCCTTCCACTAACACCAACAATAGGGCGTTATTCCTCCACTGGCACCAATGATGAAGCTCTACTCCTCCCACTGACACCAGAGACAGGGCACTATTCGTTCCACTGACATCAATAATGGGGCATTATTCCTTCCACTGACACCAACACATCAGTTAACATAGGTACAGTAAACACTACCAAATTTTACCAATTGTAGTGTCAATATAAGTTCCTGGCACAGGATCTTTAAGCATCTATTGATTGGATACTTCCAAAACAAGGCTAGTATCAAGTTTAAGGGAGCATTAGGAATTAAATTAGTACTAAGCCAGTGATGGTCAACTTTCTTGACACAGAGGGCCTCAAGTGCAGCCCCTGATTTCACCAAAGGGCTAACCATTTTATTCAGTAATTAAATTGCTATAAAAAGTTGAGACAGATGTAGACCTGCAAAAGGATATGGTCAAATACTACAGGCTTGCTACAAGAGAAGGCCAGATACAGAAGACCTGTAACAGCAGATGGTCAAAGACTACAGGCTTGCTACAGAAGATGGTCAGATATTGTAGACATGGTCAGAAACTGTGATAATGCTATAGGAGTTGTTGGAGACTGGAGACATGCTCAGGAGACATAGACTAAAGACACATTACATGAGACTGCTAGAGATCATTGCTATTATAGGGCAACAAGGATACACAGGTTACTGTCTGCAGGGGCCCAAACAACTACACAGAAAATCCCAGAAGGCCACAGGTTGGGAACCAGGGTACTAGACTATAAAAAAAAAAAGAAATGTAAAGTCGATATAATGGTAAGGTGTAAGAACTGTCTCATAATAGGGGTTTTAAGCTTTAACATGTTACCCTACCATCTCCCAATGAGGCACCATCCAGGCTGAATGAAGCCTTAACACTTGTAAACTCCACTTTGACCTAAAGAAAACTATCACCAACACATATAAAGATCCAGCTTGCAGTTTATTAGGGTTAGAAAGAACATTTGACCGTCACCAATTGGGGGCGTGGCCTGGAGCTGCATGGCGTAGGGTGTGCAGACTGAGAGATTCACTTGAGCATAATCTTTTTCACCGATCCTGGAGGAAATCCTTCTCCTTTCACAGCTGCAACACTCACCTCTCCTGCCTCCATGTTGCCATCAAAGATGAAACGAGGATATCTAAATAGAACTGCTTACAATAAAGGTGTGCAACATCCCAAATGAACATGGAAATAGAGAAACCCCCTAGGGTTTGTTTATTCTCTATTTACTATGTGTTTTTTCTATGTACAATAAACTTTATACGTTTTTTTTTTATACAATTTTTGTTATGGTAGTGCCTTGAAAGTCCCACCCCTAGGGGGTTTCTCCATTTCCATGTTGCCATCAAAGCTGGATAAATACTGCCACGAGGAGAGGGGCCCGTCGGATGAAGATGGCGCCGCTCCAATTCCAGGGGAGGAAGAGCCCACCATGGGGGGGCACTGCCAGAGTGCTCGAGGCCATCTTCCTCTGCCAGACCATTCTCACCGCAAAGATTGAGGAGGTAAAGGTAGACATATCCCTCATCAGACAGGACATCCACAAGCTGCGGGAGAGAGTGTCTGAGATGGAACACCAAGTCGCCGTGTGGAGGACAGCCTGCCACCTCTTCAAAACTACCGAAAGGCTGCAACACCAATTAAACTCCATCCTAAGTAAGCAGGACGACATGGAGAACAGACTCTGGCGCTGCAATCTCTGTTTTGTGGGTCTGCCCGAACGAGCTGAAGGCTCGGACCCCCCCTCCCACATTCCTTGAAAACCTACTTATTAAAAAGTTTGGCAGAGAAGCCTTCTCATCTACATTCGTGGTGGAGCACGCCCACCGCCTGGCTGCGAGCCCCCCATCCCCAAGTGGCGCACTTTCATTGCTAAACTCTTAAACTATCGTGACTGAGACACTCTCCTGAGGAACACTCGCGAGAGAGGTAACATCCCATTCGGTAACGCGCATCTAGCCGTGTTCCCGGATTTCTCCGCAGAAGTGCAAAAGAGGGCACAGTTCGTTGAGGCCAAGAGACAACTCCGGATTCATCATCTGACGTATGCGATGCTCTTACCGGCGAGACTCCACGTAGCGTGTGACGGCAAAGCACAGTTCTTCGAAGAACTGGGAGCAGTTATGTCATGGCTGGAGCACCATGATGCGGCTGGCCCTGCACCAACCTAAAGCCTTCACCCGGCCTCTTCCATCGCCATCATGAGAGTTACGTTCGAGGATGATCCCTGTGCCTTGGTTTCTTCTTTTGTGCTAGCCCTGGAGTGTCCAATTCTCCATGAACCATGAGTTGAGCACTCTCCGGTGCTCTGAACTTGCCCGGACAGTCCAGGGGCTTTCCATTCTCCATGTCCCTTCTCAGGCCCCTACTCATGTCTCGGGTCAAATGCAAATGGCTCTTAAAAAATCCTGGGTTGGCTGGCTGTATCAAGCCCCGTATACCTGTAACTCATATGGAGTGGCTATCCTGATAGCCAAATTGATACAATTTCAGCTTCACAGCTTGCAGTCGGATCTGCTGGGTTGGTCACTATTCTTGCATGCTACTATCGGCGGCTTGGAAATTCTTCTGATAGCATTTTATTTTCCTCCACCATTCCAGTTTACTGTATTACAGGAGGGGGGGGGGGGGCTTTATGGCTCAGCCATATGGATGGGGGACTATAAACATGATAATAAATCTCAGCCTAGATAAACTTAGGCCCACTAGCCCCGCGTCAACTCAACCCACTATCACTAGGTTTGGGAGGTTCCTTTCAGAGTTCGCCCTGGTTGACACCTGGAGGTTTAAGTACCCAACATCTGAAACTTTTTCATGTTTAACACCTTCCCACTCTGCCATGTCCCGCATAGACCTACTCCTTGTTTGGCTCCGCTCTATTGCCTAGTCTGCTCGATGCGGGGTTTGGAGCTGGAGTGCTCTCAGACCACTCCCCATATTGGACTACTCTACGCTCGCCTGCTTCTCCTGCGGTCCACAGATGGAAGCTAAACCCCTTCTGGCTTTCTACTATGTCGGATTGGGAGGGTATCCAGAGGGAATGGATATACTATTTCCGCACTAACCAGGGTCGGCACAGTGTGGGGAGCTTTTAAAGTACATGACCAAATAATCATCTCCTCACATATCAATAGGCCCAAGGCCTCTTCTAAACTAGTACTTCAACAACAAAGATCCCTTGAACAGGTCTTTCTGAATGACCCCTCTGCAGCCAACTCCTCCCTTGTGAGAATGCAGACTAGACTCATTGATCGGTTACATTTTGAGAAAGCCAAGCAGCAAATAGTTTTCAGTAAGCAACATATTTTTGAGCACGGTGAATGAGCCGGTAAATTGCTCACCTACATGGCCCATCTTTACCATAAGCCCCAGTTAGTGGTTACACTTCAGTCTGCCTCGGGAAATAAGATCACAGACCCCGACCTAGTGGCCGGAGAATTTAGACTGTTCAATTCCGATCTATACTCCTCCACCACCACTCCAGATGAGCTGACTGCATTCTTACAGGACGTTGATTTTCCCACCCTGACCCGTTCCTAGGTTAGCCAGCACGAGGCGCCAATTACCATAGATTGCATTGAGGAGGCTCTAGCACACATTCCTTTAGAATTCTACAACCAATTTGGGGAGGTCTTTATACCCAAGTTGCGAGAACTATACACCCACATATTTGACTCAGCCACACTCCCCTACCTCCATAAGTGAAGCCCTCATAGTCTTAATACGCAAACCAGGAAAAGATCCGCTGTTTCCCCAAAATATACCGCCTCATCTCTCTTTGACAATTGGATGTTAAAATACTTTCCAAAATTCTTGCCCTGCGCATCAACAAGGTAATATAAGGCTTAATACATTCAGAGCCGACAGGATTCATGCCTAACAAGAATATATCATTTAACCTCAGGAGACTCTTCATGAATCTTCAATCCACACGTGACAACGTGGGCTCCAGGGTAGTGGTTAGTCTGGACGCTGCAAAGGCATTCGACTCTGTGGAATGGAGCTATCTGTGGGAATGGCTCCACAGGTTTAAATTCGGCCCAAAATGTATTAAATGGCTCCAACTTTTATACCAGGCTCCCACTGCCCAGATCCAAATCAATGGTAGGGTCTCAGAGTCCTTCTCTCTCTCTCGTGGTACCCGCCAAGGCTGTCCTATATCCCCCCTACTATATGCCTTGGTGGTGGAATCCCTCGCCATTGCTATTAGAGCACACCCAGACATTAAAGGTCTTCGATCCGGACAGGTGACCAAGGTCATAAGTCTATACGTGGACAACATGCTTTTGTACCTGAGGGACGCAGGCCCTTTTCTCCAGGCTGCTTTACAGAAAATTAAGCAACTCGGGGTGTTATTTGGTTTGCAGATCAATTGGACCAAGTCCCAAATCCTTCCATTGGATATAGGCGCCCCTACAGCAGTACAAGCCGCACTCCTGTCAGAGAGCTTACCTCGGCAGGCAGGGTGCTCGCGGTGGTGGGCGTCGGGGCACGTCGGCACGCGTGTTCCTGCGGGTCCTGTGGCGCGCGTTCCTTGCAGCTCCGGTATGCGTGTCCCGGTCAGATCTGTTGTGTATGCCGGTGTGCGGGGGCGGGCGCGCGGGCGTGTGTGCCTGTGCGTGCCGGTGCGCGTGCACGTGCTCCGTTTGGCGCCAAACTGCCCATTTAAGCCAGATTGTCTCTGTGATCGGTGCTGCCTGATCAACAGCTTTGCCGTCCGTAGTACCTGTACCAGAACCTGTTCCTATACCCTCCAGATCTCCTGACGACCCGGCTTGCTTCCTGAACCTTCCTCTGAACTCCGCCTGCACCCGACCTTTGGCTTGTCTGACTATTCCTTTGCCTGCTCCACTGTACCTCGTTGCCTGCCTGTTGCCGAACCCAGCCTGTCTCCTGACCATCCTGCTCAGTCTCATCGCCTGTGTTCCAGCCTGCACCTGCTGTCAAAGACTGCTCTTCCACCAGCATCTGGACTTTAGTTCACAGGCTCTCATACCACTCCGCACTCCTGTGCTTCCTGTTACCTTACCAGGGGCCGCGAGTCGGACGCGTAAGGGAGCCTACCCACTGCCCAAGCGGACTCACCGGTCTGGTAAGTAGGAGTCTGATAGTATCAGGCAGCCATGACCGAGTCCGGGCAGGGGGCCTCCCCTATGGACGAACTTTGCAGACATTTGGCAGGATTAACCCAAGCAGTCAAAAGTTTACAGGAAGGTTATACCCGACTGGAGGAACGTGTTCAGGCCCTGTCTGCACCTACCAATCCTCAGGGGACTTCGTCTGCAACCGGGGCACTCTCCGTAGTCATGCTCCCTCCAGAGCCCAAAGTACCGATACCGGAGAGATTTTCTGGAGACCGTAGTAAATACCGTGCATTCCGGAATGCATGTAGTCTCTATTTTGCTCTGCAGCCCCGGACCTTCTCCCCAGAAGCCAACAAAGTGGGCTTTGTTATTTCCTTGCTGTCTGATGAGCCCCAAACCTCACCTTCTGGAACAGAAGTCGGATGCCCTGGAAAATCTGGACACCTTCTTCTTTGCGATGTCCCAACATTATGAGGATCCTCAATTAACCGCTTCTGCTGAAGCTTCCCTACACTCCCTTCGGCAAGGCCGCAGGGCAGCGGTGGACTATGCTATTGAATTTAGGCGCTGGAGTTCCGATACGGCATGGAATGATGCGGCTCTGCGTCATCAGTTTAGGATGGGTCTGTCCGATCCTCTCAAAGACGAGTTAGCACGGGTTGGGATACCTCAGACCCTGGAAGAATTAATTAACCTGTCAATCCAAATTGACCGTCGTCTGAGAGAACGACGCACCGAAAGATCTACCAGTGCCTTTCGACCCACCTGGATGCTTCCACAGGTTCCCAGTCCTCCTAGTAGGCCCTCGGCTCCTCCAACCTCTCCAGCTTTCCATACTTCGGAGCCCATGCAGCTTGGTCTGCTCCGTCCTTCCTTAACTCCTATAGAGAAGTTAAGAAGACGTAACCTTAACCTATGCCTCTACTGTGGGGAACCTGGGCACTACGCCAGCGTCTGCCCCAACAAGACGCGTAAGTGTCGTTCTTCTGCTCGTATATGTGCTACTATCATGCCAAAACCTAGTACTCACCTTACCATCTCTGTCACTTTGCAGCTTCCCAGAAAGGCTATCCAAGTTCCAGTCATCGTTGATTCCGGAGCATGCAGCTGCTTCATTGACCAGGCCTTTGCAGCTCAGCATGATATCCCACTCCGACTCAAGACCCAGAGCCTGGCTGTCCACCTTGCAGACGGTTCCGCCCTCCGTTTCGGTCCTGTCATTCAAGAGACTATCCCTGTAACAGCTACTATAAACTCTCAACACCAGGAATTCCTCTGTTTAGATGTCATTTCCTCTCCCCTGTTTACTGTCATCCTGGGAATGCCGTGGTTGCTGGGCCATAACCCCCATATTAACTGGGTTTCTGGGAAAGTGGAGTTTCTCTCTGACTATTGCCAACAACATTGCCTGCTAAGAGTTGCCCATGAGATAACTCAACTCCTCTGCCTTCACCCTGAAACCAACTCACACCAAGCCATCCCAGAACCCTACCGAGATTTCTCTGACGTATTCAGCAAGAAGGGTGCAGAGAATCTACCTCCACACAGGCCCTATGATTGTCCTATAGAGCTGCTACCTCTAACCGAGGTACCCTTCGGTAGGATCTTTCCATTGACTGAGCAGGAATTGGATACACTAAAACAATACCTTGATGAGAATTTAAAGAAAAGGTTCATCCGCCCGTCCACATCTCCGGCCGGCGCAGGCATATTCTTTGTGGAAAAAAAAGATCATTCCCTTCGACCATGTATCGACTACCGGGAATTAAATCGGATAACGATAAAAAATCGCTACCCCTTACCCCTGGTGCCTGAATTATTCCAGAGGCTAGGAACAGCAACTGTCTTCACAAAACTGGATCTTCGCGGAGCCTATAATTGAATCCGTATCCGGGAGGGGGACGAGTGGAAAACCGCTTTTCGCACTCGTTTTGGGCATTTCGAGTATCTCGTTATGCCCTTCGGTCTATGCAATGCCCCAGCCACATTCCAACATTTTGTGAACGACATCTTCCAGGAATTTTTGGACCTCTACGTCATCGTCTACCTCGATGACATTCTCATTTTTTCATCATCATTAACTGATCATCGCAGGCACGTTCGGAATGTCCTCGCCCGGCTCAGGCAACACGGGCTGTATGCTAAACTCGATAAATGTGAGTTTGAACTCCAATGCATCCAATTCCTGGGGCTCATCATTTCAGTAGAAGGTATTAAAATGGACCCTCAAAAGGTGTCCGCCATCCTGGACTGGCCCGCACCTACGGACAGAAAGGGGGTCTAACGCTTCGTTGGATTTTCCAATTTCTATAGGAAATTCATCAGAGACTTTTCCAAGATCATCGCCCCCATTACTGAACTAACAAAACAGGGAACCCGATTCTGCTGGACCCCCAGGGCTCAATTGGCTTTTGAAAAATTAAAAGGATTATTCACATTGGCCTCCATCCTCAAACACCCTAACTCTGCCTTGCCATTCGTGTTGGAGGTTGATGCCTCAGAAGTCGCAGTAGGAGCAGTACTCTCCCAGCGTCAGGGCTCCAAGGCCCTTCTGTTTCCAATAGCTTTTTTTTTCTCGCAAATTATCGGTGTCTGAAAGAAACTACGATGTAGGAGACCGGGAGCTTCTGGCCATCAAGACGGCTCTGGAGGAGTGGCGCTATCTTTTGGAGGGTGCTGTGCATCCTATTCTAATTTACACGGACCACAAAAACTTGGAGTATTTGAGATCTGCCAAGAGACTAAAACCACGACAAGCCAGATGGGCGCTCTTCTTCTCTCGCTTTCAATTTCATATAACCTACAGACCCGGCTCCAAAAACATCAAACCAGACGCCCTCTCACGAATGTTCCATGACTCCAAAGAAACCGTCCCTCCGGACACTATCCTGCCTGCGGGAAAATTTTTACTACTTCAGGGGGATTTAATCTCCAGAATAAGGCAAGCTTCCACAACTATACCCCAACCCACTGAGACCAGCCTAAGAGATGGGTTACTCTGGCATAAGGAGAACATCTTGGTTCCTGAGAGCCTTAGAGTGCCGGTACTAGAGCTTTGCCATGACCACAAGTTGGCTGGGCACTTCGGGGCCCAGAAGACAACCGAACTGGTGCAGCGCACCTTTTGGTGGCCACAGTTGGCCGAGGATTGTAGGAATTATGTCAGTTCCTGCCACACATGTGCCCGAAGCAAGAATATTCGGACGAAGGCTTGGGGCTTACTGAAACCCTTGCCCATTCCTGAGAGACCCTGGAAAATGATTGCGATGGATTTCATTGTGGAACTGCCCCCATCCGAAGGTTTCTCTACCATCTTTGTCATAATTGATAGATTGTCAAAAATGGCTCACTTCTTGCCCATGAAAGGCACACCCTCAGCCGTGGAAACGGCGAAGATCTTCGTCAAAGAAATCGTGAGAGTACATGGGGTTCCCTCTAATATCGTCTCGGACCGTGGTGTTCAATTCACCTCCAGGTTCTGGAAGGCATTGTGTGGTTCCCTCGAAATTGAACTAGCGTTCTCTTCAGCCTATCACCCTCAGACAAACGGCCAGACGGAGAGAACCAACCAAACCTTGGAGCAATACCGCCGTTGTTTCTCGGCCTTTTCCCAGGATGACTGGGTTTCTCTGCTACCAGTTGCGGAGTTTTCATACAATAACTCCCTGCACTCAGCCATCAACCAGACACCATTTTTTGCCAATTATGGATTTCATCCCTCCTTTCTACCCAGCTCAATACCTGAATGCTCCCTCCCTGCAGTGACCGAGACATTGGAATTCTTCTCTACCAATAACAAACTTCTGCAGGAAACAATGGCCCAATCCCAGGCTTCTAATAAAAAAAACGTTCGACAAGAAGAGGCGTGGGGAACTTATCCTGGAGCCTGGCAATCAAGTGTGGCTATCTACAACTAACTTAAAAATGGCTTGCCCCTCTAGGAAACTAGGGCCTAAATTCATGGGACTCTTCCCGGTGAGAAGAAAAATAAACGACGTAGCGTACGAGCTCAGTCTGCCGGACTCCTTTAAAATACACCCGGTTTTCCATGTGTCCTTACTGAAACCGGTCGCTCCTGATCCTTTCCCCAACCATAGTACCAGTCCTCCTGAGCCTGTTATGATCAATAACGAGGAGGAGTTTGAAATCGAGGCAATTCTGGACTGTAGAAAAAGGCGCAATCAAATACAATTTCTCATCAAGTGGAAGGGGTATGGACCCGAGGATAATTCCTGGGAGCCTGAGAGCAATCTTCACGCTGAAGAACTGCTGCAAGCCTTTAAAGATTCTCATGCAACCAGGTTGGCCCAACTAGGCATCCGGAGGCTGCCCTTGAGGGGGGGGCACTGTCAGAGAGCTCACCTCGGCAGGCAGGGTGCTCGCGGTGGTGGGCGTCGGGGCGCGTCGGCGCGCGTGTTCCTGCGGGTCCTGTGGCGCGTGTTCCTTGCAGCTCCGGTATGCGTGTCCCGGTCAGATCTGTTGTGTATGCCAGTGTGCGGGGGCGCGCGCGCGGGCGTGTGCGGGGGCGCGTGCCTGTGTGTGCTGGTGCGCGTGCACGTGCTCCATTTGGCGCCAAACTGCCCATTTAAGCCAGCTTGTCTCTGTGATCGGTGCTGCCTGATCAACAGCTTTGCCGTCCGTAGTACCTGTACCAGAACCTGTTCCTATACCCTCCAGATCTCCTGACGACCCGGCTTGCTTCCTGAACCTTCCTCTGAACTCCGCCTGCACCCGACCTTTGGCTTGTCTGACTATTCCTTTGCCTGCTCCACTGTACCTCGTTGCCTGCCTGTTGCCGAACCCAGCCTGTCTCCTGACCATCCTGCTCAGTCTCATCGCCTGTGTTCCAGCCTGCACCTGCTGTCAAAGACTGCTCTTCCACCAGCATCTGGACTTTAGTTCACAGGCTCTCATACCACTCCGCACTCCTGTGCTTCCTGTTACCTTACCAGGGGCCGCGAGTCGGACGCGTAAGGGAGCCTACCCACTGCCCAAGTGGACTCACCGGTCTGGTAAATAGGAGTCTGATAACTCCCCCATGTCAGAGCCAGCAAGATTAGATAAAGCATTCAAATCTCCCGATCTTTAATGGATTTTATAGACCTTAACCTTGAACCCCTATATGACCTTCTAAAAACAAAAACCTAGACCTGGTCTTGTCTACCCATTGGAATCATGGGATGTATTAATTTGGTAAAAATTAAACCCCTTCCCAAATTACTCTATTTTCTGGCATGCCCCCCTTATATATCCCAAGGCATATATTTAATCTATGGAGTCCATAGAAAACTTGTGATGGGGTCCCTACTGTCACAAGTTATCATGGCGAGCTTTGAAATGCCCTGTCTGCCTGGGTGGCACCACACTCCCTGACCTAGCCCTATACTACATTGCCTCTCAGCTATCCCACTTTTTCTACCTTAATCAGGAGGACAATATCAGGTATTCCACTCTTGTATGCTCCCCTGCCTAGCGCCCGGGGACTCACCACCTTTCAAATTTTACTCCCTGGTACTCGCGAGTTGTCTCACATGGGCAATAGGAGCCGTATGACAAAAATTTAAGGGCATAAGGTCCACTCCTACAAAAAACAAATGTATAAAAATGACTCATGTGAAAAATATATGATACAGTTCATAAAAGGTGCATAAAAAGATGTGCATACAAGGGATATAGGGAACTTCAGTGCTCTTCAAAACACAAAGACTTTAATATCCCATCACCACATAGATTCACTTCTTAACAGATAACACTAAGTTCAAGCATTGGATAATAATCCCACCATGCTCCAACAGACTGGGCTGTAAAAACGAACCAAATTCCAGATAGCAGCGGTATCAGACACTGGATAATGATCCCATCAGGTTCCAACACCTTTAGCTGTAAAAGTGGACCCGGTTTTTCAATGCACACAAGGATCACGGTATCATTGGAAGAGCTGATATCTAATCTGGCAGTTCAAGGATAAATCCCAGAGCATAAGGGAAGAAGAGGATAGCCCCGTAGTGCAATATGTTTTAACAAAAGGGTTTATTAAAACAGCACACTAAAAACTTACATCAGCTGAGATCTATTATGGAGAAACTAGTCGGTTGGAGCCCATTGTGAGATGTCTAACCGTTTGAGCTGGTTGGTGCAAACCACCACGCTGTTTTTTATGTGCATTTATTTTTGCTGTTGTTTGGCTGTCTTGATGTAAGTTTTTATTGTGCTCTTTTGTCTGAGGACAAATATTTAAAAGTCTTCATGCAAGAATCTTTGTTCATGGCCAGAGTGTAAACAGACCTGGATCAAAGAGTCGCCTCAAACTATCCAACAGTGGATTAGGGCTGTCAATGTTACACTTCCCTTTAAAAAAGGTACTATACTTACACAGGGGTTGCCCGAATAAATACTACAAAAATTGTGACAGGTGGCTGGAGGACGCTTCCACCTGCACTGTCGAGAAGTGACCCTCACCCAACATTTGAAACTTCCCCCACAGTATATTGTGTCCACTTATCCCCATATTTTCTATTCCCATGCTCCCGCCTCTTAGGGCTCACTTTGTCCTGTTAATATGTGCTAGACTGCTTGATGCTTCCCAGATGTGTCTTATGCCGCGTACACACGGGCAGACTTTTCGTCCAGACTGGTCCAACGGACTTTTGGCAGACTTCCGACGGACTTTCCCAACGAACGGACTTGCCTACACATGATCACACCAAAGTCTGATGGATTCGTATGTGATGACGTACGACTGGAATAAAATAAGGAAGTTGATAGCCAGTAGCCAATAGCTGCCCTAGCGTCCGTCGGACTAGCATACAGACGAGCAGACTTTTCGATAGGAACTGGGTCCGGCGGAGTTCCGACGTAAAGATTTGAAACATGTTCCAAATCTAAAGTCCTTCAGAATTTCGACCGAAAAAGTCCGCTGCAGGTCCGATGAAGCCCACACACGGTCGAATTGTCCGTCAGACCAGTCCGGTCGAAAAGTCCGCTCGTGTGTACGTGGCATTATTCGCTATGCCATATCCAAATACAGGTAATCCTTGTTATTTTGACCTTTTATGATTTACCCTCAGTACGAATATGTCAATGCCTTCACCTTATGATTAGTGCCTGTTGCACTTTGCATTTGTATGTCATTATTTTTTTCAATATGTTCAATAAAACATATTTTATTTTATAAAAAAAACCCTCACTAATTGTGGCCAAGACTTTGACTTTTTTTAGGCTAAAGATTAAAATTGAGGTCCAGAAAAAAAAAAAACACATCCCATGTAACCTATTTCATGCGCATTAACCTGGAGTTGGTCATATTGGAAAAACTATTGATTACCATGAGTAACAAAGTACTCTCACTTTAGCAGACTTCAAACACTAGCTTCATTATGACCACCATGCCACTCTGCTGCTGATGCATAAGACTACAAAATTATTTTCTGTTATCTGCCACGAACGAATACAAGAGCACCTTTACCGTGTATTTGTCACCCATAAAACAAATAAGTGGAGATAAGAAAATTGTTTTCGGTATACTTCCTTCTTGCCAACGCCTTGTGTTCTAGTGGATTTGATCTAAATTCTACCTTTTAAGCAAAGTGAAATGAGGTCCTATGAAAAGGCAACACATCTGCAACCACTCCAACCAAACAGGATTTAATGATTGTATCTGTGCCTGTTCCTAACATTTATAGCTGTGCCATACAAAGGAGGACATGTAGCAAGCAAGAAGGTCATATATTGCAGTTTCAACTCTTATCATATGTCATGGCTACATTTGTTTTCAGATTTTTTTTATTTTTTACTTTATTTTTACCTGGTGATCCAGCAAGTCACACACTTCCTTTCTTGGCGTGGCTCCTCTATCTGTAGAGGAACAATCAAGACATTCTTGGACTGTAGCACTGTATGGAGATAGTAGTGTGGAGGGACCAGATTAAAGCCTGGTACACACGATCAGTTTTTTTTTTTTCATTCAACTCAGTGGGCTGAACAAAAAAAAACTGAAAAGCTTGGGAGGAGCTTCTGTACTAACTATTTGATGTTAGTACATCGATCTCCCTGCTGAGCTATTGCGTCTGGACAGGGGGAATGCACCCCCCACCAGAACACACTGGTCAGCCATTGGCTGCCAGCACTGATTGGATGCCGTTCGGATGTTGCTTTTTCAGCAGGCCCGTTCAAAAGAAGCCAGCCGCTTGACCGGCTTCTGTTGGACAGGCTGCTGTACACACGGGCTGAATGTTGGCTGGCTTTTGTTGAACTGGCCAATATCTGCCGATAGCCGGGCCGTGTGTATCCGTCTTTAGATGGACTTTCCAAAATGACTAACAAATTTAAACCTAAATCAGCCTAAAACTTATTAGGCAGTTACAGAAACATTTCTCTCCCATTTTAGGAAAATGGGATTTTGACTTAACGTAAAATCCATTTCTCTGAGTTCATTGACACAGAGCTCCATTATTCAAAACCATAGGGTTATACTGTCCCCTACAGGAGTAGGACATTAGGCAAAAATCCCATTTTCTCTTTTGTTCATTGACAGACACAGCGCTCCATTATTCAGAGCCATAAGGACGTCCCAAAGTAGTGCCAAACATGAGGGGCGGGGCAACGAAAAATCCCAAGGCTAACACAAGAGCCAACTAGGTAACAGGAGCTCAACACAGAACAAGCTGGAGCCCAACCTGAACAATACCACTTCAAGAGGGAATAGACCCTCTAAATAGCAGCCTGTAAAACCTTGCGGCCAAAAGAGGCATCCGCAGATACCAATAGATCCACTTCATAGAAAATTTTGAAAGTGTACACCGACGACCAAGTGGCCGCCTTGCAAACTTGCGCAACGGACACCTGATGACAGAAGGCCCAAGAAGCACTAAGCGCCCGAGAAGAGCTGTGCGGACAAACTCCATCCTGAACTTCTGTACCCATACAAGGCAGGTCAGGGCCTTGAGGTCAGGAATTGGATGTACCGTGCCCTTCATCTTTTGGACTGTGAACAGGTTCGAATAAAACCCTTGAAACTGTTCCTGACGCGGGAACCGGGACAATCACACTCTGAAGCAACAGGGCTTGCACAGCCCCACGCGGAGAACAGCAAACAGTCCAGCGACAGACGCACATTGGAAGCAAAAAAACTTTTTGGGGAACAAGGCCAGAAAACTATGTTGTAAACGGACAAAATCAAGACGCGCAATGATGTCATCCAGGGTAGCCCCCAGAATACATGTCTAAGCACCACTGCAGAAACAGAGAGCTCAGCAACCAGGGGAACTGCGACCAAGAGGCATAGCAGACAAACAGCAGCACCTAGACAAACAGCAGCGCCTAGACCAACAGGTCCGCCAATGCAGCAAAGGCAGAGGGATTCTGCTCCCCCTCCAGGTATGTTAGCTGGATCTTTAGAAGCCAGAGATTCCTCTATTGGAATCATGGTTGCCTTGAACAACCTGGAGACAGGGGGGTCCAATTCTGAAGGAGGGACTCCTCAAAGGGGTACCTCACAGCAAGCGTTTTCGTAAGCACAAAGGGACACTTTGGACACTCCCAGTCTTCATGGACAAACTTGGCAAAATAAAAGGGAGAAGGGAACGCTTTCGCCGCGCAAGACGGCTTATAAGTGCCAAAGGGGAACCGGCCGTCCGCCGCAGCCAACGCTGCATCCCCCATCTTGAAAGGTTCCTGCACAGATGTAATAAGTGCGACAACCAGCACCTTTTCGGGCACCATTGCAGTTGTGAAGGAATCATCCTTACTCCCCAACAGGACAGGGAGCATGGCCACTAACCCCGCCTAAATTTTCAGCCGCCTGGCACGAGTCCGCGTGGGGACCGGACCGATCCGAGCCGCTGAACGGAGTGGAGACACACAAATAGAGAGCGGCGGCCCCCACAGCTTGCCCTGGGGCCGCCCATCCAGCACCCAGTCAGTAGGCCGCAGGTGGTTCCTCGATCGCGCACGTCCGGTCACCCCGCCTCCTAGGCCCAACCACTGCAGCAGGTGAGCCCAAGGGATACCCCCCAGTAGTAACCCCAAGGGTTGAAGGGGGGGGACAGTGTGTCCAAAAAGCACCAAGGCCAGAAGCCTGGGCCTCACCCGAGAAGGAAGGAAGGGGGGGTGGAGGAGAACCCCGGAGGGAACGACCACCCCAGGGAGTACCCGTGCTCCACACCACATCCAGGGAAGGTAAGGAGAGGGCCCCGTAATTGCCGATCCAGCGAAGTATGCGGGTAACGCTCCCAGACAAATCTCCTCTCCACCGAAATGGAGGGGCTGTCGACCATGAGGAACGCTGCGATTCAGGCTGAGACCTGGTCGTATGTGACCTCGCGAGACGTTTAACTCGGAGGGCCAGCCCCCGTCCAAAGGGACTATGTCGCGGCCGACCTAGCGTGTAGCTGCAGTTTGCACGCGCTCACTGGCCAGACTGGGGAGACCACTGGATCTTAGTGTCCAGCCCGTCGCCCAACCCAGCAGTTGATTGTAGATCTCACCGGAGAAAAATCCAGGAAAAAAGAAAATAACAACCAAAAAAATTCCCAGGACTAGAGATCCCAGGAGGGAACTAGGTCCTTACTCCTGACTAGGCAGAAAAAAACCTGAAGGCTATAGCAGAGGGGGGGGTGTATACCACACCTAGGACTGCCCATAGGTGTAGCCAAGTTTTTTTTTCTGCCTAGTGTCCTACTCCTGTAGGGGGCGGTATAACCCTATGGTTCTAAATAATGGAGCGCCGTGTCTGTCAATGAACGAAAGAGAAATTAGGTTTAACTAAATGAAAAAAGGCTGACCATTGTTAACCACTGGCATTTGGCAAAGAACATTTAACAACGTAGTATTACATTAATACAATTTTGTTCTGAACTTTAAAGTGAAAAAAATGCTATGAAGCTGCATATCTAGGAATGCAATTGCGTCAAGGCAATTCCTTAAAAAATACTTTTTATCTTGAATTCTTCTTGAAAATAGCAGTAAACTTCCTGCTGGGAGTGTGCCTAGGCACTCCAGTGCCTTAAACATCATAGCTGTAGATCTGCAGTGTGATATCTAAGGTACTGCTGCCTCTGACTGCTTGTCTCAGATTTGGAGTGAGATTTTGTCATGTCACTACGGTGTTGCTCCCTGTTTTCTTTACTGGAGAGACAGGAGCAGTCCAAGGTTCCCACTGCTTCTGCATAATCCACTCTGGGGATCTAGGATTTCTGCACCTCCCATGCTGCTTGAGTATTCCTCCATCAGGGGGCAGCTATGATATGAGAAAACAACACCCTGCTGCTCTACCTACAGTGCCGTGAAAAAGCATTCATACTTCTTGAAATTTTCCACATTTTGTCATGTTACAACCAAAAACGCAAATGTATTTTATTGGGATTTTATGTGATAGACCAATACAAAGTGGCACATAATTGTGAAGTGGATTTAAAATGATGAATTGTTTTCAAAATGTTTTTACAAATAAATATCTGAAAAGTGTAGTGTGCATTTGTATTCAGCCCCCTTTACTCTGATACCCCTAACAAAAATCTAGTGGAACCAATTGCCTTTAGAAGTCATCTAATTAGTAAATAGAGTCCACCTGTGTGTAATTTAATCGCAGTATAAATACAGCTGTTCTGTGAAGCCCTCAGGAGTTTTGTTAGAGAACCTTAGTGAACAAACAGCATCATGAAGGCCAAGGAACACACCAGACAGGTCAGGGTTAAAGTTGTGGAGAAGTTTAAAGCAGGGTTAGGTTATAAATAAAAAATATCCCAAGCTTTGAAGATCTCACAAAGCACTGTTGAATCCATCATCCGAAAATAGAAAGAGTATGGCACAACTGCAAACCTACCAAGACATGGCCGTCCACCTAAACTGATAGGCTGGGCAAAGAGCATTAGTCAGAGAAGCAGCCAAATGTCACATGGTAACTCTGGAGGAGCTGCAGAGATCCACGGCTCAGGTGGGAGAATCTGTCCACAGGACAACTATTAGTCGTGCACGCAACAAATCTGGCCTTTATGGAAGAATGGCAAGAAGAAAGTCATTGTTGTAAGAAAGCCATACAAAGTCCCATTTGCAGTTTGCAAGAAGCCACGTGGGGAACACAGCAAATATAGAAGAAGGTTCTATAGTCAGATGAGACCAAAATTGAACTTTTTGGCCTAAAAGAAAAATGCTGTGTGGCGAAAAACTAACACTGCACATCACCCTGAAAACACCATCCCCACCGTGAAACATGGTGGTGGCAGTATCATATTGTGGGGATGCTTTTTCTTCAGCAGGGACATGGAAACTGGCCAGAGTTGATCGGAAGAAAAAAAAAAAAAAAAAAGAGTCTGTAAAAGACTTGAGACTGGGGCGGAGGTTCACCTTCCAGCAGGACAACAACCCTAAACTTGCAGCCAGAGCTACAACGGAATGGCAGGTGTAATTGCAGCGAAAAGTGGTTTTACAAAGTATTGACTCTGGGGGGGCCGCATAGAAATGCATGCCACACTTTTCAGGTATTTGTAAAATTTTGAAAACAATTTATCATTTTGTTTCCACTTAAAAAATATGTGCCACTTTGTGCTGGTCTATCACATAAAATCCCAATACAATACATTTAAATTTTTGATTGTAACATGCCAAAATGTGGAAAATTTCAAGGGGTATGAATACTTTTTTCAAGGTACTGTAAATGGTCACGCACACTGCAATATAGATTGCGGCATAGTAATTAAAATATTCAATAATAGGGAAAAGATCAGGGGCATAGAGGCAACACCGGTGACATGACCTTTGCCCTCTGCCTGTCTTCTCTGAGCACAGCTTTTAGCAGTTCAAGTCCCCTATAATCGCCGTATCCCCTAAACTGTAAAGGAGTAGAAAGAGAACTTTTTTTTTGTTTGTTTAATTCTTTTTGATTGCAGTCATTCTGGTCATAAAGGCACAAAATACTTCTGGTCACGAAGAAGTTAGTACTGAGTCTGCATCATTTCCTGTTGCTTTCCCCCCATAACCACACTTGCCCGTGTTTACATTTTTGAAAACCAACAGCCCTTTGCTGTATTATTAATGTTAATGGCACCATGATCACAGGCCTTCTTATTCCTGCTAATGACTTCCAGTGGTTTATGCCCAGCAACTGGTTTTAACTAAACAGAGAGGGCACATGTTTTGTCACTGCACGCATTTTGCGAATAAAAGAACTAATAAAAGAAATATTACAAAGTGACCCACAACGTGGTGGAGATGCAACAAGGATGACAGATCTTGTACAAATCACCCTTTCATGCTAAGACATCAAAGTCTTCCAAGAGGCCGCCAGATAATGAAGTCTATCTTATTCTGATTTATGAGACGTGGAAATGCTCTTCTAATCTCATTTCAGAATTTAAAAGCTGTCTTGAAACAACTTCAGGCAAAAGAATGTATGTGTTTTAATTAGAGACGAGTCTCGAGACAGAAAGATGTATTATCACTAACCAGCAGAATCATCTTAGAAAGCATTTTGAACATGCACTTGCTCTGGAGAAAAGGAACGGAGCACTGGGAAAAAGTTCATATTTCATATGAGGCAGCAGGATTAATAAAGCAGGAAACTGGCCTTGCAGGGTTGTTCCCAGGTAGGTGGATGCTGGCTTGTCATTGTCTGAGGGGGCACATATAAGAATGACACATATAGAAAGGAACAATTGTTTGAGGCATTCCTGCCCTTTCTCAAGTTCTAAGGCAGGGATGTCCACAATTATTAAAAAAATGGCAACCACTCCAATTCATACCTAACTTTTAGACCATGGTTTCTTAACCAGGGTTCCATGGAAGGAGGTTGCTAAGGGTTCCATGAGCAATATCTGCCTCTCAGATAAGTTCCCACTGCCACCACTGATCTTTTTAGTAATTCTTCTCAGTGACCACAAGTGTAAGGAGCATGATTCCCAAAGACCATCACACTAACGTACCATGAGTTGTAGATGTACAGTGATACCTGGGTTCATGAATGCTTCTGTTCACGAACAACTCAGTTCGCGAGCAGAAGCGTTAACAAAAATTTGCTTCGGTAAGCAAACTCCGCTTCAGTTCACAAACATGAGCCGTGGCCATCTTCCCTGCTCTAAAACATGGTCGCGATTTCCTGTAGGGGAGATTGCGGTCACAGAGAAACACTGAAAGTGTACTCTGAAGACACTTACAGTATTGAGAAGCTTTTTGGTGTGCTTTTTAGCACATACTGTACAGTACTGTACTGTACTTCTCTGTGCACACTTGCTGTAAAGCTTTTTTGTGTGCTTTTTATCACATACTGTACCAGACATCCAGTATGGCTCCAAAGAAAATTCAGAACAAGCATGGTGGTAAGAAGAAAGTGCGGAGCAGTAATGAAGGTGAAAAAGTTGAGCAAGCATGCATGTTGTTGAAAAGAATGTGCAGAGCGGTAATGAAGGTGACAAGAATGTGCAGAGCGGTAATGAAGGTAACAAGAATGTGCAGAGTGGTAATGAAGGTGACAAGAATGTGCAGAGCGGTAATGAAGGTAACAAGAATGTGCAGAGCGGTAATGAAGGTGACAAGAATGTGCAGAGCGGTAATGAAGGTGACAAGAATGTGCAGAGCGGTAGTGAAGGTGACAAGAATGTGCAGAGCGGTAATGAAGGTGACAAGAATGTGCAGAGCGGTAATGAAGGTGACAAGAATGTGCAGAGCAGTAATGAAGGTGACAAGATCGTGCAGAGCGGTAATAAAGGTGACAATAAAGTGTATAGCAGTAATGAAGTTGACAAGAATGAGAGGCAAACGAGAGGAAACCCTTGAAGGAGATGTCCCCAATGTCCTTATGGAGGGAAACTCTCCCTCCGATCAATAACAGTCTCCTACCCGCCTTCCTCCACGCCAGAAGTCGTCTCAAGCAAGGTTAGTGTTAGTGTCCTCTCTCTTCATACTGTAATTGGTTTCATATTTTTTTGCTTCAAAAAAACAAAAACAAAAAAGTTCAGAATGGATTAACCTGATTTACATTGAACCCTATGGGAAAATATGCCTCGGTTCGCGACCAATTCGGTTTGTGACCAGAGTCGTGGAACGAATTAAGTTTGTGAACCGAAGTATCACTGTAGTAATTTTTAGTAGAGGTTCCCTTAGACTGGGACGTTATTTCAAGGGCTCCTTTAAGTTAAAGGGTTGAGCAAGAATTTTATTTGAGCACAGGTGCTCTACCTGTGGTTCTCCAGCTGTTGCGAAACTACAAGTCCCATCATGCCTCAGCCTTTGGGAGTCATGCTTGTACCTGTCAGACCTGCAGTGCATCATGGGGCTTGTAATTTCACAACAGCTGGAGGGCCACAGGCTGAGCACCTATGTTTTAGAGTAAAGTGCACATGGAAGGGCTTTGTACACAGCAAAAAAAGACAAAATGTATTTCCCAGCAATAAATAATAATTAATAATAAAAAATAATATATCCACCAACAATTCACATTAAACTTTTGTTAAAAAAAAAAACTGAAGTTTTAGTTGCACAACATTTGCAAATATTTGTGGAAGCCGCACCTCGTCAAGGCCCCTTTGAATAGTGTGGCCCTAAATCTAGTCCATGAGAGTCTCCGGGATGGGGCATATATAACAATGGATACATTTAAATGTAATTAAAAACCCAAAAGCAAACATTTATTATAATGCAGCTTACCAATTCTTAGATGTGTTGGCTGCATTGGTTTTCTATTTTTAGGCTATTTTTCCATTATTTTCCTCTGGCGATCTGGCCAGGAAATCTCTTGATTAAAGAGCGAGCTGTTCTGCAAATGTAACACTTAAAGTCCAAGACAAACCATTTACTACTGACAGAAGTGCTCGCAATGATCAGCATTTAGTTATGCAAAACTTTTATCCCAAAAGGAAAAGAGCTGTTTGCTGTAACTGCTTGAAGTCCAGCTTCAATTTGTTAGTGTACTTAGATCTGCTAGTGCAGATAAAAAAAAAAATGCTGCTATCCAAAAGGAGCCCCTGTTCTCCTCCATCCATAGTGGAGGCACTTTAATACAGGAAGCGTGTTACTGGCCAGATCACCAGGTGAAAACAAAGGGAAAAAAATCCAGAATAAAAACTAGCTTGTGAACTGGGCCCTTGGGAAAATCCCTGTCATACGCAGATCACTGCCCTGAGTCCCTGGACTCATTGCTTCCCTCCTGGAAGCTGGCTGAGTCTCTCTGGCCACATACTGATCTCACATTTGTTCCTATGTACCGGAATACCTAGATAAACACCATGTTCATTGGCTCCAATGAGATCCGTCACTGTGTGCTCTATCTTTGTGCTAATAATTGTGTGTGTGTGTGTATATATATATATATATATATATATATATATATATATATATATAGAGAGAGAGAGAGAGAGAGAGAGAGAGAGAGAGAGAGAGAGAGAGAGAGAGATATACATATATATATATACATATATATATATATAGATATACACTACCGTTCAAAAGTTTGGGGTCACCCAAACAATTTTGTGTTTTCCATGAAAAGTCACACTTATTCACCACCATACGTTGTGAAATGAATAGAAAATAGAGTCAAGACATTGACAAGGTTAGAAATAATGATTTGTATTTGAAATAACATTGTTTTTACATCAAACTTTGCTTTCATCAAAGAATCCTCCTTTTGCAGCAATTACAGCATTGCACACCTTTGGCATTCTAGCTGTTAATTTATTAAGGTAAGCTGGAGAAATTGCACCCCACGCTTCTAGAAGCAGCTCCCACAAGTTGGATTGGTTGGATGGGCACTTCTGGCGTACCATACGGTCAAGCTGCTCCCACAACAGCTCAATGGGGTTCAGATCTGGTGACTGTGCTGGCCACTCCATTACCGATAGAATACCAGCTGCCTGCTTCTGCTGTAAATAGTTCTTGCACAATTTGGAGGTGTGTTTAGGGTCATTGTCCTGTTGTAGGATGAAATTGGCTCCAATCAAGCGCTGTCCACTGGGTATGGCATGGCGTTGCAAAATGGAGTGATAGCCTTCCTTATTCAGAATCCCTTTTACCCTGTACAAAGCTCCCACCTTACCAGCACCAAAGCAACCCCAGACCATCACATTACCTCCACCATGCTTAACAGATGGCGTCAGGCATTCTTCCAGCATCTTTTCATTTGTTCTGCGTCTCACTAACGTTCTTCTTTGTGATCCAAACACCTCAAACTTGGATTCATCCGTCCACAACACTTTTTTCCAGTCTTCCTCTGTCCAATGTCTGTGTTCTTTTGCCCATCTTAATCTTTTTCTTTTATTGGCCAGTCTCAGATATGGCTTTTTCTTTGCCACTCTGCCCTGAAGCCCAAAATCCCGCAGCCGCCTCTTCACTGTAGATGTTGACACTGGTGTTTTGCGGGTACTATTTAATGAAGATGCCAGTTGGGGACCTGTGAGGCGTCTGTTTCTCAAACTAGAGACTCTAATGTGCTTATCTTCTTGCTTAGTTGTGCAACGCGGCCTCCCACTTCTTTTTCTACTCTGGTTAGAGCCTGTTTGTGCTGTCCTCTGAAGGGAGTAGTACACACCGTTGTAGGAAATCTTCAATTTCTTTGCAATTTCTCGCATGGAATAGCCTTCATTTCTAAGAACAAGAATAGACTGTCGAGTTTCAGATGAAAGTTCTCTTTTTCTGGCCATTTTGAGCGTTTAATTGACCCCACAAATGTGATGCTCCAGAAACTCAATCTGCTCACAGGAAGGTCAGTTTTGTAGCTTCTGGAAGGAGCTAGACTGTTTTTAGATGTGTGAACATGATTGCACAAGGGTTTGCTAATCATCAATTAGCCTTCTGAGCCAATGAGCAAACACATTGTACCATTAGAACACTGGAGTGATAGTTGCTGGAAATGGGCCTCTATACACCTATCTAGATATTGCACCAAAAACTAGACATTTGCAGTTAGAATAGTCATTTACCACATTAGCAATGTATAGAGTATATTTGTTTAAAGTTAGGACTAGTTTAAAGTTAGCTTCATTTAAAAGTACAGTGCTTTTCCTTCAAAAATAAGGACATTTCAATGTGACCCCAAACTTTTGAACGGTAGTGTAGATATAGATATCTATATCTATATCTATATATATATATATGTATATATATATATATATATATTTATATACACACACACACAATTATTAGCACAAAGATAGAGCACACAGTGACGGATCTCATCGGAGCCAATGAACATGGTGTTTATCTAGGTATTCCGGTACATAGGAACAAATGTGAGACCAGTAACATCATCTTTCACATTATACAAAAAAATTGGGCTAACTTTACTTTTTTTTTTTTTTCTTTAATGCATGAAACTGTTTTTTTTCCCCCAAAAAACGCATTTGAAAAATTGCTGCTCAAATACCGTGTGAGATAAAAATGACCGCAATCATATAATGTTTGGGGGTTCTGTGTAATTTTCTAGCAAAAAAATGATGATTTTTTTCAATTAGGAGAGAAATGTCAGAATTGGCCTGGTTAGCAAGTGGTTAAGGTGTTGCGCACCTATGCAACCATATTATTTTATTTTTTTATTTTTGCTTCCCTCCACCTAAAAGATTTCATTTGTTGTTCAAATGAGTTGCACAGTTTACAGGTCTTATTAAAGGTGAAAAAGTTCTGAAATGATTTATCTTTGTCTCATTTTATTACATCACAGAAACCTGACATTTTAACAGGGGTGTGTAGACTTTATATATATATATATGTGTGTGTGTGTGTGTGTGTGTGTGTGTGTGTGTGTGTGTGTGTGTGTGTGTGTATGTGTGTGTGTGTATGTGTGTGTGTGTATGTGTGTGTGTGTATGTGTGTGTGTGTATGTGTGTGTGTGTATGTGTGTGTGTATGTGTATGTGTATGTGTATGTGTATGTGTATAATATATAAAAAGTTAATAATACGCTACCATCAACCTTAAATATAGCACAGTGATCCAATAAATAATGTGATCCAATAAAAGCTGTGATCCTATAAAGAATAAATAAACGAATCATATATATATGTCCAATAACCCACACTAGATATAAATTAATTACTGTTCTTCCAAAATGCTTGTAGATTTCTGGAGATGCTGGGAAAAAGTCAAATACCGCTCATTTGTAAGATAAAACACAGAAGGACAACGATACCCAAGTGATCAGGTGTGAAGCCTCTGATGATGTCCACATGTGGTGGATTGCTTTCAAACCTTCATTGCTTTCAATCCTTCATAGATCGATATTGCTCAAACAAAAGAAAGGACATACCTCATTGCGCATTTAAGAAGGTCAGTTGCATATATTCAGAGACAATCTCCTCACTTGGCTGTTCCTGCTCACACAGCACTGGGGTTACTGGCTCCTCCAATTAATTAAGTCTATTTCTAATTCTGTCCTCTGTTAGTCATGAGGGTGCTTCCTGTGATGTGTCAGGAGGACTAACACTAGTTTTGGTTACCTAAGCCCCCCCCCGACTCCCACGTGAAGGCCGAGGAGGAGAATAAATGTAATACCTTCACCATCTCCCCATCCTTTGTAACCAGATGTCCTTCTTCATTCTTTATGGGGAAAATATGGTCTGTCCTCCCTTTTTTTACTGTTTATATACTTAAAGAATTTCTTGGGATATTTTTTTTGCTCTCCACCGCTATGTGTTTTTCGTGTTCTATACATCATGGATCCATCAGGGTGGTTTGACCACTAGAGATAGGTTTGATTGGTTTTCTGGCACTATATTGGCCAATTATCCCTTATGAATTTTATCAAATTTAAATTTTTTATTGCCCTTTTAATTTAGGCTATTATATATTTACATCGGGCACCTAACAACAATGGGAACCTATGTGGGCAGTTTGTATTAAAATTGTAAGAGGATTGATGTGGATTGGATACTTACAAATGGAGGTTGTGTATAAAGGAGGAAAATACGTGTCCGGTCATGTGACCCGTGATGACGTCAGACATGGCTGACATCACACCTTGGGAGGGATCTACGTGACACGTCGCTTCTGCCATCTTGGAACGAAGGTGGAACGCAATCAGCGTCCCTGCAAGTTTTATGCTGCTTGTATTGATCTGCAACACTAAGTAACTTTAGACATGTTTTAAATAAAATCGTGTTGTACTGCACTATGAGAGGCATCCGTTCTTCTTCCTTGTTCCCTGCATGAGCTACATCTGAATTTATGCTGGCTGATGTGCTGTCCCAGGTTGGAGCCCTAACTTTGCACCAGGACCATTGAGAGTGGCATCTCCATGTAAAAAATAAATCCTGCTATTTATGACTACCTGTAATGGGTGTCATATATATTTGGCGAGTAGGATGTGTACTTGAGTGTTGGTGGAAGAAGACATGGCACATATTCACACAATTAGTTGGTGTAGGGATCTTGAGAAGATTCACTCACATTGAATCGATGGGATTCAATTGGTGGTCGGTCGTTGATGGACAATGAATTTTCCTTTTCTTTATGTTTTATGTTATAAAATTATTTGATTTGGCTAGTTGATGGTCACTTCCCTGTCAATTCACTATATTTGTCTATTGGATTGTTCTTGAGTTGTATACACTGGGAGCGCGGTCATTAACTGCTTATCATTTATAAGCTGATTTCTAGTCTTATCACGGGCTGCTCCAAAATAATATAATTAAAGAGTTACACATTATTAGTTTGATTTGCGCAGGTTGAGGGATTTTCACCCATTTTTAAACAAAAATATATAACAGTTGTGTGAATCATTATCCTATATATACACACACCAAGTCTACCATCTTCATCACTGTTAACACAAAACACAGATGACTTATCTTCAATCCTCTTTCATATCACATAAGATAGCAAAATAATACATGTTTTTTAACTGCATAATTCAGCTTAACTGTTCAAGTACAACTCCCACTCCAAAAAAAATGTTGCATAAAATCTAAATAAAATCAGAACACGATTTACAAATCTCATAAATCCATATGTTATTTACAATAGAAAATGTATAAAATGTTTAGGCCAGGTTCACACTATTGCGAATTGGATGCGGGATCACCGCATCCAATTCACAATAGCAGGAGAATGTAACCGGCACTCTATGGAGCCGATTCACATATGTCCAATGCGGCTCTGCTGCGAATTTGCACAGGAGCCCTGTGCGTCTTTTGGTCCTGGTGAACCAGGACTCACAGGACCCCTGCTGGGAGCCGCATCGTTATCCAGTATGAACCAAGCCTCAAACTGAGAAAATGTAACATTTTAAGAAACAAATAAGGTCATTTTTAAATTGATGGCAGCAACACATCTCAATACATCCTTGATGAAGTCACGAGGTCACGTGACGTAACGCGTAGGATCCCGTCAACCACTCTACACGAGATTACACACTGCCTTTTACCCAGAAGCCTGTCAGTGTGAACCGGAAGTTTTGTACTAGATGCCGGCGTCTCGCCGCCATCTTTACCTGTCACCGCTGCACACTGTACCCACAGTGTGTAGTGATTTTTATCCATTTTTTGGAAAGTTCTTTTTGGTGCAATAAAAACTATTTTTTAACGAACTACACCATCGGAAGCCCTCCTTTTTTTTCCCTTCTCTGTTTCCCCACTTGGTCGGGTTTGAGCCTAGGATCCGGAATCGTTCACATCTAGAAGTTTCCTGAATATCAACACACCGGGAACCACCACCAGGGGACAGATTCCAGCTACTCCCAGACCATTACCTACATCTACATCAAGGCTTTATCTTAAGCCCTTTAAGGTAAGGGCAATGGGAGACTTGTTTCAAGGGAAGGAAATTATCTAATTATGTAATATATGTGAAAATACACCATCTAGCCAAGTGTCCATCAAGAAATTAGAAGATCACGCTTTCATTATTATTGGACACTTTTTGGTTTTGGTTCTGCACTACCCATTTGTTATACCATTACATAATGTGTTTGCGCAAAATCTCATCTATACAGTACATCTCAAAGTTGGGAGAGGGCAACAAGAAGCTGGGAAAATAAGTGGTACTAACAAGGAAGAGCTGGAAGAACATTTTGTAACTAATTAGGTTAATTGTCAACAGAAGAAGTCATATCTGAACATGAACCACAAATGCCGCCTTCTTCTCTGGGCCATAGCTCATTTAAAATGGTCTGTAGCAAAGTGGAATTTTTTTTTCCTTTACAATCACTTTAACACCTCACAAGATTTCTGACAGGATCAATAGGGATTTTCGTGCACTTACTAAACAGATATACAGTGGGGCAAAAAAGTATTTAGTCAGCCACCAATTGTGCAAGTTCTCCCACTTAAAAAGATGAGAGAAGCCTGTAATTGTCATTATAGGTATACCTCAACTATGAGAGACAAAATGTGGAAACAAATTCAGACAATCACATTGTCTGATTTTTGAAAGAATTTATTTGCAAATTATGGTAGAAAATAAGTATTTGGTCACCTATAAAAAAGCAAGATTTCTGGCTCCCACAGACCTGTATCTTCTTCTTTAAGAGGCTCCTCTGTCCTCCATTTATTACCTGTATTAATGGCACCTGTTTGAACTTGTTATCAGTATAAAAGACACCTGTCCACAACCTCAAACAGTCACACTCCAAACTCCACTATGGTGAAGACCAAAGAGCTGTCGAAGGACACCAGAAACAAAATTGTAGACCTGCACCAGGCTGGGAAGACTGAATCTGCAATAGGCAAGCAGCTTGGTGTGAAGAAATCAACTGTGGGAGCAATGATTAGAAAATGAAAGACATACAAGACCACTGATAATCTCCCTCGATCTGGGGCTCCACGCAAGATCTCACCCCGTGGGGTCAAAATGATCACAAGAACGGTGAGCAAAAATTCCCAGAACCACACGAGGGGACCTAGTGAATGACCTGCAGAGAGCTGGGACCAACGTAACAAAGGCTACCATTAGTAACACACTACACCGCCAGGGACTCAGATCCTGCAGTGCCAGACGTGTCCCCTGCTTAAGCCAGTACATGTCCGGGCCCGTCTGAGGTTTGCTAGAGAGCATTTGGATGATCCAGAAGAGGATTGGGAGAATGTCATATGGTCAGGTGAAACCAAAGTAGAACTGTTTGGTAGAAACACAACTCGTCGTGTTTGGAGGAGACAGAATGCTGAGTTGCAACCAAAGAACACCATACCTACTGTGAAGCATGGGGGTGGCAACATCATGCTTTGGGGCTGTTTCTCTGCAAAGGGACCAGGACGATTGATCCGTGTACATGAAAGAATGAATGGGGCCATGTATCTTGAGATTTTGAGTGCAAACCTCCTCCCATCAGCAAGGGCATTGAAGATGAAACGTGGCTGGGTCTTTCAGCATGACAATGATCCCAAACACACCACCCGGGCAACGAAGGAGTGGCTTCGTAAGAAGCATTTCAAGGTCCTGGAGTGGCCTAGCCAGTCTCCAGATCTCAACCCCATAGAAAACCTTTGTAGGGAGTTGAAAGTCCGTGTTGCCCAGCGACAGCCCCAAAACATCACTGCTCTAGAAGAGATCTGCATGGAGAAATGGGCTAACATACCAGCAACAGTGTGTGACAACCTTGTGAAGACTTACAGAAAACGTTTGACCTCTGTCATTGCCAACAAAGGATATATAACAAAATATTGAGATGAGCTTTAGAAATTGACAAAATACGTATTTTCCACCATAATTTGCAAATCATAGTTGAGGTATACCTATGATGACAATTACAGGCCTCTCTCATCTTTTTAAGTGGGAGAACTTGCACAATTGGTGGCTGACTAAATACTTTTTTGCCCCACTGTAACAAAAGACATTCAATACCATATTTAACAGGCCAAAATGAAGCAAATAAGGGAAGTTCATTGTTGGCTTTTACAAACCCATAGCAAGAGGCAAGAATTATACTTTAGCAATTCTAAGTAATAATGTTTTGAAATAGGTAGGGAATGTGAAAAACCACAGCACAAAATATATACATTGGTAAAAATACCAAACTTATACAATAATTATTTGTATACATTTTACCATAAGTTTTATGTGATTTTTTTTAAAGAGTTCTATCATGTTTTTATTGAAAGAGTAAATATTTCACACAACCCATGATAATACATAAAAATACATTTTCTATCAAACTCTCTCTGAACTGAAAATAAACCAAAATGTGCCAACTGAATGGAGGGGATGAGATACCCCTCTGAATTATTTAGCTGTTCGTAAATTTCAGCTTGTGGTAATTAGCTTTATAAACAACAGAATTATTTTTTTATTTCAGCACATCAGCAAGGGTCAGCCTGGGGAATATGCAACATGATGGTGGACGAGAAGGCCTGGCTTGCAGTCTCCACCCTAGTTTATCCAAAAGGTGTTCCATCGAATTGAGGTCAGGACTCTATGCAGGACAGTCAAGTTCCTCCACCCCAAACTCACGCATCCATGTCTTTATGGACCTTGTTTGTGCACTGGTGCGCAGTCATGTTTGAACAGGAAAGGACCATCCCCAAAAAGTTTGGAGCATGAAATTGTCCGAGTTCCCTTCACTGAAACTAAGGTGCCAAGTCCAACCCCTGAAAAACAACCCAACACCATAATCACCTCTCCAACAAATGATTTGGACCAGTACACAAATATAGATTGAACACCTTTGGGATGAATTAGAGCGAAAACTGCTAGCCAGGCCTTCTTAGGGCCTGAACTCCCAAATGTAGTTCTGGAAGAATGGTCAAACATACCCATAAACACACACCTAAACCTTGTGGACAGCCTGCCAAGAAGAATTGAAGTTGTTATAGCTGCGAAGGGTGGGTCAAAGCAAAATTGAACCTTAAGGACTAAGAATGAGATGCCATTAAAGTTCATGTACAAGTAAAGGCAGGGCAGGCGTCCCAATACTATTAATATTAAAGTTCATGTGCCTGTAAAGAAGGCTGTACCAATACTTTTGACAATATAGTTTATTATATATATACACCTCATTATGTTATCAGAATACGGCGATGGCTGGATCCTGGATCGACAGTTTACACGTTCATGGATTGCCGCAGCCCTATTCGATCCCCTGATCTTTCCCCACTCTAATTTTACCTGTGGGGCCACTTAAAAGCCGTGGTGTACAAGCAAAAGATTAGAAACATTGATCACATTGGAAATGCAATTGATTAACAACAGATATCTCGGATCGTGTTCGCCATGAGTGGGGGAGAAGAATTTGTTTGTGTGTGTGTAGAAAAAGGTGGCCAAGACATAGAGAATATTTAGCAAAATTTATTAATGAATATTTAGTAAATATTTGTACATTTAGCTACAATTTCCCATTTCCCCTATGTATGGTTACTTTTGGCAAACCCTGTATATACAAATACACACAAAACATTATGTATTGACTACACAAGTGGTTGATTGCTGCGTATGAGGTTAGAGAATGGTGTTCTTTCACAACTATTATTACTTTGATGAAAAATAAACACATCAACAAATGTGTAGGAGAATGCATAGGCATGATGGCAGCTTGCTCTCCAACATCCTTGTGCTAAAAACCCAATTTTATCAATCATCTCTACACTGCAATTAATATCCTAGAAAACGCTAATTTCCACAAAATAACATCTTGATACTTAATAAAAGTAGGGCAATGTATAATTTGTGCCCGTTGGCTGGATCTGGAGGTCATCAGAAGTTTTAATTATTCCACTGTAATTAGTGGAACATACAACTGGAATACCAGGATCATAAATCACCAGGAAAATGCAAATGAGAGTAAAATATCCAAGATAGGTAAAAAGAAAAAGCGATCGTAAGTAAAAAATATACGCATAAATAGCACAGCTTTAGACAAGCAACTCTTTAATAAGTAACTTAAAAAAAAAAATTAAATAAATAAAAAAAAATTGGAAATTTTCAAAGCATTGAGGAACCTTCTTTCCTGTACAATATTTGTTACACTTGTTTTTCTTTAGCCAATTACTATAAAATGTGTTTACCCCATTTGTTAGTAAAAATGATAAAAGCCTAATTCCAGGATCCAAAAAAAAATCATTTAATCTCTTTCAGTACCTCTACCTGCAAGCATTCTATTTTGCACATTTTTCTCCTAAACCTAAAGTGGTGTTACACGATTCCGACTACCCTAGCAGTCTTCCTTCCAGCTGCATGTTTTGGGCAGAGCAGAAAGGCGTACACACATCCCATAACAGTGACATGTGACACTACTGCAGGACTTCACAACCAACCATGAACTGCTGCTTTCTAGGTGATGAGATTAGTGACCGTCTTCTGCAGTACACATTTAAAGGTGGATTGAGTAGACCAGTGATGGTGAACCTTGATGCTCAACTACACTGCAGAGTGCATGAGCATCATGGGAAATGTAGTTCCAAAACATCTGGGGTGCCAAGGTTTGCCATCACTAGATTAGACTCAGTAAGCACTCCCAAAAAACAATAAAAAAACACACTCGACTTGTTTACCTGCCTGCAAGGAAACTACAGGAGGTGGTGCTATGAGTCTAGGCATTGAAGGAAGGCTGGGTGACATTGGGTATCGCTCAACTTGTAGTGGATTGCGACAATGGAATAGCAGTTACTTTCTGTGGAAGACGTCACAGGGAGGTTAGTATTACAAACAACTTAAAATGCTTAGCAATGGAGGACCTGACAAATATCCTTTCTGAACCCGATTTAAGGACCCAGTCTTGCCTAGATGTACAGTGGAGAAAATATTTATTTGATCCCCTGCCTATTTTGTAAGTTTGCCCACTTACAAAGAAATAAAGGGTCTATAAATTTTATCATAGATGTAGTTTAAATGATAGAGACAGAATATCAACCAAAAATCCAGAAAAAAATCATGATACAAATATTATAAATTGAGTTGCAGTTCAGTAAGTAAAATAAGTATTTAAACCCCAAGCAAAACATGACCTAGTACTTGGTGGAGAAACAGTTGTTGGCAAGCACATTAGTAAGACGTTACAAGCTTTGCACACATCTCAGGAGGGATTTTGGTCCACTCTTTACAGATCTTCTCTAAATCCTTAAGGTTTCTTGACTGTCGCTTGGCAACTAGAAGTCTCAGCTCCCTACATAAATTCTATAGAATTACGGTCTGGAGTCTGGCTAGGCCACTGCATGATCTTAATGTGCATCATCTTATGTTTTGGGTCATTGTCAAGCTGGGAGATCCAGACCCCTGCCCAGGCTGGGCTTGAGAATAGCCTGGGCTGGGGTCTGCAGCTCCCCGATCTCTTGGACTTTTGATGTCTCATGGCGGCATCTTTCCTTGGTTTTAATGATGTGGCTATTTAGGATATGATTTCCTATTTACATGGTTAGTGAAATACTTGTAGAATGATTGTACTATGAACAAAATGTATGTACTAAATATCTAATTATATTTCCCTTTTGCTCTTGAAACTTTTATACCATAGATATTACTATGTATATATAACCTCTTGCGCCAGAAGAAGAAGAGTCAAGCAATCAATTCAAAACGCGTTGGGTTCCACCTTGGTTTTGACCATCAACCACGGACTGTGGTTATTCCATATTCATTTTTTATTTCCATGTCATGTAATCGTTGTAACCACATCTAATTGTTAGCTTTTAATTCTCCACTTACTCCTCCTTGTTAAAATAAAATTTGTACTTTTAAACTTTTTTCATTTGGAGTCTATGCCCCTAAAAGTCTCACCAAGAAGGTTTTCTGGTTTTGCGTCAATTAGGGGATGTGGGCATCCTCTCCTAGTCCCTTCCACAGCAAACTATATTTGAATCATTTAGATGTTCATTGGCAAACTTCAGACTTGACTGCACATGTGCCTTCTTGAGGAGGGGGACCTTGTGGGCGCTGCATGACTTCAATCCATGGTGGCGTATTGCGTTCCCAAAGGTTTGTTTAATGACTGTGATTCCAAATGCCTTGCAATCATTCATAAGCTCCTCCTGTGTAGTTCTGGGCTGACCCCTCACTTTTGTCATAATCATCCTTACCCCATGAGGCAAAATCTTGCATGGAGCTCCAGACTGAGGGTGACTGATGGTTATTTTGCATTTCTTCAATTTGCGAATAATCGCTCCAACAGTTGTCTCCTCACAAAGCTTCTTGCTGATGGTTTTGTAGTCCATTCCAGCCTTGTGTAAGTGTACAATATTGTCCCTGATGTCCTTTGACAGCTCTTTGGTCTTGCCCATTATGGTTAGGTTTGAATGAAAGAGAGATTCTGTGGACTGATGTCTTTTATACACATAACGAGTTGTTGTTAGGAGCGCCTTTTTAAAATGACAGAACTAATCTGTGTACCACATGAGCACATAATACTGTAGCCAGTCTGTGGGAGCCAGAATTATTGTTGGTAGGAGATCAAATACTTATTTTACTCACTGAACTGCAACTCAATTTTTAACGTTCGTATTATGTTTTTTTCTGGATTGTTGGTCAATATTCGATCGCTATCATTTAACCACTTCAGCCCTGGAAAGATTTACCCCTTTCTTGACCAAGCCCTTTTTTGCGAAACGGCACTGCGTCGCTTTAACTGACAATTGCACAGTCGTGCAACGTTGTACCCAAACAAAATTGACGTCCTTTTTTCCCCACAAATAGAGCTTTCTTTTGGTGGTATTTGATTACCTCTGGGATTTTTATTTTCTGCTAAACAAATAAAAAAAAGACCGAAAATTTTGAAAAAAAAAAAGTTTTTTTGTTTCTGTTATAAAACTTTGTAAATAAGTAAGTTTTCTCCTTCACTGATGGGCATGGATGGGGTTGCACTTGATGTGGCACTGATATACAGCACTGATGGTTACACATAGGTGGCACTGATTGGCACTGACAGGCGGCACGGATGGCCACTGACAGGCGGCACGGATGGGCACTGACAGGCGGCACGGATGGGCACTGACAGGCGGCACGGATGGGCACCGACAGGCGGCACGAATGGGCACTGACAGGCGGCACGGATGGGCACTGACAGGCGGCATGGATGTACACTAATGGATGGTACTGATGGATGCCAATCAGTGCCAAATAATAATGCCTGCCAATCAGTGATGCCCATTGTGGGCACTGATTGGCATCCATTGTGGGCACTGATTGGAATCCGGGGTGGTCTAGGGTGGCATACCTGGTGGTGACTAGTGGTGGCATCCCTGGTGGCGTCCCTGGTGGTCCAGTGCGGGCATCCTCAGGGGGGCTGCACTGATAATCAATCAGCACAGACCACCCGTCAGAGGAGCAACTGATCGGCTCTCTTCTACACGCATCTGTAAGACGCGAGTGAGGAAAAGCTGATCACGGCTGGACACGGCTGATCATTTGGTAAAGAGTCTCTGTCAGAGACTCTTTACCTAGATCGGAGTTGCGGTGTGTCAGACTGACACACCGCAACAACGTTCGTCGCAATGCGCACCCCCAGGGGTGCGCAGCCTCTTGATATCCTGGCAACGTCCGGTCAGGATATCGCAACCATTTTGCCGACGTCATATTGCTATATGGCGGGCGGCAAGTGGTTAACAGTGTTCCATAATTCAATAAGCCCCCATCCACAGACCATGTTACCCACCACCACACATTTGTGAGGAAGAGACCCTTGTCCTCTCAACACTGGAATAAGCTGCTTTGTCAATGCAGCTTATTCCAATGGGGTAGGGTGTTAGCAAGGCAGCAGTGGGGTGTCAGGTGTGATGAGGATGACAGGAGGTAGGGTGTTAGCAAGGTGGCAGTGGGGTGCCAGGTGTGATGAAGATGACAGGGGCAGGGTGTTAGCAAGATGGCAGGTATGATGAGAGTGACAGGGGGTAGGATGTTAGCAAGGTTGTAGTGGGGTGCCAGGTGTGATGAGGATGACAGGGGTAGTGTGTTAGGAAGGTTGCAGTGGGGTGCCAAGTGTAATGAGAATGACAGTGGTAGGTTATTACCAGGGTTGCAGTGGGGTGTCAGGTTTGATAAGGATGAGGATGACAGGGGGTACGATGTTAGCAAGGTTGCAGAGGGTTGCCAGGTGTGATGAAGATGAGGATGACAGTGGGTGGGGTGTTAGCAATGTTAAAGTAGGGTGCTAGGTGGGAGGAGGAGGAGGATGACAGGTGGTAGTGCATTGGGAAGGTTGCAGTGGGGTGCCAGATGGGAGCTGGATCAGGATGACGGGGGGAGTGTGTTAGGAAGGTTGCAGTGGGGTGCCAGGTGGGAGGAGGATGACAGGGGGTGGGATATTAGCAATGTTAAAGTGGGGTGCCAGGTGGGAGGAGGATGAGGATGACAGGTGGTAGTGTATTGGGAAGGTTGCAGTGGGGTGTCAGGTGGGAGCTGGATGAGGATGACGGGGGTAGTGTGTTAGCAAGGTGGCAGTGGTGTGCCAGGTGGGATGAGGATGACAAGGGAGAGAGAGAGAGAGAAGAGGAAAGGCACAGAAAGAGAGAAAGAAGGATCACACATATGAAAAAGAAATAACACATTTTTGCCATGATCTGTATTATTTCTGAATTTAGAAATTGGGAAATAAATGTATTTTTCAACGTTTAGAAATATGTATTACCTCAATATGCACGTCTGCAGGCTGTAACTGATGCTGTTGAGAGGTCAAAAAAGAACACATGTACAGTGGTGTTATCTCGTTTATGGGAATCACTGCCTCTTAAAATACACTACAGCCTATGTCCTCGTGCTTTTATGGGAGGCGGATCATCCATTAATCAAGATGTGACATCCCACTGACTGTGTTCTTTTTTAGTTACTGGGCATGGAGGAGGAGGGAAGGACTGGGCTGTCATTTAGGATCTGTATACACCCCAAATGTGTTATCAATACCATGTGACCTGAAAAGCTCAACTAAAACAGTAAATGTTCTCTCCAGCAATATAGACCAAACTTGTGTCTTATCTGTACTTGTCCACAGTGACAGTGCTGGAGGGGGAGGATCTATCCAGACAGGATCAAAGAGCATTTTTACACAATGCAGAGGATTACTCACCTAAGTTCCACAGTGAGTATAACAAGCATTCTATTCTGCATATACAGACAGATTTTACTGTTGTGGGTTTAGTAACACTTTAAGATTAGTTCTTTTTTTTTTGTACAGACCGGGTTAAGAAGAAACAGAATCCTCCAGTGATCTTCTACTGGATAATCCCATTAAATATAATATGAAAAAAATAACAAACCTCTTAGTGAAAAATCTTTCTACAGGCTATTAGGTATAAAATGCCTATGGAGTAACTGTTGTTGACAGGTAACTGTGGACCATTTGACAAGCCAATGTACTCTGTAATTTCATGAATATTCATGCGTAAAGTATCAATTTATTGATGTAAGTAGAGTGAGCCATGAAAGATCTCTGATGGAACAGCTATTAACATAAGCAGGATTCTATAATAACTTAAACATATGTGATCTGTCATTACCGTGGCTGCAAAATGTGAAGACTGTCAGTTCGATAAGCTTATTGGGAAGTGTTACACTGAACATTTTGCCTTTATTACAGAAAACAGTCATGGGAAAAAATGGTTGAATTGTAGAGAATGTGCACATAGATGTCTTCCATAATATTTATGCTGTCAGACACTTCTTTTTCAAGGGAAAGGATAGAAATTAGCGTGCTCTCAATTGTCTATGGGCAACAATTTTCAGTATTTCTTCTCCAATTACCTTTTTTTGTTCCTTTGTGTGAATGTTTCTGCGGCTATTTCCAAAAACAGAGTAGAGAAATTGTAGAAGGCCACACACTGCAGAGAGCATATGATGAGTTGGGTCCTCATTACATTTCATGGTTGTTCTATATATGTGCCCAGGCCAGAGGGAGCATGACCTTTAGAACTTCCATGAAATTCAAATCCACCCCATCTAGCTACAGAGCTCTGCCACTTGGTGCCTTTTTTATCTTCTCTGCTTTATGGTGCAGAGGACCATCTTTGTAATCTACCTATCCTCCTTTGTTTCCCTCTAGTCATATCATGAGGAGTTTAGAGAAGAATCTGCCGTCTTGCGTCGCACTGGGGATTTTATGGTGCTACCGGAAGCTGTGGAAATGAAGATGGCATGCTGTACCAAAATGTCCACTCCAGCTGAAGCATTTGGCCCTGACTCCTTGCATCCTTACTTTACTGCAGTTAACGTAAGCTATCTACAAATCTCTGATAGTGCTTACCTCAAAGACAGACCACCTTCAATCAGATATTGGTCTATTCCATTGAAACCTGGATACTTTCTGCCAGATTACCGAGGTGGAGCAAGGGTCTACACATCGGAAGATAGCCTGTCAGATCACCCAGCTACCTTCCACACTCTGCAAACAAAGAGTAAATGTCCACATCCTCTGCTCGAGTAACAAGAGATTTACCTGCCAGAAGGTGCAGATGGGCAGGAATTTATTTAAGTTCCAGTTATTATTACAAGTACTTATATAGCGCCATCAATTTACACATCCCTTTTACATATATAATACATTCACAAGAGTCCCTGCCCTCAAGGAGCTTACAATCTAAAGTCTCGTACACACAATCAGATTGTTGGCCAACCGGGTGTCTGATTTTTGTCCAAAGGGCGTGTGCCAGGAACTTGTCTTGCATACTAATGGTACACAATTGTCAGCCAACAAACACGAACGTAGTGACGTACTACGAGGAATTTCAGCTCTTGAGCGCCACCATTTGGGCCCCTTCTGCTAATTTTGTGTTTGGTAAGCATTGATTCTGAGCAAGCGTGTTTGTACTTTTGACTTTTGTGCGACGGACTTGTGTACTGACGATATGAAAATCAGACAACAGACCATTGTCCGTCGAAAATTTACTAGCCTGCCATCCAACATTTGTTGGCCGAAAGTTGGACAACAATTGTCAGAAGGAGCGTACGAACGTTCAGCTTTTAGGACAACAGTCTGTCAACAGACAATCTCCTGCCAACAATCGGATTGTGAGTACAAGGCTTAAGGTTTCTAACTTACATTCATACAAACACATATTAGGGCCAAATTAGAAAGGAGACAATTAACCTACCACAGCATGTCTGGAGTGTGGGAGAAAACCACAGTACCCAGAGAAAACCCACGCAGGCACAGAAAAAAACATGCAAATCAATTACCCTAGTGCTGCTAGGCAGAAGTGCTGACCACTTAGCAACTGGGATGCCCCAGTTCTTGGGCTTCTTTGTTGTGCGGCAGGCCAATTGTTTGCCAGCTGCAAGAAGCCCCATACTTTTATCTTTAAACTCCATGCTAGGTTCCAGGGTAAAATTCTGGCTTCTTTTGCTTAGTATGAATGTTTTTATACATTCCTGGATATGGGAAGACCACTCTCTCACAATGTGGTGTAATCCTGACATTATTCTGTGAGGAGTCCTTCATGTCCCTCATGTTCTGTTCATAAGACCAGTAGCCCCCTTGTAGTTCTCCGTAAAGAGAGTGGTGAGGAAATTACCTCACCACTTTCTGCAGAGGGTGGACACAATGGTTTCAAACTCCAGGTCTGATCCGCCCACTGTACAGCATGGGCCAGGAGACTGATTCATCCCATACATGCCCACAGCCCCATCCACATTGCCTCCCATTCAGACTGTGGGTGGGTCAGACCTGGAGTCTGAGACTATATGGTCCACTCACTGCATCAAGAGTTTGCTTTACCGAGAACTACAGTCTGAATAGGTGGCAATGTGGGCAGGACCGTGGGTGTGCATGGGATGAATCAGACTCCTGGCTTATTTATCTATGCTGTACAGTCAGTGGATCAGACTGGGAGTCTGAGGCTCTCGGGTCCACCCAACGTACAGCATAATCAGATGCACAAGCCAGAAGTCTGATTCATCCCATACACGCCCATAGTCCCACCCACCCACACTACCATCCATTCAGACTCTAAAACCCAGGGCATGATGGGATTTGTAGTCTTAGTATATGGTGACAAATCCTAACAGGACGTGATGTCCTCCTGGATTTTAACACAAAATTTTGAGTTTTGTATAAAACATGCCATTTTAATCCAAATCACATTAGCAGTTTTTCTTAAAGTATAACTAAAGAAAAAACTTTTTTTTTTTGTTTTGGATAAAGTGGAGAAGGATGTCTGTGCCCCCATTAAGCAGATTCATCCTCTCAGTTTGTCCTGTTTACCATTATCATTGAAAGTGAAAGTAAAAGAAAATTCCAAATTTTGGGTTGTCCTCAGAAAAGTAAAAGAGGGGAAATCTTCCAATGGAGACACTAGTTTGAGTGACCTGGGGGTCCCCAAAAAATTTCCTTAATTTGCAAGGATTTCCTCACAATTCATGTTTGGCTATGGGACAGAGGGAAGTGAAGGGAAATCTCTGCAATGGGACACAGATGGCGAAAAAAAAGTCTGACAAGGGTATAACACTTCCTTGCTCTATCCAAAATGAAGAAAAAAAAAAGTTTTTTCTATAGTACTACTTTAACTAACTACACAGGACTAAAGTGCAAATTTCATCACTATCCTGGAGTTCCTCTTTAAAAAAGAAGACATGAAAACAAGGATGCTTGTGTATTTCCCTGTGATCTTGTTGCTATTAGTACTACATATGATAATCCAGCTATCTGCCTATTGGGACTTTTTAAAAATAAGCATTTTCCCTCTCTAATTAATTTTGGGCAGTAGTTACTAAGTTAGTGGACTATTCTGTGCATGCCAAGTCTAACTTTTATAATTTTGCAGGAGAAAGCAACACTGTATATAAGGTCATGCCTAATCCCTTTAAGAGATTTCAAGGGCTTAATATCATACAACTTAGGCTAGCTGATGTTTTTTATTGGAAATAATATACTAAATCTTGATCTTTGCAATACACGCACAGTGTATGAATTGCTGTATTAAACATTTTTAAAATCAAATAACCATTACTCTCTCTCCTGTCCCCTTTCTTGATTTACACATGATATAGCATAATTTGTCACTAGTCTAACAATAATATTAATAATAATAAAAATAAAAATTAAAAAAACAGCTGAGCTCCTGCCTTAACTTTTTTTTCCCCACGCTTGTAGCAAAGCCTCTCTTGTTAAAACTGATTATTAATTCCCTGCAAACTTTAATTTCACAATATAACCGCAACATAACTCACTGAAGCTGCAGCAGCTGGTCTGAGCTCACCCTAATTAACAGTCTGAATGATTTCAATCATTGTTAATCCCCTCCCTTCCCGATCAGTACCATTGTTGCCCACCTCTCCTCACACCTATTCATTTTCTCTGCCATTAATCATTTTGTTCCAGAGCATGAAAACACATCCCAGGTATCCCTTTAGAAATGCATGCTGAAGCAACTAATCATCAGTCTGCAGCACCATGTTGAAGGGAGAAGCATGAATGTATAAAGGGATGCCGGGGATGTGTTCTTTCATATAGCACTCTTAAAAGATGATCTGAGGCAAGGTACTATGATATGTATAGGAGCAAAGGCCAGCAGACAAACCCAGTGATGAAGGTAGAAAGAAGTATTTTTTGAAAACATAATGTTTTCATTAAAAATCGAAAAACAATTGCATGCTGAACAAGGGAAGGTATTATATTAGTACATTACACTTCAGCTATTATTAAATAAACAAAACCTTCTGAAACAGTGGCGGCTGGTGCTCAATATTCTGTAGAACTTGGCATTGAGCATCTAAAATCTAGGCTTAAGAATCAGGTGAATAGGACAGACATTATTTGTCCTCTCCTTCAGAACCCCACTTGTCAATCTCCAGTCTTAAGCCTAGTACACGCGGGCCAAATGTTAGATGACATCTACCAGTTCAATAAAAAATGGCCGACATTCGGCTTAGGTGTACGGCAGCCGGGCTTGCTTCTGTTGGACAAGCATGATGGAAACCCAGCAGCTGACCGGCCCCAATCAGCACTCTCAGCCAACGTGTGAGAGTGCTGACGGGGTGTCATCCCCCTGTCAGAACACAATAGCACCGCTGGGTTGAAGGGAAAAAAACTAGCGGCGTGCACCAGAGTTTTTCATTTTGCTCTTCATTTTCACTTAGCCAGTCTACAGCTGCAATAACAGAAGGGCCGGTGATCATTACTATCCTGAGAAACAATTAATTCTCAATTGTCATGCTAATTTGCTGTGTGTATTGCAGCCGCCATTGCCTTTAACGATCCACACTTAATAAAGACACATCTGGTTGCTACAGTAACAAAAACGGTGCTGCTCGCACTGCAGAGACATTAGTGTTCCTCTTCTGGCTTAGGTGACAGTGGGAAGATGATTCTCAATGTGTTTATCGCTTTACCAAACCAAGAAACTTTACACTGTCATTATCATTACTACTACATTAACATATTGTGCAAACATTCAGCAGTTTAGGAGATTGTTGCCTAAGACAGGCAACTGCAAATGTTCATTATGCTCATTTATTCTCAATCTATTCAGGAGTTATGTAAAAAGGAGTTTCATGTGTGACCATGGTGTGTCTAAACTCCATTTGTTTGAATTCTGCTCAGTTCCTTTTGCTGCTGGACAGCTTGAGCGCGGCATTCATTGTTAACTTTTTAGCTTACATCTGCCAAAAATAAGTCACGGCAACAGAAAAGGTTTAATCCACATTGGCGTGGTAGTTCATCCAAACGGGAAATTTCCAAACTCGAAACCCGGTGCATATACGAGATAAAAAGTTATAGCCCTTTCGGCATGAATGTCGACTGGGATATAAATTGTTTTATTAATAACAGCTAAATCCTATATATGCGTATTAATACTTGTGGGCGGTTTTAGTATATATTTTTAATTCAAAGATTTTTAAGGTTGTTTTTAGCTGTTTTTAGTGTTTATGCTTTTTAGGATTCATTACGTCTTTGGAGACCAATATTGTTTGATTGCTGCATTGTCTTTGAGCCTCCTTTTTACTTTCTTCAATGCTGAATATTGATCTTCAGAAATATTAATTTTTTTATTTTTAATGTATATTTAAAGCGGAGTTCCACACAAAAATGAAACTTCCGCTTTTCGAAACCCTCCCCCCCTCCGGTGTCACATTTGGCACCTTTCAGGGGGGAGGGGGGTGCAGATACCTGTCTAAGACAGGTATTTGCACCCACTTCCGGCATAGACTCCCATGGGAGTCTATGCCTCTTTCTGTCCCTCCGCGCTTTCTCCTGGGAAACACACAGCTCCCAGGAGATAGCGGGACCACTTACGATGCGCAGTGCGACTCGCGCATGCGCAGTAGGGAACCGGGAAGTGAAGCTGCAACGCTTCACTTCCTGATTCCCTCACCTAGGATGGCGGCGGCGGCAGCTGCCAAGAACCGAGCGGGTTCTCGGCGTCGCCTGGCGACATTGCTGGACCCTGGGACAGGTAAGTGGCCATGTATTAAAAGTCAGCAGCTGCAGTATTTGTAGCTGCTGGCTTTTAATATTTTTTTTTTTGGTGGTTTAGGTGGACCCCCGCTTTAATCTTCATATTTATATTCATTATGTTGTATTCTTAGACATCTACTTAATAATGTGTAATAACAGTGTCTATAGTTCGCCACTTGATGAGTTGGCTTCATTTTATGTTGGTGTCCTTTTGTCCTTCTATTTTGGTGTTCTTTTCCAATGAGAACAATTAGAATTGCACCTTTTATCTGTCCAGCCATGCTGCGCATTTGCGGCCGCAGGATTCCCTGTGTGATGTGATCGCGATGCGCATGCGCGGCCATATTGTTTACATTGTTAGGAATGACGGCGTAATGTACGCCACTCCGTTCATTGGGCTGTTCCCTTCTGGAACGCACGGCTGTGCTGCGCATGCGCGCACTCACGGCCAAGTTGTTTTCCGTCTCTAGGAATAACAGCGTCATTACGTAATTGCGTTCACCTAGCTGGTTTACTCTACTATTGCGGTGGAACGCATGACTGAGCTGCACATGTGCGGACAGACGAGGGCAGTTTATACTTCCTATCTTATATATTAAGCACCTTTAGTGCGCATGCGGGGCTTGATTTGCTATTTCTGACAGCTGCTGCATGTGTCACGCTGTCCTATCTGGGGGCAGCGTGACCCAGGATGTTTACTATATACAGTGCCTTGCAAAAGTATTCGGCCCCCTTGAACTTTTCAACATTTTGCCACATTTCAGGCTTCAAACATAAAGATATAAAATTTGAATTTTTTGTGAAGAATCACCAACAAGTGGGACACAATTGTGAAGTGGAACGAAATCTATTGGATATTTTAAACTTTTTTAGCAAATAAAAAACTGAAAAGTGGTGCGTGCAAAATTATTCGGCCCCTTTACTTTCAGTGCCTCAAACTCACTCCAGAAGTTCAGCGAGGATCTCTGAATGATCCAATGTTGTCCTAAATGACTGATGGTGATAAATAGAATCCACCTGTGTGTAATCAAGTCTCTGTATAAATGCACCTGCTCTGTGATAGTCTCAGGGTTCTGTTGAAAGCGCAGAGAGCATCATGAAGACCAAGGAATACACCAGGCAGGTCCGTAATACTGTTGTGGAGAAGTTTAAAGCCGGATTTGGATACAAAAAGATTTCCCAAGCTTTAAACATCCCAAGGAGCACTGTGCAAGCGATCATTTTGAAATGGAAGGAGTATCAGACCACTGCAAATCTACCAAAACCTGGCTGTCCCTCTAAACTTTCAGCTCAGACAAGGAGAAGACTGATCAGAGATGCAGCCAAGAGGCCCATGATCACTCTGGATGAACTGCAGAGAACTACAGCTGAGGTGGGAGAGTCTGTCCATAGGACAACAATCAGTCGTACACTGCACAAATCTGGCCTTTATGGAAGAGTGGCAAGAAGAAAGCCATTTCTCAAAGATAGCCATAAAAAGTCTCGTCTAAAGTTTGCCACAAGCCATCTGGGAGACACACCAAACATGTGGAAGAAGGTGCTCTGGTCCGATGAAACCAAAATCGAACTTTTTGGCCACAATGCAAAACGATATGTTTGGCGTAAAAGCAACACAGCTCATCACCCTCAACACACCATCTCCATTGTCAAACATGGTGGTGGCAGCATCATGGTTTGGGCCTGCTTTTCTTCAGCAGGGACAGGGAAGATGGTTAAAATTGAGGGGAAGATGGATGCAGCCAAATACAGGACCATTCTGGATGAAAACCTGTTGGAGTCTGCAAAAGACCTGAAACTGGGACGGAGATTTATCTTCCAACAAGACAATGATCCCAAACATACAGCAAAATCTACAAAGGAATGGTTCACAAATAAACGTATCCAGGTGTTAGAATGGCCAAGTCAAAGTCCAGACCTGAATCCAATCGAGAATCTGTGGAAAGAGCTGAAAACTGCTGTTCACAAACGCTCTCCATCCAACCTCACTGAGCTCGAGCTGTTTTGCAAGGAAGAATGGGCAAGAGTTTCAGTCTCTCAATGTGCAAAACTGATAGAGACATACCCCAAGCGACTTGCAGCTGTAAGCGCAGCAAAAGGTGGCTCTACAAAGTATTAACGCAAGGGGGCCGAATAATTTTGCACGCCCCACTTTTCATTTTTTTATTAGTTAAAAAAGTTTCAACAATCCAAAAGATTTCGTTCCACTTCACAACTGTGTCCCACTTGTTGGTGATTCTTCAAAAAAATAAAAATTTTATATCTTTATGTTTGAAGCCTGAAATGTGGCAAAAGGTTGAAAAGTTCAAGGGGGCCGAATACTTTCGCAAGGCACTGTATGTGGGTGCACTTGCATCATTGGCCACGCCTCTGATGATAACCACATAGGATGAAACATGTCAGGCTGGCTGATGCAAGCACGCTTTTGAACCGTGGACTATCCTTTCCATTTTTTGTGATGATGTTCTATTTGACTCCTGTAAGTAGACTACAATAAAAATGTGTGTTTTATCTTTACGGGCTTCACTATTGTTACTTTCTCTTTATTGGGTACCATGATGTTAATTGCACTATTCACTCATCGTCCCATGTGAATTTTGATTTCCTGGTGATACGTGACAACTTTATCTGTCCATTTATGATGGAGTGTGCCAACTGGATGTACTGATTGAGCCTTTGTATTACATGCATACTTCGCTTATTTTTTATATCCCTCTGGTAAGCAGATCGACAAGCACCTGGGTGTGGTGTGCTTTACTCTTGCACACGGAAGTTTTGGTGGAGGTTTCATCTCATCTCTGCTCTTCATTGATTTATATGGACTATTATATTTTATTCAGGGCTGCATTTATGATTTTTTGTACTTGTGTTTGATGAATCAACAAACTATGCTGGCTGCTTATTATATTTATCAATATTTTAGTTAGCGCTGATATTTGGTTACCATTTTAACAGAAAAGTTTTACTGAACACATTGTCATGATAAAATTGGACTGTTCACGATTATTATGTGGTTCAAAATTAACATCCCTCTCAAGCAAAGAGACACCGTACTGGTGACCCCACAATAGGGATAAAACTTTTCACGGAAGAGAGTTTAACAAGACTTGTGGCCACTCATTAAAATTAGAAGAAAAGAGGTTTAACCTCAAACTACTTAGAGGGTTCTTTACTGTACGAGCGGCGAGCATGTGGAATTCCCTTCTACAGGCGGTGGTCTCAGCGGGGAACATCGATAGTTTCAAGAAACTATAAGATAAGCACCTGAACGACCGCAACATACAGGGATATACAGTGTAATACTGACATATAATAACACATAGGTTGGACTTGATGGACTTGTCTTTTTTCATCCTCACCTACTATGTAACATCTGAAGACACAGATACTGTAGCTGCCATTGCGGACTTTTTTTTTTAAAGTGGGCTTAGTGTCAAATATATTTTCATGTTAAGTGCATGCATGCTAAGTAGTCCCCCTGAGAACCATGCATGAGCTCCAGGGTTCCTCACGTCAGCCTCTACATTATCATAGGGCACGGTAGTGACGTCAATGTCATTAGGAGGAACCACTGAGGGCATAGAGTACACAGGAGATAGACACTACTAGAAGTGTTTCTGCACAGGACTTTAGTGGACCATTATTCTTGAATAAAACAGTGTTGACTATAACAGCCTTCACTCTTTTAGGAAGGGTTTCCACAAGATCTTTGAGCTTATGCATATTTTTGCGCTTATTCAGCCGAAATAGCATTCATTAGGTCAGGTATTGCATGTTGGACTGGCTCACAAGCACCATTCCAATTCATTACAAAGATGTTTAAAAAGTGGAGTTTAAGATTCTGTGCAGGCCATCTGAGTTCCTGTAAAATAACCATCATTATGTAGCTTCCTTAAAGGACAGGGGCACAGCCATGCTGAAAAGGGAAAAGGGACTTAAGCAAAGTGAAATACAAAGAACTAAAAACAGTTTTCATGGGACTTTAAATGAGCTACAACATTTGCATAAAAAGATTTATTGAGCAATAGATGAAAATGCAATACATCTATTCAGAGGGCAGGGACAGTTAACCCTTAGCACCACATCCCTATTAGATAGGAAAAAGAAAGAAGGGGGTTGGGGTAAGGTTACCCCTGGGACTTTTAAGGTGCTTATTAATGTTAAATTGGATCAATGCAATAGATCAAAAAATAAAAATAATGTATGCAAAATGCCAAACTGTCTAAAATTAATCTTTTAATTCAAAATCTTTAAAAATTACAAGTATCACCAAGACATCTAAAAACAAGCAAACTTTCTTTCAATCTGAGTCAGTCAATAGTGAATAGGATATTTAAATAAACCACTTTATGGATACCACTCTCAACATGTTTCGCTCAACTCATGAGCTTCATCAGGAGTTTTTTGGTGCAAGTGTGGCATACAAGCCCAATTAAGTTTGAAGAAAAATAGTAGACAACTAGATTGTAGATATAAACAGAGTTTAGTGGTTCAAAATCACAGGTACATTGGATGCGTCTCACCCGCCTAGGACCTCCCAAACCATTTTGGTCCACAGAGGGGCCAAAGTGTAGAGTAAGATAGCTGAAAGCTTTGGGTTGAATCAAGGAGTAATTGTTTAGGGCTGATATAGCCTTATAAACAAAATCGAAGAAGAGCTATGCTCAAGTATCTCCACTAGGTGGCACTCCAAACTGGCAACCCTTATATGTCAGACAAGGAGATCCATGTTCAGACAGCCCCAATAAGCTGAATGATGAGGTGGATGTGTACGGAGGGGGAGAAAGGCATACACCTTCCCTTGCAGCCTCAGAGCCACTGTCAGAGGAGTCTGACTGCAGGAACTTCAGCAGGCTGCAGGAACTTCAGCAGGATAACAAGGGGGTGGCCAATAAATATCTAGATGATACCTAGATATGTTTAAATGTAAAATTATATGTTGGACTGGAGGCATACCTTTTTTTTCTATTTTCTTTTTAATTGACTTTTAAAAGGTGCATAAAAAAAAAAAATACAAATATGCCAAGAGAGTAACAGCACTAACTGCTCACACAGGAACCTGCTGCCATGAACAAACCCCCCTGTTATTATACTCCATCTCCTCCGCTCGTGCAATACCATCCCCACCTCACCCATCAGAGATAGCATATACCATAGTAAAAGACAATATCCTCCTAGCCCTACCACTGTAATGAGTTCACCCAAAATATATCAATCTCAGCCCCAGACAGGATAAAAATATTGTATAATTGTCGGAGACAAGAGCAAGAAATGTATTACTCAGTCCTAGGAATATTCATAATACACCATCAAAATCTAAGGCTCACGTGTCAGAGCAGGCCAACCCTTCCCACAGACAGACAAACCCTTGCAAAGTTTTTTGGTATACACCTGTTTAAGTACGGGGTTGTATACAATGCTAAGGTGGACTTTACCAATCCCTTGCAAAACTATCGAGGGAGCCTTCGTTTTTTGTTTTTTTCAGTGTAATATAGTAGGGTTCCATGTGCCGCTGTTGTAGCCATCCCCTATACTGGGTTCAGTAGACAAACTGGCATGGACAATGGGACTGGGAGAGTCGTGACCCTCTCTCTTTGGGTAACCCCAGTCCAAAATTGTTGGATCAATGTGAAAAGACATGGGAAAAATCTGCGGGGGGGAAATGTACAATGCCAGCATTCTGCACTGGTAAATATTCTGGAAACCTTTAACCTTTAATATATGTTTAAAAAAAACTGCTTATGAAACAACTCCTCAGTCTCTGCTGAGATGTTTTTTTCCCTATAATTATTCAAGCTTTAATGTGGCAGAGAAGATAATGATGATTGCTCTCTGGGTTGCTACAAAGGGCAGATACCCTGATCAGCTGCACAATGTTTTATTCTTCACATAGGCTCAAATAATTATCCCAACATCAATATTTCTTTGAATGAGAAAATGAATTAAATTTCACAAAATATATAATCAACATGAGAGGCTGTCGGTTCCTGGAACTGTACATGCAGCACACTATATTTAGAAGATCTAAAGAGAATGATAACAACACACCACATAAATAATGTGTTCAGATGTTTTCTAGTGCATAGGTTCTTCTTTTTAACAGCTTCCCATTGACCACTTCTTATAAGCCTTAACCCTGAAAACAAATTGCACCCTCTCATGGCTGAACATCACTGTCCGATTAGGATAGCAGCACTGGGATGCAGATTGCACTTCCTTGCACTTTTGTAAAGATACGGCTAAAGGCAAGAAGAGACCTATACCACCCACAGAGGGCTCTAGACTAAACCATAACTTTTTTTTAATAGGTATGGATTAATGGCTGCCCATGAACAAGTTAAACATTAAGATTTATTTATTTTTTTAACAAATATTTTATTACTTTTTTCAAGTTACAGATGAAGCAGCACAATGGAACATTATTCCATTGTACTGTGATTCAACATAGGATAATTAAACGATATGTCTCGAGAGCTGCACCTACTGAACAAACAGAATAAAGGAAATGCAGCTTGAAATTAGTAGTACAATGTAATACATACAGTATTGAGTATATAAACAGAAAATAATTGGGTAGACATCCCAGCATGCTGCCCAGTATTACCTCCATATACCATTTGGGATGCTGGAAGGGTTAACACCACTTTTGTGAAAAATATAGCAAATTGAAAAAAAAAAACGTATATATATATATATATATATATATATATATATATATATATACATATATATATATATATGCCAATGCTGACAGCATGAAATGGGAAGGGGTTTTCTTTGTTAAGTAACACCCTTTTATAATCAACTGTCTGCTGGATACCTTCCTAATGGATAATTAGACTCACATGTAGTTGAATTCTTGGTAATTAGGATTTTGTTGTCTAAAATGTAGCTTTGCTTCTAAGGCCCCTTTCACACGATCGGACCGCTCAGGTCCGCCTGTCAGTTTTGACAGCGGACCTGAACGGGCGCTCCATGTTAGCCTATGGAGCGACGGATGTCAGCGGAGACATGTCCGCTGACATCCGACCCCATCCGATCCGCTAAAAGCAGACGGATGGCCCTACGTCCAGGTCTGTCGCTGGGGGATCGGATGAGATCTGATGAAAACGGACATGCTGTCCGTTTTCGTCCGATCCCTCCATAGGCAGCAGCGGCGCCTGACAAGCCCCTCCCCGCTCAGTGAGCAGAAAGGGACCTGTCATCCGCCAGCTCAGCGGAGATCAACGGAGAGATCTCCCGCTAAACCGGCGGACCAAGGCGGACTCTGTGGAAACAGAGTCTGCCTCGTGTGAATGAGGGCTTAGACCAAGACTACATTTTCTAGGAAAAAACACTTATTTGTGTGTGCAAATTAACAAATCTTGGTTGCAATCAATGGTACGCATTTGTGGGACTATTCTGTAGCATAGTGTCCCATAAAAAATGTTCATTCGGAAAGGAAAGTGAAGGTTTTCTGACAAATCTGTTGGGGTGTACTCATTTATGCTGAGCACTCGATCGATCTATCTATCTATCTACATACACACACACACATATACACAGTATCTCACAAAAGTGAGTACATCCCTCACATTTTTGTAAATATTTTATATCTTTTCATGTGACAACACTGAAGAAATGACACTTTGATACAATGTAAAGTAGTGAGTGTACAGCTTGTATAACAGTGTAAATTTGCTGTCCCCTTAAAATAACTCAACACACAGCCATTAATGTCTAAACCAATGGCAACAAAAGTAAGTACATACCTAAGCAAAAAATATCCTAATTAGGCCCAAAGTGTCAATATTTTGTGTGGCCACAATTATTTATCAGCACTGCCTTAACCCTCTTGGGCATGGAGTTCACCAGAGCTTCACAGATTGCCACTGGAGTCCTCTTCCACTCCTCCATGACGACTTCAGGAAGCTGGTGGATGTTAGAGACCTTGCCCTCCTCCACCTTCCATTTGAGGATGTCCCACAGATGCTCAATAGGGTTTAGGTCTGGAGACATGCTTGGCCAGTCCATCACCTTTACCCTCAGCTTCTTTAGCAAGGCAGTATCGTTATGTTGGAATACCGCCCTGTGGCCCAGTCTCCGAAGGGTGGGGATCATGCTCTGCTTCAGTATGTCACAGTAAATGTTGGCGTTCATTGTTCCCTCAATGAACTGTAGCTCCCCAGTGCTGGCAGCACTCATGCAGCCCCAGACCATGACACTCCCACCACCACGCTTGACTGTAGGCAAGACACACTTGTCTTTGTACTCCTCACCTGGTTGCCGCCACACACACTTGACACCATCTGAACCAAATGAGTTTATCTTGGTCTTACCTTGGATTACTGGAACCACAGGACATGGTTCCAGTAATCCATGTCCTTAGTCTGCTTGTCTTCAGCAAACTGTTTGTGGGCTTTCTTGTGCATTGTCTTTAGAAGAGGAAGTATGTGGCGTATGGTCTGAGCACTGACAGGCTGACCCCCCACCACTTCAACCTCTGCAGCAATGCTGGCAGCACTCATACGTCTATTTCCCAAAGACAACCTCTGGCTATGACGCTGAGCACGTGCACGCAACTGCTTTGGTCAACCATGGCGAGGCCTGTTCTGAGTGGAACCTGTCCTGTTAAACCGCTGTATGGTCTCGGCTACCGTGCTGCAGCTAAGTTTCAGGGTCTTGGCAATCTTCTTATAGCCTAGGCCATCTTTATGTAGAGCAACAATTATTTTTTTCCGATCCTCAGAGAGTTCTTTACCATGAAGTGCGATGTTAAACTTCCAGTGACCAGTATGAGAGAGTGAGAGCAATAACACCAAATTTAACACACTTGCTCCCCATTCACACCTGAGACCTTGTAACACTAACGAGTCACGTGACACCGGGGGAAGGAAAATGGCTAATTGGGCCCAATTTGGACATTTTCACTTAGGGGGGTACTCACTTTTGTTGCCAGCGGTTTAGACATTAATGGCTGTGTTGAGTTATTTTGAGGGTACAGCAAATTTACACCGTTATACAAGCTGTACACTCACTACAAATTATCATTTCTTCAGTGTTGTCACATGAAAAGATATAATAAAATATTTACAAAAATTTGAGGGGTGTACTCACTTTCGTGAGATACTGTATATATACACACACACACACACATATATATATAGGTCTATATCTATATATCTCATATACAATTGCTACACAAGCAATATTCTAATTGAATGTAATTAAAAATTACCTTTCCTTTATAATTTGCAGCTGCTGTAGTTTTCTGTAAAATGCAATGTAATATGGCAACCTAGAGGGATTCTGTACACAGCTGATATACAGAACTTCCCCAGAAATGTAATTTCCTGCTTGTGTGATTGGCTCACTAACTTTTGTCAGAAGTCTGCATTAAGATGCAAGTAAAATTTTAGGCATTCTCTGCAATAGGAATGATATTTTTGGTGAAATAATCCATAAAGGTATGCAGACACTGCATCTTTCCTCATTAGAACGCTAAGTGCATCAGCTGACTCTATTGGACACATACACTCCCATTCAAGAATCAGTATTTCTTATGTCCCTTTTCACACTTGTGCGACCTGAAAGTCGTGAGATTTTGCCACGATTTTGATGCGACTTGAAGCAATGCCTGTGTAATCTTGAGGTCTATGGACCTCAAGTCGCACCAAATTCATACAAAGGTAGTACAAGAACTACTTTGAATTTGCACAGATATGAATGGTACTCATGGAAATCATGGGATACGACTTGTCATGCGACTTTGCAGTCCCAAATAGCAGGATAAGTAGTACAAGTGTGAAAGGGGCCTAAAAGTCGAAACAGATAGGACTTTGCTGCAATGTTTGTTAAAATCTTTGCAATGTCCATGGATCACACAGAAGAGATTATTTTCCCTTTTTCTGAGAAAAAAACAATCTTTAATCTTTCCACGCCGACGCCTCCCGGCCCTTTAAGAGGTTTATGAGGCCGGGGGCAAGGTTTAAGAGCAGGTGACTGGCTGTTCACGCAATTCACAGCAATTCACGCAAATATGCGGCCCCTTGGCACCAAGAACCAGGCGCAGAGAGGCAGTATATTTGCCTGCAGCCAGCGCCAAGGGGTTAACTATGTCAACAATTTCTCAGTCAGTATATGCAAAGGGTCTTCCATTGGACAAAAATGTTTTCAATAAAAAGTATCATCCATTCTATACATGTTTCAAGAAGCTCTCTCCACATTAGAATCTGGTTGATTTAGAAGACAGCCATTAGACCACTACTTTTCTCTGGATTGTTAGTTTCCGGGGTCCACTGTATTGTAGCAGTAGCATGTTGTACTGCATTAATGAACTCCCATTTTCCCAGAAAAGCAAGGCATAAGGGCAATTCCATAGGTCATTTAATAATCTTGCACAGTTATGTGCAAGAGAGGAAGGGGGCCCCCCAACTGTCTGATTACTTGCAAATGAGCAATGGAGTTACAGTTTAGCTGATATAATGTAAAGGGGAGATTCACCATAAGTATCCACAGATAAGTTATATGAGCCTTAGGCAGGCCATACACGGTTCGATTCTCGGCCAGTTCAGCAGGAAACGGACGAGATTTGAACCATGTATCGGCAGGCTGAATGTACCAAGTTGATCGATCAATCAGCTTGGGCACACCCAGCATGCCAGGCAATACCTGTGATTATTGCTAACAATAATCACTGTCTTCTCCTGGCGGGGAGGGCTTTCCCCGTCCTCCCACCAGGAGAAGACGATGGACCGGCAGGAGTGATTTCCACATCAACACTGTCTGTGTTGATGGGGGAATCAAGCAAATTGGGTTGTGGTTGCAGGAAAGAAATGCTGGCTATGGCCGGCCTTAGCCAGAAGCAACTAACCTTTTATCAATGAAGAGTGGTTATTTGACCAAGACAGCAGCAGGATCACATATTCATCAATATTTGTTCTATATTCCAAGAAAGACCCAAACTCTTCCAAAATTGTTTTGATCTGTGGTGCATCCACCTCAACATTGGATGTGAACGGTAAAAGGATTTCCACAAGAAAGTGCTCAAAACTCCTACCTGCCCTCTTGAATACCATGGATTTGTGACATATTTAAAAAGTATCTGAATAGAGGCTTAATAGAGAGATTAAGATAGACCAGACCCACATCCAATCGCTGTCCAAGTCTTGCCACCATCTCAACCTCCCAAACATCTCCAAAACATCCCCCTTCTTATCCAACAACATCACACCCTTTTTATTCACTCTCTGGTTATCTCTCACTTCAACTATTTCAAATCCCTCTTCATTAGCTTACCTATAGATAGGTTATTTCGCCTTCAGTCAATCATGAATGCTGCCGCCAGACCAATCCACCTTACCAATCATTCAGTGTCTGCTACCCCTCTCTGCTGATCTCTCCATTGGATTCCACTCACTCAACAAAAAAAAAAATTCAAAATACTAACAACTTACAAAACCCTCCATAACTCTGCCCCCAGCTACATCGCTAACCTTGCCTTACAATACCAACCAAACTGTTCTCTCCGGTCCTCCCAAGATCTCCTGCTCTCTAGCTCCTTGTCACATCCTCGTATGTTGCCTCCAGAGAGAATCAAGTGATACAAAAGGTAATAACTGTGGGGATGAACTTATGAAGTAAGAGTGCATTTTGTTTGTTAGAAGCTGGATAGGCTTCTCTCCAGAGCCTCTCCCAACCTCTGGAACTCCTTACCCCAATATGTCCAACTATCTCCCACTCTATCTACCTTTAGGCAATTCATGAAAACCCACCTCTGCAGAGAAGCCTATCCAGCTTCTAACAAACAAAATGTACTTTTACTTTCTCCATAAGCTTATCCCCACAGTTAATCATTTTTGTATGACTTGATCCACCCTCTCAGATTGTAAGCTCTAACGAGCAAGGCCATCTGATTCATCTAGTATTGAATTGTATTGTACAGTCTGCCTTCATTTTGCAAAGCGCTGTGCAAACTGTTGGTGCCATATAAATTCTACATAATAATAAAATAAAGCATTCAAACATGGATGAATGGGGGAGTTTGATTTGAATAGTGAAAATGAATTAAATAGTGTTATCAGTTTGTGGTGCTCAGGTACAGTTTAGTTCCTCTTTAAAGCATAAGGGGGGGGGGGGCAGGGAGCAAACCTGGTGCGTGATCTTATGTTGCTCTATGTGTGTAGACCGTTAGCAAGGAGTATGCACTCTTGCAGATGGTGAGGCTGACATGGTATGTAGAAACTGAAGGAAAACCACTCAATATTCCATATGGTCCAAGGCAGTGAATAGCCACCTATGTTGTACATTGCAAAAGACTATTTCAGCATCTAGTGTTATAATGTCCAATTCCTGCTTCAGATTTGCCCTGCATTGCTACAGAACCATTAAGACTTTGTATGTTAGTGATTGTGGCTCTTCCCTGTGTAAAGCCTACATGCGTAGGCTGCACTAAGGATGGCATCAACAGGGCAAGCCTGTACGCTAATCGTTTGGACCATATTTTTTACATCAATGTTGCCAAGGGAGACTAGTCAATTTAATCTCAGTTTAATGCCATCATTATCTGCTGGCAAAAAAGTCCCCTCTTCCATATATTACTATAAACTGCCTGCAGTGAGCCTCTGGAGCCTTCCCTCCCATTAGATCAGATATAATTCCACTCACTTGAGTCATTTATAGCTTCCAAATGAGCATCCTGTAGTTTTAGGAGCTGTAGACCCTCAAGGAACCAACATCCTCTTTCATTATTCCTCAGCATTCCGTTGTTTGAGCATAGGGAGTGCTAATATTGACCTAAGACTGTGTTTGTTTGTTTAAAGGTCAATAACTGGATGTCCCATAGTGCTGGCAAGTGCTGGTGTAGTTAAGATCGCCAGTAGTTTACTGCACTTGTTTGCAAACGTATGGAACATAAGATCCCACAAGAATTTTATGTGTAATTAGGAGCTATTAAAGAGACACTGTCATCTTGCCCATGCAGGATAAAATGACAGTATCACAACAAAAACCACCCCCTTCAACCTTAACCTCCCTGGCGGTATGATTATTTCGGATTTTAGGTGCTGAAAGCGGTACAATTATTTTGCATGGAAATTTGGTGTTTTATATTGTAGGCCTGTAATTCTTAACAATAACACACTTAAATCTGTCCAAACAAGAGTCTAGTAGATATCCCGGGTATGATGAAGTTTGAAACACAAAAACATAAATTATAATATAATAAATAAATATAAATAATTTTAAAAAATAATAATATAATAATAATAAAATAAATTTCCCCACGATTCACTATCGCTCAATTCTGCAAGTGTTCTAATTTACTATCGCTATTCTCGAGCTGATCTAAAACCACTTTTGACGTAAAGCGACACTTTTTGGTTGCTATGGACAATCTCCAGTTTCCAGGCAGAAAGAACAGTATATATAATATAAAACTGCATGCAGGGCATGGTCCAAAGCACTGGGGACAAAAGGGATGTGAAATGATTTCATACAGTACTGTAATCTGTAAGATTACAGTACTGTATGTGTTATGGTTTTTACCTTTTTTTGAATTTGCCGCCAGGCTCCGCCCCCGTGCGTCGCGCCGCTAGCAGGGAACGGAGCCTGGCACAGAGAGCCTCTAGAGAGATGACAGAGCCCACGGACACTGCGGGGGGACATCGCAGGATCCTGGGGACAAGGTAAGTAACGCCACACCAGGATCCTGAGATGCAATCCTGAGTGTGGCTCGGGGTTACCGCTAATGGGACTGAAACTTAACCCCGAGCCACACTCGGGATTACCGTCAGGGAGGCTACACTCACCTTGTTGGTGATTGTTCGGTGTTCCTTGCTGCTCCACAGCCAGCAAGAATGTGACCTACTCCTCTGTTACAGTACCCAGGCCTAGCAGCCAATTGCTAGGTTCAAACACTGTCATGATGATCTAGAAGTTACATCATTACTCTACTGGTTCATCAACATAGCCAAATTTAGCAACAGCTGCAGAAGAAAAAGGAGCAATGAAGGCTTCTCAGAGGCAAGGTGAATATGTTATGGGGGAGGGGGGGGGGATTGTAAGGGATGCCCTTCACAAAGACACTGTAGCTTTACCCTGCTTGGGCAAGATAAAAATGTCCCTTTAACTAAGGCACTGTACAGAGAAAACTTGAATGAGATGTTTCACTGCCAAAAGATGAATTCTGTTTGGTTGCTGTAAGTTTCTGTATTTCAATCAATCAACTGGGTACATTTAGCCTTAATGGTTAGAATCTTGGTCGATTCCTGCTAAACAAGCTAAAATTCAAACAGTGTATGGCCGGCCTAAGCAGCAGACTAGATTATATCTATATACCAAATGAGATATAAAGCTGTGCCTGAGAAATGCATAGACCCTAGCTAAACAGAAGATTGATGTTCATGTATAAAACCTAAAGGAGTAAGTGTGTCTAATCCATGGCAACCTGTTAAGAGAGGCGATTTCTCCACATCAGATGGCAAAAGTAAGTAAAACCACAACCTGGTCGCCACATGATTTCCTGCATATGTTATAAACTAGAGCCTTTGCCATCAACTGACAAAATGATACAATAATTTTTACAGGGATTCCACAGTGATGTCATCTATAAGAAAAATGTAATCTCACCTAGCCTCGGGCAACAGGAAGGCGTATTCATGGGGGGATGTGGTCTCCGGAAAGTTGGAAAGAATGGCAAGGCGATGAGGAAGCAGATCAGAGCCGTGGAAGGTGAACAGAAGATCCAAGGCTTGCACATTACTTCCCTGCAACAACAAAACAGAAAAACTGTTAGCAAACTGACACTTGTTTGACTGAGCCCCAATGTAGTCATACAATGAATAATACCTGAACAAAGATGGCACTGTTTTTCCGGACAAAGAACAGACATAGGGCTTGTCAGGAGGAGTATATGTAAGATAAATACCGGTGTTATGCTCACATATTTACATGCATAAAAAAAATAAATGAAGCTAGGTCAAATATTAAGTCTCTGATGAAGCCACGTGATAGTGGTGTAAGTGCGCCACACTTTTCAGATATTTATTTGTAAAAAAAAATTGAAAACCATTTATCATTTTTCTTCCACTTCACAATTATGTGCCACTTTGTGTTGGTCCATCACATAAAATCCCAATAAAATACATTTACGTTTTTGGTTGTAACATGACAAAATGTGGAAAATTTCAAGGGGTATGAATACTTTTTCAAGGCACTGTAAGCTCCTTGGTGTATCGTGCCAAAACTGTATGTCATCAAAATTGAAATTTTTGTTGCAAAGGATACGAGGATGCTCAACATCTGAATTGTATTCTAGTGCAAACTTACGAAAAAATAAAGAGCCAATCACACAAGCAGGAAATTACAGTTTGTTTGTTTTTTGGGAGGGGGGTTCTGTAAACCTTGTAAAGAAAACCTCCAGGTTGCCATTTTGTATTTTACAGTAATGTTAAAGAAGTGCTGCAGATTTAAACAGAAAGTTAACTTTTAAGAATGTTATATTACAATATGGCCTGTGTTGCAATTGTATATGCTAAATTATTTTATTTTTTTTATTTGTAATATTCTTATCACAGAGTTACCCCTTAAAGTTGAATTATAGTCTCTTAAAAATATATATGCTGCAGCACCCAATTGTGAGTACATCTACACTTTCCATTTTTCTTAAGCAGCCTCTAGATGATTCAGGTCTTTTTTGTTCAATCAGCAGGTTGAATGAAGAAACTGTCCAGAAATCCCCCATCCGCACATTCAAGGGAATCACTCTTGTTTGGGATACTTCTCTGCTATCAGAATAAACTGAGCAGTGCCAGTGGCTGATCAAATGCCATTGATCCAACAGGCTGATTGTAGAGTAGTTGATCAGTGGGTCGACTTCTGTACAACCACTTTCCGCATACATGGATCGACATTTGGCTGGTCACTGCTGATCCAGCTGAATTTCAATCCAGGTATGGCCAGTTTTAATCCCCTTGGAAAGTCTCATAAAGAGCTGTTAAGTCTACCAGATAAATACGTCCATTGCAGCACCAGGTAATGGGATGAATATACTTTTCCTCTACGCCTGAGATCACAGCAGCGTTGTCATCCGCATAAAAGCTACTTGCACTACAGTGGGATGAGACGAAATTGCAGGAGACTTGGATATCAACATTATCACTGCTGATTCACAAGCTTGTCAATTAGAAGCTGGACACATCTAGCCCACTGCTTCCTGGATTGACAGGAGTACCTCTTCTGCTGAAACCCTCCTACTGTGAACTGTAGTGTCTGGGAGGGGAGCATGTCACGTGAGACACAATTGCCGGAGGATTTAGCTCATTTTTCAGAGGTAAAATAAGTCTCTTTTGTACTTTATAAGGCTTGTATGTCCCATAGTAACTGGATTTAGGACCTTCAGTTAAGTTAAGACTTTTCCTGCCTGCCCCACGAAGATATACTGCTGCAGCGTGGCTGCACTGGATCACATACCCGATACATGATCAGAGCTTCTGAGTAGGGGGTGCGTATGTGCCCGCCACCTCGGCTGTGGTGTGATTTGTTACAGCACAAGCTGATCAGCAAGTGATGGCCAATGATTGATCGCCACCACCCGCTGATCAGCTCTGTCATTCAGAGAAGGGTGCTCTGTGTTGTAAACACAGAGCTCTGAACACTGACAGGGGATCTTGCTGTTTTTTTTATTCCCTGCTAAGCAGGGAAAAAACCTGCAAGGTCGCTTAGTAAAAGTGGCACATAACACATAGTAAACATTGTAGGCACACATTTAACCCCTTGATCGCCCCTAGATGTTAACCCCTTTCCAGCTGGTGTCATTAGTACAGTGACAGTGTATAGTATTAGCACTGCTCACTGTATTAGTGTCACTATTGTTGTCAGTGTTAGTTAGTGCACCACCCAGCCTGCATCAGCTAGTGTCAGATTCCCCTCCATACTATCAAAGTCCCACTATAAGTCGCTGATCACCGCCATTACTAGTAAAAAAATAAAAAAATTAAAAAATTATAATTCCAGTATCTATACCAGGTGCTATAACTTTCACACAAACCAAATAATATACAGTTATTGAGAGTATTTTTTTTACCAAAGATATGTAGCAGAATACATAACCTAAATTCATGAAGAAATTAGATTTTTTAAAATCTTTAAATTGGATATGTTTTATAGCAGAAAATAAAAAATATGTTTGTTTTTTTATTTTTCATCTTTTTTTTGGAGTTTAAATCACAAAAAATAAAAAACCCAGTGGTGATCAAATATGTAATTTGCATACAGTGTTGCTTGACCACGCAATTATCAGTTAAAATAGCGCAGTGCCTAATAGCAAAAAGATGCCCTGGGGTCATGAATGGGGTAAAATCTTCCGGACATGAAGTGGTTTGACTGTCAACATAGGAGCCTTTGTATGTACATTAACATAAAACTATTCACACTACACTACAAAGCCATTGACTGTACAGTTCCAAAGGTTAAGGCAAAAGCATAAAACAGCTGCAGTGAAAACAATAACACTCTGCGCCCTTAGATGATAAGCATATTAGCAAAAACAAAGGCAGATGGATAAGAACATTTGTCACTGTGCCCAGGATCATGCGCCTCCACATCTAGTTAGAAAAAGGATTACTTAATTGTGGATTAGTATTGACAGGATCATCTAACTATACAGAGTTCAAAGCACACTGGGCTTTAACGCGGAGTTAACTAACTGCAACAGATTATAAATGATAATGGAGGTGAAAGGCGGCGTGCTTAAAGAGGAATCAATTCCGCCTTTATTGTTCTGACTTTGTAACATTACCCGAGCATATGTTCTTGCTGACAGCACGATATTTTGGTTTCTAAACTTCTTGAAGAAGTCGGCATCGTATCTCCTCTCCGCTGCCTCAGGCCCCCCGAGGATCTCCTGCAGGACGAAAGGAGCAGATGTTAGAGAAATCCTTCGGAACACGGTAATGGAGCGCATTATGAATGGATAATTCAAGACTATTTATCAGATGTTTGGCATGTTCTGCAGCATTAAGGAGCCAGTAAACCTGAAATACATATTTTTTTTATTCTTAAAGGAAACCCGTGCAGACAGAATATGATGGGCTCTCTCCTTCTGAAAATGCTATTTGTCTGGCTGTTATGCTGTTTTAACAGTTTCACCATGTAGCCTAAAATAAGGCTTTTAAAGTCTTTACATACATTGGCCTACACCATGGGAATGGTAATTAGCGCTGCAACAGAGAACTAAAAATGGGCACCTGAGCGTGTTCCTAGTTCTCCAACCTTACAAATAAATTAGTAACGTCACACTTCAAAAATTGGTCTGGCCAATGACCCCTGGTCACAAAGGTTAATACTCTCTGAAGCAGATTAGGGTTCTCTGACTTCACTCTGACTTTTTAATTTGCATGTTTGTCTAGGCCTCAAAAAGTACTAAAGCCAGAAAGAGCAAGACAAATAGTTAATGGAAGGGGGTCACCATTGGCAGCCTCCATATTTCTATCAGACCAGTTTTCCTTTAACCCTTTTACAGCCATGGATATGCTATGTCATGACAATCATAGAGTAAATATAAGCTGATGGCTCCAATGAAAAGGCTAATACAAGCTGATGGCTGGTAAACCAAACTGCACAACAACGATCGGAGCATAATTTGGGGACCATCAATTAGGTTGCACCCTAAATCTGAACTTTGGGCAAATCTTATGCTATATGTATAGAGGTGCTTCCATACTTGTGTAGCGCCCACTTCTAGTTAGGTTGTTAGGCTAAATTTAGTTTTTGGCCTCACTGTAGTCAGTGGAGCAGTAATCTATTGTTTTTGTCCAGTCAGGGTTTTCTAGCTGGGTATCTGATTTCTCCTACCTGCTGCTAGGAGAAGCTTCCAGAATATAGGGCAAGAAGAGTCAAATGTCCAGTATAAATATTTGTCATGCCCCATCCAATCCCTGGAAGGAGGCATCCAGAAGGTGCCTGGGAGATTATAAATGTTCTGGAGGCCTTTTTAGAGTGTTCTTTCTCTGCTAGGTAGGTCCCAGTTCTCCTGAGGCTGCTGCAGCTATACTAAGACAAGAATTTCAGCTTGGGTCTTGGCTGGGGCGAGGGCCTGGTGAACATTACTAATAGATTTTCGCTGTAGGGCACTGTCTTGAAGTCCTGGTCTGGAGAATGAACTTTTTATCTCCCTCACTGAGGAACTACCTAAGGAAGCTGGGTATCAGACAGCTCCAGGACATTGTGAATAAGACCTACTGTGGGACTTTCATGTGTCTTCAGCTATGAGCATTAGTGCTAGAAGTTTGTCCTTCCATTGATTGTACTGCCGTATTCTGAACCCCTCTCCTGTTTCAAGATAAGCAGCAAAAAGTTCTGAAAAGACATCCCCTAGACAGAGCCTGTAATGTTGGTGTGCAACAAACCGTTCTTGTGACTGGCAGCCTCTGTACTAGCAGGGGGCACCTGGGCTTATTCTCAGCAGCCCCTCAAGGAGAGAGCGCTGTACTTCAACACATTTCTTGGTGTTACAGTGCCCTTGTCAGTCAGAAATTCAGCCTTCTTTGTTCTATGAAAAGCCCTCTGTTCCCCTTTTCTCCCATTACCTGATATTTAGAACAGTGAGCGGTGACATGATTATGGACATTGCTCTCTGTAGTAAGTGGGATTGGGAGACTCCTGGTCTAATGCGCCCACTGCGCAGCATACTTAGACTGACAGGCCAGGAGTCTGATCCATCCCACACATGCCCACAGTCCCACCCACATTGCCTCCTTTTAAGACTCTAAATCCCAGGTCATGACAGAATTTGTAGTCTTAGTAGGTTCTGCTAAACACTAAAAGAAAATTATGTCACTTCTTCAGAGATACCTTCTGGAGCCCAGGGGATTGAGAAAGATGCTGTGTAAAGAGATGACTTCTCGTTTTTAAAACTGTGAAGTTTACCAAAATCACATTAACGGTTTTGCTTAACTAACTGTACAAGACTATTGTATAGCTTTAATCACCATCCCGGAGCTCTTCTTTAAAGTGATGAGCCATAAAGAATTTAATTGATCCCCTATTTTCAAATATGGATATTATAATTTTAAAGCATTCAAGTTACAGGATGGATATAACTAGTATTTATCACCTCAAAATAGTTTCCGCTTTTTTATTTTGTAATTTTTATTTTTTCATTTCACAGAATACAATAAAATTTATGGTAAATCAAATACGGCGGCACTGTTCAAATTTGCACTAAAAGAAGTTAAGTTTATTTTTTTTTCTAATATCGATTTCACATACGTTTATCATTTTACTTTAAAGTGGAGGTCCAGGCTAGAACTAACTAAGCTGAAAATTGTTCCCACTCCCTTCTAACACATATACTACCTCTGTACACAAGAATATGGTCTAGGGCAGGGATCTCCAAACTACGGCCTTCCAGCTGTTGAGGAACTGCACGTCCCATAAGGCATTGTAAACCTCTCGCATCCACAGACATGAGTATGCATGATGGGAATTGTAGTCCCTGAACAACTGGAGGGCCATAGTTTGGAGACCCCTGGTCTGGGGAGTCCAAACAAAAATTGTGCCTAAATAAAGAGGTGCCCCCACATTCACATATGGGTAGCGTGTAACCAACATTGCATAATCAACAAAAAGAGAGGAAAGGAAAAGGATTGTACACCCACGTGGCTACTGCCATAAAAAATGTATTTGTATCAAAAAAATATGAATACATTTTTTTTACAGGAGGTAACTATGTGGGTGTACAATCCTTTTCCTTTTCTCTTTTATTGTTGACCTATACTACCTACCCTGCAGAAGGAAGATACTTATACTTACCTATTCAAAGGGAACGCTGGTCATGTGATCAGCTCCCAGAGGCTGGCTTCAGGGAAGAGGAGAGGAAGCCAACAATGGATGAGCCATTCTTATGCCGCGTACACATGGTCGGACTTTCCGGCAGGAAAAGTCCGACGGAATCTTTTCTTCGGACATTTCCGATGGGACTTTTATATTTTCGAAAATTCTGACGGACCTAGAAATAGAACATGTTTCAAATCTTTCCGACGGAATAAATTCCTATCGGGAAAACCGCTCGTCTGTATGCTGTTCCGACAGACCAAAAACGACGCATACTCTGAAGCAAGTACGAGACGGCAGCTATTGGCTAATCGCTATTAAACTTATTTTTTCTAGTCCCGTCGTACGTGTTGTACGTCTCCGCGTTCTAGACGGTCGGACTTTGGTGTGATTGTGTGTAGGCAAGACAGTTTCAGTGGAACTCCGTCGGAACTCAGATGAAAAAACCTTCAGTTTATTCCGACGGAAAAAACGGTCGTGTGTACGCGGCATAACTCTCCAGTCATTTAACCATTGTCGGTGATCTCTTCTCTCTCCATTTTAGTGTGCAGCTAATGTGAACAAACTTTTATTCTCGGTTCACACTAACGCAGTGTGGGAAACGTACGCATTTCCCGCACCACATTCAAATCACAGTGCCCTCGTGATCTGCAGTGGGTGTCAGTGCAATCTTAACAATGTCGAAAATGCAGTGCATTTACCCGCACCGGATCGCATAGTACAAAAGTAACATGCATCCGGTTGCAATACAGTTCCAAAAATGGTGCATGCACAACTTTGGTGCGATTTGAGCCCATTCAAAATTAATGGGCTCAAATTGAACCACAGTGACACGCATGTGAATTGAAAAGGAATGCGTTGTGGTTCCTGTGCAAATCACATGCGGTTCCTAGTGTGAAACGAGGCGATGTATAAATTGCATGGTTTCATTTTTGCTCTATTTCATAACAATCTATAATCGTTCACTGGATTTTTATTTTATTTTTCACGTTTTGATGAATATTGCATTGTTTTTTTTGGCAGGCCCTGATGAAGGGAACACTGTATTCCTTAAAGTAGTTGTATACTTATTTTTTAAACTTTTACCTACAGGTAAGCCTATAATAAGGCTTACCTGTAGGTAAAAAAAATATCTCCTAAACCTGTACGGTTTAGGAGATATTCCCCTCGCAATGAGCCGCTGACTGCAGCGGCGCATGCACACAGGGGATTCTCGGCTGAAAGCCCGGCAGATGCCGGACCTTGCTGGAAAGAAGTCTCCCGCGCACATGCGCGTGAGTGACGACATCGCGGCTCCGGCCACTGACAGCGCCTGAGCTGCGATACCTGGAAGACACACCGAGGGGAAATGTCAGCTCCCTCTGCGTGGACCGGGTGAGATGCCGGCGCCTCGTTCTAAGGTAAGTATCTCATAATGAGCTAGTATGGGGTGCATACCAGCTCATTATGCCTTTTCCCTTACAGGTGTAGGGAAAAAAAAAAAGTCAGCGGGTTTATTACCGCTTTAAGCAATCTGGCTTAACCACGATTATTTTATTATAACTCAATGCCAGCCACTGGTTGCCATTTCTTGACTACTTTGTCAATGTTTCTTACAACCACCTGCACAGGTTGGTACTCAAACCTTTACACACTTTCTCTTTAGCCATAGTACTTGGCGCCACATTTCTTACCTCATAGGTAGACAGACGATCCAGGTATGTCAGCAACTTTAGCCTACAACGGCAGATCTCTTTCTGTTCAAGGGTTAAGCTGTGAGAAAAAATATCTGAAATGAATTACTAAGAACAAAGTATGTTATTTAAAAACATTTGTAGAGTTTATGCGTTTACTTTTAAAATGTCTTGAAACAAATCCCCAGCTATATTTAATTGACGCAATTTAGAATATATGCAAAAAATATTTTATAAATAAAATAGTTTTGCAGACTCTTAAAGCGGCAGAAGATTCTGGCACACAAATCATCCGCAACCATAAAGCCTAAAACGAAATCAAACATTTTCAGTGGAGTTGGGTGTAAAAGAGAATCTACAGTATGTCACAAAGAGCCCTGCTCTTTCAATTAGGCCCTCTTTCCCAGGGTGCTGCATAAACTGTACATATGGAGTAAATAAAGTGTTTTTACATAAATAGCCTTGACGATGTACCCCAGTATGGTACCTAACTCGACCGTCAATTAACTCACATCAGTTGAATAATGCCCAGTGTTTGTGTTAGCAATAAAAAAAAACTAGTGCACTCACTTGTCAAAGTCTACCAGCTGAAGAAGGCTTTCCCTCCTCTGGTTTTCTTTCTCTTTTCTGTGTTGTGCTTCTTTTTCTGGAGAAAGGAAGTCTTCATATGCAACATCATCAATGTCAATGTCTCCTGGTATGATGAATCTGAGAAAAAGTAAAACACACTAGACATAAGTAAAAAAAAAACAAAAGGCACACTAATGCACACAATTCATAATGCATTAAGCTGCTTTGAAAATGAAAGCACATCAGAGAATGTTTGCTTTCACACTCTTTCTCTCCTTGAGCCTACAGAAAGTCATATAGAACAGGCAGAGAAGGGATACAGTTACTTCTCTGACACATTTTGGGTAATGTCTTCTGCAATAAAATACACCTACCTGTATGTGCAGGTCACTGCCGGCATTGTTTCTTTGTGGTGGGTTGACTTACTCTTGCGCATGCACTAGAGTGACATGTTGCTACGCCAGCCACTTAAGATGACCAAAGATCAACACCCATAAGAAAATGCCAGCGAGGGGCGGTGACGGTTGAAGACCACGCAAGTTTAGCTCCGCTTTAAAGCAACCTCCTAATGTATTTAAAATATCCAAATATGATCTTCTCTTTATCTCTTTTCCCTTCTCCATTAACCCCCCCCGCTTTTTATTATATTTATCTAATTATGATTATTTTTTTATTTTTTTTTCCCTTCTTTCGTTCTCTTGCACTCGGCTTCCACCTTTACCGAACCTTGTTTCTCCATAATATGCTTAAGTCTCCTTTGCAGACCCACTGCCCACTACCCACTTGCAGACCGATTGCCTGCACCGCAAGGTCATAATATTAGCTTTCACCCCATAAAACCGCTACGTTAAGCGTTGCACCCATTGTCATTTTCTGCTTTATCACCAAAATACCCCTTGCATGGATAACCAGTTGTTCTGTACTATTAATTCTTTATTATAAATGATTGCATCAGAAAATATCCAAATATTAATAAAAGCAAAAGAAAAGCGCACATACTAACTTTTCCCACTTTCCACACCACTGAATCCCATTTCAATACTTAGGAATAGTAAATTGACACTTTCAGGAGTGTCATTTTCCTTGCCCCCTGCTTCTCACACTGGTTCCTTCTACTAACTTTCGTGGCACTACAGGAGACAGTAATGACAATGAGGTCAACAGGAGGAACCAGTAAAAGCTGCGGTGGACCATGGAAATCAACCATTCCTGAAGTATCTGTTTCCCAGCAGAGTTTGGAGGACCATTGCCCTCGAATGGAGCAGCAATTGCCAGTGGGAAATGTAGGTCTTTTGCAGGATAATACCTTATGGAGATTTAATTACTTGACAGGGCCACTTTAAGATTGGCCTAGTAACATATTAAAAGTTGCCTACAGCCCTCTCTGGTGTCTGTAAATAGGTAAATATGAAGTATTCACAGGCATTCACTCGAATTAACACTATGCAAAATAGATTTTTGTAAGATTTAGTTTTCTAGCCCTAAAAAAAAATATATAAAACACTATACATTACCATTGTGAGACAACAGTACAAGGATATATTGGAGCCAACATTGCTGACCCTTTGAAAATGCTATTTGACTGGCTCTGTTTCTGATCATAGTTCAATAATTTCTGAGTTGCCCAACCCAAACACCATATTGCCTTCAAATGGAACAAAAATGCAAAAACAGTGCTAATATACTACTTACCAAATTACCTAGTAATCGGAATAATCAAAGCCTACATTGGCCTTTAGGCTGGGGTCACACTAGTGCGATCACAGACATTGCATGTGATTCGCACCGCATTGCTGTGCAGATCACATGCATTGTCTGTGCGATGCAAATTCAGCCATACAAACTGTAGGCTGAAATCCCATCGCATTTGCATCAAAATGGTGAAGGACCCTTTTTTTGGACGGTACTGGAAACTGCGATTCGATCTGGGGTGTCATTAACTTTACAGATGTCAGTGTAAACAGCCGGCGACTCAGGTGTGATGCGGAAACCCGCACAGGAATCGCGCTGATTCCCAAATCGCACAAGTGTGAACCGCAACTTAAAGCTTTGGTGCCCAACCTGCAGCCCGGAGGCTTCTGCAAACACAAATCTGTGTTTACCTATTCTCCTTATAGCAATGATTTCTAGCAGTCTAATGTAATATGTCCTTAGTCTATGACTATCTCTTGAAACAAGTCCCCAGTCTCCAACAACTCTCATAGCATGTCCTCTAAAGTCTCCTGCATCATGCCTGCAGTCTCTGGCCATCTCTTTTATCATGCCTGCCATCTCTGACCATCTCTTGTATCATGTCTGCAGACATGATACAAAAGATGGTCAGGGGCTGCAGTCTCTGGCCAACTCTTGTATGATGTCTGCAGTCTCTGACCATCTCTTATATCATATGTCTGCATTCCCTGACCATCTTTGGTATCTTGTCTGCAGTCTCTGACCAACTCTTGTATCATGTCTGCCGGACAATCTCTTGTATCATGGCTGCCATCTCTGGCCATCTCCTGTATCATGCCTGCAGTCTCTGACCAACTTTTGTATCATGTCTTCCATCTACTACTGATCAACTCTTATCAAGTATGCCACCTCTGACCATTTCTTGTATCATGTCTATAGTCTCTGACCACCTCTTATATCATGTCTACAGTCTCTGACCATCTCTTGTATTATGTCCGCAGTCTCTGACAATTTCTTATATCACATCATAAGTCTTTGACTATATCCTGTTGTGTGTCTGCTGCCTCTAATGCCCCGTACACACGGTCGGATTTTCCGATGGACAATGTCCGATCGGAGCGTGTTGTCGGAAATTCCGACCGTGTGTGGGCTCCATCGGACATTTTCCATCGGATTTTCCGACACACAAAGTTGGAGAGCAGGAGATAAAATTTTCCGACAACAAAATCCGTTGTCGGAAATTCCGATCGTGTGTACACAAATCCGAAGGACAAAGTGCCACGCATGCTCAGAATAAATAAAGAGATGAAAGCTATTGGCCACTGCCCCGTTTATAGTCCCGACGTACGTGTTTTACGTCACCGCGTTCAGAACGATCGGATTTTCCGACAACTTTGTGTGACTGTGTGTATGCAAGACAAGTTTGAGCCAACATCCGTCGGAAAAAATCCTAGGATTTTGTTGTCGGAATGTCCGAACAAAGTCCGACCGTGTGTACGCGCTATAACACTGAATATTCACTGAGGTTTATGCACAACCCTTTGGTGATGTTGGGGCCTGCACCGGTGGCCCCCATATAAAGAAAGTTGACCACCACTGCTCTACAGGAACTGACAGCTGAATAACAAGAATGGGTCCCAATGTAAGGATGAGCAGAGGGCTCAATCTCAGCTTAAAGAGAGGTTGAGGTTCTGTGAATAGCTAGTCTGGTATCCTAAGGACTCCACAGGGACATTAATAAACGGTACTTGCCTGCATCAAGAGAGACCTTCACATGAGAAGTATTGTTAAACTATGTTTTAGGCAAGGAGAGGTCCACTTTTTCAGAAGATACATTACAAAGAGGTAGTTTAAACATTTTTTAGATGGAAAACAAATGTTATATAAGCTAGAAATGTCCCTGGTAATATCAGCCTTATTCCAACTGCCAAACCCATTAATTGAAAAACTTTGTTTTTTTTTCTCTCCTTTAAAACTCTCTATAAGTCTGATTTCTGGAGCAAAGAGTCTTGCAGCAAAGAGACAGTTGGCTCCTCCACTTAGACACAGGCTATCTCCACTAAAGCGCAGCTGCATATATTATGCATTAAAGCCCACACTTTAAGTGGTTATCAAAAAGCAACAGGGGAGCGGAGGAGGCACTGAGACGGCATTGGGAAAGTGCCCGCTGTAATGATAATACATTGCTCCGAATCAAAGCGCTCAAGAGACTGTATATTATTACACAACATTTTACTGAAGTGTGCTAATTACCATAACCATCAGATAGGAAAAAGGATAATTAGAATGGGCAAGATTGAAGATTGGTAAATGAATTTACGCATGCATTAACATGTTAAGGAATAAGGCACTTCAGAGCGCTGTCTTAAGCTAGAGATCATTAATCAGAGGATAGGATGCGCGAGTCAACTGTTGCCATTTGTGTACAGATATGCAAATGTGAAAGCGACACCGGCAGCCAAAAGTTCCGCTGTTATCTCTGGAGAGGTGTCACTTGTGGCACACGGCGTGCTTGAAAAATGAAAACATACTCAGGCTTTGTTATTTAAAATCTCCAGCTTACCACAGACCGAAATGAAAGACTCATGTTGTGCTCGTGTTCTGGCATCCACAAAGTGCTAAAGGGGTAGTCTTTTTAAGAATATTTTAGATATAAACTCGAGTAACGATCTTTTTTTTATCAAAGTGTGCTAATGTTTTATTTATATGATATGTTTTTATTTACAGTTTTTAATCAAATATGTACTTGGAACAGCTATATTTACCCTCTTCCCTTGCTAATGCTCTTATCTAATTGCAAGTTTACTAGACTGGGTCTGTCTAATCCAAAGCAAAAAGATATATGCAGTCTTAAATCATGTTAAACGCCCACAAAGCTCTTTGCTGCTAAGCTTTAGCAGCCAAACTGGGATAACACCTACGTTATATTTGTTACATGTTCCCATTCACATAGTATAACTTAAAGTGGTTCTAAAGTCACAAGTTTTTTTTTTTATGTTAATGCAGATAAAAAACCTTTAGGCTGCTTTCACACTGGGGCGGTGGGGGCGTCGGTGGTAAAACAGCGCTATTTTTAGCACTGCTTTACCGTCGTTTTTGCGGCAGTATTCGGCCGCTAGCGGTGCGGTTTTAACCCCTGCTGGCGGCCGAAAAAGGGTTAAAACCGCTCGTATAGCGTGGCTATAGCCGCGCTGCCCCATTGATTTCTATGGGCAGGAGCGGTGAAGGAGCGGTGAATACACTGCTCCTTCACCGCTCCAAAGATGCGGCTTGCAGGAGTTTTTTTCTTCTCCTGTCAGCGCACCGCTTCAGTGTGAAAGCCCTCGGGCTTTCACACTGAACAAACAGCAGCCGCTGTTTTGGGTCGGTTTGCAGGCGGTATTTTTAGCACAATAACGCCTGCAAACCGCCCCAGTGTGAAAGGGCTCTTAGTGTGCAGCAGGCCCCCTAATGCTCACCTGAGCTCCATCTCGATCCAGCAATGATGCACGAGAGTCACGGGTGCCCGGGATGCCCCCTTCTTATTGGCTCCTGCTGTTATCAAAGTCAGTGAGCCAATGAGGAGAGGGGGTGGGGCCGTACTGCGGCTCTGTGTTTGACTGAAAACACTGAGCAGTGGCTCAGCTCAGGTGTCACCATAGCAAACTGCTTGCTGTGGAGGTAGGAGGGAGGGGCCAGGAGCACGGACGAGGGACCTAAGATGAGGGGGATCTGGGCTGTTAATTTTAAATTTTAAAAAAAGAGACTTTAGTATCACTTAAAAAAAATAAAATAAAATGTTAACACTGTACAGATGTACTGTACTGTACAGGGCTAAAAATCTCAAGGCTTGGGTTGTATAATGTATGTTACCCACTTCCCGACCGCCTCATGTCCTGTCAGCAGCAACGTGGTGGATTTTATTTCCCTGCGTAGCAGGGAATAAAATCTATCACATCCCTTAGTAAAAACAGCACACATAGTACACATAAACACTGGTTAGGCACACTGTTAAAGAGAGACAGGGCCTGTAAGTGTTACAGAACTGCAGCAGAGAAACAAAGGTCTTATTCTCTGCCAGACAAGGCTGTAATGTGCAACTCTCAGGACTGGATGGACAGAAATACAAATCCTTTGACAGTTAAACACAGCTCACATATAGTATATACCAATCAGCAATAACTTTATAAACAGCCACCTAATATATAGGTCCCCCTTTTGCGACCAAAACACCCCTGACCTATCAAGTCAGACGCCACTAGACCTCTAAAGGTATGCTGTGGTATTTGGCCCCAAGCCATCAGAAGCAGATCCTTTAAGCCCTGTAATTTGTAAGGTGGGGTGTCCGTGGATCAGATTTGTTTTTCCTGCACACCCCACATATGTTCAATTGGATTGAGATCTGTAGAATTTGTAGGCCAAGTCAACACCTCTAACTCATTGAGAAATATAAAGTGCAGCGCTATAAATAAGACCATCAAAATGATACAAATATGTGTGTACCAAATAGTACAAAGTGCAAATGTGCAAAAGTTAGCTGTGACTGCTATACAATATTCCATATAAAGCCAACATAAGGCGAAGATAAACACATTAAACTGTATTTCCAGTTACATATAAAGTGCAAAATAGTAAAATCAAATAATCGTGCACGTGAAAAAGTTCATAGATGGTTTGAAGTCAGTGAGAGAGATCCCTTGTGGAATATGGAACATGGATCAAATGCTTGACCACGTGAAACCCGTCACCACAGTAAAGTAAGAGACTTACCAGAAAGACAGCGACCACCCTCATTCAGGGGGGATCACAAGCGTTTGTTGGATCTGAGATCCACTGGACGGATGTCCTGAGCGTCACCCACCAGAAGCAAATCTGCCAATGCATGCTTCCAGCTTTCTCCTTCCAATCAGCCTGGCGAAACTTTGATTACGTAAAAGCCACGTACTACAATTCCCGCGATGCTTTGCTCTAGGCATATCATTAACATAAACTTATCATTAGGCAGTTAATGTAGCTTGCTATGGGGGGCACTCGATCTGAGACAAAGCTTCCTGTGTCCATTCAGATACAGATCTGCCGCCCAACCCCACCCCCTTTCTCTCCGCATTGGCTGACTGACTTTGACAGCAGCTGATGCCACTGGCACAGTGCTGCTGTCTCAGCCAATGAGGGGAGTCCCGGCCAGCAGAGTGTCTCGTGCAACATCGCTGGATAGAGAGGGGGCTCAGGTAAGTATTAGGGGAGCTGAGGGGGACTGCTGCACACAGAAGGTTTTTTTATCTGAATGCATAGAATGCATTCAGATAAAAAAAACTTCTGACTTTACAACCACTTGAAGTTTTTGAGAGGAAATTTGCTATGGTGTCCAATCTATTCACAAGTGTATACACTCATAAACGTAACACAGTGCAACCTTATATACCTTCCGCCATCTTCCCCTTTTCCAATGGCAATCATGGCCTCCAGATCTGTTCCCTTCAAGCCAAACATTAACAGTTCCTTGGCGGCATCCACATTTTCAGGAACCCGTTCAAGACATTCGTGTAGAACCCAGGACCGCTTCTTGATCTTACTCTGGAATTAAAAACACAGAAAGTGAACCTTCAGTAATAAATTGCTGTGACGGCAAAGTTGCATTAACCTGTGCCCAGCTCACTGGCTGAACTTTCCTGAGACCAGTTCGCAAGCCATAAGTAGAAAGAAAGGGCACTTAATTGCCACGTTCGTACATATTGAGGAATCACACAGATGCATATATATGATTTTGAAGATTATGTCTGTAATTTGTATTCATTCAATAAATGTTGATTATTTATATTGTTTCCTTCTCCATTGTTTCCTGGCCTATAAAGTCCGGTCTTTGGTAGTACTCCCAGTAGTACCTCCCTCTTTTCCAGTTCGCAAGCCAGTGCCCAGCTCACAAGCCTGCGCTCACTTGTGTCTGGCTCACAAACCTGCACTCACCTGTTCCTAGCTTATTAGCATGCATTTACCCGAGTCAAGCTCACTGGCCTGCACTCACCAGCACCCAGCTGATTAGTGTGAATTAGCTTAAGCCAGGCTCACTGCCTGCACCCACCATTGCCCAGCTCTCTAATCTGCATTTATTTGTGCCCAGTTATCTAGCTTGCAATTACCTGTGTCTAGTTTACAAAACTGCATTCACTAGTGCACAGCTCATTAACATGCATTCATGCCCAGCTCACTAGCCTGCATTCACCTGCATTTACCTCATTGTCCTGCACTCATTTGTTCTCAGCCCTCTAGCCTTTGCTCATCTGTGCTCTGCTTACAAGCCTGCGATCACCTATGCTCAGTTCTCCGGTCTGCACCTATGTTCACCTTAAAAAATGGCACTCACCTGTGCTTACCTTGAAAAAACTTCACCTGCCTATGCTCAGCTTAAAAGCCAGTACTTACCTATACGCAACCTAAATGCCTGCACTGACTTGTGCTCGGCTTAAAACCTGCATTCACCTGTGCCTGCACTCATAGTGCATTACCTATATACCTAGGAGTATTCATTACATACGAAGGCACTGCTTTTTGACTGTGCCCTGCTAATCCTCTTATCTCTCTACAAGTCTACCAGACAGGATAATCAAGTCATTAAAACTATCATGCATGTGTCATTTGCAAATGCAATCATTATTTTCAGCACTGAAATAGCAAGTTTCAGCTGTTTCTGTCAAAATAATGATTGTTCTTGTAAATGACAAGCATTATATGTTAAAGAATTGAGCGCAATGTCTGCCTGATTAAAATCAACAGATGCTAGGCAGGCTCTAATGATGTGAAACACCCACAATATTTCCTCTATGCAGAGACTATGATCTTATTTTTGGAGGCTTTAGGAGCAGCCATTATTTTATTCACTGCAAAAAAAAAAAATAATAATAATAATAATAGTATTGTTTAGGCTAATGCGGACATGGCCCTATGGATTCATGTGAAGAGTGAATTTGAGAATTAGGTCCATTTTAAAAGTCTTGATGCAGTTTGTGTGTCTTTAACACAAATGGCTGCTTCAGCTGTATACAACCAGCACAAACAACAACAAAACGCTACAAAATTCTGGCTCTCCGCAACGGAAAGACCTTCTGGATGATTAATATGAATGACATGTCTCTATAAAATGCACAGACCATATGCCTCAGCCCCTGTGGCTGCACAGTGCGGTGGGGGTTAAAACACTTGATAACACTAATTTATTCTTTATGCAGAGAACTTGTAAACCTATTATTTCTTCCTAGTCGATTTGTATAAGCTAATTATGCCGTCGTCATTAGCCTGTTATAAATAGGAAGAAAGATAATCATAAAGAAAAAATGAATACATTTGCTGAAATTAATTCTGCACAAGGTCAGAAAAAAAAAAATTACCTGAACATCATAAAAAATTTAAATAATAGGTAGGAAACAGAATTAAATGATAATAATATTGTGCAGGGATGTTTTGTGCTTTTTTGTTTCAAAAGGGATTATCAAAATAATCAAAGTTTGCAAGGAAGTACAGCTACACTCATTATGTCATTGACATAATTAGGGTCTTTTGTTGAAGCAGTGAATTGGTTATAAAAAAATATAAACTTGTTTGTAAATTTGTTATCCTAATCTCCTGTTCCAGCGAATCATAAAAATGTATAAATACAAGTGTAAGCATTCCTGTCAGTGTATAAAGCCCATCTATGGTTACCGGAACGCCAGTATTCTATTGGGCAGTTTGGGAGTTCTCAGTCCCGAAAACTTGGTGATGTAATTTCATTTTGTGATATTTTGGAACGGATAGGTTTAAAATTAGTATAAGGCATTTATGTTATATAAGGGGTTAGTTACTGTTCCTGTAACCGCTTAGGGAGGAACTGATATCTCAAATGGGGCTTATGGATAGTTCAGGCATAACATTGCTTGAGAGAGCCATCAGTACAGCACCAGTGCAGTAGCTCCTCTTGTGTCCCTAAGGTAAAATAATAGATATCAGTGAAGCTTTGCAGTCAGAAGGATGAAATTATTTCCCTTTCTTTCCATTGACTATCAATATAGGAGACAGACTTCCTCCCACTGACCATAAATGTAAGTAGCATACTACCCACAGACCATCAATGTAAAGGTGCATTATCTATCCCACTGACCAATAATTTAAGGTGCATTGTTCATCCCACTGACCAACAATTTAAGGGGCATTCTTACCACAGATCATCAATGAAAGGGGCATTCTTTTTCCCTTTTATCACCAATGTAAGGGCCGTTCTTCCCACTGATCACCAATGTAAGGGCCGTTCTTCCCACTGATCACCAATGTAAGGGCCGTTCTTCCCACTGATCACCAATGTAAGGGCCGTTCTTTCCACTGATCACCAATGTAAGGGCCGTTCTTTCCACTGATCACCAATGTAAGGGCCGTTCTTCCCACTGATCACCAATGTAAGGGCCGTTCTTTCCACTGATCACCAATGTAAGGGCCGTTCTTCCCACTGATCACCAATGTAAGGGCCGTTCTTTCCACTGATCACCAATGTAAGGGCCGTTCTTTCCACTGATTACCAATGTAAGGGCCATTCTTTCCAACTGATCACCAATGTAATGGCCATTTTTCCCACTGATCATCAATGAAAAGATTATTCTTTTTTCCCACGGATCACCAATGTAAGCACCATTCTTACCACAGATCTTTGATGAAAGGGTGTTCTCTTTCCCGCTGATCACCAATGTAGGGGCCATTCTTCCCACTGACCACCAATGTAAGGGCCATTCTTCCCACTTACCACCAATGTAAGAGAAATTCTTCCCACTGATCACCAATGTAAAGGAACATTCTTCCCACTTATCACCAATGTAAAGGGACATTCTTCCCACTTATCACCAATGTAAAGGGACATTCTTCCCACTTATCACCAATGTAAAAGGGACATTCTTCCCACTTATCACCAATGTAAAAGGGACATTCTTCCCACTTATCACCAATGTGAAGAGCTATCTTTTTCCCACTGATCACCAATGTAAGCGCCATTATTCCTCCCACTGATCATCAATGAAAGGGCCATTATTCCACCCATAGATCATCAATGAAAGGGCCATTTATTCCTCCCACTGATCATCAATGAAAGGGGCATTCTTTCTACTGACCACAATGTAAGTGGAATTCCCCCTTCCACTCACCACCAACATAAGAGAAATTCTTCAAACTGACCACCAATGTAAGGGGCATTCTTCCTCCCACTTACCACCATCTTAAGAGGCATTCTTTCAACGGACCACAAATATAAGTGGAATTTTCCATCCTACTACCAATGTAAGGAGCATTCTTCCTCCCACTGACCATAAATGTAAATGGTATTCTTCTTGCCATTCACTAATAAAGTAACAGGGTGCTTCTCCCACTGACCACTAAAGTATGGGGGCACAACATCACTGGCCACCAACCTAAGCAGAACTACACTGCCAACATAAGGGGACAGTACATCACTAACAACCAACTTCAGGGGCACCACAGTACTGACCACCAACTTAAGTGGAAACTACTGCACTGAGATTTGTGAATTGATCTGCTTGTTTTTACTAAAGCATTGTAATAAAATACATATTAACTGGTATCATCATAGCACAAGGCCTGTACAAGTGTCCAAGGTATAATGTAGAGATAGGGGGTGCAGAATTTTTTGTTGTTTGTTTGTTTGTTATTCGACTAAAACATTTTTTAAAAAATGGCATTGTATACCCATCCTTTAGGCTAGTGAAAGGAATAAACAAGAGCAAGCAGGATAAATCCTGAGAACAAATAAACAAAAAAGTACATCATGGTGGTTAAGGTCAAGGCAGCCATGCAGAAAGTGAACAAGAGAGTCTCAGGAGCTGTCAACTATATTACTGGAGATGTAAAGATCTCAGAGAGATTTGGACTTTGCTCTACCAAAAATGCCAACAGCCAAGTTCACACTTTTTAAAAGCACCATCAGGGAATCAATGACATATAAAACAATCTTCTTAAAATAAGTAGGAGCATTAGAGTTACAGTAAAGGTCTCTCCAGAGGGGAATCCACCTTTTTTGAAGGAAGAAGGGGGGGTGCATATCAAGATAAAGTGTAAAGCTTCAATGACATGGTATTTCAGCTTTTGCTAAGTCCACCTGGGATGTCAAGAGATTAAAATCGCTCTAATCTCAGCTGCAACTGCAATTCTGTTTCTAACACACAATTCTGTTTATTGAAAGGTTCAACGCTATCCAAAACAAAAAAAAAAAAAAGATATATCTTAATTTATAAATTACATTTTATAAAGTAAATTTCCTCTCAGTTTTCATTAGAACTACCCCCATCAAAATTGTCCCCTTTTATTCTTGTTCCAATGACAACTCAAAAATATTGATTCTGCCCTTAATATCAGTCCCATTGAAAACAATCTCCAGGAAATATAGAGAGAGGAAATTTAACTAACAGTGACACCGACCGTGAAAATAAAACATAAAATAAAACAAAACAAAAGAAAAACCAATAGAGGTTTCAACCCTTCTCTTCTCTGTCCAAAATGAAAAAAAGCTATCTTTTGATATACTTTACCAAAGCAGGGGCAAAAGTAAATGTAAGGTGAAAGGTCACTAGCCCGCAGCAGTCTAAATGTTTTTTTTAATACAGAAATAATCCTAATAATTACCCTGATAGGGGTGTTATGGAGTATAGCTTTGTGTGTACAGCTGTTTATTATACTAAAGATGTCTTCAAGAGGTTCGAATCTCGGGCGGTTCAGCAGGGACTGGCCAAAATTCGAACCATGAGCAAAAACACCACAATAGCTCCATAGGAGGGGCGACTGTGTTGATGGGAGAATTATGCAATTTTCTTTCCTGATTAAAAGCCTAAAACCCTCAACTTGGTATGACCCCAAAGTAAACTCCTATGAAAGTTGCAACACTCTAGCATATGAGCAGCAAAATACAGTAAAAAATCTAATGAGATTTTTATTCACACAGCAACTAATGAAATAATGGACCAGCATTAATGTATTCAAATGTGATTACCCATCTTAACAATTGGAAAATACATTTATATAATTATGAAAAACTGGCGTTATCTAAAAGCATTTAGTCTGCAGCTTGTGTTTGTGGGAAAATTAAAATGTAAAGCACAAAGCAAGCAACAAAGTGACAGCTCACTGGGGTTGATTTACTAAAGGAGTAAAGGATGTTCACTTTGCAAAGTGAATACTAGTATATAAACGGATGTGCTCCCTTTAAATAAAGGATTTAAAAATATGTTGTTTTTATCATTTAGGCTGCTCAGAGTATTGAGTCAAGTTATGTTAATGACATGTGAGATAGTCTCTACTGAATTATACTCTCTGCTGATCATTAGTGACACTCATTGTCAGATAATGTCACAGTATCAAACGTTCGATGACACCTATTAAGAAACAGAAGAGAAAGAAAGAGGGGGCTGTACAGAGGGTTGCCTGGTGCACTTTCACAATAAAGTCATTCTAGCATGACACAGCTGTCAGGATACGTTTTATGGACAGGTTCATACTGGTATTTATAGATTGTCACCTTATTGTAACATTCTAATTCTCTTTCGCTGCCTATGCAAAGTTACATTGAAACGTTGAATATTCTGCTTTACAAAACCCCAGACATACCAAATAGTCCTGGATAGTAGCTATATTAACAGTTGACTTCCTCCATTGTCTCTGGTAGACCAGATCCGTGTCCAGACCATAGGCATGAGCCAAAGACAAAGCTTCTCCATACTCTTCATGATCAATCTACAATGAGAGAAATGTTTGCATCAATTATAAGTTTAATAATTATTTGATGTTCACAACATAGTCCTACTTTAGTACGACAGATAACATAACCAAAGTTTTCTACTAAAAAAAAAAAAATAGTCATTCTACCACAGAAACTGGATTATACAAGACCAGCTAGACCTAGATTTTAATTTTTTTTTTTTTTTTTTTTTTACTGCAGAAACACAAAGAATGTATTAAGTACAAGTGTGGTGTAGCATTCCAACCCAACCACCTCACTTTAGTAATTTCCACGGGTCTGTTATTTTTCCTACTATGTGTTCTCTTTGGCAACGCCTCATTGTGTTTTCTGGTTCAACCTGTTAAGAGATATGACAAATCAGTCTTGGCGTATGCTAAAGCCTCATACACACTACTAGTTTTCAGGTTGGAGCCGCTGTACGAACAATCCGATGTTAGTACAACGATCTCCCCTACAGAGCTTTTGTGTTCTGACATGAGGACAGCCCCCAACCAGAACACTCCGGTCTGTGCTCTGAGAGCACTGATCGGGAGCCGGTCTTCAGACCTTCTTTGGTCATGGCCCTTCAACAGAAACTAAGTCCCCTCTGCCAGAATACTCCGGTCAATGGCTGAGAGCGCTGATTGGGAGACAGTTGGCAGATCTTTTTCAGTTAAGAGATTTAGAAAGAAGCCCACCGAATGACTGGCTATTATCGGACCGGTTGCCATACACTCGACCGAATGTCGGCCGGTTTCTATTGAACCGGCCGGTGCTGGCTGACATTTGGCCCATGTGTACTAGGCTTAAATCTTTTTAATGTCCTTACAACGATTCTATTTTATACCCCAGGTCTTGTATCAGTTGCTTTTGGATAACTACTCTGTCTATGCTAATCCATTGAACAACACTTTGATATGTTGCATAGTCTTTGGCATGGATATTGGTCTTTTCCTTTTATTTGGAAACTGCTGTATACTACTATTGACAACTTTTTTCTTCTCGAATTTTGAAAATTGGCATGTTTTGAAAACAAAATAAAGGAAATACAAAAAAAAAAAAAAAAAAAAAAAATGCAGGTGCTATGGTCATAAACAACCGTTTACCAAAGGAATGACCTATAAATAATATATGAAATTCAGAACATCCTGAGCTGGTGTAAGGTCAACTTAATAAGTATCCTGGTATAAGGCCAAAAAATAAAAACACCACAGAAGGAAATGTTAATGATCACTAACATAAATGATCATAAATGCCACTTTGATAGGATTACTCATCAAAGCAGATTTGCTGTACCTCATATGGTCATTTCAGGAAACTTACCCCATATCAATACCGATAACTCTCCATGAATGACCTACAACAATTTGCAAATATGAAATATTAATTTGGAATTTCTTTCTTTGGAATAAAATATCTCACCTTTCTCTGGTAGAGCTCCTCTGGAGTCGTCGACCTCAGACTCACGAGGCGATACGTTTTAGTGATGGTGCGAGGACGTTTGCGAGGAGGGGCAAAGCGCTCCATCTCTGTGACAAAGTAAAGCCCTTGTTTTATATAAGCAAAGTATCTGGCTTTAGCAGACATCTCCTCATCGCAGTCGGAATCTTCATCCCCATACTCGTCTTCTCCTGTTCTGTTCTCCAAGCGGGACCTTTTAGGGACCAGTTTCACTTCACACTAAAGACAAACACAAATTCTAATATATCACAGCTAAGGACACCTGTCAAAAATTAATAATTATAAATCTGATCACTTTGTCTAAAGCTGGGTACACACTAATGCCGCATACACATGGGCGGACTTTTCGACCGGAATGGTCCGACAAACTTTCCAGCGGACTTCCGACAGACTTTCTAATGAACGGACTTGCCTACACATGATCACACCAAAGTCCGACGGATTCGTACGTGATGACGTACACTGGACTAAAATAAGGAAGTTGATAGCCAGTAGCCAATAGCTGCCCTAGCGTGGGTTTTTGTCCGTCGGACTAGCATACAGACGAGCGGATTTCTGGTATCGGCGGAGTTACAACGTAAAGATTTGTTCCAAATCTAAAGTCTGTCAGATTTGCGACTGGAAAAGTCCACTGAAGGTCCGTTGAAGCCCACACACGATCGGATTGTCCGCCGGATTTGGTCCGTCGGCGTCCGTCAGACCAGTCCGGTCGAAAAGTCTGACCGTGTGTACGCTACATAAAGGAAAATTTGACTAAAGATTATCCAGTTTTCCACAATGTTTCACAGTCAAAACAGAGGATGGTACTAATTGTACAAAAATTCTCCAACGGCAAAGGCATTTTGTTTGACTTATTGTTGTTTATTGTTTCTGATCATGTGCAGTCTTTCATATCTGATTTTTCCCTTTGGAAATTTTAGTTTGGAAAGTGTGAATCAGATGTCTAAAGTTGTGTACACACTATTTGAAAATCGAACGATTGTTCCTCGTACAGATTTTTTCCCCGATTTTCTCATAGTGTGTACCCCACTTAAGGGTCCGTGCACATGTTCCTGATGAATAAATGCCAGATCTTCCAGGCAGAAAGTTCCTGCCCAAAAACGCAAGTATGGTCTGTTTTAGGGTTGCACGGATACTTTTTTTTTTTACCGCCAAATACCGATACTTGCGGTCAAGTACTGGCAGATACCAAGTATCAATACCTTTGTGGTGGAATTTGAGCCCGTACAAAATCAATGGCCTCAGATCGCACTGCAATGAATCGCATGGGATTTGAACAGGAATGCAGTGCAATTCCTGTCCGAATTGCATGTGGTTTCCCGCACCACTCCTTTGTGAACCCAGGCTGAAGTCACTATGAAAAGCTTGGGTTCACACAGGAGAGGTGGGGGAAACCGCATGCGCTTCGGACATGAATCGCACTGCATTCCTGTAAAAATTGCATGTGGTTTGAGCCCATTAGTTTTGTATGGGCTCAAGTTGCAAAGTTGCAGTGCAAAGTTATCAGTTTCAGGTATCAAAGCATTTGCACGAGTACAAATGCTTTGTACCGGCATCGATACCGGTATCGGTGCAACCCCAGTCTGTATAGTGTGCGCGTTTACACGTGTATAAGTGTATACGCACCAAAATATTCTTCTAGGTCCCACAATGCTAAATAACAAAGGTAATCTAAATGCTGCTCTAGTTTGCTGATATTTACACGCTTGTGTGAACAGACCCATTGAAAGCAATGACCTGCATTCAGGTCAGTAAAAGAAAAAAGCCTCAACGCCTAAGAAAAAAGTGGAATTTTTGGCACCCGTCTGCTAGAGTCCTTATAATCCACATAGCAGAACAGTGACCAGGCTTCCTGACTGACAAGAACATAGTGCACACTGCATTGCTGCTTGTGAAGATTTACAAATCACCAGAATTACCATTTCCCCTTAGGCTGGGATCACACATGCTGCGGCTCACAGCAGGGGGTCCAGTGTGTCCCTGTTCAATAATTCAAGTGCGAATCAGGTCTGAATTTTTGCCTGAATTCGCACCTGAATCGGAACCAAAACCTTCATTGAGAGCTGGGCACACTCTTGTCCTGCGAATTGGATGCGAGGAAATCCGCATCCAATTTGCATATATGTGAACCCAGACTTAGGCCTTGACTCTGTGCCATATTATGGCTGAACTCCAGGAAGATATAAAATACACAGATGAATGCAGTTCTGTATTCATTACACACTTTTTAATGCTTTTTTAAGTGCAACTAGTGTTAGTACCCGACTATGACTTGGTATCAGCTTTTTGCAATCCCCTATGCAGCAGAACTGGGAGAAGGAAAAGCAAGTCTAGGAAACAATCAGGTGTGCTACATGCAAACTTGCTTATAAGAGGATAGAGCAGAGGAATGATCCCATCAATCATCTCCTATTCTTTCACTGTCCAGTCAGCAGGTGACAGAGGACACTTTCCTGTTTTTTTATTTTGGTACTTGAAAAACTGACATATCTGGTAATTCTGCCAGAAATCTAGTCATTTCCTTACTTTCAGCAAAACCCAAACAATGTTTTTAGCCCAGTTCTCCTCTGCTGGACTACAGAAGTCGCCTATCCTTTCCAGTGATTAAATACCATCAAAAGAAAGCTCAATTTGTGTGAAAAAAATTATAAAAATTTCACATGGTTACAGTGTAGCATGACCGCGCAATTGTCATTCAAAGTGTGAAAGTGCAGAAAGCTGAAAAAATGGCCTGGGCAGGAAGGGGGTGTAAGTGCCCTGTATTGAGGTGGTTTAAGTCCAACTTTAGCCAACTGGTAACATAAGTTTTACATAATCCACTGCTTCCATATTTATCAGACTTTACATAATACCCCTGTTTGGGGCTAGTTCTTACATTCCATAATGTTGGGGGGGGGGGGGGGTGGAATATAAAAAGTTCAGTGCTATTTAATATATTTATAACAGATGGAATAGGCTTAGGGCAGCCAAGTGCAGATTGTCGACATCAAAAGCCATTTAGTAGGCAGGCTGTGTTGCTCCTTTCAGTAAAAATGGTCATATTTCAAATCTACAGCAAACAACGTTTGTATTTTACCTACACAGACCTTTTAATAAGTTCATTCAAAATTCATTCTCACCTTTTTTTTTAAACAATTTTATATAATGTCATTTTCTGCCCCCACACTTGTCCAAGAAGAGCTATATCTCTATCACAGCCGAGTAAATACTGTACAGCTCTCAGTAAGCAAGTGGCAGCTCTCCTACCGCTACCCCAAATATCATGTGTCTAATCCTACATTAATGACTTGGAAGAAAGGTCTCCAGTGTACAGCTCAATTACTTGTGAAATGCTATGTGTCCCTGATCCGTGACACGGGATAGAAGACTGGTGCTGGGGGGAACATTACAATTTCTATTAAATGTAGAAAACCGCATTTCCGGAAGACGCAGTTATAGAAGCACATGTGGTTTATTGCAGTGGAGCCTTGTGTCACATGAAGGAAAATATAATGAATTTAGAACCACTGGCTAGGGAAGGATATCCTGTACATAAATGTTTGAGAGATGGAATGAGAAGGAAGAATGCGATTAGTACCATAGACCAGAGATATATGGAGGTAACCCTTTAAGGATAACACCAAATGTCTTATGTCACTTACCCCCCTTCACCCTCCATTACCTAATTTATGGCTCTGCTTTGCTGCTGCAAACTGGATAAAGTAAAGAGAGTCTTACTATTGCTGATTTTTTAGAGTGCATCTAAACCCAAGTAAAAATACAATATATTGTAGTTTACCAGTCCTTGAATGTGATGACTGCATTAGGTTTTTTTTTTCAGGTTTTACTTCCCTTTACTTTCACCAGGCAATCCTGCCAGCAACATATTTATTGTCCCTGTGTGGCAAAGCTCACTAACTGTACCTACAGAGGGGCAGTGTTGTCGCCACCCTAAAACAGGACTACAGAACACCTCCTTCCCCTCTCTATAACATGTGTTCTGTAGTTTATGGAGGCAAACTGAGCAGAGCTAACTACACTTCTTGAGACAACACTCAAGAGTGCAAAGGAACTCAGGTTTTTGGCAGGATTAACTTTTTTTTGTGCACCTATTGAACAAATATACTCTAATGCCACGTACACACGATCGGACATTCCGACCATGGATTTTTTTTCGACGGATGTTGGCTCAAACTTGTCTTGCATACACACAGTCACACAAATCTTGTCAGAAAATTCCGAACGTCAAGAACGTGGTGACGTACAACACGTACGACGAGCTGAGAAAAATGAAGTTCAATAGCCAATGCGGCTCTTCTGCTTGATTCCGGGCAAAGGTGAAAGGGACAGCGGACACTTTTGGGGGGTGGGCAGAGGATACTAAAGTGGGGGATAATGTGAAAGCGGGCACAGGAGCCTGCTTTGGGTGGGGTACAGGACACTATTGTGGGGGGACAAAGGACATTGCAGTGGGAAGGGGTGATGTGAAGGGGGCAGAGGGGGTACAGGACACTATAGTGGGGGCAGGGGACACTACAGTGGGGGGGCGTGATGTGAAGGGGCAGATGACACTGCTTTGGGGGGGTACAATACATTACTGGGAGGGGGCAGAGAACACTACAGGGGGGGGTAAGGTGAAGGGGGGCAGAGAGTACACTACTTTGGGGGTGGGGTACAGAACACTACTGTGGGGAGAGGGGACAGAGGACACTGTGGGGGGGGGGGATGAGGGTGATGTGAAGGGAGCAGAGGACACAGCATTGGGGGGTACAGGACAATATTGTGGGGGAGGGGCGGGGACAGAGGACACTATAGTGGGAGGGTGATGTGAAGGGGACAGCGGACACTTCTTGGGGGGTGGGCAGAGGATACTAAAGTGGGGGATAATGTGAAAGGTGGCACAGGAGCCTGCTTTGGGTGGGGTACAGGACACTATTGTGAGGGGACATAGGATATTGCAGTGGGGAGGGGTGATGTGAAGGGGGTAGAGGACACAGCATTTGGGGGTACAGGACACTACTGTGGGAGGAGGGGGGCAAAAGACACTGCGGTGGGGTGATGTGAAAGGGCAGAGGACACAGTATTGGGGGGGAGGGCAGAGGACATTACAGCGATTACAGCGGGGGGGGGGGGTGATGTCAAGGGGGTATTGGACACTGAGTTGGGGAGGGTACAGAACACTACTGTGGGGTGATGGGGGTGGAGGACACTGCTATGGGAGGCAGAGGACACTACAGTGATGTGGAGTGGGCATAGAACACTGCTCTTGGGGGGGTACAGGACACTACTGTAAGGGGAGTGAGCAGAGGACACTGCAGTGGTGGGGGGGGGGGGGGCAGAACATTATTGTAGGGGAAGGGGGCAGAGGACACTATAATGGGAGGGTGATCTGAAGAAGACAGCAGACACTGCTATGAGTGGGGGGGGGGTGCAAAAGATACTACAGTGTTGGATGATGTGAAGGGGGCACAGGACACTACTGTGACACACTATGTGTTCTTTATGCTGTCTTTTTATTGGGAGCCTGATGGTTTTATTTCTTTCTAAGGGCACCGCCTAGTCACAACCCCCCCCCGACCCCCCCCCCCCCCCCGCTGGAGATCTTTGCTTTCATGGATGATGTCTAGGTAGATCTCAACCTCTGAAAGGTTGCCTACTCCTGTTCTAGAGGGATCCAACTGATATGGTATATGCATAGTTACAGTACATTCGTATAAACTGGACCAATGTGACTATGTACAAAATGCCAGGAATTCTTCTTTAAAATATAAAAGATGAGTAAGATCCTGGGTGGACATAGCTAGGACTCAAGTGCACAGATCTCACAGCGAGCCCCTGAAATAAATAAATGCCGATGAGTGACCTGAGTTGCCTTTTTCCCAACCTAAAAAAGAAAAAAAACTTTCTGATTTCATTTATCCTCTAAATACAATCCTGAAATGGCTCAGAAAAGAAAATAATTGTGCATACAAGGAGCAGACACAATTCTATAGAGCAGAGAATACACAAAGAATACTCAGCAGAGCCCTTAGATCAGGGGTGTGCTACCTGCGGCTCAAGACGGATATGAATGCAGTCCAAAACAAAATTGAAAACGTACTTAAAAATGTTGATTCTTTTTAACCACTTAAGCCCCGGACCATTTGGCTTGCAAAAGACCAGAGCACTTTTTGCGATTCGGCACTGCGTCCCTTTAACTGACAATTGCGCGGTGGTGCTACGTGGATCCCAAACAAAATTGACGTCCTTTTTCCCCCACAAATAGAGTTTTTTTTTTGTGGTATTTGATCACCTCTGCGGTTTTTATTTTTTGCGCTATAAACATAGATAAATAAACATAAATAAACAAAAAAATAGCATCAATTTTGAAAAAAAAAACTCTTTATTTTTTACTTGCTATAATAAATATCGCCAAAAAATGTATAAAAAAAACATTTTTTTTCCTCAGTTTAGGACGATACGTATTCTTCTACATATTTTTGGTAAAAAAAATTGTAATAAGCGTTTATTGATTGGTTTGCGCAAAAGTTATAGCGTCTACAAAATAGGGGATAGTTTTATGGCATTTTTATTAATAATTTTTTTTTTTTACTAGTAATGGCAGCGATTGTGACTGCGACATTATGGCAGACAGATCGGACACTTTTGGCGCTATTTTACGACCATTTACATTTATACAGCGATCAGTGCGATTAAAAATGCATTGATTACTGTGTGTTCTAGGGAGTGATTCTAACTGTGTGGGGGATGGGATATGTGTGACATGACACTGATCACCGCTCCCGATTACAGGGAGCTGTGATCAGTGTCAGTGTCACTAGGCAGAATGGGGTAATGCTTGTTTACATCAGCATTTCCCCGTTCTTCCTCTCCGTGAGACGATCGCGGGTATCCCCGCGAACATCGAGTCCGCTGGACCCGCGATCATACTCACGGAGCTCGTGGCGGTTACGCACGCGCGCGCCCGCAAACCGCTTCTTAAAGGGCAACATACAGGTACGTTAATATGCCCGTACGTTCCCTTCTGCCAACGTATATCGGCGTGAGCCGGTCGGCAAGCGGTTAACATGCATTGTAAAAATGCACTTACAATTCGTGGACACATGTGGCCTAAGAAAAATCTGATCTTTACTGGTCTTTTATAAGTTTTATCTTCCTAAGGAAAAATACCCCACTCTTCACAATCAAACCCTATTCATGTCATCAATTTTCGGAAGCACCTATATTTGTGAGCAACTATTTTCAAGGATGAAACACACAAAGGCAACATTTGAAACAAAAGATCTGATGAGCACTTTGAGAATTCAATGAGAATTGCTACTACATCCATCAAATCAGTTGCATTTGTTTATCACAAATAGTGTTAAATATTGCACTAGTTTTATGTTGCCTTCTTTTACTTTTAGAATAAAAAATATTACAAAAAATATATATTTTATTACTCAAGACAGGTACATTATCTATATCAGTGATCATTAACTTGTGATCTGCCCAACTTTTTCTGCTCATCAGCTATTCTTATTGTTAGTGTATTTTATGTGTGGCCCAAAACAATTCCTCTTCTTCCAATGTGGTTCAGGAAGGTCAAAAGCCTGGACACCCCTGCCTTGGATGTCTCACATATGGTCTCCCACTTAAGTAACAGCTTATCGTTTGTATTGTTTCCCTTGTGGACGTCAGAAAACACACTTCACATGTTGTGAATAATGAGGTGCATAGATGTTGTTTCTAAGTGATGCAAGACATACTAATATCTATGGAAGCATGAGTGTAAAATGACATGCACGCAGCATCATTACACTTCACCATGCCTGCATGTATCTCACTGTGCGCCTAATCACAGACCCGCTGCATCGATATACCGAAGACCTATGATTACGCACGCTGTGTGAAACACGGAACCCCGTAGGCTTCTTATCTTGCTGTGTGCACATCTTACCATGTTGACGTTTATGGATTTACATTAGCTGGTTCAATAAAACATATATTTTATACAAGCCAGTGCAGCCCAAGAACTGTATACTAAGAAGGAATGCTGAATAAAATAATAAAAAGGAACCACTCATAAATTACAACTTTAACCACTTCCCTAATGGGCACTTTTGCCTCCTTCTTGCCCAGGCCAATTTTCAGCTTTCAGCGCTGTCACATTTTGAATGACAATTGTGCGGTCATGCAACACTGTGCCCATATGACATTTTTATAAATCTTTTTCAGACAAATAGAGCTTTCTTTTGGTGGTATTTAATCAATCACCACTGGGTTTTTTATTTTTTGCTAAATAAATGAACAAATACCAAAAATTGTGGGGAAAAATAGGATTTTTTCTACAGCTTACCTGTAAAATCCTTTTCTTGGCGTACAACATGGGACACCGAGCAGTTATAGTAATTACTATCTGGGTTATACGCCACCTATATGTGAATGGACACTGGCACACCAAAAAGACAGGAAGTCCCCCTCTATATAACCCCTCCCATACAGGAAGTACATCAGTTTTGTAGCAAGTAATACATTCCCTGTGTCCTGTGATGTACTCCAAAAAAAGGATTTTACAGGTAAGCTGTAGGAAAAATCCTATTTTCTTTATCGTACATCACGGGACACAGAGCAGCTATAGTAATTACTTAGTAATATAGTAATTACCTCCAATCTGATCTAAAAAAAAAGGGGGATCAATCCCCTTCCGTCTGGGTGGATTGGATCAGAGGACCCATAGGATAGAGTGGGCTACTGCTCGGCTCACTGTGGCTCGCAACAGGTTACCAAGTCGCTTAAGTGGCCCTCACTCTTCAAAAGGTTGGACACCCCTGATCTAAATCAACTATTTCCCAGTGGATTCACCAAGTTATAATTCAGGCTTATGGGTTGAAGAAAAAAGCCCCACCCTTTCGGGTGTGAGCGCACTCTACCAGGGGAGTAAGTGCCTCATGGGCAGTGCATCATCAAACCTCTATGGCTCAGATATTCAATGCCGCTACTTGGTCATCAACGCATACATTTACTAAATTTTATCAAATGGATGTAAGGTGTCAGGAGGATGCTGCAGGCAGCAAAATAGGTCCTGACGTCTAATGGCGGTCTGCATTTTGTGGGTCTCCCTCCCCTCAGGGGCATCCCAGATAGTAATTACTATAGCTGCTCTGTGTCCCGTGATGTGCGATAAAGAAAATAGGATTTTTCCTACAGCTTACCTGTAACATCCTTTATTTGGAGTACATCACAGGACACAGGGAATTTATTACTTGCTACAAAACTGAGGTACTTCCTGTATGGGAGGGGTTAAATAGAGGGGGACTTACTGTCTTTTTGGTGTGCCAGTGTCCATACACCTATAAGTGGCGTATAACCCATATAGTAATTAATATAGCTGCTCTGTTTCCCGTGATGTACGATAAAGAGCACTGATGAGGCTGCACTGAAGGGCACTGATTAGGCAGCACTGATAGGTGACACGGATGGGCACTGTTGGGACTGAACTGATAATTGGTGCCCTGAGTATCAGTGAAGATGTCCCTTTTACACAAGTCAGTTAAAGCTGGTTATCGTCTTTCCTCTCCTTGCGCTGTCAGCATGAGGAAAGGAATGTCAATAACCGGCTTGTGTTTACATTGTGATCAGCTGTGATTGGACACAGCTGAACACGTGGTAAAAGGCCGCTGTAATTGGCCCTCAAACCCCCTATCGTTTTCAGCCAAGGAAGCGGACATCTTGGCCTCTGTTTAATCTACAAGTGCCATGATGCTGCACATGTGATCAGTTATGACACCAGCCATTGGATGGTTTGACAGTTTGGTTGAGAGCACAACCAATGGGAGTGTTACAATTCTGGCACGTGCCGGAAAAGTAACTGTTTTATGGATGGGTTTACTTTCACTTTAAATCACAGAGTGCGCCGCGGGTATGATCACGGGAAGACATCATATGACGCCCTCCCAGAACTGGCCGGCCACGGTGCAGCCGTTATTCAGCTAAAGCGCGGTCGGCAAGTGTTCAAACATCTATTTCCCTAGGGGTCTTACAGCGTGCACATCTGGCATTTTTGGGTACTCATGTTTAGGGCAGCATGTGCGTAGGGATGTATGCCCTAAACATGGGATGCCTGTGTTTGGGGCATATGTTCCTGAGCTCATACTACCCTAAATAAACGTACTGCTCAAAACAGCCTTCAGCCATGCCTTGCATCCTGTCATTGATTTTGATAAGCTGTCAACAGGCTGCCGACAGTGGGTTCTACACTACACCTATGCCTCTCTCACACCCGAAAAACAGTCAATTTTTACACTGTATGAGCCAAACTGCCTGCGTGCATTAGCCCTTACCTATTGCATTAAAAGCCACTAAATCATTTACAGTGTTTTTAGAATAGTCACCTGAATTTTATTTACTTTAGTTGCCCAAACTAGCTGGGCATTGCAATAGGATACCTAAAGCTCTCTACATAGTGTATTCATTATTTGTTTTGAAATCAAGGTGCCTTCTCCCACCAAACGTCATAATGGTTTTGTTTTGTTTTTTTAATATATAATTTGAGTTGCATCTTCCTGTAGAGCGATTAACCTCCCTAATTTATAAAGATTTTAAAAAGTTGTCTAGGAGGCATTTAAACAAAATTTTTATAGCCAAGCTTATCATATACAGTACTGTTTAGGCAGATGTGAAGAACTGCTGTAAAGTAAGAATGCTTTTAAAAATATATATTTTAATTGTTTATTTTATAATATTACAAAATGCAAAAGTGAGTGAACAGAAAAAAAATAGAAATCAAAATCAGCATTTGGTGCGACTACCCTTTGGCTTCAAACCAGCATAAATTCTTACACTTGCACAGTCAGGGATTTTGTACGATTAGAGTCAGGTGTAAAGTTAACCAATTATACCAAGCAGGTGCTAATGATCATCAATCTCATATGTAGTTTAAAACACAGTCAACAGAAACAGCTGTGTAGGAGGCTCAAAACTGGGTGAGGAGCAGTGAAACTCTGCTTCTAAGGTGAGGTTGTCACAGGTCAAACATCATGGCAAGACTGAGCACAGCAACAAGACACAAGGTAGTTATACTGCATCAGCAAGGTCTTTCGCAGGCAAAAATTTCAAAGCAGACTGGGGTTTCAAATGTGCTGTTTAAGCTCTTTTGAAGAAGCACAAAGAAATGGGCAACACTGAGTACCGTAGATGCAGTGGTTGGCCAAGGAAACTTAATGCAGCAGATAAAAGACACATCATGCTGATTTCCCTTTGACATCGGACACAGACCTGGCGAAAACCAGTGGGACCCAGGTATAACCATATACTGTCCGAAGACGTCTTACCAGAAGTCGTCTTCATGGAAAAATTGTAGCAAAAGAAGTCATGCCTCTGATATGGAAACAAGGCTAAGGGACTCAACTATGAGCAAAGTGGATGTACCTTGTAAGTTTGGGGCTGCATTTCTGCAAATGGAGTTGGAGATTTGGTCAGGATCAATGGTGCCTTCAATGCTGAGAAATGCCATACCATCAGGGAGGCATGGGATTGGTCTCAAATTTGTTCTGCAGCAGGACAATGACCCCAAACATACAGCCAATGTCATTAAGAACTATCATCAGTGTAAAGAAAAAGGAGTCTTAGAAGTGATGGTTTGGTCCCCACAGAGCCCTGATCTCAACAACACTGAGTTTGTCTCGGATTACATGAAGCAACAGAAGGATTTGAGGCAGAAGATCTATGGTTAGTTCTCTAAGACGTTTGGAACCTACCTACCTGCCAAGTTCCTTCAAAAACTGCAGGGCCGCCGTCAGGGGGGGTACAGCCGATACACATGTACTGGGTCCGAGTGTCTGGAGGGGCCCGGCAGCAAGGAGAGAGGAGCTGGAGGAGAAATAGTGCTGGTCTGCAGGAGAAACATCATAGGCTAAGCATAGTAAACTGGAAGGGCTGGGACTCGGGAGAGGGAGGGATCTAACAGCCTTTCAGTTGCTCATTGGCTGAGGAGGCAGCAGGAGGTGGGCTGCTCCACCTCCTGCTGCCTCCTTAGCCAATAGGTACACAGAGTGTACTGTTCATCACTGCAGAGCCTCGTGCTATCTGTGTTGGTGGGAGGGACAGAATTCCTCTGAAGAGATGCTGCTGCAGAGATCGAGGTAAGTGGAAAAAAAAAAAAGTGTTTCCCTGAAGCCTTTAGAAGACATTGTACATGCACAACCTGAACTCCCCTAATATTAATCACTGTATTACCAGCCCTATTGCTGTCCTTTTAGCAGAGTGAAAGTAACATTACACATGTGCAACATAAGCTTATGTCACCATGTTAAAAGGACAGCAATGTGGGTAGCATTACAGTGATTGTTATTACTCCAGGTTCACTAAACTAGCCAATGCTCTGAAAAGCAATCCATGCGGATTGCTTTTCAGGCCCTTTTCACATGAGTGGTCCGATCATGTCCTCCTGTCCGCTTTTGAGGCAACCTGATCGGACCGCCCATTGTTCTCTATGGAGCGGCAGATTTAAATGGAAATTTGTCCGTTTAAACCCACCTACCTCTGATCTGATCTGGCAAAAAGAAAGGATGGAAGGGCCTCCATTCCCCTCCGTCTGGCTGGATCAGGGGGCGGTTGGGTGTAAACGTACAGCATGAGTGTACACAGACCCGTCAGTTGCCCGCTCAGCTCGGGATCCACGGACAGATCCCCTGCTGAGAAAAACTGGAATCGGCACCTGTGAAGATTGCAGCTAGAGTGCAGATAAGGCCGGCCATAGACGGTTTGAATCTCGGTCTGTTTAGCAGAGACTGGCCAAGATTCAATCTATGTATGGGCAGGCTGAATGTACCCAAGTTAATCGATCAATCAACCTGAGTACGACCAGCCTGTCAGATTTTACATACAATTATTGCTAGCAGCTCTTGTAGCCACTAGCAATAATTACTGTGTTCTCCTGGCAGGGCCGGTTTTCCCACCCCCACTGGGAGAACACAATGGCTCCACAGCAGGGATTCCCCCATCAACACCGTCTGTGGTAATGGGGGAATCAAGCAATTTTTTTCCTGCAACCCGTGGGACACAAATGGGGGAAAAAAATCATAATTTGGCCAAAATGGGGAAAAAAGTGCTTGGCTTATATTTACTTTAGTATGATACATAACTAGAACATCTAACAGGTTTATATCATTGCATGAGTTTTCCCCTCACTTCCTGTCTTGATGTCACCAGAACGGGAAGTGAGGGGATCTCCAGCCAGCAATTGTTTACACATTATATATATATATATATATATATAATGACATTATAAGGCAACAATTGCAAGCTATTTACCCACAGTGAGATTCCCCCACTTCCTGTTCTGGTGACACTAAGGCAGGAAGTGAGGGGAAACCTCATACAATGATATAACCCTATTAGATGTTCTAGTTATGTATAAAAAGTATATATAAAGCAAGCACTTTTTTTCCATTTTGGCTAAATTATGGAAGAGTTAAAACCACTTTCTTTTTTTTTTTAACCATCTGTGTCCCATTGTGAGGTCACATAGGCACAACAGGTAGTGAAAGAGAAATGCCCTTGGATACAGTTGCCACCAGAACCCCAAGATGGAGGAGAAGGGACTGGAGGAGGAAGAGATGGGACTGGAGGAGGAAGAGATGGGACTGGAGGAGGATAAGGAGATGGGATGGAGGAGATGTGTCTGGAGGAGAAAAAGAAAATGGGATGGAGGAGATGAGACTGGAGGAGGAGGAGATGAGACTGGAGGAGGAGGAGAAGGACATGAGATCGGGGAGATGAGACTGAAAGAGGAGGACATGGGATGGGACTCTGTGGGACTGCCAGTGGGCGGGCCCTGGAGAATGTTGATGGTCAGGTCCGGGGATGGGGGGGCCCAGGCCTAAAACTGTGTAAGGGGCCTCAAAATTTCTGATGGCGGTCCTGAAAAACTGTGTGCAAGTGTACCTAGAAGAAAATGCTGCATTGAAGGCAAAGGTGGTCACACCAAAAATGTAATTATTTGGATTTCTCTTCTGTCCATTTACTTTATTTTTTTATCAAATAAAAAAATGGAAACTATTAAAATTTCTATTTCTGAAAACATTCTTAATTTACAGCATTTTTTCACACCTGCCAAAAAACATTTGCATAGTAGTGTAAATCATACATATGAGGGTTCACAGACATGTTAACATGGTATAGCCACAGATTTTTCTTTTACATAAACATGAACAAGAATACCTCCCTGCTTATGTCAATGCAGGAGAATGACCAAACATCTGCAGTGTTTGTACTGGGGGGGGGGGGGGGGGGGGACAATAGTGGTTGGCTAAAAATATTCAGTGCAGCCAACTATTTTACTGGGGATGAATTGGATGGGGTGTCTGGTGTGGTCTGCCATATTCTGTAATGGAGTGTGTGGATTTACTCTTTCCTGGCCCCCAAGTTGAACACATGCTCTTTTAGCACTGAACATGTCACTGTCTTACAGCTGGTATGGAGACATATGACCAGTAAAATGGGGTCACGCAAAGTTGGGAGCAATAGCTGAATCACAAGATCTCAACAAGGGGGCCATACACCCAAATGAAAACGTCCAATTGTTTCAGGGGATGCTAAAGCAAAGTAATACATTTCAAATATTAAACCATATATATAAACAACATAACTAGGAAATGACTTACGTTAAAGTGATTGCAAGGGTAATTTTTTTTTTTAATAACAAACATATCATACTTACCTCCACTACTGTGCAGCTTGTTTTGCACAGAGTGGCCCCGAACCTCATCTTCTGGGGTCCCTCGGCGGCTCTCGCGGCTCCTCCCACATCAGATAACCCCCTGGGAGAAGCGCTCTCCTGGGGGATTACCTTGAGGGCACGCTCCCGAGTCCAGCATTCTGCGTCCATAGAGGCCAAATGCAGGACTCGGCCCCACCCCCCCAGCGCCCGCGTCATTGGATTTGATTGACAGCACTGGGAGCCAATGGCTGCGCTGCTATCAATCTATCCAATCAAGAGCCGGGAGCCCGTGGAGAGAGCCCCCTGCCGCATCCCCGTCAACTGAATGAAGGGGTGCAGGTAAGTAAAACGGGGGGCTGGGGGGCCAGTGACTGCCAGGTGTTTTTTTACCTTAATGTATAGGATGCATTAAGGTAAAAAAAACACGAACCTTTACAACCCCTTTAAAACAGAAGGTAATGTTTACAATGAGGACAAATGGTGGGCAAGAGGGCCGGTGTCTTGTCAAATACAGTCCCCTATCATATAGTGTCCGCCCTGTACTGCGCAGGCGCAGTACGGAGGACAAACGAGATGCCGAAAGTCTCCGAAGTTCAACAGCTGATCATCAGCTGTACACGGCGCCTGCGCTTTTATTCTCACCCTATGTCCAGGTTCATTCCCTACTATCCAAGTGGACAATAGAGATAGAATAAATAGTTGCCGAGCGCAGCGAGGCCGTGCCCGAAGCGAGGCGAGCGAAGCGAGGCGAGCGAAGCGAGGCGAGCGAAGCGAGCCCGCGAGGGGCCCTCTCACACAGCCATCACTAATAAGTGCCCAAGCGCCGTGTACAGCTGATGGTCAGCTGATCAACTTCGGACACTTTCGGCATCTCCTTCTCCTCCGTACTGCGCAAGCGCTGCACCTGCGCAGTACGGGGCGGACACTATTAGATAGGAGGACAGTTCTCGTCAGAACACCGGCTGCCCTGGGCACAACGGTTATTTGTAGGGATTAGGGGTGCAACGGATCAAAAAACTCAAGGATCGGATCAGCAAAAAAAAAACACACAAATCTTGTTACACCCACCGGAGTTTTAGATTTAACAGCTATTTTCAACACAAAACGGAGCTTATATGCATAAATACAGTATTTGTAGATCGGACGGACTGTTTAGATGTTAAATTTTAAAAGCAACAGCAAACCTGCTGACCTTACATGGTTGCTAATGTGACAGAACACCTCTGATTTTCACATTTAACATTAATGCCGGGTGTACCAAGATGGCCGCAGCTCCGGAGCTAGGCCGAAGCCGCGCCCTTTCCTATGGCCGAGGCCGCAGAGCGCTCCGCGGATTGCGGGTGTGCCGATCCGCGGAGGTTGACCTGTACGGATCACGGATCGGTGACGATCCGTTGCACCCCTAGTAGGGATGGAGTGGCCTTCCTTCTGTTACAAGGCTGACAGGAGTAGTGACAGTGGCAGTGAGTTTGACAAGCGTGTGACAGTTGGGCATAGGTTCCCCTAAGCTTGCACATCATGAACGGGGGGGACTGAGGTTTGGCATCTTTGCCCTGGGCGCTGGATGACATTGTCCCGGCACTGCCCCTGACCTCATTTGTGAAAGATTGGAACTCTTCTTAGTTTTAAGAGCTTTCCACTCACTCCCTGGTGTGTTCCCACTGCAAACATGAGGACAAATCCCCCTGTGGGGACACAAGCAACAATAAAAAACAGACAGCGGTTCTAACCTACCGAAACACAAGGCTAAACAAAAACTATTGGCCCACAGGATGCTGAGCCTTTTCCACTAACCAAATATGCATGGGGGGACAAATCAACCATTCCATTAACTTTTACAAAAATTCACAAAAATTATTTTGTATCAAGACTGCAATGTTTTACTTGACTGGCAGACAACCACATAGGCAAATGTTGAATTTTTTTGGCACAAGCTCAGCTTTAACATTGATTTGCACAGAAGTTCTGTTATATATTAAAGCCCATTGAAATGCAGAGTGTAAAGCTGACTTTAAAGACAATTCAATTAGGTGAGTCTACCATTCTTCAAATTTAAGGCTGAACTTTTTGTTCTAGATTTCTTTGTAATAAAAAAAAAAAAAACTCAATTCTTTATATATGCAACGGAGCCTTTCAATTTATATATATATATATATATATATATATATATATATATATATATATATATATATATATATATAACCAATTAAATTCTTCTCTTTTAGTTATGCATAAAGTCAGTCTTGTGAATAATCAAGTACAGCTCTCACAGCTCTGTGGTTGGTTCTGAGACAGTCAATGCCTCCTCATTACAACCGCCACGTCTTCTTTCTATAGCCAAAAAGTATTGCTGTATGTGCAGATCCATTTCTTACTTCTGGCAGTCACCTATGCCTTCTTGTTAAAGTCCAAATCCAACTCACCCTTCCCCTCCATCCTCTGTTACATACCGAGTTCTGGTCCTATCCACTGCTTCTCCTTTACGGCGTGGTCCACAATAATGCAGAGAGCATTATCGTACTGTGAGTACAGGGAGCCGTGCTGATTCTCCCCAAGGGTAAAAGAAGCCTTGCACTCACAGCAAATGGGTTGAATGATGTTGGGCAGGGCTGCAAGTTAAAAATATTAAACTCAAATAAAGTGATAAAGTACACAAGAGTCATCACAATATGCATGTGCCTAGTATATCGCTGTATACATTCTAGACATGTCCATATTGTGATATATTTTGTGAAATATAGCATTTACCTTTTTGGGTTTCCACAACCTAAAGAAGGGCGCTAAGTCCCGAGAAATGCATAGACAGATGGGACACCTGCCTATGATACTGTATTGTTAAATTTGTGATTTTAATTGAGTCTTCAAATTGTCATCTGATATATTGTATGAGATATCCAATGTTGAGGTTGGGCCCTTTCACACCTATGTGCTTTTAGCACTCTAGAAGGCACCTTTCCAGCATGACAAAAGTGCAGCAAAACTATTTCCCTTTAAATCCTATGTACCTATTAACAGGTGTGCGCTGCATTTTGAAAAGTCCTGCATGCAGCATCTTTTGTGTGCTGTGTAAAAAGCACACACAAAAAAAAAAAAAAAACCTTCCATAGAAAGTAAAGGAAATGCATCAAAAATGCACCGTCTTGCGTTTTTGATGTGTTTTTTGCTCACATGTCCAGGATACACAATTGCATGCTAGGAGTCAGTGATGTAGTATATCCAGAACATGCATCAAAAAGTTAATAAGGGGGGCGTGGTGTCCGGTGAAGGAGATGGCCGCATGATACAGCCGCTCAGCCACCCCGGAGTTCAATCTCTAGAGGGCACCATCGCCCGCTACGAGAGCCACATCTATCCCCTGGGAACTCCGGCATCAAGAGAGACGACCCGCCGCAAAAAGGACCGCCAGCAAGTCCGTAAACTGGCTAACTTCTTCCAGCTGTCAGGTTCCAGGCCACAACAAAATGGCGGCAACTCGCGGCCGCTTCAACAACACGGAGCTACAGCCGGTGAACATAGCAGTGGAATCTCCGCACCAGGCACCCGGCAGGTAGGCAACCCAGACAGTGGGGAATCCTCAGCCTCTTCCTCTCCTTCCACCAGGAGCCCAGTTAAAGCAAAACCCCGCCGGGAATTTCCACCGAGGCTACAACAGGGGGCAGACATGGAACTAGGCCCAACACAAATAACTGATACATGCCTGCTCCATTCTAAGAATGATCTTACTTTCCCACAATGGGGCAGCCCATATCGGACATCATGCTGAAACGGATGCTGGTTTCTCTAAGATCATCACTACAGTCAGACATGCAGGACTGCATGAAACAATTCGGTCAGGATTTACATCTTATGGAGGACAGAATTACAAATATATAATCCTCTATGGGGGAATATACCTCATCATACAACTCACTAGTGGATGCTCACACAGCACAACCTGAAGATATTGAATGGCTCAAGGCCAAAGTGGCGGAACCTGGAGGATAGGTCGAGAAGAAACAATATAAAGATCAGAGGAATTCTCAAGACCATCCCTGCTTTTCAACTGGAGCAATATGTCATGGTTCTCTTCTTAGCTCTGGCACCCTCCTTATCCCAAACAGAGGTATCTATAGACAGGATCCACAGGTTGCCAAACCCCTCCTTTGTAGCTCTCTACCAATGAAAAGAATTAATCACTTCAGCTTTCAGGCAGAACAACAACCTTCCAGAGGGATACGCTGGCCTGCAACTGCTTCCTGACCTGTCTCAATATACTCTCCAAAAACGCAGGAATCTAGCCACCATAACAAAGGCGTTAAGGAACCACAAAATTCCTCACAGATGGAAATATCCAGTATCCCTATCTATCACCCACAATGGAACAACATCCCTGATAACAACTCTGGAGGAAGGCCTACAAGCTCTTCAACATTGGGGAATAATACCCCCCCCCCCCCCCATTATCGTCTGGATTCCAAATCCTGCTCCATCCGCTCTTCACAACGACTGGCAAGTTGTATCTTGCAAAAGATCCGCAAAGAAAAAGTTCACCAACGGAAGTACCCGAATCTCATCATTTCTGAACTATCCCTAGTCAAGTCCAAGTTAATAGGATAAAAGTTCATCCTTATGGCCCCTAACGAAGCTTCAACAGTTCTACCTGGTCACAGATCACTGAGGTGGTCAATTTTTTATGTTTATTTTGTTTTTCAAAGTTTGTTCTCAGTTCATATATTATACTTTACTTCTTCATGGGTCACAAGTACAGGATTCTATGTGGTTCTTCAAATAAAAACTTACGTAATTTTTGATATTAAGAACCGCCTCTGCATTCAAAGACCACAGCACCTCATACCCTAGAAAGCTACAACTCCATTCGTGATATACCTTTCATGTGCCTTTCTAATAAGGCTAATGGACTTAGCCATCCAGCCAAGATATTCTCACTCTGGAAGGAAGCATCTGCAAGCAAAGCGGACATTGTTGCAGTCCAAGAGACTCACTTCCTAGCGCAAAATCATCCTCGATGTGAACACAAGGACTACCCACACATCTTCTTGGCAAATGCACCAGAGAAGAAGAAAGGTGTCATGGTAGCCATTAGGAACAGTGTCACCTTCCAGCTTAAAAACTCCATTCTGGATGCAGCGGGTCATTTCATTATACTCTCATGCGATATTAATGAAATACTCCTTAGTCTAGTATCAGTCTATGTGCCTAATTCACACCAGCTTCGCTTTCTACACAGGTTGTTTAAAAAGGTATCCTCAGTTAAGTATGGTAACTTGCTAATGTGTGGCGATTTTAATGCTACGGTTGACCCAAGACTAGATTCTACCTCATCTGCCAAGGGAAACAAATCCGTGTTTCATGAGGAGCAGGTCTACGATGTATGGAGGTGCCAATACTCCAATGAGAGAGATTTTACTTTCTACTCCTCCAGACATCGTTCCTACTCTCGAATAGATCTTTTTGTTGCTGGCATGCGGCTACTCTAGAGAGCATCCTCCTCACCCATCAAGGATATCATGTGGTCAGATCATGCAGTGATTGAAATGGTGGTGGAAGAGCAGGTATCTCTGGATCGAGCATCAGTGTGCGTTGTAACGTCAGGAACTTACAAGAACCCCAAAGTGCTAAAAAAATCTCAACATCTCCAGGAATTTTTCAAAATAAATACCCATTCAGTATCAGACCCATGGGCTTTGTGGAATGCACATAAAGTTTTTATGAGGGGTATTTGCATCCAACAAAACTCCAGAATTAAGAAGCTATGTAACAGTAAATTAACAAAGATAATGTTGGAAATCCACACCCTAGAAACCAGAAATGAACAACTCCCTACACACCTAAATGCTGAATCCCTATAAAAACTGAGACAAGAGCTAAGATCATTACTCTCTGATCAATATAACAGACACCTAAGAAACCTAAAACTTACTTCTTATGCTCAGGCCAACAAGGCGGGAAAATATTTACCAAATAAAATTAAAATGAAACAAGCTAAATCCAGAATTACCCACCTAATCCACTCTACTTCCAGACATAAAATCACACATCCCCAAGAAAAAGCAAATGAATTTGCTAGCTACTACAGCACACTGTATAATTTAAAGGAAGACCCTAATACTCACCAACCGCCCACAACTGAAAAATATCTTGACAAACTAAATTTACCTACCCTATCTGAGGATCAATTACAAAAACTCAATGCTCCTATAACTAATTCGGAACTGTCACAAATCATAAAGTCTCTCCCAAAACGGAAAATCACCATGCCCAGATGGATTCCCTAACGAATGGGACTGTAGGCCGCAACCCCCCCCCCCCCCCACATACAAACACCAACATTACTAATAATAAAGGAAAAACACTTCACACAGGAAATTGGCATGAAAAGGCAGCGGTATATTTATTGGTTTGACAAAATAACACAAATTTATTTCAAGCAGATTTAAATTTAAATCAAATAATACAATACAGATTCCACTTCATTGCCCAGTTATCAGAACTTGAGCATGAATATATATACATAAACAACACCCACTAGCCGATCCTCAGCTGAGCCGCTCTCTTGCGCGCCCAAAAAATATAAGCGTACCCTATAGTCCGGACACAGCATGCACCACTTGGGAAAGATCAAAGGATCAGATTAGGATGGACATATACTTGGAAACACTTGGACTCCCACCTACCCAAAGACATGATGTCATCTGATGACCCATCTCTCCGAGCAGCTTCAAAGGCAGCTCCAATTCTAAACGAATGGGACATAAATGTAAAGTCTTGTAAACCCATGGAAGTTAAACCTTTCTTAAAGACAAAATCAAATTGGTATTTGGTCAACGGAAGCCCATACGCATGAATCAAACAAGAGACCCAAGCGTGAAGGGCGAACTAACCCAACCGGACAAATGCTACCATCCTCATCAGCCGGAATGGAGAGCCAATGACCTCTGCCTAATTGATCAGTTTTGGACCTTTTGAGAAATATTTTGAGAACAAACTCCTCCAGGAGGATCTGATCAATCCAGACACCATTTGTACTGGCCTTATGCTGCAGGATCAACTTGGAAATCCTGAATGCTCCAAAAAAAAGCAGTACAAAAGCCGTCCGGAATAACAAGGCCTTGAATGCAGAAAAGCAAATAACCGGCGTCACCCTACATAATTGAGCCAACATTACCCTGGATACCGGACACCTGGCATCCGGCACATAATGTGTCCGTCTATACCCTTTCAAGTCCTGCCTTACCGTAAAAAATTCCATACATGCTGGAAGCCTCAACAGCCAAAAAAAGAAAGAAAGCCCAGCCAGTGTTTTTGCTATGTGACCGTACGAAAAGTGCAACTCCATCGGGGAAGTTAGAAAAGCCAGCATAGTAACCTCAGAAGGATCAGACTGTGAAAAAACATTATCCCTGGAGAAAAACGACCCATTTTGCTCAGGAGGAAGAGTAATACGCCCACGAATGCGGCGCCACTGAGCTCCTAATAGCCCGAAACGCCACCATAAAATCAGGGCCCACAGGTGCGCAGGGCATGCCTGTCCCACTGGGTCCGCACTGGGAAGTAGCTGCTGGAAAAGAGGGATCTTCAGACGAGAGAGAGGGAGTCAGCAAGGGCATTAGATTTTCTAGGAATACATTTTGCCTTTAGCCAAATGCTGTATTTCAAACATAAAAACACTAAATGCCTTAACACTTGAATGACAAATAAAGACTTGGAAGACAGACAGTTTACTGCAAATAATGCACCCTTATTATCCGTGTGTAGCAGGATGCGCTTGTTGGTCCATTGAGAACCCCACAACTCCACAGCCACCACCCCCGGAAATAGTTCTAGTAGAACAATGTTTCTAGTAGCCTTCTTGAGCACCCAGGATTCCAGCCACCTACCACAGGACCAATGCATGTCCCAAATGGCTGCAAAACCACATGACAATGCAGCGTCAGTGAAAAGGTGGAAAGCATCGGAATCCACGAACACCTCCTGGAAGAAGGACCTGTGATTAAAGGACTCCAAAAAATCTGCCCAAACTAACAAATCGTCCTTAACCGACCGCGTAATGTGAATGTGCGAGTAAGGGGATTTCAACCCGGAAGTTGCCAAATACAAGCGCCTAGAAAAAACTTTACCCATAGGTATAACTCTGCACATGAAGGCTAAGAGACCCAGCAAAGATTGCATCTCTCTGAGCATGATCTTTTTCCACTTCAAAAAGATCGCAAAAGTGGAACTGATTCTGTCCATTTTCGCTGGAGGTAGCCAAACTTTAAACCCCAACAATACCAAGTCAATCGTGATACCCAAGTATTCCAAAGAAACTGATGGAAAAAACGTCTTCTCAGCTGCTAAGGGAACACCAAAAAACTATCCCATTTCAAAAAAGAGCTAAAGCAACACCGCGCAAATACCGGAGTCCGGGGGGGCCTATAAACAAAAACATCGTCCAAATAATGAAATTTTCCCTCCCAACCAGATTTAAAACATACCACCCAATTCAAAAAGGAGGAAAAATCCTCAAAGTACGCACAGGGTAACCCACAGCCCATAGGCAGGCATTTATCAAAAAAAAAAAAACCTATCAAAATAAAACCCCAAAGAATTAAAGGCCAAAGGACTAATGGGCAAGAGCCGAAAGGCCGACTTTATGTCCGCCTTTGCCAGCAACGCCCCTGCTCCTATAAAGCGCATCCTCAAAAGTGGAATAGGATACCGAACAAAAAGCATCATCAAGCTCATCATTCAGAGAAGACCCCTTGGGAAAAGAAAGATGGCGAATTAACCAAAATAAATTAGGTTATTTTTTAGGGACCACCCCCAAAGGTGAAATTCGAAAAAATTCAGAAATCTCTTTCAGCACCTTTTCCCTAACTATCTGCGAGAAATGAGCAACAGACTTAAGATTAGGGACGATAATACAACCCTCACCCGAGAACTCTGGCAAAGGAAAACACATTGCAAAACCCTCATGCAGAAAATAGGCCTTCGCCCTGTTTGCGTACCGCTCCAACCATGGGAGCATGTTTTGAAGCCTCACTGGCGTGCAGGCTTTTCTGAAAAGTATTGCGCTGAGAGGGAGCAGCGCTGGAAGCTTTCTTGTACCATTTTACTACCGGATGCACGCCGGAACAAAAAGAACATTCATGCTTGTAAGATGTGTTCCACTTACATTGAGACTCATTGTAAGCGAAACACACCCCCTTCCGATAGGCTTGCCCCGTCGGACTGTCAGATCTATAATACTTAGGCGGTGGAAGTCAACATTAGCTCCAAACCTTTCAGAGGTAATCAATACTGTCATTGTAAATAAAACATACGAGAAACTTCTAGCTTTCAATTCATTGTCTTATAAAAAATTGCAAGAAGCATGGAGCATTTGGCCAAATGACCAACAGGGTGTATTAAAGTTTAATAAAGTTTTACTGTTTATGTACCTCACACATATAACGCATGTGAGTACTTTCTATATTCAATTCTTTCATGTGGCTTCGCAATTATTGACCTGGCATTAACATACAGTGGGGACGGAAAGTATTCAGACCCCCTTAAATTTTTCACTCTTTGTTATATTGCAGCCATTTGCTATGTACACACAGCACCCCATATTGACAGAAAAACACAGAATTGTTGACATTTTTGCAGATTTATTAAAAAAGAAAAACTGAAATATCACATGGTCCTAAGTATTCAGACCCTTTGCTCAGCATTTAGTAGAAGCACCCTTTTGATCTAATACATACAGCCATGAGTCTTTTTGGGAAAGGTACAACAACTTTTTCACACCTGGATTTGGGGATTCTCTGCCATTACTCCTTGCAGATCCTCTCTAGTTCTGTCAGGTTGGATGGTAAAAGTTGGTGGACAGCCATTTTTAGGTCTCTCCAGAGATGCTCAATTGGGTTTAAGTCAGGGCTATGGCTGGGCCATTCAAGAACAGTCACAGTGTTGTTGTGAAGCCACTCCTTCCTTATTTTAGCTGTGTGCTTAGGGTCATTGTCTTGTTGGAAGGTAAACCTTCGGCCCAGTCTGAGGTCCTGAGCACTCTGGAGAAGGTTTTCGTCCAGGATATCCCTGTACTTGGCCGCATTCATCTTTCCCTCGATTGCAACCAGTTGTCCTGTCCCTGCAGCTGAAAAACACCCCCACAGCATGATGCTGCCATCACCATGCTTCACTGTTGGGACTGTATTGGACAGGTGATGAGCAGTGCCTGGTTTTCTCCACACATACCACTTAGAATTAAGGCCAAAAAGTTCTATCTTGGTCTCATCAGACCAAAGAATCTTATTTCTCACCATCTTGGAGTCCTTCAGGTGTTTTTTAGCAAACTGCATGCAGGCTTTCCAGTGTCTTGCACTGAGGAGAGGCTTCCGTTGGGCCACTCTGCCATAAAGCCCCGACTGGTGGAGGGCTGCAGTGATGGTTGACTTTCTACAACTTTCTCCCATCTCCCGACTGCATCTCTGGAGCTCAGCCACAGTGATCTTTGGGTTCTTCTTTACCTCTCTCACCAAGGCTCTTCTCCCCCGATAGCTCAGTTTGGCCGGATAGCCAGCACTAGGAAGGGTTCTGGTCATCCCAAACGTCTTTCATTTAAGTTTTATGGAGGCCACTGTGCTCTTAGGAACCTTAAGTGCAGCAGAATTTTTTTTTTGTAAAGTTGGCCAGATCTGTGCCTTGCCACAATTCTGTCTCTGAGCTCTTCAGGCAGTTCCTTTGACCTCATGATTCTCAATTGCTCTGACATGCACTGTGAGCTGTAAGGTCTTATATAGACATGTGTGTGGCTTTCCTAATCAAGTCCAATCAGTATAATCAAACACAGCTGGACTCAAATGAAGGTGTAGAACCACCTCAAGGATTATCAGAAGAAATGGACAGCACCTGAGTTAAATATGAGTGTCACAGCAAAGGGTCTGAATACTTAGGACCATGCGATACTTCAGTTTTTCTTTTTCACTAAAAATGAAAAAATGTCAACAATTCTGTGTTTTTCTGTCAATATGGGGTGCTGTGTGTACATTAATGAGGAAAAAAATGAACTTAAATGATTTTAGCAAATGCTGCAATATAACAAAGAGTGAAAAAGTTAAGGGGGTCTGAATACTTTCCATCCCCATTGTATGTTTAAAAACCAATAAAAACATTGTTTAAAAAAAAATGTATTAAAAGCAGATTAAAAATGCTATATGCGTTGCAATGTAACGCGAAACATTAAAAATGTGCTAAAAAGCGCTATGCGTTTATAAAACGATTTTAAATATACCCTTGACTAAAACTGTAAATGTATTGTTTTTAGCTACTATGATGACCTATCATTCACAGTTTTTAAACTTTTGTGATTAATACATTTAGTATTATTTTTTTTTTTTTGTTTTGCGTTATAATTTTTATTTGCTGATGTTGATATTTTCGACTTCCTCAATCCTTTTGTTAAACTTGTTTCCATGTTTTTAAAGGTGATCAACACAGCAATTGAAAGGAGACAATGGGATCCCCCAACCATAGCCAAAAATATTGATCGATAAGTATTGTGGGCATAGCTGCAATTTTTTTAAAAAAGTACTTGGGCAAGTTATTTGAAAAATAAAAAATATATCTATACTGGAAGCGGACTTTAATCCATTTCAGTCTTTGACACAAAACTACATGAACACACCTAAAAAACAAACAAAAAAGCTAGATAAATAGTTAAAATACATATAGGGTTGCTGTTTACCTGCCAAAAGATTTGCATTTCTGTCTATGAGAAATATACATAGCAAAACCTAGCAGCAGCATTTTCTCCATTTTAGGCTGCTTTCACACTGTCAGCGCCCGCCGTTAGCACCAAAGCGCTGCTCGTTTTTGTGGCGTTTTAGCGTTGTTTTAACGGCAGCTAGTGAGCGCTTTTTACCAAAGAAAAAAGGTAAAGAGTCAGATCAGATCATCGTACGATTGCTTCAAAAGCGGTATTTTTTGTACGATTTTCTGATCGTGTGTACGGGCCATAAAGCTGGGGGCCAGCTGAACAAAACAGATACAAGCTTGTTTTGAACACTTCGGACTCTCCCAATGACCACCAATGCTTGGGGATGGGTGGGAGCCACCATTGACTACAAATTACTTTGAAATCAAATTGGGGGGAGAGAGGAACCAACACTGACCACCAATGTGAAACTGTTACATACACCTGACTTTTGCACTCAGTATGTTGTGCTTTGTGTTATATTGCTAAACTCTGTATTCGATAAGCTGTGTTACACACTCCTGACTGCAGTACAGAACTTTAAACCATAACATCCAGCATCAGAAGCCTGCACAAGTTTTGCATACTAAAGATTCTGATGAAGACTGTAGTAACTCTGTGAAGCAAAATTATAACTTACAGTAAACATCTACTGCAAATTACACTGCCTCCCAATGAACGGTGCACCAAAAATACTTACACTGTCTGCTTACACTGAAATACAAAGCACTAAAATTTTCATGCTTAAGATTTTTTATCCAAGTAATGTTCGAAAAAAGAACAAAATATGTGTGCAGTATACCGTATATCCCCCCCCCCCCCCCCCCCCGTGTTGGTGCACCAGTTTTCTCTAAAAAAAAACAACATAACTGTACCCAATTTATGTTTTTAGCTCCTTTGGGGGCAAGAACTAATATAAATAATTTAGCGTTCTTGGTAAAGATCTGCTAAATATGTCACCATAGTATAAATAAGTGGAATAACTATAATAAATAAGTAAATACATTACATTAAAGAAATCTCCTAGTAGCAGTAAGTAAAATTCATTATCAACCATTCACAGCAAATGTAATAAAATAAGAGAATTAAAGCACAACTAAAGTGGAGTTCCACCACAAAAAAAAAATTAGTAAAGTGCTTAAAGAAAATTAAAAAAAAAACATTGGAGAAATTTTTTTTTTTTTTACTCACCTCTAAATGTCTGTCCCTCGTAGTCTGCCTCCTTCGGTGCCTGGGCTCCTGACGTCGCTTCCCTTGGCGCAGGAAGGGAGATCGCCTCCTCACCCTCCCTCTTGTCAACCATCTGGGACACGTGACCGGTCCCAGATGATTGCGGGGCCAGTGACGGTGCGCGGCGCGGCTCGCGCATGCGCAGTGGGTCCCCGTTTGTGAAGTCACAGCCGGGCGCCCACAGTTAAAATGCCGGTGCCGCCGAACAGAGGGGGAGACGAGCGGGGCTTCGATCCCCCGCATCGCTGGACCCTGGGACAGGTTATTGTCCGATTAAAAGTCAGCAGCTGCAGTATTTGTAGCTGCTGACTTTTATTTATTTATTTTTTTAATGGGAACCCCGCTTAAGCACAAAGAAGGGAAAAACAAAAAACGCAATACACAGTTGATATAGATATACAGTGCCTTGAAAAAGTATTTTACCCCTTGAAAATTTCCACATTTTGTCATCTTACAACCAAAACCATAAATGTATTTTAGTGGGATTTTATGTGATAGACCAGTGATGGCGAACCTTGGCACCCCAGATGTTTTGGAACTACATTTCCCATGATGCTCATCCACTCTGCAGTGTAGTTGAGCATCATGGGAAATGTAGTTCCAAAACATCTGGGGTGCCAAGGTTCGCCATCACTGTGATAGACCAACAAAATGGCACATAATTGTGAAGTGGAAGGAAAATGATAAATGGTTTTCAATTTTTTTTACAATTAAATATGTGAAAAGTGTGGCGTGCATTTGTATTCAGCCCCCTTTACTCTGATATCCCTAACTAAAATGTAGTGGAACCAATTTCCTTCTGAAGTCACCTAATTAGTAGAGTCCACCTGTGTGTAATTTATTCTCAGTATAAATACAGCTGTTCTGTGAAGCCCTCGGAAGTTTGTTAGAGAATCTTAGTGAACAAACAGCATCATGAAGGCCAAGGAACACACCAGACAGGTCAAGGATAAAGTAATGGAGAAGTTTAAATCAGGGTTAGGTTAGAAAAACATCCCAAGCTTTGAACATGTCACGGAGCACTGTTCAATCCATCATCCGAAAATGGAAAAAAAGAGCTGCACAATTAATCGTTAAAAAATCGCGATCTCGATTCAACCCCCCTGACGATCTCTGTTGCAGAGTTTGCCGATTCTTTCATATAACAAGTGGAATGACTTATCTGCTCACACAGCTGTCAAAAGAAAACATCCAGACATTCTGCCAAGTTTTTAATATGAAACATTGTAACTAACTCTTCCTTCTTAGATGAAAGGGATACACTTCTGTTTGTAAAGAAAAAATCCGGGCAGTCTGCCAAGTTTTCAACAAAGTGTAAATGCAGGAAGTTTAACCACTTGAAGTCTAAGGCCTCTTTCACACGGACGATCCGTATGTCCGTTTTTCATCCTTCCGTTTTCGGATGAAAAACGGACATACATTCATCCCTATGGAGCGTCGGATGTCAGCGGTGACATGTCCGCTGACATCCGACCCGCTCCGATCCGAAAAGTGTAACGGAGGAAAAACCTACTTTTCCATCCGTTTTCGGATCGGATCGGGTGACGACGGACACTACGGTCCGTCATCATCCGATCCCCCCATAGGGGAAAGCGGCGCTCTGACAGGTCCGTCGCTGAACAGCGTGCAGCGATGCACCTGTCATCTTCCTGCTCAGCGGGGATCGGCGGAGCTATCCCCGCTGAGCAAGCGGATGTTCACGGGGCGGATCATGACTGATCTGCCCCGTGTGAAAGAGGCCTAAATCTTTTTCTGACACTTGTTTCTTAAGTTAAAATCAATTTTTTTTTACTGGAATATTACTTAGAACCCCCAAACATTATATATATTTTAGCAGAGACCCTAGGGAATAAAATGGCGATTGCTGCAATATTTTATGTCACACTGTATTTGCCCAGCAGTTTTTCAAACGCAATTTTTTGGGAAAAAATACACTTCAATGAATAAAAAAAAAAAAAAAAACGAAAACGCCACGAGAACAGTGATCTATTTTCTAAGCAAAAAAATTGTGATTCTCATTTTAGCCATAATCGTGCAGCTCTAAGAGTATGGCACAACTGCAAACCTGCCAAGACATGACCATCCACCTATACTGGCAGGCCGGGCAAGGAGAGCATTAATTAGAGAGGCAGCCAAGAGGCCCATGGTAACTCTTAAGGGGCTGCAGAGATGCACAGCGCAGGTGGGAGAATCTGTCCACAGGACAACTATTAGTCCTGCACTCCAAACATGTCATACTTACCCACCCCCTGTGCAAGGGTTTTGCACATAGGGTCCCTGAACCTCCTCTTTGCCAGTGCTCTCTGCTCCTTTTATTTTGAGAGTGCCGGCTCCCAAGCAGGGCTGTGTGTGTCCACTGACACACACAGTGTGCCCTAGACTCACCTCCCATGCTCTCTTTACTGGATTTCCTGGATTTCATCGATTCCTGCTGCCGTCATATCCTGTAGCAGAGCTGCAGTTGGACACAGCACTGGATCGAGAATGGACTCAGGTAAGTGTTTAAGGGGGAGTCTGGATGGAGCTGATATTGAGAAGTTTTTTCCTTAATGCAGAGAAAGTATAACTTTTTACCTTTAGAACCACTTTAAAGTGCAACTCTGCTTTGGTTGAGAAAAAAAACCCCTAGCAGCTGTCCAAGTTCTTAGGAAAGAGGACTTTGCTCAACCATGCTGGCATATATAATCCTTGGGCTCAATTTGCCCATCCAACACTATGCAAAGGAAACACAAATCAAAGGAAACATTTAGGAGAATACAATACAATAAGCTAAGTCCTGCAAGAATTGATACCTTTATCTTTTAAAAGTATCCGGCAAATACACCAAACACCTGGACCAAACAATACAAGTTGTAAGAGACTCCTAAATTCATGATTTTCCTGGGGCTACAATCAATTGTTAAAATCCAAAAGAGGATTAAAAGATTTTTCCAAATATACGCACCATCACTTCTATATGCTTAAGCCTGGTATAGAACACTGTAAAGTCTGCAACGTTATTAGGCTATTAAGTTGACTGACTGCTAAAACAATTTACTTTCAATTTTCTTAAGCAGTGCTTAGGGGCTGGAGTGGCGCACACAGAGAAAGTTACAGGTATTATTTGCCATTGCACTGCGGGATCTGCTAAAGACGGCTCCATTCTTCTATTTAATCCTCTTTGCTTGTACATCACCGCTTAAATTTATTATAATATGCATTAACTCCAGTTCTTAGCTCACTCTATGACCAAGAAAAGCCTATTTCAGCATATTTCCTTCCATTCACCCCGGGCTCATACAAAGAAAGAGAAGGAAATAAGTATTACATGAGTTTCCCATTAAAAGCAAATTATGCTTAAAGCTAAAAATGTACTTTTCCATGAAATTTATAAAAAAAAAAAAAAAACATAAGATACAACTGCAGTGGAAAGTGCACCTGTACTAATGGAGTAAACTATACATTACAAGGCAAGAAGATAGGCACCATTTTTTTAAATTAAGCCTTATAAAGGTTATTATATACTTAGTAAGAATGGGAGGGAAAAAAAGAACCTAACATAATATATATTTTTCATGTTAAAGTATAAATACAGTCATAACATTTTTCAAACCCTTATCAGGTTATTTTTGCTGTCTGTGCTCTACTGGGGAGATTTCCCTTCACTTCCTGTTCTGGAGAAGCAACAGGAAATGACAAGTCTCACTGGTGAACAACTTCCCATTGTAGACAGTGGTCAACAATATTTGCCCGCATTGGACGAGATACCCTTACCTCTAGCTCTGGATTCAACTCAAATTTTGGATTTCCCATTACATACAGTCTCAGTGAGAATAGATGAATAGGGAAGGTGAACCGGTCCATCAGATACAAAGATAGCAGGATAAACTTGATAGGATTTGTTCCAACTGTTCACTTCTCTAGAGCCTTGTACGCACTACTAGCTTTCTCTTCATTCAACCCAGCGGGTCGGAAAGCTCAGGACTATTGGCTGAGAGTGCTGATCGAGAGCCGGTCGGCAGACCTTTTTTTGGCCATGACCCTTTGACAAACCCAGCCGAACGACCAGCTTCTGTCGGACCAGCTGCCATACACACAGGCCAAATGTTGGCCAGTTTCTATTGAACCTGCTGATACCGCCCGACATTTGACCCATGTGTACTAGGCTTAACAGTTTTACCTTTACATACAGTATGGCTTATGCATGCTTGTTCGGTGTCAAAAACACCGCTTTTAGGGCGCTTGACTTTTTTTTCTGCCTCTCCATGTTCTCTCCATCCGGGAGATTTACCAAAACTGGTGCACTCAGAATCTGATGCAGTGGTGCATTGGCAGCCAACCAGCTTCAGCTTGTTCAGTTAAGCTTTGACAATAAAACGTGGAAGCTGATTGGTTTCCTTGCAGAGCTGCATTCGATTTTGCATGCTCCAGTCTTAGTAAATAACCCCCCATGTGTCCATGCACATAGGCGTTTACAGGCATTTAGAGGCAGAAAAAAAAAGAAAAACATTACTTGCGCATTTAGGAGAGGAGCGTCATCACAGAAAAACCACCCCGATGGGCCTAAATGCATGTAAATGCAATTAGCGCTTGAGGATTCATTAATTTCAATAGCCAGAATAGCTAATATTCTGGCAAATAAAATGAACACCCAAACGGTTGATGAGCCTTCACCTGCTTTTCTCATCAGAAGGAAGCAGCCATCTTTTTTTCAGACATTATAAAGGGGCAGTACCTATGTCAACCCTGCTGAATGTACACACAGATCAGCTCTTTTCTGCAGTCTCTCTTCTTGTGATTGGCTAAAAAGTTGCAATGTTGCAATCGGATCACAGGGGGTAGTGGAGACTGAGGGAATGAATACTGAAGCAGGTTGCAGACTTCAAGCGGTATTAAACCCAAAGCCAAAAATATAATAGTAAGCTGCAATATATTACATGTGGTGACTGCATCCATTTTCTTTGGCTTTTTCCTCTCTATTTTCACCTGATGATCTGGCCAGTAACACACCTCCTGTATTAGTGAGACACAACTCTGGAGGAATGAGCAGAAGAGGCACAGCAGACAGCAGCATTGTCAGCCAGGGAGGGAGGGGAGTGTTAAATGTATTAACTGATTTAGAACCAACAAATTAAAGCCAAACTCCAGCTCACACTGCAATAAAGGTTTTACATGAATAAATAAAAGCTGATCATTTTATTCATCCAGTTAAAGCAGAACTTCAGTCATTTTTTCATCTTTCCATCTATTAAATCTTCTGCCCTTGTTAACTTTGGATAGTAAAACATGTTTTTTCTGCCATATACAGCCCACTTCCTGTTTCTTGTCTGGTATAAAGCCTAGGATTAGGACATCGTGCACAGCTCTGGCACAGTTTGCCAGGAAGGGAGGGGGATGAGTCATAAAAGGGCCAATGAGAGCTGCAGAGCTGGAGGTGTGCCTCTGTGTAAATCCAGTAAGTGAACAGGCAGCAGCTTCAGCTGCCCACAGTTAAAATGGTTGCAGCCAGACTCAGTGGAGGGAGATTTCTGAAGTATATTTGGCAAGTACAGAACCACAGTATATATAAAATAATATGCAAAGTGGTTGGAGGGAAGCTTCAGAATGGCAGAGATGTTTTTTATTACAAATTATGTGAGCAGACTGCAGTTCCTCTTTAAGTTGTTTGTCTCATCCATGTAAAAAGACACATTCTGCTAGAGAGCTTGTGCTGTGAAAAACAGAGTACTTTCTGGTTGGATCACCAGGTGAAAATAGAAGAAAGAAAGCCTAAAAAGGGATACTAAATACAGTCATCACATCCAATAATTGGTAAGCTGAAATATAATAAATGTTTGCTTTTGGGTTAAAAACGGCTTTCATCTCAACCTGGGCAAAGTCACTGGTTTGGAGTTTTTAATAACAAATGATAGAGATCTGTTTCAGAGCTAGAGGTTCAATGTATGAAAATTAGGGATGCACCAATACAATTTTTTTTTTTTTACGAGTACGAATACCGATACCTTTTTTTAGTACTCGCCGATACCAATTACCGATACCTGTTTTGTTTTCAATTTAGCTGTCAGCAATGGTACAAAGCATTGAAAAGTTTTTACAAATGAAATAAATTGATTTTTGTCTTTAATTTTGCACGTTTTCAATGTGAAATGTGTAAATATATGTTAATATATATGTGCAAAAAATATTCACTAACAAAGCAAATAAAAAAAAAAAAAGTTTTAATTGTTTATCGTTTATAAAATAGACGTGAACAAAAAAATCAAAAAACAGAAAAATAATAATTAAATGGAGGAGAATAGGTTGTTAATTAAGGCTGATTAGAGTAAACTAAGGGTTAAAAAGGGGTTAAACAGAGGAACATTTCTTCATCCCTTTGATCTGCAGATGAAGGAACAGAAAGATACAAAAAGAAACAATGTTTCTTTTTATATTAGTGTTTCAGTCCAATTACCGGACTTCTTTAACACTTTAGCTGTCAACAGGGGAGACCCACTGATAGCTCAAAGAACCGAGCCTGAAAGTATCGGTTTCGGGTATCCGTGCATTTGCATGCAAATACTCGATATCGGCAAAGATACCGATACTAGTATCGGTGCAACCCTAATGAAAATGTACAGTAATGTACTTGGAGGCTAAAAATATAAGTGCAGTTTACACACTAGGGCATAACCTCTGGAGGATAAATAGGATCTGGGTTTCCTAGTAGATGAAAGACTCAGCAACAGCATGCAATGCCAAGCTGCAGCAAGCAAGGCCAACAGACTGTTAGCATGCATTAAAAAGGGTATTGTGAATCTATAATGCTACCACTTTTCAAAAATTTGGTTCGGTCACATGTTGAGTATGCATGCAACTCCCCCCTCATGCCAATAACTGGTCACATGTATTTCCCTCCGGGGAACATTGACCCCAGATTACACTCCTGGAATCTTGGGAACTCAGTCTTACTACATCAAGTCACCAAAGACTCTGACATCTTACCTCTATCCATGCTCTCATTGGTTCCGAACCCATCGCTTATGGATCTATGGAGATATTTACAATTATCTGATTTCATTAAAACCCTCCCTAAGCCATTGCGCAATGTATCTAACCTAACGGTGATAGAAGCAGCCTTTGTAGATGACCACCCAATGGAGAAACCCCTTTCCTACTTTTATAAATCACTCAGATCATTGGGCACCGCAGGATACCCTAGCTTCCTTCGCAACTGGGAGAAGGATCTCCATAAGACCCTAACGGAAACCCAGAAGTGTTCTATCCTCCAACTCTCTCACACATCATCTATGTCCTCGAAAACAGCTGAATTTAATTATAAACTCTTAACCAGGTGGCACTACACTCCTGCTGTATTACACAAGCTATTTCCTCAGGATTCACCTCTCTGCTGGAGGGGATGTGGAGAGAGAGGGACGCATGCTCATATCTGGTGGTCCTGCCCACTTATTAGGCCCTTTTGGCTTACCATCCTCCATTGGATAAAAGAAATCTAGGGTTCGGAGATTCCTAATGACCCCTGGCAGGTATTATTGCATTGTACAGACGAACCAGAGGGACCATATAAAAAATCCATCACACCACATTTGTTAAACGCTGCCAAAGCCCTCATTCCTAGGTTCTGGAAAACTTCCAAGATACCTTCCTTGCGCCAATGGTTATGCGAGGTAGACCACACATACTATATGGAGGATTTAACCTTCTCCCTCAGAAATAAATCAGACTTGGGGAGGAAAATATGGTCCCGGTGGTTCGCCTTCAAGTATTCCGCGGCGTACGCGGAAATTATGGCTTTGAACACGTAATGTGCTCGTATATTAAAATGCAATGTCCTGACTGAGATGGACACCCTTCCTATCCCTCCCCCCCCCCCCTCTTCCATTCCCCCCCACCCCATTCCATCTTGCTTCATCCCTCTGCTTTTCTTCTCTTCTCTATTTCTCTCTTTTACTTTTAACTTTTAGAAGTTTATATAAGCTAAAAATATGTCAGGATTAGGTCCTGTTTCAAATGATATATTTTAAGTTTTTTCTTTTTTGATTACCCATGCCCTGCATACATATCTTTCTACTGTTCCCCAGTATAATCTGGAATTTGTACCATTTTATGTATGTTTATTATGCCCAAGCATGTGATGGGTATTTCTTTATGTACATTGGACTTCCTGTCATTAATAAAAATATATTAAACATGTTGAGTATGCCAGTACTGCCATGGCAGTTCTGGCCACCAGTCCTCAGGAAAGATTGGATGGAACTGAAGAGAATCAGGAAATAGGGCAATACAACTAATAAGGGGGCTGGAGGGCCTCAGACAGACAGTGTGTCTGTTTAATAGAAGTCAGCAGCTACAGTTTTTATTGATTAAAGAACCTATGTAAGAGGAGATACCATAGCAATATACAAATATCTATACAGTGATTCTAGCATAGGGAGGAAACTATTCAGTCTTTGGTCACTCAAGAAGACGTTATTGCTCAATGAAGTTGGTACGAGAAACGGTTTAACCCTAAACTGCGTAAAGTCTTTTTTTGTTTTTTTTTTAACTAGAGTGGTAACAATGTAGAACTACATTCCACAATCGGTGGGGCCAACTGGAAGTATTCATAATTTAACAAAACTTCTATATGGGCAACTTTTCAAACACAACATAATACAGGGATATGGGAAGTGGTACAGATATATATATACATACAACACACCCTCACCCACAAAGGTTAAACTGGATTTACTGGCTATATTCAACCACACCAACTATGTAACTACCTATTCAAACACATATTTATGTATATTGTAACTTATAACGTATATTATTGTAACGTATATTGGAATTTATTAAGACTGAAAGTCTTGACAGTCTACCGACTGGAATGGTACCAGCGGATTGGAGAAAAGCCAATGTAGTACCAATATTTAAAAAGGGCCCAAAATACATCCCTGGGAATTACAGACCAGTTAGCCTAACATCAATAGTATGCAAGCTCTTGGAAGGGATGATAAGGGACTATATACACAAGATTTCAGTAATGAAAACTGTATCATTAGCAGTAATCAGCATGGATTCATGAAGAATCATTCTTGCCAAACCAATCTATTAACCTTCTATGAGGAGGTATGTTGCTATCTAGATAAAGGAAGGCCCATAGACGTGGTGTATCTGGATTTTGCAAAAGCATTTGACACAGTTCTCCATAAACGTTTACTATACAAAATAAGGTCCCTTGGCATGGACCAAAGGGTGAGTACATGGATTGAAAACTGGCTACAAGGGCAAGTTCAGAGGGTGCTGATAAATGGTCCCAGCACAGGGTTTTGTGCTGGGACCAATCCTATTTAATTTGTTCATAAACGACCTGGAGGATGGGGTAAAACAGTTCAATCTCTGTATTTGCAGATGATACTAAGCTAAGCAGGGCAATAACTTCTCCGCAGGATGTGGAAACCTTGCAAGAAGATCTGAACAAATGAATGAGGTGGGAAACTATATGGCAAATGCGGTTTAATGTAGAAAAATGTAAAATAATGCATTTGGGTGGCAAAATATGAATGCAATCTAGGGGAGAACCTCTGGGGGAATTTAGGATGGAAAAGGACCTGGGGGTCCTAGTAGATGATAGGCTCAGCAATTGCATGCAATGCCAAGCTGCTGTTAACAAAGCAAACAGAATATTGGCATGCATTAAAAAAGGGATTAACTCCAGGGATAAAGCGATAATTCTCCCGCTCTACAAGACTCTGATCCGGCCACATCTGGAGTATGCTGTCCAGTTCTGGGCACCAGTCCTCAGGAAGGATGTACTGGAAATGGAGCGAGTACAAAGAAGGGCAACAAAGCTAATAAAGGATCTGGAGGATATTAGTTATGAAGAAAGGTTGCGAGCACTGAACTTATTCTCTCTGGAGAAGAGACGCTTAGGAGGGGATATGATTTAAATTTACAAATACCATACTGGTGACCCCACAATAGGAATAAAACTTTTTTGCAGAAGGGAGTTTAACAAGACTCGTGGCCACTCATTAAAATGAGAAGAAAAGAGGTTTAACCTTAAACTACGTAGAGGGTTCTTTACTGTAAGAGCGGCAAGGATGTGGAATTCATTTCCACAGGCGGTGGTCTTATCGGGGGGCATCGATAGTTTCAAAAAACTATTAGATAAGCACCTGAATGACCGCAACATACAGGGATATACAATGTAATACTGACATATAATCACACACATAGGTTGGACTCGATGGACTTGTGTCTTTTTTCAACCTCACCTACTATGTAACTATGAAAGGTCCACTTTAAACCCTGCCTCCAATCCAATCAAGTTTCAATCCATTATTATGTACTGTAGGGCAAAGGATTAGAAAGATAAGTCATTGAAATTTAACATTACAGGGGGTCCCCTAGTTACAAACGTCCGACTTACAAACGACTCCTACTTACAAACGGAGGGAGACAACAGGAAGTGAGAGGAAATCTACCCCTAGGAAGGGAAATTCACTCCGTAAGAGCTATTATGGGGAAAAGGTACCTCCACTGATGCTTTATCACCAAGGCTTGTTTCCACAACAACCCAAAATCCAATTGTCATTGGGACAGTAAGTGAGGTGAAATTTTCTGAACAGGGGCACACACAGCAAAACAAATGTTACAGGGGTGTTAACCCTTCCCTATGCTATCCAAAAAGCTTAAAAATAGTTTTTTTGGCTGGAGCTACACTTAAAAAATGTACCTGTTCCGACTTACAAATAGATTCAACTTAAGAACAAACCTACAGTCCCTAACTTGTTTGTAACCCGGGGACCCCCTGTACTTATAGCAATGTTCGGGGAAAAAAGCTGGGTCAATCAAACCCTGTTTCTTCCTCCACTGAACCAAAAAGTACAAGCCTTTAGAGTTTGCACATAAACAGCATTGAGGGCTATTATAGAACCAAACATAATTTAGTAGATACAATTTTGTGGTTAAAGTGATTTTAAGAATGGAGCAGCTTCAGTTTGAACATTTTTACCCAGAACATAACCAATATTGTTTTACACACATAGGAGTAGTCTGTTCCATGTTAGCCATTAATTATTGTGGATAGTTTGGCGTTTAAGTGATACGTTTTGTCTAACCTAAAGTGACACTAAATGTTTAGGCAAATCTAACAAGCAGCATAGAGTCACTGCAGTATCATAACATTTAAACATTTGTTCCACATACCATTCGCATGTTAGTTGCAAGCTCACTCCGCATGCCCCCAACACCTTCTTCTCCTTCCCTTCAACTTCCATTATTTAGTTGCGAGAAGTGCACAGCTATAGCAGTTATGTGCTCTACTCTGCTCAAACTACATTTCCCAGAGTTACGTTATTATTCCTTGATTAATGGGCTTGCTTCTGTTTTATTACATGCCCGTACTGAATATGTCAGCATTTATTACTGTAATCCTTTTGGAAGTAAGGAGAGAAGGGTGGCTACTTTCCCACATAAATGGAGACCATGTATAGCCAAAGTAGCCACTCTTATTAAAGAAGATCAATAGCAACTGAGTTCCCAACAGCTACTTCTGGAAAAATGTACCAATCCTGGTAATGATAAAAGCAGCATCTCGCAACAGGAACAAAGAAAAAGTAAAATACAAAGCTGAGACATGATTTAGATGAGAAGAGAGAGGTCTGGGGGGATTTGGGTAATGCCTGGACAAAAGCTTAATCAGGACTCCGACAGTCACAGATAAGACGCTGTTATTCTGATTAATTAGAAAACTGCAGTATAGCATTCTATTATTGGTGAACATCAACCTTTTAGACATTTTTGAAATTATTATTATACAGGATTTATGTAGCGCCAACAGTTTGTGCAGCGCTTTACAACATGAGAGCAGACAGTACAGTTACAATGAAATTCAATACAAGAGGAATCAGAGGGCCCTGCCCATTAGATCTTACAATCTAAAAGGGAGGGTCAAGCGATACAAAAGGTAATAGCTGTGGGGGATGAGCTGATGGAGAAAATAAAAGTACAGTTGTTAGGTGAAGTCAGGATAGACTTCTCTGAAGAGAAAATTTTTCAGGGATCGCCAAAAAGTGGATAAAGTAGGAGCTAGTCGGACAGATTTGGGTAGAGAATTCCAAAGGATGGCAGAGGCTCGGGAGAAGTCTTGGAGGCAAATATGGAAGAAAGTGACACAGGGAACTAGAGAGAGCAGGAAGTCTTGGGAGGAACGAAAATAATGATTTGGTTGGTTTTTTTTTAGACAAGGTTAGTGATGTAGCTGGGAGCCAAGTTGTGGGTGGCTCTGTAAGTTATTGTTAACATTTTGAATTAAATTTGTGGGTTGAGTGGCAGCCAACAGAGGGATAGGCAGACAAGGGTAGCAGACGCTGAGTGGTTTGTAAGGTGGATGAGTTTGGCAGCAGCATTCATGATGGACTGAATAGGGGATATCCCATGTAAAGGTAAGCCAATCAGGAGGGAGTTGCAGTAGTCGAGGCAAGATATAACCAGGGAGTGAATTAGGAGCTTTGTGGTGTAATTGGTCAGGAAGGGGCATATTTTGGAGATGTTGCAGAGGCTGAGGCTGAAAGCTTTGGAAAGTGATTGGATGTGGGGCCAAAAGGAGAGCTCAGAGTCGAGGACTACACCTAGCACCCTGGCATGCAGGAATGGGTTGATAGTTGTGCCATTACTCTTGACAGAGAAGTCAGGGGAAGGGGCACATGGGGGAGGAAATATTATGAGCTTAGTTTTGAATAGATTGAGTTTGAGAAAGAGGTGCGACAACCAGAATGGTATGTCGGTCAGTAAATTAATGATCCGACATTAATGATGTTGTGAGCTGAGAGGTAGAAAAATAGATTTGGGTGTCGTCAGAGTAGAAATGAGATTGAAAGCCATGGGAGGTTATCAGCTGACCCAGGGAGGAGGTGTAGATTGAGAACAGGAGAGGTCAAACAACAGAACCTTTGGGGACAAAGACGGAGAAAGGAAGAGGAGAGGAGGAAGTAGAATTGTAAGTGACAGTGAAGGTGCAGTGGGATAGGTAGAATGAGAGCCAACAAAGAGCACAGTCACAGAGACCAAAGAAGTAAAGTTTTTTGAGGAGGAGGGGGTGGTCAACCGTATCAAAAGGCAGCCATAAAGTCCAGAAGTACAATATAGTATAGTGTCAATTGTGTTTTGCTGTTAGTAAACTGTTTGTGAGTTGTAGGACAGCAGTTTCTGTGGAGTGTTGAGGGCGAAATCCAGACTGAAGGGGATCAAGAAGGTTATTCTTAATGAGGTGGTAATTCAGTTGGTTGTAGACCAGGCGTTCAAGGAGTTTGGAGGAAAAGTGGAGCAAGGAGAGTGGGTGTAGGTTGTTAAGATCGGTGGGGTCCAAGGAAGGCTTTTAAAGTATGGGGGTGACTAATACATGTTTTAGAGAGTTGGTGAAGATACAAGAAGAGAGGGAGAGATTGAAGATGTGGGTTAGAGAGTCAAAGGGTGACCGCAGTATTTGAGAGGGAACTGGGTCCAGGGGACAGGTGGTTAGCTGGGAGTTAGAAATGAGTTTAGCAACCTCATCTATAGTAGCAGGGTTGAATAAGGAAAGTGCTGATTGTACCTGTGGATATGGGGTGTTAAAAGGGTTGTACAGGTATTAAAAAAAAAAAAAAATAACAAACATATTTACCTACTCTGTGCAATGGAATTGCACAGAGCGGCCAGGAACCCCCTCTTTTCGGGTTCCCCACCGGCGCTCCTGGCCACTCCTCTCTGGCCAGTGCCCCCATGGGAAGCCACTTTCCATGGGGGCACTCCTGCGTGCTCGCACACCCAAGTCCCTCTGCTGCGTCCATTGACTCAGGCAGCGGGACTCGGCCCCACCCCCCGCTTCCTCGTCACTGGCTTTGATTAAGAGCACTGGAAGCCAATGAGACCCAGAAGTGAGGGGAGAGAAGATCTGCAGAGGTGCATGGCGCTGAATCGAATGTGGGCTCAGGTAAGTAAAGGGGGCCTGAGGGGGGCGATGCTGACACCTAAACATTTTTTACCTTACTGCAAGGACTGCATTAAGGTAAAAACGTTTAGACTTTACAACCCCTTTAAAGGAGAAGTCCAGCCTGAGCTTTTTAGGCTGGGCTTCTGCTCTGGGTCACAGGACTGCAATGCATTTTGCACTCCTATGACCCATTTTCAGCGGAGAGTGGTCTGAAGTCCACTCTCCACTGACATAACTGCCATGAGTCGAGGCAGCGCGTCATCCCGACTTCCAAGTCTGGATCCGCCAGCTGCCTTTGATTGATGGCAGTCTCAGCATCTCAGCGAGCCTCTGAGACGGCCGCTCCTTGCCCCTCCACAAATCAGTGCTCCAATGAGCGTGGAAAAACAGTCAGCAGCTCTCCTCTCGGGGATCTGTGAAAACCGAGCCATCAGCGATGTTCGGTGGCTCCTGTTCTCAGTGTAGAGATGGCGGGGGACAGATGCATCAGTATGATGCTGCATCCACCTAGGTAAGTATGAATCTTTAATAAAAAATAAAAAAAACATACTTCTCTTTTAGGTGAGGGGGATATCTGTAGAGGGGAGATCACATATTGAATCAATCTTATTTTTTAAAATGATTGACAATCTCTTGGGCAGTAAGTTAGTGGGTGGAGGCAGTAGAGAGAGCATGTTTTTTGAGACTTCTGGTATCAACTGTTTGCCAGGGTTGTAAGGCCTGATTTTGTGTGTAGTGAGGGGGGCAAGCTCGTCCAGGGTGGAGGACACGATCTATTGTAGACAGAAGCGGCTATATTGGGGCAGGACAGGGATGAGATTGTGTCAAAGAGGTGGTCAGTAGCAGAACAGAGAAGAGAATAGTTGAAGTGGCGAAGGTTTCAGACGGGAGAAAATAAGGTAGCTAAGCTAGGCAGAGAAGTCATCAAGGAAAGATGATACTTTTCCAGGGAGGGCGGTAGATCAAAGCAATTCTTAATGGAAAAAAAAAAAAAGAAATTGGGAGAAAATAGATATATACAGTGAGCTTCAAAGGATGATAGAGAGGGAGGAGAGTGAAGACCCTGGAAGGTGCTCTGTGGGGATAGGAGGGTTCCCACTCAACCTCCCTTGCGCCCACTAGATCTAGAGGAGTAAGTGTACAGAAGGTCACCATGGGAGAGTAAAAGCAAGAGAAGCAGTTTCGGATTATGCCAGGTTTCGAAGATAGCAAGTACATTAAAGGAGTTATTGACAAAGAGGTCAAAAACAGAAACAAGTTTGTTGCAGACAGAATGGGCATTCCAGAGGGCACAAGAGAAGGGGAGGCTGGTTTTGGGAAGAATAGGAAGGAAAACTAAACTGTGTGGATTACGGCTGCTGCCAGAGGGTACGGGGTGATGGGGGCATCGGGTACAGTTAAATAAAGGTTTGGGGATATATCTCTAGAGGTTAGGAGAAGCAGATGGGTGAGGGAGGTAACATGAGAGTGTGATTTATATGAGGGGACATGCCTCAGCATCCTGGGGGTTTTATTAGCATGTGGGATTAGAATTAGGAGGTGGTGATGAGTGAGGGTGATATATACAGATTGTGGGGTAGAGAAGAGGGGTGAAGGAAAGAGAGTTTAAGGAGAGAGGATACAACTGTGAAAAGGCAAGGTAAAGAGCACATGTTAGAGAGTGGAAGGAAAGCTAAATGGGGAAACAAGGTCACTTGCAGTCTGATGTTTTGTAAAGTAGCTTGCTGTAGATGTTCGCTTCATGGAATCGCTGAAGTGCAAGAGCGGAAGTGCCACTAAATTAAAGGAAGGGCACTATATTGGAAGAATCCCAACATGTGTCCCCCATAAAGGTGGTCTTGTTTTATACTGTGGTGGGTGTGGATAAAATTTGACAATTAATCAATCAGGAGTTAATATCGGGCACACAGCTATCACAGCAAACCTCTCACACCACAATCAAACTGCAAGAGGACCAAGAGGGCAGGGATGTAAAGATTAAGGTAAGCCCATAATTTAGGTAAGGTAATTGTTTACCTCTAGGCTAAGAAATCCTCCATCATGAGCGGCGGCCACCTGTGGAGAGGGTTCAAACCATTCGCAGGACTTCCCCAGCAAATTTTTTAAAGTTCTTACAGAAGACACAGTCAAAGAACCAGAGCAGCGAGCCAAAATCACAGCATTGTCCGCCCACCAATTTATATCCATCAGTGAATAGTAGAATTCTTTATCTATGCAAAGACACAAAACATTGATTCATGACAAGACATAGTAACCACCATAGTAAACTCAATAACAGGATAAAATATGCAACATCAAACACAAACAACAGAGGACTTATAATAAGCTGCCATTGTCTGTGTACTTGCTTGTAGTATTCTTTCGACAGCCAATTAATGACAATTCTCAACGCGCTTGGCGCAGTTTGAGGGATTTCACCGTTTATTAATGCTGCACTTAATCTAAACAAAAGAATACATACAAAGGAACATGAGAGATTAAACTTGAAAGCACAGTACTGTCCATTTTGGACTTTTTTCCTCAAAATCCTCCTGTCCCTACTTTTAATATTACCATGATGCATAAATGACAAGGGATGAGCACTAGGAAAAGATCAGAAGATATCATTTGTATTTAATTATTTAAATGCCAATTTTATTGGCAACTGTTCATAAACAAATCTGACTGTTGCAGACAGCATAAGAACAGTTCCTGTTTTATATAAATTTTAATTATAAATCCCTTTGAAGTGGTTTTGTAAAGAACTAGATCTACAGCACTTTGCTCTGTTTATCAAAGAGTAAGACAATACATATTTGTGCTCACAAAAAAAAAAAAAAAAAGTCAGATTTGAACTGTCATTTTAGGTTACTTTTCTGATAATGATGGGGTAATTCTTAGTGCTTTGGGCAAAGCAGGGTGCATTATTGCATTCCGTGTCCTTTGAGAGCATCACCAGCTTAGACCTTTGTAAGCATTTCCTTGTTTTTATATAATAAAGTGTAGAGCCCCCCGTTTTACAGTGATGAAATCAAAATTTGAATATATTGTATAAGCATCAAATAAAATTACTAAAAATCACAAATCACAACAATCAAATTGCTATAACATTTGTGATCCAAAATTAGTGAATAAAAACTACAAAATGGCACTCCACCCAAAAGTGTCACATACGTATGTGCTCCAATAATGTAGCCCCTAAAAAGTTCATGAAAGTATCCACAGAAATCAAAGCATTCATATATGTTCATTATAAGTACTCTCCATCCAGACATCACCCTGTTATAACCACACATGTGTAAAAATGCACTCATCAGAATTTGTTAATATCCAAATGAGTGCATTGACCACATTATATATATATATACATATACATATACACACACACACACACACACACACACACACACACACACACACATACTCATAAGTTTACATACCCTGGCAGAATAATGATTTCTTGGCCATTTTTCAGAGAATATGAATGATAACACAAAAACTTTTCTTTCACTCATGGTTAGTGTTTGTCTGAAGTTATTTATTATCAATCACCTGTGTTTACTCTTTTTAAATCATAATGACAACAGAAACTAGCCAAATGACCCTGATCAAAAGTTAACATACGCCAGTTCTTAATACCGTGTGTTGCCCCTTTAACATTAATGACTGCTTGAATTATTTTGTGGCATTTGTAGATGAGGCTCTTTATCTTATCAGATAGAAAAGCTGCCCATTCCTCTTAGCAAAAAGCCTCCAGTTCCTGTAAATTCTTGGGCTGTCTTGCATGAACTGCACATTTGAGATCTCCCCAGAGTGGCTCAATGATATTGCGGTCAGGAGACTGAGATGGCCACTCCAGAACCTTCACTTTATTCTGCTGTAGCCAATGACAGGTTGACTTGGCCTTGTGTTTTGGATCATTGTCATGTTGGAATGTCCAAGTACGTCCCATGCGCAGCTTCCTGGCTGATGAATGCAAATGTTCCTTCAGTATTCCTCGATAACATAATGCATTCGACTTGCCATCAATTTTGACCAAATTTCCTGTACCTTTTTAGCTCACACCTCCCCAAAACATCAGCGTTCCACCTCCGTGTTTCACAGTAGGAATGGTGTACCTTTCATCATAGGCTTTGTTGACTCCTCTTCAAATGTAGCGTTTATGGTTGTGGCTAAAAAGCAAAATTTTGGTCTCATCATTCCAAATGACTTTGTGCAAGAAGGTTTGAGGCTTGTCTCTGTGCTGTTTGGCGTATTGTAAGCGGGGTACTTTGTGGCATTTGCGTAGTAATTGCTTTCTTCTGGCGACTCGACCATACAGCCCATCTTTCTTCAAGTGCCTCCTCATTGTGCATCTTGAAACAGCCACACCACATGTTTTCAGAGTCCTGTATTTCATCTTAAGTTATTTGTGGGGTTTTCTTTGTATCCCGAACTCTTTTGCTGGCAGTTGTGGCTGAAATCTTAGTTGGTCTACCTGACCGTGGTTGGGTTTCAACAGCACCCCTCATTTTCCACTTCCTGATTAGAGTTTTAACGCTGCTCTCAATTCCTTGGATATCTTTTTATATCCCTTTCCTGTTTTATACAGTTCCACTACCTTTTCCCGCAGATCCTTTGACAGTTCTTTTGCTTTCCCCATGACTCAGAATCCAGAAACGTCAGTGCAGCACTGGATGAAAGATGCAAGGGTTTGTCAGGAGTCCAGAAACTCATTGACCTTTTATACACGCACACTAATTACAAGCAGACAGATCACAGGTGAGGATTTTATCAGGCCAAAATCACCAGGATATGTAAACTCTTGATTATTTGGGTAGTTTCTGTTGTGATTATGATTTAAAAAAGAGTAAACACGGTTGATTGATAATAAATGGCTTCAGCCAAACACTAACCATGAGTGAAAGAAATGTTTTTGTGTTATCATTCATATTCTCTGAAAAATGAAATCATAAATTCTGCCACGGTAAACGTATGAGCACAAATGTACGTGTCAAATCCTGATGATGAGAGGGGGGGGGGGGGGTTGGCACTTTAATTTAGTTATTTTTTTATATTTCAATATTTATTTTATTACATTTTATGGGCTGTGAAAAGGTCCTCTTTTTGAAGAGATCTGGGGTCTATTAGACCCCAAGGCAGCCTGGGAAAGAATGTGGGCAGCAGTGGGAGGGGGGCCCTCCTGCCACCTCCTGAAAAGTTATTGAGCAGTTGTATAACTTTTACCAGATAGGATATGGTCAGCTGAAAAAAATGGTACCAGGATGACCATGGTTGTAGCTGCAGCTATGATCCCGGTATAACTGCCTCAATAGGAGGTTGTAGATATAGGCACAGTGGTATTGAGGTGGTTAAAAATGCTCCCTCCCTCCTTTTAACAACTATTCTGAGTAACCTGTGTAAAAAAGGATGCACATACTTAGCAATTTTCAGGCCTCTCCAGTCCGGTCACGTGATCTCCTGTGTCAGCCATTGCCAGCTGCAGGCGAGAGGAGAGAGTGCTTGACACCAGCTGACAATGCCTGAGAACAGTGATGTCACCTGTAGGCTTCCCATGGCTGATCCACTGCCAGTGCTCCCTCCTCTCTACTGCAGCCACTTCCAGCTGACACAGAGGAGATGGATCGTGGACAGAAGTGGCATGAAAATAGTTAAGTATATACATCTTTCTTACACAGGTTAGTCAGAATAGATGTTAGGAGGGTGGAGAGAGCATATTTAAAAAAATAAGTTCACCTTTTAGAGCATGTTTCACCCATATTTAGGGTGTAACATGCTCCAGCACATGTCCTCCTTACCCCCATGAAATAGTGGACAGGGGATCCTCTTCCCGCTGTCACATTTTAAAAACAGCTCACCTGCACAGGTCATTCACTTACAGAAATCTGTAAATGAGAGAACTACATGTCCTGTCTTCCTCCGCGGCACACAGCTTGTAGTGTTCAATGAACTGTGAGGGTGCTGATGAGCGCACTCAATCATTCAAAAGCTCTGCAGCTTTCAAACTGACAGCCCATACAGACGTACGAGCAGAGAGCGCTGGGGCTTGTTTGCAGTAGCCTGACATTGCACCCGTGGTCCACTCATTACGAGTTCAAAAGTTTGCAGGCTCCTGTGGGGAAAAAAAAAATAAATGCACATTTTTATTTATGCAAAAATATGTGCATTTATTACTTTTTCCCAAAAGGTGAACTTAGCGTTTAGGATCAGTTAGCTTCTGCCTGGAATTCCACTTTATTACCCTACTAGGACACCAAAACAACAATAAACACTGAAAACACATTAATCAAGTAATAAATAATGACTCGGCAAATAAGAGTGTTTGCTACAAAACAGAACATTAAGGGAAGTATGAAGAAGCAGCACAAAAAAAAAAAAAGGTGAAAGCGAGACTTGCATATCCATATGTTTGGCTTGGAAGAAGCCTATAGACAACAATATCATAAAATCATCACATCCTTCAAAGAATCCAATTTTCCCTCGGGTCAATACAGCTTGGAGAACTTCATTCTAGTAAAAGCCAAAGTACTTAAATTCTAATTTACCTTTCATCTTTTTCCTTTTCTCCACAGAGCTCCGCCAATCAGGGTTGATCTCATCATAGCCAGGCTAAAAGAAAAAAAAAGAAGAGAGACGAAGAGAGCCAAATGAGGGAAGGCAGATAATGAAAATGTAACAGTGCTGAACATTTGTGCCCTGAAATATCATTTCAACGAGACCGACTCCGTCTACGAAATATCTGATCAAGGCTGCAGCGTTCTGAAGCGTATTCTCATTAATGTCTTACTATTAACTATTTCAGCTGGAGGAAAGGACACATTGCAGAATTGAACTGGGCAATAGACCAGAAAGGCAACCACTCTCTGCTCATTGGAGTTAAGCACCATTAGATGATTTCAACCCCAAGTTACCAACCTGCAGTTAGCCCCAAATTTCACAATGCAGCCTGTTTTTAGGAAATTGCTTTAAAAAATAAACATTAGGCTTTGTTTTCTAACACAGCCAAGTGATCACTGTGCCAGTGCAGGCAAGTGATCAACTGGATTTGCTAGCAAACAAAGCCAACCCCAACGCTAACTCTAAGCCCTTTGTCGATAAAGCCATGTCAGTGACAGCTGCACCTGAATTTATTTCTAGGCATATAATAAAGTGATTGCGAAGGATACATTTTATTAAAAATAATAAACGTGTTATATTTACCGCCTCTGTACAATGGTTTTGCACAGAGTGGCCCCAATCCTTCTCCTCTAGGGCCCCCCAGCAGCACTCCTGGTTACTCCTCTTCTCGGTGAGCCGCCATAGAAAATCTCTTCCTATTGTGGCACACCTGCAGGTTTAATCCCGCACTGCCTGTGCCCATAGACAATGTGGCTCGGCCCCACGCTTCCTCGTCACTGGATTTGATTGACAGCAGCAGAAGCCAATGGCTTCCACTGCTATCAATCTACCCTTTGAGAGCAGAGAGAGCCAGACACAGTGCTGGATCAACATCGGCCTTGGGTAAAATTAAGGGGGGGCTAGCAGGGCAGCTGAACATGCAAGGTTTTTTTTTTTTTTTTCTTTAAAGAGGAAGAAAACTTACTCTGCAAACTTTTACCTACAGGTAAGTCTATAATAAGGCTTACCTATAGGTAGTGAAAATATCTCCTAAACCTGTATGTTTAGGAGATATTTACAATGCATGCAGCCAGTGACATCACTGGCGAATGCGCTCTGAAGGTACGGCCCACGGGGGCCGTTCCTTCCGAGCCCTTGCAGTAATGTCATCGAGGCTCCGTCCAATCACAGTGCCGGAGCCCACATCCCCGGAAGAAGCTCCGGGAAAATGTCGGCCGTGACAGCTGTGTGCGGGGACCGCTGGAACAGCTTCGTTCTAAGGTAAGTGTTTCATAATGAGTTAGTATGCGATGCATACTAGTTAATTATGCCTTTGTCTTGCAGGGTTTGTTTTTCTTTTTGTTTTTTCTTCTGAGGTTTACAACCTCTTTAAGGCCTCATGCACACGAGACGCCAGTGCAAACTCTGCTGAACACGTTTTCAAAAGCTGAACTTGCATTTAGAAACGCCTGTTTTGACACGTTTGCATGCTGCGTTTAGCCGCGTTTTACCGCGTTTGCATCTACAAGCACTTCTGCAGCAGAGAATGACATTTTCCGACCTAAATATCTCGATGTCACTTGGTGCTAGGAACCCCAAATTTGGATATGTTATAGTGTTTGTACAACTGTGTTAGCACACCAAAATTTGGGGTTCCTAGCACCAAGTAGCCCCAATGTATGGGGCCCCAAATCCGGGTCGCAAAATGTCAAGCACTTTTCTGCAGCAGAGAATGACATTTTGTGACCTGAATTTGGGGCTCCATATCTCGGGGGGCCACTTGGTGTTAGGAACCCCAAATTTGCATATGTTATAGTGTTAGTTCCATTGTGTTATCACACCAAATTTGGGGTTCCTAGCACCAAGTGGCCCTAATATATGGGGCCCCAAAGCCGGGTCGCAAAATGTCAAGCACTTTTCTGCAGCAGAGAATGACATTTTGTGACCAGACTTTGGGGCCCCGTATATCGGGGCCACTTTGTGCTAGGAACCCCAAATTTGGATATGTTGTTGGGGTTCCTAGCACCAAGTGGCCCCGAGATATGAGGCCCCAACTTCGGGTCGTAAAATGTTCCTTTAAAAACACTTAAAAACGCAAACGCGGCTAAACGCGGTACCACGTTTAGCAGAATTTGGCGTCTGAAACGTCGAAAACTTTCGCTTCTCAACCCATTTTTTTGCTTCTGGAAAAATGAGGTTAAACACAACTGCCTAAAAACGCCAAAAAACGAAACTGTTGGACACATAGGATAACATTGAATGGGTTCAGGGGCAGTTGAAAAAAGTGTCCAACTGCCTCTGAGCGCGCGTTTAACAGTGTCTCGTGTACATGAGGCCTAAGTGCACCTGGACATAAATACTTTTCGTAAAAGTTGTTTAAGAAAAAAAAAAAAAAAGAGAAAAATAAAATTTCCCAACCCTCAGGAGCCATTTAAAGTCCACTGCACCCATAAAAACAAGCAAAAAATACCCCAAAACACCTTAAAGCCCAATTCCAGGCAAAGGAGAACTCCTCCCTTGCAGTGGGGCTCCCCCTTCACTGTAAAGGTTAAATGCTTTTTTTGTGCCTAGTGTACCAGTAAAGGGCCAGGAGTTTGGCCTACCCTGTATCCCACACTCTCCCTATGGTCTGTGGACGGTTGCTGGGCAGCCTTGCTGACAATGCAGGGACATTTCCCTGCAACCTTGGAGAAGCCTGCAGGAGTGAGATATTATGTAAGTGAAAGTCCTTTTACCAACACTCCAGATAAAAGAAAAAAAGGATTTAACCCTTGCACTGCAGGGGGAACTGTACCGCAAGGGAGGTTTTTTTTTTTGTTTGTTTTTTAAATAGGAGTTCAACTTGAATTTTGCTTTCTTCATTGACTTCAGTGGCTTTTGCTAAAGTGAAAATTTCTCAATTTCACTAATTTATACTGCTCAGCACATCTAAATCCAGGCTCTCTTCACTGATGCTAATTAGGACAGGCATACTATCACAAATAATGCCAATTTTTTTTTTTTTTTTAAATGTAATCAATGATCATGATCCTTATTGATTTTTTTCCACTAAGGCAGTCTATGTTTTCGATCCGAACCAACTATTGTATTAAAAAAAGTACAGTACAGTACTCTAGGTGAGTACATGGTGGTTTGTGGTTTAGCAAAAGGCAGATTTTCCCCCTAGTTTTCAGAAGATGCGTACTCATTTTTAATGGACCAACATAAACATATGAAAAAGCAGGTTATTTTTCCAAACAGCCCCAGTAGAAATACCAAAAAAAAAAAATCTTGATGTTCACTGAGAAATCGTAGGATTAATAATATCACATGGCATGTGGTTGACACGTTAAACCCTGTCCTATAAAATGTAACCTTTATTTTCGTTATTCACAATGCAGGATACATGACCATGTAGGAAGAACTAAAAGGATTTTGGAAGACCCCCCTCTTGTTTGCCCTCATTTTCTCAATCCATACTTCTTTCCAATTATGGGTTACAGAGACAATATCTGAAACCTCAACATATTTCGCACTATAATGGCTTTAACATGGGAGAAAATAAATTAAAAGGTACAACCACAAAGGTCAAGTGCACAATAAAGGAAATGGGCCTAAAGGCAAAGAGGCATGCAATGTGCTCTCCAGTAGAAGTTAAAGGACACAATTAAAGGAAAAAAATGGATAATAGTGAAAAATGGATCACCTATATTTTCATTAAAGTAAAAAATCAGTAAAGTAAATTCAGCTGGAAGTATAAAAGGTAACAGAAGTTTTGAAGTTCTTAGCTATTCAGGAAAAAGACTGCTCTGGGTTATATCCAGTGCTACCCTCTTAAAAAAACCCAGTCACCAACTTTAAAAAATTGCAGGTACAAGCACAGCAGAATCAAGTACCTTAAAAATTCTTATTCATTCGTGTCCATAAACCTTTTTTCCTTTTTTTATTAAAGTATCTTTAAACCTCAGACATGAAATATGAACAAAGGATATCCCTCTATAGTGTGTAATTGTCTCAATCCAGAGCACTAATGCCGCGTACACACGGTCAGACTTTTCGTCTACAAAAGTCCGACGGACGCCAACGGACAAAATATGGCTGACAATCCGATCGTGTGTGGGCTTCCCCGGACTTTCAGCGGACTTTTCCAGCCGCAAATCTGACGGACTTTAGATTTGAAACATGCTTCAAATCTTTACGTAGTAACTACACCGGACCCAGAAATCCGCTCGTCTGTATGCTAGTCCGACGGACAAAAACCCACGCTAGGGCAGCTATTGGCTACTAGCTATCAACTTCCTTATTTTAGTCTGGTGTACGTCATCGCGTACGAATCAGTCGGACTTTTGTGTGATCATATGTAGGCAAGTCCGTTCGTTAGAAAGTCTGCCGCAAGTCCGCCAAAAGTCAGTCGAAAGTCTGTCGGACGGGCTGTCGGACTTTTGTAGACGAAAATCCGACCATGTGTACGCGGCATAGGCGTCATTCCTGCCTGGTTCCTCTGCAATCTGCATAAGTCACTTCTGATGCGTTTTCCTGACACCAAGAGGTAAAAAGGTGACAGAGGAGGGAGCTCCAGCACTCAGCCTACGATTGACAGCACCAGCTCTGGTCCTGCGTGCTGTGTGAAGGGGATGTATTCCTTCCCTCCAATTAGCTCTTATTGAGCTCTGCAGAATGTAATTTCAACTCCCTGACCCCCACTTTCTGAAAGCTCTGATAAGCTGTATAAACGCTGAACTTTGAACGTCTGTAGGGAAGAGAGAATAAACAAGTACAACTTATGTAGGAGGATTTGTTTCACTGGAGGCTAGTCACTTCACTGGGTATATGTAAGGGTTTAGAACTGTCTTAACTGCTTGCCTACAAAGGCAATTTTTTTAATTAATATTTTTGCACACAAACATTATATATTTTCTGAAAGCAGAGGCCCTGGAGAATAAAATTATGGGTGTTGCGTTTTTTTATGTCACACAATATTAGCGCATCCATTTATCAAATGCAAAACGTATAAATGTTACATCAAGTAAGGAGATACTAAATATGTCAAGATTAAAAATTGCGCATGCCTGTAAAAGGGCAACAAACTATGGTACCTAAAATTGTTAATAGGCGATGCTTTTAAAAGCTTTTACAGGTTATCAGTTTTGAGTTAAAGGCGAATTATGGCCCTAGAATTATTGCTCTCACCTCACGTGTGGCGAAATCACAGCTACATATGCATGCTGGTCCTACGTGCATGTTTGCATTTGAATCTATGTGCAAAAGGGGCAGTGTGGTTTTACACGATTTAATTATTATTATTTTTTTTAATGCTATTTTTTTTTTTTTTCATTTAAATTCTTGCTATCACAAGGGGGTGGGGGGGTAACAAGCCCCATTGTGATAACTTCAGGCAGGTGACAGGTACTCTTGATGAAGACATCAGAGCCTGCCCTCCAAAGCAACTAACCAAGCACAGATCGTGCTTGGCTATATGCTTCCCATCGCTTCTAAGATAATTTATCACAGAGGAGATGGGGAAACGGATGTTCCTCCAGCTCCTCTATGGGCAGCTGTCCTGACTGCTTACTGTGGCAGACCTTACTTTTACATGACAACCAATTGCGGACTGGAAAAAAAAAAAGTACCAAGATCATTTAGTTGTGGACAGAGTGACAATGAATTAGTAACACCTGCCAGGTTTTTATTGCTATATCTATCACTGTTAGGGAGATTCCCCATGTCCATTTGTCCTCTTTACCATTATTATTGAAACTGAAAGTTAAAAAAACTTCCATATTTTGGGCTTTCCCTAGAACAGTAATTAGGGGGGAAATCTTCCGATGGGAACACTAATAGGGCGTACACACGGTCGGACCTTGTTCGGACATTCCGACAACAAAATCCTAGGATTTTGTCCGACGGATGTTGGCTCAAACTTGTTTTGTCTACACACGGTCGCACAAAGTTGTCGGAAAATCTGATCGTTCTAAACGCGGTGACGTAAAACACGTACGTTGGGACTATAAACGGGGCAGTGGCCAATAGCTTTCATCTCTTTATTTATTCTGAGCATGCGTGGCACTTTGTCCGTCGGATTTGTGTACACACGATCGGAATTTCCGACAACGGATTTTGTTGTCGGAAAATTTTATCTCCTGCTCTCCAACTTTGTGTGTCGGAAAATCCGATGGAAAATGTCCGATGGAGCCCACACACGGTCGGAATTTCCGACAACACGCTCCGATCGGACATTTTCCATCGGAAAATCCAACCGTGTGTACGGGGCATAAGAGATTCCCTTAATTTGCAGGTAGTTCCTTTCACTCCCTACTTTGGCAATATGGGAATCTCCCCAATGAGACAGAGATGGCAAAAGAAAAAAACAATTTTACAGGGGTATAATCCTCACTTACTAAAAAAAAAAAAAAAATTGGCTATAGTTCTACTTTAACAACTTCCCATCCGGACGTTTATATACGTACATCCAGTGTAAGCAGTTACCTGCAATGTGCCAGAATGTGATAGCATATAAGACTACTCAGTTCCCTAGCACAACCCCCCTCCCTTTTTGCATGTCACAGCCCTCTCCACTTTTGGGAGTGTTTAATCACTACCTCTGCTTGCTGAACTCCTTCCCCTCCCTACATAACCTCTAACCACTTCAGCCCCGGAAGGATTTACCCCCTTAATGACCAGGCCATTTTTTGCGACGCTGTACCCAAATAAAATCTATGTCGTTTTTTCCCACAAATAGAGCTTTCTTTTGGTGTTATTTGATCACCTCTGCAGTTTTTATTTTTTGCGCTATAAATAAAAAAACCATTAAAAAAATATATATATATTTTTTTTATTTCCTGCTATAATACATATCCCCCCCCCCCCCAAATGTAAAAAAACAAATTACTTCATAAATTTAGGCCGATATGTATTCTTCTACATATTTCTGGTTAAAAAAGTCCCAATAAGCGTACATTAATTGGTTTGCGCAAACTATGGGGTAGATTTATGGACTTTTAATGTTTTTTAATTGTTTTTACTGGTAATGGCGGCAATCAGCGATTTTTAGCGGGACTGCAACATTGCGGAAGACAAATCTGACCCTGAATGACACTTTTTGGGGACCAGTGACACCAATACAGTGATCAGATGCCCCCCCCCCCTCTTGTCGAATCACATAGAACAGTGGGTGTGGTCAAATTGCAACAGTGGGAGGATATTAAAGGGGCAATAAATACCAGGAGTGTGTTATGTGCAGAGTGCAGTTTCAGGGGTGCCCTATTCACAGAAAGCAGAGTTCAGGGGTGTGCTGTGTACAGAGTGCAGGGTTGAGAAGTGCGCTACATATGAAGTTCCAGGTTCAGGGGTGCACTATGTACAGAGTGCAGTTTCAGTTTTTATACACAAAGTTCAGGTGTGTACCACATATGTAGTGCAGGGCTTAGGGGTGTGCTATGCACAGTGTGGATGGTTCAGTTCTCTTTTACAGGCTGTTCACATTTCACTTCCACCCCTCCTCGGCTCTGATTTCTGCATCACTCTCCCCTATCCCCCACATCTGTAAACATCTCCTCCACAGCCCATAACCCCCCCCCCCAAAAAAAGCTTCCCCACATCTTATCTTCTCAGCCCGGCTCTAGTACCTCTAGGCAGTGCCGCCTCTCTCACTTGCAGGGAGATCATAAGTTGGCATCTGTGCACCCAGGCACAGATGGGGATCACAAAGCAGCTTCTCCATCCCACACTACATCTGCATCTTCCTTGTCCCCGCAGCGAGTGCAGGGCAGGCAGGGAACTGTGAGAGGCACTGAGAGAAAAACTTGTAGACACAGAAAGCCTCTGTGGTTACAAGTGACGTTGGTGAGCGAGTAGAGGACGAGAGCCACATTCCAGTTGAAAAAAAGCCCTGGGTGCAAGGGCCACGTGAAATGGCAATCAGATCTGAATTGGCTGATAGCGTTACAATATGGCGGGTAATGTGGTGGCCAGCAATGATCAAGTGTAATTTCCCTACACATTTTATCCTTTTTTGATACATGCAATAGAGTGTCACTTGAGTGACAGCTCTGAGTCAGGTAACATTACTTCCAAAATGGTGGTGGCCAGCAGCAGTTTCAGGGCTTTTGGATGTCTACATAAGGGACTTTAACAGGTAAACGACATGCCTAAAATATATTTGACACATAAAATCTTATAGAAGGTTGTTGTTGAAATAGATGGTCTGACGACAAGGTGCCTTTATCAAAATGCCTACGCTTCTGGTCACCTAACCACCACCAGAGGAAGCCGGGAGCAGCATTTTCACACGGAAAGATTTTTTAGCTCATTTAATCTATAATATTGGTTTATGCCAACATCCAGAGCAGATCTAATTTAATGGGCACTTAGGTTTTTTATTTTATAGTTTTGATCCACCAGCACTTTGTGCTGTTTCTGTAAAAGCTTAAAGGTTTTTTCCTGGGAACCCAGTGCAGGACCCAGGCTTACATATTATTATATTGCTGAATTTTCCTCCTTGCCATATAGATACTAATTACCATTAGGAAAACTAAACATGGTTATTTCCCTGTACTATGCTGGACAGTGATGAATTCCTGCTTCCATGAATTGAGGAAGAAGGCTGAGGAGCCAGAGATAAATGAGATCAGTAATTAGTCCCCTGCAGCTTTGTACAGTACTAACTTGATAAATATGAAACAGACTGTTCCTATTATTCCAGAATCGTTACAGGGCACTTGAAGATACATTTGTCACAGACAGAGTGATTCTATGCAATCATCAGTAGAGAGTCTTACGAGGAACTCATTCACACATCATGGTTCCCTGCCGAGTTACCTTCTATGTCTGTCCATGGAGCTGAATCCAACAGAGTTCCCTGCGGTGTGCGTTGCGCATGCACGATCCCACTTCTAGCATAAATCACTCCAACTTGTCAGGGCTCACAGTTATATAAGGCCATTGTGTAAATGGGTTATTAAAAGTAGAATGACTGAAGCTAGCCTATGTTGTTAAGATTAGCCATCTAAAACAAGGACCAAATTGAAGATGTAAGCCAATTAGTCTGCCAGTGGGTCTTCGGTCATAGGAGGAAATCCACACAAAAACTGGAAGAACATACAGAGAGGGATTTAAATCGAGAAAGAATCAGACAGCTACCTAATGCAAATCAAGCAACCTTTCATTTAAATTGTGTCTCAAGACATTTTTCAAAAATTGGATAGAATGTCTATTGTTTACGGCGGTTTGTGTTCCTCTCTATTGATCCTGGTGGCCACTCTCACTGGGAAAGAAAGTGATAGTGAATCCAACAGGGAAACCTGTTTCAATGTCAGCTGTTTAAGAAAGAATTTTCCCTTATTCCCCATTGAAGCAAAAGCTCCCCAATGGGGCACAGACAAAAAAATGCTTCTAAAAAGCATAGACAATCAATTACAGGAGGTTTAACCCTTTCCAGAGCAAAAAAGTTTTGCCTTTAGATACACTTTACAAAAGATCCAGGACAGCCTAGCGCAATGTTTGTGGTGGTGTGAGTTACACATATCGCGCTGGGCTGTCATAAATCTTTTGTTAAAGTATATCTAAAGACAAGAAGATGAAGTAGCGAAGGTTTGGAAGCTGCCAGGTGTTTACAGATGCCTATGAACCAAATGGGTATATTGCTCACGTGTTTTAATCCCTGTGACACCAAGGTAAAATAGGGTTAGGGGAATTAGGGGATTAGGGGAATATGGTTCATGGAAGGAGGTAGGGGTAGACCGGAATGTGTATTATATTGGGGTATGTTACTTATGATCAGGGAAGACGGTAATTTATGATTCAAGCACCTACCAGATTAATAAATATGTGACTCCCCTTGTGGCATTAAAATATAGAAGTGGAATGATATTCCTTTTGTTTTAGTGGTCAGTAGCAGCAGGATGTCCCTACTGATCCAATAATCAATGGTTAGACTGATCTTCACCGTTTCTATTTTGAAAGCTAGCTCAGGGAAACAGTGGCAGGAGGAGCTTCTAGTCCTCTCCTAATGGTCAAAATAAAAATAAAAATTAAAAAAAGCCCTTGGAATGCAGAGTAAAAATATTTAATATCAAAAAATTGTTTTAAATTGTCATACAAATACATATTTGAATTCAAATCTTTATTATTTTTTGGCAATAACATGGTGTGTGTGGGCAGATTTCTGCCAGTCACAGGCTGTGTCACACCCCTCCAGCCTGTGTCTCAGGGAGGTGATGCCTCCATCAACCAAGATGCACTGTAATAACCCACCCCCATTGCATTTAGCTAGTTAGTGGGCATGGAGGAGGAGGGAGTGGGCTGTCATTTACCATTGTGTATATGCCCACGTGTGCGACTCTATAGTCACATGGGTTGCTCAGATGCGATAGGGAGGAAATGCTCAGCACAGAAACTCACTGAAAACTGAGCATGTGCAGAGTTGACACCACAACTGCCAAAATCCCTAGCTGAGTTGGAGACATGAACAGAAGCTGGAGAGAGAGAGCAGCAGGTTTAACCAGTTTTTTTGCAGAATATAGCAAACGAATCTCATAATAACTGAGTGAGAATGAACAGCATGTATTAAACCATTTACTGATTTGTTTTTAATACTGTGGGTTTAATGACACTTTACATTTCTGAAATGCTTCTGTGCAGATAATGGTTGACAACTGTAAATTCGCCAGACCTTGTGGCTGCAGGGAGCCATAGTTATCTCAAATTGCAGGCACCAAGGGTAGGCAAACTTTAGCCCTCCAGCTGCTCAGGAAATAAAACTTCCATCATGCCTCTGCCACAGCTTGTGGCTATCAGAGTTTTGTAATGCCTCAAAAGGACCTGTACTAGCTGGAGAGCCCAAGTTTGCCTACACATGGTCTATTGCAATACAGCTTCCTTTAGGCTGAGTTCACACCTATGCGAATTAGATGCAGTTTTCTCCGCATCCAATTTGCATGGTAGATTGTGAGCGGCTCTCTATTGAGCCGGTTCACATATCTCCACTGCGGCTACGGTGCGATTTTGCACAGGGGTCCTGTGCGTCTCTTGGTCCATTTCAGGTCCGAACATAGCCCAAAAATTTGGGCTGAAATAAGACCTGAAATGGTGAACGGGGACGCGCCAGACCCCTACTATGAGCCGCATGCGGCAATAGTGTGAACCCAGCCTTAAAGATCAGAAGGAATATGCTTTATCACCAATATAATCTAAAATATTAGTCGCAAGGAGATGAAAATTGGTCTATGTAACATGGCTGTTTCAGAAAGCAGAATCTCTCCTCCTTGCAAATGAAGTGACACATCCAGGAGGTGATTGACCATAAGGTTCGAGTTCAGCCAACATCCACCCAGTAATAAATTGGGCAGCAATGAAGTTTGTAATTTTTCTGGGGGTTTTGTTCTGAACACGGCAGTTACATAACTTTCTTGGTTTCCTTCCACCAGCAGGGTAATCTATATTATCCAACGTTATTTTCTGTATATACTTTTGTTTTCTTGAAATATTTACCTTGGTACATATTTCTATGCCCTGCCCAACTAGGGTTATTAAAATTAAAATTTAATAAGTGGATTTTGGTACTAAGCTAAGAACTCTTATTCCAAGAAAGACTGTATGCTTGGTGTAAATTCACTGTTAATCTTTATGAAGATGAATACAGATTAGGGTCAGGGTCTGTAAACTAGCAGATCTGCCAGGCAGATGTGTGGTTACATAGCAGACTAGTAAGCTTAGAAATTGCAGGTGGTGGCATTTTTATTTAGTGATTTGTATTTGCCTATGTGCAGCCAGAAAGCTAGATTTGGTTGAAGTCGCCCTCTAGTGGTGGGCAGAGACATTGTTGGCTGTGACAACTATTTACATCGCTGTTTTACCTGGCTGAAAGTAAGCTCTGTCCTCATTCCTTCTCCACCAAACAAGGCCCTCGCCCAGGTTAGCGAGGCATCATGGGCATGCATCCTTGACACCCCTGTTTTTGCAAGGTTGCTTTTAGCTGAGCTGCATGTTTTTTTTACATTCATATATCATTTTTTTTATACATAAACCCCGTGTGACTAAACACTCTAACATATTCTTGTGACTGGTAGCAGAGCTTACATGGAATAAGGTATTTATTTGTTTTAATTGAAGCAGATTTTCTGCCTCAGTATTAACTTTAAAAGACTAAGGAAGAAAAAAGGGTGGTCACACCCTGAAGCTAAAATTTAAATCTCTCACGAGTCCTGTCAAAGCAGGTTTTTTTTTAAAGAAAAACCAAACAGCAGCAGTTTGGTAATGCAACCAGTTTAGAAACAAACCCTTACTTGGTGTAGTTTTTTTTTATGAAGATAAATTTCAACAGTATACATGAGTGGTTTATAAATGCTTTCACGGAAAACAAACCATTATGACAGAGACAGGATTTTATCTGAAGATCTTTTGTTAAATTGCTTTGCTCAGTGCTTGGCACTCTCGTGGTTATGCTTGATTTAATCCTAATGAAAAAGAGGAGAAGCACATTAATTTATCTCAATTTTAAATATGACTGTGCTCTATTTTATCAAGCCTAGCTGATGAAAACTTTCAGATCCAACAAAGCAGGTAAGTAATTATGGATAATGAAAGTATTACTGGGATTCACGTATGAAATGAACTCCACATGTACTGGTATAGGAGCAGTTCATACTGTGTCTTTGTTAATTGCATTTTTTTTATTAGAAAAGCAATAGTTTATGAATTCATGTACCAGTTGCTAGGGGTCATGGGGTAGTACGCCAGCCCAGATGAGGGACACAAAATCCAGCTGGCACGTCTGCTTTCAATGAGGGAATCCATAGTAGGTTTTCTACTGGTTACAGGTATTGTTAACCTGATCCATGGAGTTTTATAACCAGAATCCAGAAAGTACTGGGATATCCAAACCAAAGCCTTTGAAGATGTTCCAAGGACATTTGCATAACATTCTGAAACCATCTGAACTGGTTGATATATGATGAAACAGCTCCACTTTGAGATGCATTTCCACAATCCTAACCCAACCAATCTCATTCGTATCATCATTACTTATACCTCATGGCCAGAGGTGAGCATACTTATGCCCCGTACACACGGTTGGATTTTCCGATAGAAAATGTCCGATCGGAGCGTGTTGTCGGAAATTCCGACCGTGTGTGGGCTCCATCGGACATTTTCCATCGGATTTTCCGACACACAAAGTTGGAGAGCAGGAGATAAAATTTTCCGACAACAAAATCCGTTGTCGGAAATTCCAGTCGTGTGTACACAAATCCGACGGACAAAGTGCCACGCATGCTCAGAATAAATAAAAAGATGAAAGCTATTGGCCACTGCCCCGTTTATAGTCCCGACGTACGTGTTTTACGTCACCGCGTTCAGAACGATCGGATTTTCCGACAACTTTGTGTGACCGTGTGTATGCAAGACAAGTTTGAGCCAACATCCGTCGGAAAAAATCCTAGGATTTTGTTGTCGGAATGTCCGAACAAAGTACGACCGTGTGTACGCCCTATTACACCTCATCGCTAGAGGTGGCCAGAGCTATAGATGGCTAATAATTTTTGAAACTTTGATCACACTTCCTTTCGCTGTACCATCCTCAGAACCTTCTAAGAAGTTTGGGAGTGCTGGTTGAATTGGTGTCGTGCAGTCTGTGATGGGAGGTGTGTGGAGATTAGTAGGCAGTTCTTTAGTCGTGAGAAGCTTTTTTTTGGGGCTGGCCCCTGTGGAATCGTGGAAAGAAATTGAAAAATTGAAGTGCCACTCCACTAGTGGAAGTCCAGAACAAGCTATATTTGTGTTCAGCGAGTTGTGCCAACATATTTCGGGGGCTACAAGTGTCTCCCTTAATCAAACAAGGCAAATAGAGGATTAAAGTCAAGACTGGGCTTGGGAATTAAATAATTGCAGAGTTCTACACATTACCTGTGCTAACTCAAGTTTGGCAGGTTTCTATTGTTGTCTATATATCTGCTGGGAAGATTCACTCAGCAGATACATAGACACAAATCTATTTGTCCACCGGGGACCATGAACGTATTGTAACACAAATGTTAAACAGGCGGTTCTACCCCAAATCTGCATGTGCGAAAACTGGGGAAATCTGGGTCAAGTGCCAAAGTTTCTGGATGAGATCACTCATCTTTACTTAATCAAAGGACAGACAAAGACATACTCTAAAAAAAAGTAGTCAGAGGACCAAACATGGAACTGTTGACCTGGCTCACTCACCAAAACTGATAAGGATTGTTTTCTGACCATATGGTCTCTCAAAAAAATCTAAACAATTCAAAAGTGTCATGAAACCAATGTACCGGACATTTTAAGGTACTACTGTTGTCAATAGAAGACTACGTATCTTGGCTCCTAAAGGTGCCCACTGGTGTTCTATTTTTACATTTATTTATTCAGCCCTAATAGACTGTTATTTTATACACTGCCTCACTTCAAGAACTAACCAAAGCTGCCAAATATTCTCCTTCAGTTATACGTGTTGACAGAATATTATATTTTCACAGTATAGCGAAGTGCTTTAACTCATGTGGATAACACCAAGATATCTCTTCAAGCAAATGCAGGGTTCCCTTTAACAGAATCCAGGATGCAATTGATTGGACTCTCTCCTTAAGCCTCTCCTCAAGCCTAGTACACGCGGGCTGAATGTTTCTATTGAACTGTCTGAAAGTTGGACAGTGTGTATGGCAGCCAGTCTGACAGAAGCCAGCTGTTCAGCTAAAAGCACTGACAGGATTGTTCTGAGCGGGGGCCATACCCCTGTCGGAACACAATAGCACAGTAGGGGAGACTGCTGTGCTAACATCCGATTGTCAGTACAACAGCTCCTCCTCCGCTGTTGGTTTTTTAATTTATCCCAAAAACTAGTAGTGTGCAGAAGGCTTTAGTCAGCAGAGTTATGTGTAGTGCAGCTGAGACAAGAACGGGACTACCTACATTTCAATCGACAACACCTGAGAACACCACTACTATCGGAATAGAATTATCCTCTGGAATACTCTACCCCAATCTGTCAGACTATCTCCAAATCTATCTGCTTTAGGCGATCCCCGAAACAGTTCTCTTCGGAGAAGCCTACCCTGTCTCCACCTAACAACTGTTCTTTTATTTTCTTCATCAGCTCATCCCCCACAGTTATTACCCTTTCGTACCACTTGACCCTTTCTCCTAGATTGTAAGCTCTATAATGAGCAGGGCCCTCTGATTCCTCCTGCATTGAATGGTATTGTAATTTTACTGTCTGCCCAAATGTTGTAAAGTGCTGCGCAAACTGTCGGCGCTATATAAATCCTGTATAATAATAATCTAAAAACCATACAAAAAGATCAAAATGCTCCAGGAGTTTACATTACCAAAATCAGTCATCCAAATAGCAGCTGCACCCAATCAGATGCAGCCACTGTTCTGGTATTCCGATGCCGGATGCTGGCTGTCTGAATACCATAGTCTGCAAATAGGAAGAAAGCATTGAAGAGGAGCTAGGACTTTAATGTGAATTCATACAAAGTAGAGAGAGTACAAAAACATTTGGAGAGTTCATTGGCTCAGGTGAGGCTGCTCCTCAACAGACAGGGATAGCCTCCTGTGAGTGCCAAGCCGGCTACCCAGGGGCGTTGCTAGGTGGCAAAAAGACCAGGGGCTTCAGCCCGAAGTCAGAGCCCGGCACCGGGGGGGATGATGGGGTGGCGGGCGGTGGGGTTGTATGGAGGGGGGGGTGTTACCTACCTGACACGCACTGACCTACCTGACCCACACTGACCTACCTGGCTGACATACACTGACCTACCTGACACGCACTGACTGCTGATCTAATGGGTCACCAGCAGTCAGTACCCCCTCTACATTAGCTCAGAGTCCCCTTACATCAGCACCCCCCTTTGAGATCTCTATTAGATCAGTGACCCCTCCCCCCATCAGTGTCCCCTGCCCCTTAAGACCCCCATTAGACTGCTTTACCGAGAGCCATTTAGAGTCAGGAAGTGTGGAAGCCGGAGTTTGGGGGTGGAGCGAAGCTGCTCTTCTGTAGTGCCATTTTCCTTCCATTGTCGGCAAGACACATTTGAACTGGTACACTCGCTCACAGGGCCGCTGTTGGGAATCATGGGGCCTCCACCCCCTGAGGGGGGGAAAGAGGTGGGGGAAGGGAGGTGAGAAAGGGGAGGTGAGAGAGGAGGAGGTAAGGGGGTGAGTGAAAGGGGGGAGGAGGCAGGAGAGAGAGGGGCTGGCTGACACAGAGGCGGGGGGGTGCTGACAGAAAGGGGGGTGCTGACAGAGGGGGGTGTTGACAGAGAGGGGGTGCTGACAGAGGGGGGTGCACTGCTGACAGAGAGGAGGTGCTGACAGAGGGGGTGCTGACAGAGGGAGGGTGCTGAAAGAGAGGGGGGGTGCTGACAGAGAGGGTGTGGGCTGACAGAGAGGGTGTGGGCTGACAGAGGGGGGGTGCTGAGAGACAGGGGGGCGCTGACAGAGAGGGTGTGAGCTGACGGGGGGGGGTGCTGAGAGAGACGGGGGGTGCTGAGAGAGGGGGGACGCTGATAGAGAGGGGGGACGCTGATAGAGACAGTGTGGGCTGACAGAGAGGGGGTGGTGCTGACAGAGAGGGGGAGTGCTGACAGAGAGGGGGAGTGCTGACAGAGAGGGGGAGTGCTGACAGAGAGGGGGAGTGCTGACAGAGAGGGGGAGTGCTGACAGGGTGTGGGCTGACGGGGGGGTGCTGAGAGAGGGGGGACGCTGAGAGAGGGGGGACGCTGAGAGAGAGGGGGGCGCTGATAGAGAGAGTGTGAGCTGACAGAGAGGGGGTGCACTGCTGACAGAGAGGGGGGGCTGATGGGGGGGTGGGCTGACAGAGAGGGGGTGGTGCTGACAGAGGGAGGGTGGTGCTGACAGAGGGAGGGTGGTGCTGACAGAGGGAGGGTGTGGGCTGACAGAGGGGGGGTTCACTGATGACAGAGGGGGGGTGCTGACAGAGGGGGGGTGGTGCTGACAGAGGGGGGTGCTGACAGGGGGGGGGTGTTGACAGAGACGGTGTGGGCTGACAGAGAGGGGGGTGCTGACAGGGGGGGTGGGCTGACAGAGAGGGGGATGCTGACAGAGAGGGGGAGTGCTGACAGAGAGGGGGAGTGCTGACAGAGAGGGGAGGTGCTGACAGAGAGGGGAGGTGCTGACAGAGAGGGGAGGTGCTGACAGAGAGGGGGAGGTGCTGACAGAGAGGGGGTGTGCTGACAGAGAGGGGGTGTGCTGACAGAGAGGGGAGGTGCTGACAGAGAGGGGAGGTGCTGACAGAGGTGGGGGAATGCTGACAGAGTGGGGGAATGCTGACAGGGTGTGGGCTGAAGGGGGGGTCGCTGAGAGAGAGGAGGTCGCTGATAGAGAGGGTGTGGGCTGACAGAGGGGGGGTTCACTGCTGACAGAGAGGGGGGGATGACAGGAGGGGTGGGCTGACAGAGAGGGGGTGGTGCTGATAGAGAGGGGAGGTGCTGACAGAGGGGGGGGTGCTGACAGAGGGAGGGTGGTGCTGACAGAGAGGGGAGGTGCTGACAGAGGGGGGGTGCTGACAGGGGGGGTGGGCTGACAAAGAGGGGGATGCTGACAGAGAAGGGGTGGTGCTGACAGAGAGGGGGTGGTGCTGACAGAGAGGGGGTGGTGCTGACAGAGAGGGGGAGTGCTGACAGAGAGGGGGCGTGCTGACAGAGAGGGGGGGGTGCTGACAGAGAGGGGGGGTGCTGACAGAGAGGGGGGGTGCTGACAGAGAGGGGGGGTGCTGACAGAGAGGGGGGGTGCTGACAGAGAGGGGGAGTGCTGACAGAGAGGGGGGGTGCTGACAGAGAGGGGGGGTGCTGACAGAGAGGGGGAGTGCTGACAGAGAGGGGGGGTGCTGACAGAGAGGGGGGGTGCTGACAGAGAGGGGGGGTGCTGACAGAGGACAGAGAGGGGGAGTGCTGACAGAGTGGGGGGGTGCTGACGGGGGGTCGCTGAGAGAGAGGAGGTCGCTGATAGAGAGGGTGTGGGCTGACAGAGAGGGGGTGCACTGCTGACAGAGGGGGGCTGACAGGGGGGGTGGGCTGACAGAGAGGGGGTGGTGCTGACAGAGAGGGGGTGGTGCTGACAGAGAGGGGGAGGTGCTGACAGAGAGGGGAGGTGCTGACAGAGGGGGGGGGTGCTGACAGAGGGGGGTGTGCTGACAGAGGGGGTGGTGCTGACAGAGGGGGGGTGTTGACAGAGAGGGTGTGAGCTGACGGGGGGAACCTGAGAGAGAGGGGGCGCTGATAGAGAGGGTGTGGGCTGACAGAGAGGGGGGTGCTGACAGAGGGGGGGGGGGTGCTGACAGAGGGGGGGTGTTGACAGAGAGGGTGTGGGCTGACAGAGAGGGTGTGAGCTGACGGGGGACGCTGAGAGAGAGGGGGCGCTGATAGAGAGGGTGTGGGCTGACAGAGAGGGGGGTGCTGACAGAGAGGGGGTGGTGCTGACAGAGAGGGGGTGGTGCTGACAGAGAGGGGGTGGTGCTGACAGAGAGGGGGTGGTGCTGACAGAGAGGGGGTGGTGCTGACAGAGAGGGGGTGGTGCTGACAGAGAGGGGGTGGTGCTGACAGAGGAGGGGGTGGTGCTGACAGAGAGGGGGTGGTGCTGACAGAGAGGGGGTGGTGCTGACAGAGGGGGGGGGTGGTGCTGACAGAGAGGGGGTGGTGCTGACAGAGGGGGGTGCTGACAGAGGGGGGGGGTGCTGACAGGGGGGGCTGACAGAGGGGGTGTGGGCTGACAGAGGCGGGGTGGGCTGACAGAGGGGGGGTGGGCTGGCACTGAGGGGGGTGCTTACAGAGGGGGTGCACTGCTGACAGAGGGGGGTGGGCTGACAGAGGGGGGTGCTGACACAGAGGGGGGGTGCTGACAGAGGAGGGGTGCACTGACAGAGGGGGCAGTGACAGAAAGGGGTGGGCTTACACAAAGGGGCGGGATGACAGAGGGGTGGGCTTACAGAGAGTGGCACGCTGACAGACTAGTGGAAGGGCAGATAACAGAGAGACCTCAGTCAGGAGGAGACACAGCGCGCTCCAGGCAGGGAGGCGGGGCTCCGGGCGGCCGCGATCACCCACAGTCAAGCCCCTCCCCGCCTCCGTCAGGAGGAGACACAGCGCGCGACAGGCAGGGAGGCGGGGCTCCGGGCGGCCGCGATCACCCACAGTCAAGCCCCTCCCCGCCTCCACATGTGACCAGTCAGCAGCTCCACCGGGCCGATCACAGACCCTTATGTCTTCCGCCTGCACAGCCAATCAGGGAGCGCCCGCTGCCCAGCTAAGCGCTCGTACAGGCTGTATGTAATATAACACTGATGGCGGCGCGCACGGGAATCGGAATGCGCCGCTCTAGATCTTGCAGCTGGGGCCACTGCGCTTAGACACTCGGGGCTATTGGCCCCACATTCGGGGCTCAAGCCTCAATAGCCCCCCCTTAAGGACGCCTATGCGGCTACCAATAAATTAATTTGGACTCTTATCGTTTGGTCTGGCGCTCCTTCCATTAGTGAATATTTTCTTCTGAATACAATAGTCAGCAAGGAAGATGCCTCTATACATGTGGTGTAGCATGGGTGGAAAAATCAATAGATTTCTCTTGTTCAGCCCACAGTTATTTTTATTTATTTGCAGCACATTTAAAAGGATAACACTTGGGAAAATGTAGGGAAAATGTACTCTAGAGATGTACTAAATATGTTTATTTTACTTTGCCTTGACATAACATTTTAAAGTAATACGTGAAGCCTTACCTTGTAATACAACCAATTCAGTTTAAAATAAAAATGCAATGCAAAATATGTGTGTGTATATACGGTATATATATTCAACTGTTTGGTAACACAAACTTCTAATCAGCCAATCACATGGCAGCAACTCAATGCATTTAGGCATATAGATGTAGTAAAGACAACTTGCTAAAGCTCAAACCGAGCATCAGAATGGGGAAGAAAAGGGGATTTAAGTGACTTTGAACGTTGCGTGGTTGTTGGTGCCAGATGGGCTGGTCTGAGTATTTAAAAAACTGCTGATCTATTGGGATTTTCTTGCACAACCATCTCTAGGGTTTACAGAGAGTGGTCCAAAAAAGAGAAAATATCCAGTGAGTGGCAGTTGTGTGGACGAAAATGCCTTGTTGATGTCAGAGGAGAATTGGCAGACTGGTTCGAGATGATAGAAAGCCAACAGTAACTCTAATAACCATTAGTTACAACCAAGGTATGCAAAATACCATCTCTGAACACACAAAACATCGAACCTTGAAGCAGATGGGCTACAGCAGCAGAACACCACACCGGAGGCCACTCCTGTCAGCTAACAGGAAACTGAGGCTATAATTTGCACAGGCTCACCAAAATTGGACAATAAAAGATTGGAAAAACATTGCCTGGTCTGACGAGTCTCGATTTCAGCTGCGACATTTAGATGGAAGGGTCAGAATTTGGTGTAAAGAACATGAAAGCATGGATCCATCCTGCCTTGTATCAACGGTTCAGGCTAGTGGGGGTGGTGTAATGATATGGGGGATATTTTCTTGGCACACTTTGGGCCCTTGACACTTTGAGCACCTTTGGGATGTGGTGAAAGGGGAGATTCACATCATGGATGAGCAACCGACAAATCTGCAGCAACTGCGTGATGCTTTAATTTCAATATGGACCAAAATCTGGAATGTTTCCAACACCTTGTTGAATCTATACCACAAAGAATTAAGGCAGCTCTGAAAGCAAAAGGGGGTCCAACCCGGTACTAGCAAGGTGTACCTAATAAAGTGATGATCTGGGGGCAGAGACTGCAGGTAGGCATGTCAGCAAGCGGCAGAGAAACATCAGAACACTGATCCTCCCAGTGATTAGCTGACTGCAAGTCTAACCATTAGAATAGAGGCAGGCTGTGCTCCCAGCACAGACAGAAGGCGGACTACACTGTGGGCGAGTTTGAAATAGAAAAGCAGGGGGACTGGCAGGATCACCAGGGATTTCACACAAAGAAAGCAATGCAAAGACAACCGGATCATTTTTAACACAAGTACACAGTAACACAAATACATATCAGAGATATGCAATTTTCGGGTAACGTGCACTTTAAGTACAAGTTGCTGCAAATGAAAGCAGGCTTCATGCTGCTTTGGAGGGACTATAGAAAATGGGAACTACTGTGGCTAAAATTCAGGACCATTTAAAAACACAGGAGCTGGTGAACCATAAGTACATGATAAAGAGTAGCCAGCTACAGTACATAAACACTAGAAAAAAAAGTTAAAGCCAATGAGCAAGCAAGATATGTCAATGAGAAAGCTTAAATGCTTCATTTTTTTATTTGAGTGGAGTGTTCCTTTAAGAACTGCAGACTATCTGTGCAAGCGGGTCTCACATATTTAAATGCCAATAAAGCATTGTGCCATGCTTTGCATGACAAAAACTGAACTATGTCAAAAGAATTCCCATTTATTCGTGTAAAAAAAAAAAAAGCCCATCAGCTGTGCCAGTTATACCTTCCCGAGCATCGTCAGAGAGCGCGGTCACCAGAAAAGTTACTTTTATATAGTTTTTAAATTGTACACAGTTTTTTTTTTCTCCTAATTATACAACAACCTTTTAAATTATATTGTGCTACTGAATGTCTATTAATTTGGTGCTATCCATACAAAAATCCCCTGCTCTTGGCTTAATGGTCCCTAAAAAGAAATAAATATTTAAGATATGGAATAAGAAAATCCCATTTCTTTACACATTGCAGTCACAAGTATGGAGTAATATTTCCTTCTGTAACTAAGACCTCTTTTACACGTGAGGCATTTTTCGGGTGCTTTAGCGCTAAAAATAGCGCCTGTAAAGCGCTTGAAAAAAGCCTCAGCTGCAAACCCAGTGTTAAAGCCCGAGTGCTTTCACACGGGGGGCGCTGCGCTGGCAGGGCGTCACAAAAAGTCCTGCAAGCTGCCCAACACCCGGGCGCTTTCAATGTGAAAGGGCTTTAAGAGAACAGGACAAAGAAACCAATTGCAATATGAAAAAGTGCTCTTTGCCTTGTTAAAGCAGACCCACACAGTGAACTAGGTCTAGGCTGTTGTACCTCTCCTCCTATTTAACAATAGAAAGTAAACAAAGCTAGTAAAAAAACATTCCCCAAGCAGAACTCCAGGCAAACATCTAAATCTACAATTAGATGCATATATTGGAGCTGCCTTAACTTTTAAATAAGTTTTGATTTGTATCCATCCAATCCTGAGATTTACATGGCTCTGCCAAACAGCCCAGTTCTGTCCGGCGGGGGAGGAGAACTTATTTTATCTCTCCCAGCATGACTGGGCAGTGAAAGTAGAAGCAGCAGACAGATGAACTCTGCTCTTTGTAATTTTTCTCCTCCTATCAGCATGCTCCTTCTTAGCGCTTGGCAGGCTCTTTGTGCTGCCTCCTACTCTCTTTGGAGAAGGGGGAAAAGTTCTAAGCCTTGAAAACCAACAGTAATCAACCTACAGTACCTAGAGCTTTCAAACGTATTCTGCTTGTTTGCATAAAGAAGAACGATAAGGTGCTGAAGCCCTGATTGTCATCTGTGTTCAGTCATCATCCAGGGCCAGCATCTACTCCTGGAACTAAGGCGGCCCATAGACAGTGCAAACTTCTTTCCTGTAACCACGGGACAGTGATTATCGCTAGCAGCTATAGTAGCAGTTTACGATAATCTGAAGCAAATCCGGCAGGCTGGTTGTATCCAAGTTGATTGATCAACTTGGTACATTCAGCCTGCCCATTAATGGTTTGCATCTCGACCGGTTCCTGTTGAACCGGCCAAGATTCGAACCGTGTATGGCCAGTTTAAGGTGCTGCCTCACAGAGGATGTAAGTCCTGGTGACTGCATAGGAATCTGTATGTTCTTGATACGTGTACATATATATCACACAGATCAGCTGCTTGCTGCTACATCCAATCTTTTGACTTGAAACAAAGATAAAATGTACAGCATGGGTGCCCCACCTTTTGAAGAGCAAGGGCCACTTAAGCAACTTGGTAAAAGGTGATGGGCTACAATAAGCGGAGTGCCTGGGTGACAGCTCCGTGTCCACTCCTCATATGCAGAGCTGACACGGACACAGTCTACTCGGTGGGCCCTCCGATCAGCCTAGACAGAAGGGGACGGATATCCTTCTGTTTTTGTTTTTTTTAGCGGATCAGACTGAAGGTAGGCGGGTGTAAACAGACACAAATCTGTTTACATCTGCTGCTCCATGGAGGTTACATAGTTACATAGTAGGTGAGGTTGAAAAAAGACACAAGTCCATCAAGTCCAACCTATGTGTGTGATTATGTGTCAGTATTACATTACATATCCCTGTATATTGCGGTCATTCAGGTGATTATCTAATAGTTTCTTGAAGCTATCAATGCTCCCCGCTGAGACCACCGCCTGTGGAAGGGAATTCCACATCCTTGCCGCTCTTACAGTAAAGAACCCTCTACGTAGTTTAAGGTTAAACCTCTTTTCTTCTAATTGTAATGAGTGGCCACGAGTCTTGTTAAACTCTCTTCTGCGAAAAAGTTTTATCCCTATTGTGGGGTCACCAGTACAGTATTTGTAAATTGAAATCATATCCCCTCTCAAGCGTCTCTTCTCCAGAGAGAATAAGTTCAGTGCTCGCAACCTTTCCTCATAACTAAGATCCTCCAGACCCTTTATTAGCTTTGTTGCCCTTCTTTGTACTCGCTCCATTTCCAGTACGTCCCTCCTGAGGACTGGTGCCCAGAACTGGACAGCATACTCCAGGTGCGGGCGGACCAGAGTCTTGTAGAGCGGGAGAATTATCGTTTTATCTCTGCAGTTGATCCCCCTTTTAATGCATGCCAATATTCTGTTTGCTTTGTTAGCAGCAGCTTGGCATTGCATGCCATTGCTGAGCCTATCATCTACTAGGACCCCCAAGTCCTTTTCCATCCTAGATTCCCCCAGAGGTTCTCCCCCCAGTGTATAGATTGCATTCATATTTTTGCCACCCAAATGCATTATTTTACATTTTTCTACATTGAACCTCATTTGCCATGTAGTCGCCCACCCCATTAATTTGTTCAGGTCTTTTTGCAAGATTTCCACATCCTGCGGAGAAGTTATTGCCCTGCTTAGCTTAGTATCGTCTGCAAATACAGAGATGGAACTGTTTATCCCATCCTCCAGGTCGTTTATGAACAAATGAAATAGGATTGGTCCCAGCACAGAACCCTGGGGAACCCCACTACCCACCCCTGACCATTCTGAGTACTCCCCATTTATCACCACCCTCTGAACACGCCCTTGTAGCCAGTTTTCAATCCATGTACTCACCCTATGGTCCATGCCAACGCACCTTATTTTGTAAGGTGAGGTGAATGAAGGGTCCAATTGGGTTCGCCTGAAAAACGGACAGGAGGACTGATCACGAAAAAGGGACTTAAGGTTGCTTTCACACTAACACCCTGTGGTTTACCCAAACCACGGGTGCAGCACATAGCACTTGTGGCTTTCCTGCAGGTTAGCTGCATTTTCCCATAGACTTCTATTATATCCTACAGGTGTGAAGCACTTTCAGAAAGCGCACCAAACCCGCAGGTAATAACAGAAGTCTATGGCTCAGTACAGGTAACCCGCAGGTGCACCTGTGGATCAGTTTGAAAGAAGCCCAGTAACCAATGCAGAACTGATATGCCCATATATACACGAAGATTTTATTAATAAAATGACCTTCAATAATATTCTTCCATTCCGGTATGTTACTGTCCCAGGTGGAGTGATACCAAATGCACTCTACCTGGGACAGTAACAGCGCTATAGAGGAAGCATCAGCTTATGCGCCTCTGCTATACAGCCTCTTGCCTCCTCGACGGCTGGCTCCATTCACAACACTGATCCTCTAGGATGGAAGCTCGCCAACCCGCAATCTGGGCTTGCCGACCTGCCATTCCAGAGCATGATGTGGGCCACATCAGAGGGCTACACGGGCCATATGTGGTCTGTGGGACACCGGTTTGGCACCCCTGATGTACAGGCCGTGTGAGTGATCTTGGAGGGGAGTGAAGACCTGAGAAATATTTCCTCCCCGTTGTAGTATACTGATGACAAAAAAGCACCGGATGTGATTTTTTGCATACTTTATTGCATGGTCAGCACTGCTACAGTGAAAGCTATTTTGAGTCCTGTGCCAAGGTGGAGATTGTTGTATCACTCAATCAGAGAATGCTTTGTATTCACTGAAAAAAATACAAGGAATTCTGGGAATGGAGGCAGTGCTGAACAGGCAACCCCTGGTCAGAGAGTTAAACACACAGCACAAGACCCAGATGATCGCATCTATCACTGAAGTTGCGCCAAATACTACAGTGATTGTCAGCTTCCCCAGTGGCCCCTCAGGTGTGAGATATGTCCAAAGGTTGGACTTGATGGACTTGTGTCTTTTTTCGACCTCACCTACTATGTAACTATGTCTGCTTGCACTGGTCCAAGAGGAACCAATGTAAGTATGCCATAAATATCATACCTGGAGTTCAGCTTTAATTCTCCCAAATTGCACTCTCAAGCCAAGGTACATTCACCTGATTGGAAATCAATAAATGCTTTTTATTGGTTTAAAGCAGTTTTTTTTTAAATGACTCTGTTGCTAAATAGGTGAGGAATTTATTCTTACTAAATTTCTAATGTCTAAAAAAGAAAATGTGCATGCATCTCTGTACATACTGAAGTCTGTAAATCATTACTCACATGCGTTTAATAGAAGAGATAATTTATGGGTAACATATCTGTGGTCAGGGAGTTTACATCTTTAAATGGCACTCGGCTCTGGCTAAAAAGGTCTCTCAATGCCAATTCAATTAGATAATACCGCACATTATCACTCTTACCCAGCACTTGTTTTACTATGTTAAACACCCACAGTGAGCAGTGTGTGCCAGGACACATTCTAAATCATCTTGTGTAGAGGCCAGGCACAATTATTTCCCTTTGCTAATTACAGTTATTTAAAGAATTAGGTCATGCAAAGTGGCCATGTTCTGCAGAGAAGCCAGATGAAAAAAATACAAGGTACAAGAGTTGGTAAAAGTTGATTTTCAATGTAGATCAAAAGTCAACAACCAAAGTTAAGACTTCAAATGCATAATGGAAATGAGGGGTGACTGTACATAAAGTTTTCGGTTTTACCCAATGGATTTGTTCTATGCCTATGCCAATGCTAAATACAAACTAATGTGCACTATCAAAGCTTAACGCCAACCATTTATTAAAAAAAGATAATGAATGCAGTTACAATATTTATTAAAAAAGTTTTTAATTTTTTTTTAAATTGAGCGGTGTAAGTATCCGAATCTGTTAGCATCCCATAATCCCTTCTACATGAAACCAAGAGAAGAAGGGTTACAACCTGCAGCCAAACAGGCTCTGCTGAAATCACGCATGCTGATATATTAAATGATGCCAGATTTTGGAAACATTATCTATATCTACGCAATTATTATGACAATAAGAGGTTTTTTACTCAATCAAGTGAGGTTGTTATTACTCTATGACATTTTAGGCCCCTTCCACATGGGACTGTCTAACTGCAGTGCATTCCTCCTGGTGTTTTAGCACACTCGGGAGGAAGAGGTATAGCATCCAGCCTCGCTGCCTGTCAAAGTCTATGGCAAGTTGCGGTTGGACGGGCATGGATGAGGTGCCCATGTTTAGAGACTTATGAATTCAGGGACAAATGCCCAGAATGTAGAAGACCAGTGGGGCCTGTAAGGCAAGCTGTATGTCTGCAAATCAACTCTGCCCTTAAAATTAAACAGTTAGTTCACCTTTACTAAAAAACTGCCTATGTAGTTAAGGGGCACCTGTAGACAGAAAAAAAACTGCAACTTTGACCAAAATTAACTAATGTCCTTGCTAAAGGTGTAGGCCATTTACGTATTTCCTGAAGCCTGGCCGAGAAACTCCCAGAGATGGATTCATCCCTCCCTGCCTTGTTGCTAGGACGTTGCCAAGACACTCTTATTTCTATAATAAGGCTTACCTATAGGTACTGTAAATATCTCCTAAACGTGCACCGTTTAGGAGATATTTACTATATATGCAGCCGATGACGTCATCGGCGCATGCGATATGAAGAAACGGCCACCTGTGCAGTAAATGGCGGCTCCCCCGCGCACACAGTCACACAGCCAGAGTCCGTGGACCCGGAAGAAAGACGGTTGAAGATGGAAGCATTTTCAGGTAAGTTTCACATAATGTGTTAGTGTGTGATGCATACTAGCACATTATGGCTTTTTTACCCCATGATTAAGCTCCGGGGTGGGCGGAGTGAAACACGTTGGGGGCGTGGCCGCTGGCCTGACATATCCGATGTGTCTATAGTGTGATGCTGCTATTTATTTAAACACACCAAAGCAATCTCATACATACTCCAACGTCCAATCTTAGACGTCTATATCTATATATTGCTCCATCCTTTAAAGAGACAATCCCAACTGGTGCTATGGAGATCGGAGCTGGGAGTATCGTCTGCTAAATTATCTTCTAGCATTGGTCTAAGATACGATTACGGCTGTGTGAACTAGTAAGCCTTTTTCACCATTATTAACCGCTTTCTTTCTTTCTTTCACTCCTCTCTCCCAAGCCCCTGCTCTTATTACTCCCACTATTATTTTATTTCAACACATCTGACTCATGTCTGTAATAATGATTGGTATGTCTTATTCATGCATCTTTTTAGATCATACAATGTATCTTCACAGGAAACCCCTGAAGAAGGAATTGTACCTATAATATTCCGAAACATGTTGGGTCTTTATTATATTATGCCTGTATGTGCTTCTGTCACTAGAACCTGCAGTAACATGATGTTAGTGTAAGATTTGTATGAGTTATGTATTGTTTTTAACCCCATATTTTGTGTAATTTTTGAATAAAGTATATATATTTTTTACTACTACTACTCATCAGTCACTTCATACCAATCATACATGATTCAGTAATATATTTATCTCCCCCCCCCCCCCCACCCATAAAATCCCTGGGGAAACCTCTCTCCATTTTTTCATGGTAAGAGATTTCAGAGATCGACAGATCCAGTGGGAGAATCTGTCCGCAGGACAACCATTAGTCGCGCACTCCACAAATCTACCCTTTATGGAAGATTGGCAAGAAGAAAGAGAATCTGTGGCAAGGTTTGAAAATTGCTATTTACAGACACTCTCTATTCAATCTGACAGAACTTGAGCTATTTTACAAAGAAGTATAGGCAAAAATGTCACTCCCTAGATTTGCAAAGCTGGTACAGACATCCCCAAAAAGACTTGCAGCTGTAATTGCAGCGAAAGGTGGTTCTACAAAGTATTGACTGAGGGGGGCTGAATACAAATGCACGTCACACTTTTCACATATTTATTTGTAAAAAATTTTACCTTCCACTTCACAATTATGTGCCACTTCGTGCTGGTATATCACATAAAATCTCAATAAAATAAATTTACGTTTTTGGATGTAACATGACAAAATGTGGAAAATGTCAAGGGGTATGAATACTTTTCCAAGACACTGTATGCTGAGCACTGAGATAATTTTTTCTATCGTTTTCAGCCAAGGAAGCTGCCATCTTTGCCTCTGTTTAATCTACAACTGACAAACTTGAAATAAAATTCTGTAGTAGCTCAACCAACCCTGTGGTAGCACATATCTATGGAACTTCACTCACCATACAAACATGATTAGCAAAAAAGATTTATTGGTGTCAAAATTAAGAAAAAGACATTTGAAAAACACCATACATACATTTAGCATTGAAGCTATAAAAACAAAAGGACCATCTCTGGACAGGTGGTGCAATCCCACCCAAGTTGCAGGAGTTGTAAAAATGCTGTAGTTCAGCTGGGATAATATCCCCAGGTCTAAACGGCCTACGAAGAATGACCCAAGTGTCAAATCAAGGTTGAAATGATATTCAAAAAGGGAGGCTGAATAAAGTCAAACCACAAACCACACAAACGTGGAAGCTATAAGATGATATCAATGGAGAACCATTGATAACATCTTATAGCTTCCACTTTTGTGGTTTGACTTTATTCAGCCTCCCTATTTGAATACCAGTTCAACCTTGATTTAACACTTCATAGGTCGTTTAGACCTGGGGATATCATCCCAGCTGTACTACAGCATTTTTAAAACTGCAACTTGGGTGGAATTGCACCACCTTTCCAGAGATGGTCCTTTTGTTTTTATAGCTTCAATGCTAATCATGTTTGTATAGTGAGTGAAGTTCCATAGATATGTGCTACCACAGGGTTGGTTGAGCTACTACAGGTTTTTATTATTTCAAGTTTGTCATTTAATCTCTATACCGTGAGCTCCCATCCTCTTCCCCCCCCCCCCCTTTTTCATATTGTAATTTTTACTCTAACGTTTTTGAGGGTATCCAATCCCCATATTTTAGTATTGGTTCACCCTTTTTGACATATTAATTAGGTAGTTGGCACCTTAAGGGTCCAGCATATATTTTAGTGTATCATTTAATCTCCAACTTCCATGATGCTGCACATGTGATCACAAAAAAGGTGACCACTGACACCACCACCTATAGCTGGCCATTGCAGTAAGCAGCATTGGAGGGCACATAAGATATAAACAGGGCCAAGGATAAATCCAAGGAAAAAAACAAGCTTACTTAGTGACCAGCCCACAGACAACCAAATCAACCTGACTAACAGTATGCGTTAAAAACAGGGGTTTAGTCTGCATGCATTTGCAAATGCATGCGTAAGCTACAGAGCCTCGCCAAGGCACCCTGGTATCTGTAGTACCTATCACTAACTAATGAGTGACCCCACAGTGGAGGCACATGCATTCTGATGGAAAGGTGGAGGGAAGATGGTCCAAAGTGGAGCACCAACCCTTCTTAAAGGTACAGGAGCACACTGAGCACCCAGCATATAGGTTGGAAAATTAGAATTGCGCTATCCAAAAATTATTGACCAAAAAATCAAACTGATCTAATAAGTACATCTAATAGTGGTGAAAAATTCATAAAGATCAAAAAACTCCCCAAAAATTGAATGTGCATAAACGCATTGATAATAAAACCAAACATTGATAAGTCTGTGGGTAATGGATTAGGAAAATAATATACATTAACCACTAGGCGTCCGCGCTATAGCCGAAAGACGGCTACAGCGCGGACTCCAATTGCCGGGAGGGCGTCCCTGGACGTCCTCCTGTTTACTTCCGCATTGCGCGCTCCCGCGAGCGCGCATCGCGGAAGTTTTGTGCTGGCCGTGTCCCTCGGACACAGCCAGTCACAGATCACCGTAAACGGCCAATGACAGCGGCCGTTTACGGTGCGATCGGCGGTGCCAATGAGAGAGGATCTCATATGTAAACATATGAGATCCTCTCTCATCGCCGGCTCTCCTCCTCACACAGAGACAGCGTGTGAGGAGGGAGAGCGAACCGCTGCGGCGGTGAGTGTAAAAAAAAAAAAAAAAAAGGTGTCCCGCTGTTAACAGTCTCTGCCATCTGCCCTGCCATCTGCCCTGTCATCTGCCCCTGCCATCTGCCCTGTCATCTGCCCCTGCCATCTGCCCTGTCATCTGCCCCTGCCATCTGTCCCCACTGCCACGTATAAGTGCCATCTGTCATCAGTGCCACATAGTGCCATCTGTCATCAGTGCCACATAGTGCCATCTGTCATCAGTGCCACATAGTGCCATCTGTCATCAGTGCCACATAGTGCCATCTGTCATCAGTGCCACATAGTGCCATCTGTCATCAGTGCCATCTGTCATCAGTGCCACCTGTCAGTGTCACGTGCCATCTGTCATCAGTGTCACATGTCATCAGTGCCACGTATTAGTGCCACCTGTCATCAGTGTCATCAGTGCCCCGTATCAGTGCCACCTGTCATCAGTGTCATCAGTGCCACGTATTAGTGCCATCTGTCATCAGTGCCACGTATTAGTGCCATCTGTCATCAGTGCCATGTATTAGTGCCATCTTTCATCAGTGCCACATGTCATCAGTGCCACATATCAGTGCCATTTGTCATCAGCGCCACATGTCGTCAGTGCCACATATTAGTGCCATGTGTCATCAGTGCCACATATTAGTGCCATCTGTCAGTGCCACGTATTAGTGCCATCTGTCAGTGCCACGTATTAGTGCCATCTGTCATCAGTGCCATGTATTAGTGCCATCTGTCATCAGTGCCACGTCAGTGCCACGTATCAGTGCCATCTGTCATCAGTGCCACATCAGTGCCACGTATCAGTGCCATTTGTCATCAGTGCCACGTCAGTGTCACGTGTCATTGTCCTGGTGCTCCAGGGCCTTCAAAAGTGTAATAGGTAGTCAACAAATTAGATGTGTAATTTATGCTCCTAGAACACCTGATGGTGCTCCATGCATGTTGGGCCTCTCTATGTGGCCAGGCTGTGAAAAAGTCCCACACATGTGGTATTGTAATACTCAGGAGGAGTAGCAGAATGTATTTTGGGGTGTCATTTGTGGTATATACATGCCATGTGAGAGAAATAACCTATTACAATGACAATTTTGTGGGGGGGAAAAAAAAAAAAAAAAAAATCTTCATTTTGCAAAGAATTGTGGGAAAAAATTACAACATCAAAAACCTCACCATGCATCTTACTAAATACCTTGGAATGTCTACTTTCAAAAAAGGGGTCATTTGGGGGGTATTTGTACTTTCCTGACTTGTTCGGGTCACAAGAAATGAGATAGGCCGTCAGTGCATCAGATGTGATCAATTTTTATGATTTGCACCATAACTTGTAGACTCTCTAACTTTCAGAAAGACCAAATAATATCCACTAATTTGGGTTATTTTTACCAAAGATATGTAGCAGTATAAATTGTGGCCAAAATTTATGAAGAAAAATTACTAATTTGAAAAATTTTATCACAGAAACTAAGAAAAATGCTTTTTTTTTCAAAATTTGCGGTCTTTTTTCATTTATAGCGCAAAAAATAAAAAACCCAGAGGTGATCAAATACCACCAAAAGAAAGCTCTATTTGTATGAAAAAAAGGACAAAAAATTCATTTGGGTACAGTATTGCATGACTGAGTAATTGTCATTCAAAGTGTGAGAGCGCTGAAAGCTGAAAATTGGTCTGGTCACGAAGGGGGTTTAAGTGCCCAGTTGTCAGGTGGTTAATATAAATTTATAAGTCCATAGTATATACTCAGATTGTAATTGTGAAAAAAGCAATCGAGTGAACAAATGAATGAAAAAAAAAGGAAAAAAAACACCCGTGCAGAAATAAAAAGTCCATATAATTCGAGCAAGCCTTCCTCAAAGACACTGAATGAAAAGCTGTATTGAATCCACCACCAGATCAGCAGAAATAAACTCTTACCAGAGTTCCGTGATCCCCCATAACAGAGGATCAGGTAATGCGTGTAAGGAAACACCCAATGGCTCCAAGGACATCAAGCACAGTCAGAGATGCCAGGCGGTCCCCTCCCGACCAATCAGATCATCGTGAGGATCCCACGGTGCATAAAATATATAAACACTCCATAGTGTAAACCTGGTATTGTTTATTACATTAAGAACGAAGAAAACACACTTACAATGTTGCAGATTAAAAAAAGCCTGAAGACTGCTGTGCCGGCCGGAGCACAAGCAGACAACCCGTCCTCTGGGTATACGAATGGAGTACGAGGTGACGTCAGCGCGACGCTCCACCCTACACGTTTCGTAATCACTTACGTCGTCCAGGTGCCCCTGGAGCGTCAGGCTTGCAGGGGGCTGGAGCGTCAGGCTCAGTCTCACTTGCTGAGAGGCTGAGCCAGCTGCTTATCCAGGTATCCGTGTGCTTCTAAAACTGAGAACTGAGCAATCAAACACCACTGATAACTCAGTTCTCATTCTGAGCAGAGGGCCTGTCAGTCACCAGATCCCTGCTCTGCCCCTCTAGCGCTCACTGGAGCATCAGGTGTGCAGAAAGGAAGGAGCTTCCGGGGTCAGTCTCCCTTTCTGAGAGGCTGAGCTAGCTGCCGATTTAGGCATCTGGATGGATCCCGACTGGAAATTTGGGATCTTTTTCTAGCCTGGACCAGTTAAGTGATGTCAGTTGACAGCAGGCTTTAGCCTGTTAGCTGAAAACGGGTCTACAGGAGTGCAAATTAAACTGCACTCTTGTGATCCCCAGAAGTATAGCTAGAATAGTTTTGGCCATACTTCTCCTTTAAGTAAAGCTGGCTATAGATATCTTAAATTTTGGGCGATCCCTGCTGAATTAGCTGAAAATTAGGCCATGGGTGGCCCTGCAAGGGGGGGTATAGTAGCTGCCTGAATACAATAACTAGCAGTGAGACTCCAATTTCCACACTGTTAGCATGAATGGGGGAATCCAAATGATTTTCTCGTGTCCATCCCACAGGCAGAATGAGAGTAAATTAAGCCATCTGTGGTCAGCCTAATCTGCTGTAGTACTGATATACTGCAGCTGTGGCTCATTATTCTATTAAGAGCTTTGCAGCCCACGAAATATGAAAATGTGTTGATGTTGACATTGTTAACAAAAAGAACATGAAGGCAAGTGCAAAGAACAGAAGAATGACCGTTTAACATGAGCAATGTAAAAAGGCTTATTTATTTATTTATTTATTTTTTTTAGGAAAGGTGATAAGATAAAGTTAACCATACACCAATCAAAATTTGGCCAATTCAGTGGGGACCAGACAAAGATCAATTGGTGGGCGGCTGAACTTGCTCAGCAGAAGCTGATCATTTGATTGGCTTCTATCAAAGGGTCAGGTTGGAAAATTTCTCTTGATCAGTGGATGCAGTCGCCGATCAGTGTATTTCAACAGCAGCGGGTCTCACTGTCAAAATACAATGTCTCTGCAGGGGGATTCCTCCACCTCATTTGTGTGGATGAAAGAATCATTTTTTTGTTTTGTTTTTTGCATTAAGCTAATCTAACAGATTCCTCCATCCGTAAAAAAATTAAATCGAACCATCTATGGCCAGCTTTAGCCAAGAAATCAGCAACCTCCTCCTGCTGGCTGAAAATATGAATATGAAATATTCATATAGAAGGTTACATACCGAAATGAATGATACAATCATTCTACAATTAGTGATGCAATGGTTTTGCACAGAGCAGCCTCGATCCTCCGCTTATCAAGTCCCACACAGGCACTCCTGGCTCTCCCCCCCTCCCCCCCCCCCCCCCGCTGCCACTTTTGTGTGCCTGCTCCCAAGCCCAGCTCTGTGTCCACTCAGAAGGGGTCTTAGCCACGCCCCCTGCCCCCCCCCTCATTGACTGTGATTGACAGGAGTGGGACTGCTGTGTCTGAGCCAATGAGGAGGGAGAGAGCTGGGAGAACAGCCGCTCTCGTGCACATTGTGGGATCAATATTGGGCTTAGGTAAGTATAAGGGGGCCTGGGGTATATATATATATATATTTTTTTTTTTAAACCTTGCACACATAAAAGATAAAGTATATATGAATCCCAAAATACTGCCCTAAGCCTAGTTTCCCAAACTCTGGTCTGTCATGTATCACTTTACAACCTTTGCTGCTCTGACTGCAACCTGCATTTTAAAAAAAATTGTCCTTTTCAAAATTTAGTCACCTTACCTCCCTATTGAGGTAGTGCTTGCTTATCCACTTTAAGACCGGGCCTCTTTTTCAGGCTCGGTTTCTAGCAAAAAAACACGTTTTTTTTGCTAGAAAATTACTTAGAACCCCCAAACATTATACATTTTTTTTTCTAATACCCTAGAGAATAAAATGGCGGTCATTGAAATACTTTTTTTCAAACCGTATTTGCGCAGCAGTCTTACAAGCGTACTTTTTTGGGAAAAAAATCACTGTTTTGAATAAAAAAATAAGACAACAGTAAAGTTAGCCCAATTTTTTTTTATATTGTGAAAGATAATGTTACGCTGAGTAAATTGATCCCCAACATGTCACGCTTCAAAATTGCGCCCGCTCATGGAATGGCGTCAAACTTTTACCCTTAAAAATCTCCATAGGCGACGTTTAAAAAATTCTACAGGTTACATATTTTGAGTTACAGAGGAGGTCTATGGCTAGAATTATTGCTCTTGCTCTAACGATCGCGGCGATACCTCACATGTGTGGTTTGACCACCGTTTTCATATGTGGGCGCTACTCACATATGCGTTCACTTCTGCACGCGAGCTCGTCGGGACAGGAGGCTTTAAATTTTTTTTTTTTCTTATTTTATTTTATTTATTTTTACACTGTTTTAAAAAAAAAAAAATTTGGGTCACTTTTAGTCCTATTACAAGGAATGTAAACATCCCTTGCAATAGAAAAAAGCATGACATGTCCTCTTAAATATGAGATCTGGGGGTCAAAAAGACCTCAGATCTCATAATTACAGTAAAATGCAATAAAAAAATAAAAAATAAAAATTGTCATTTGAAAAAAATGACAACAGAAAAATGTGCCTTTAAGACGTATGGGCGGAAGTGACAATTTGACGTTGCTTCCGCCCTGCTATGGTATGGAGACGGGTGGGGGCCATCTTAGCCTCACTCGTCTCCATGCCCAGCCACGGACAGGTCCCGATCGCCTCCGCCGCTGCCGATGGCTCCAGTAAGCGTCGGAGGGCGCGGGAGGGGTGGCCCCTCTCTCACCGCCGATAACGGTCATCTTGTGGCGAATCCGCAGCAGAGACCACCATTATCGTTAACCGAACCGCCACCTGAAGAGATGGATACCTTGGTTGTGGCAGCAGCTGCTGCCATTACCGAGATCTCCCTCTTCAAAGTCAGGACGTATACAGTCGTGCGGCAGTCGGTAAGTGTTTATAGTGCAATTATCAGACTGGATGTGTGGAGATAACACAGAACAATGCAGAGCTGCATGCTTTCAATGACGGTGTCACTCTTTGGCTATGTAGTGTGACATTAATCTATGGATCATACAAGGAAAATGTCCGTTTGTGTTTTTTTTTTTTTTTTTAACAAATGTAACTAAACTGCACTGAACTATTACAGAAGAGATTGAGAAGCTTATAGATGTAAACAGTAATAGGGGAGGCACCTGGATGGACATCAGAATACAAGCTGGGGGTAAGGACAGGGACTTAGGAAACGCAGATTAGATGGTAGGGGCTGGCAATGTTGCATAAAATAAAAAATCCAACAGGATATGCAAGATATTACCCTGAGTAGAAGGTAAAGAGAAGTTCCACCGGAGGTCCATTAAAAAAAAAAAAAATTAAAAGTCAGCAGCTACAAATACTGCAGCTACTGACTTTTAATTGGACACTTACCTGTCCCAGGGTCCAGCGATGTGGGGGATCGAAGCCCCGCTTGTCTCCCCCTCCGTTCAGCGGCGCCGGCATTGCAACTGTGGGCGCCGGGCTGTGGCTTCACAGCCTGGCACCCACTGCGCACGCATTGGCCGCTTAGTCACCTGGGACCTGTAATGGGTCCCAGATGATTGACAGGAGGGAGGGAGCAGAGCGGAGCCATTCCTGTGCCGAGGGGGAAGTGATGTCACCAGCCCAGGCACTGGAAGAGGCAGACTATGAGGAACCACCTAGCAACAGGCATTTAGAGGTAAGTTAAAAAAAAAAAAATCCACATTTTTTTTGTTTTTTTTTTTAGGATTTTTCATGTATTTTTTTTTTTTTTTTTGGGTGGAACCCCACTTTAAATATATACAATGAAAGCTGTAACCATGGATTGTATGTTGGACAATTCAACGACCAAGCAAAGTGTACTGTGATTCATGTATGATTATATTGTTTGTTTCTTGAGCAATAAAAACCTTTTTGATTAAAAAAAAAAAAAAACTTTGCATTGAGCTGTTTTGATGGACTTTGTTTTTACAGGTAGAGTATTATTAGAAGGGGTACACCTACCTGCTCACTCTGAGGCCACTCTCCTTGCAGCCTTAAGGATGGCATCTCCCAGATAGACAGTTTACCAGAGAAATGGATAGCAGCCAAGAGTGTTCCATCAGGAGAGAAACTCATCTTAAAAATTCCATCCTGTGGTGAAAAAGAAAATTCAGTCAGTGGCAGCTATTTATGATCAAGATTTACATATTTTATTCTCATGGTTATGTGTACTTCCAACAGCGTGGGCAGCACATCTGAATGACTACTGCAAATAATAAATTATATAATAAGCCACCAAAAGAGTAATTACGCTTCTTTTTAAAACAAAGTGGGGAAACCAAAGTCTGAGGTCTATAGTAACTTATCAGACACCTTGTTGTTCTAAATAAAAGTGAAAGCCTCATTGATCATTGTGGGTAACATTTCTTCTTTTTTTTTAATAAACAGTCCCGTTCATTTTTGCTGATAGTCTTAGAATAAAAGTGTACCTAAACCCAAGATAAAAAAAATGTTCTTTGTTGCAGCTTACCAGTCCTTGTGTGGCTGTATTCGTTTTCTTTTTTCAGGATTTTTTGCCCTTTATTTTGTACCTAGTAATCCACCCAGTAATACAATTGCTTTCCTAGAGTGGCAACGCTCACTAACTGTACTGTGTCTATAGAGGAGCAGAGTACAATGCACAATCTCAAGGTACTTAAACTATTAGTTTTACATATTTAGGCAGCATCCACACATGCAAGACACCCAACATTAGAAGTGATTTATTCTTACAAAGCAAATACACTTTTGCACACTGGTACTGACTAGCATTCCAGCATTCCTTCTCCCTCATTTTACTAGCACATGCAGGTTACGTTGCCCCAATGCTGACATTGAGATGTGGGAGGTATATCAAACAAGGATACCGTGCAGGTGCTCAACCTCCCCGACATCAGCGGCTATTAGGATGCTGGTGGCTGGCCCACACAGTGCCCAAGGTTGTAATGTACAATGAAAACCTGTGGTTTTGTGTAACAAAAAAAAAAAGGCAGGCTTGATCCACCCACTGGCTTGTACACAATTTTTGAGCAATTTTTAGGGAAATTTTTCCAAGGCTCCCCTGAAGAACCTGGAAGGTGCCAAGGTTGAAAAAGGCTGCAGTACAGGACTTTTATTCACACACCATAAGGTTATAAGCAGGTAATTGAACACTAACAAAAAACTTGCAGGTGCCACCCTGCCACCTAGAGCATACACATACATTATCCCACCCACTTCATGAGACTTTAGTTACTTAGCAGGCAATAAGAAGTGGTCAAGACAGGCAGAAGAAGGGCCTGTGTCCTGTACACCAAGATAAGGAGTTATCAGGTAAGACAAAATCCCTATTCCTATCATAGTCATACAGTACAGGACCATGGGATATATACCAAAACGATAGACTGAAGGGTGAGCAACAACATAGCAAACAGAACTGGCACCAAAGCCACAAAGAAACACAAGGGTTAAAGAACTTAAACAAAACACTCAGATAACACATTGAAATAGGATGCAGCCGAAGCAGGCATTAGATACAGCCTGCACATGCACCAGGTGGAACTTCAAGATCGTATGAACAGAGGACCAGGTGGTGGCCTTATAAATCTGGAAAACAGGTGCTTGATTTTAAAAAGCCCAAAGGAAACCAATAGCCCTGGTGCAATGAGTCCTATTAGGGAAAAGAGGAACTCTGTTCTTAAGGGCCTATGCCAGAGAGAAAGGTTGCATGGCCCACCTGGCAATGGTGGAGTGGGAATCAGAATGCCCTTTAAAAAGGGCCCACAGGAAGAACAAAGAACAAAAAGACACTTAGTCTTGCAAACAAAGGCTGTGGATGCCAGGTAGCATCTGACAGCTCTGTCCACATTAAGGCAACGGTGGGCAATGTACTTATCATACTTAGGAGCAGGACAGAGGAAAGGAAGGGCAAGGTCAGGAAGGTTTCGTTCTCAAAACCACTTTGTCCTTGTGCAAAACAAGAAAGGGCTCCTTACATTAAAGAGCCGCCAACTCAGAAACATGTGTAACAGATGTAATGACAACCAGGAAGGAAAAGCCAAAATCCGAGTGACAAAGAATTCAGAGGGCCTTTGTTTGCTATCCCTGCACCAGGAAGAGTAATGCCACGTACACACAGTCGGATTTTCCGACGGAAAATGTGTGATAGGACCTCGTTGTCGGAAATTCCGCCCGTGTGTGGGCTCCATCACACATTTTCCATCGGATTTTCCAACACACAAAGTTTGAGAGCAGGCTATAAAATTTTCCGACAACAAAATCCGTTGTCGGAATTTCCGATCGTGTGTACACAAATCCGATGCACAAAGTGCCACGCATGTTCAGAATAAAGAGATGAAAGCTATAGGCTACTGCCCCGTTTATAGTCCCGACGTACATGTTTTACGTCACCGCGTTCAGAATGATCGGATTTTCCAACAACTTTTGTGACCGTGTGTATGCAAGACAAGTTTGAGCCAACATCCATCGGAAAAAATCCTAGGATTTTGTTGTCGGAATGTCCGATCAATGACCGACCGTGTGTACGGGGCATAAGCCAAAGTAAGTAAATGTGTGATGGTAAGGTTGTTTCTTTGTCGGCACCTTCCCAGACATGTGAAGGAACGTCTTTATCAATATGAGGAAATTAACAGGGATCCATCATGTCAGGGAGAGCTTTGTTTGGCTGGACAAAGCACTGGACAGGGACTGCGCAGGCTTGGTGGACTTGGGAGTCCAGGGAATGTGGCAAAAGCAGGAGTGAAGCCTTGGTTTTGAGGTTGATGCCTGGGGAGAGCAAAAGGACCCCTTTTGCTGAGTAGAAGTATCAGCCGAAGTAGTGGAAGACCTAGTATTTTTCTTGTGCGGTAGGAGTACTTTTCTCCAGTGACTTCCTTGATGAATTTCTCAAGGTATTCCCCAAATAAGTGTTCAGCGTAAAAAAGGCGTACATAGAAGATGCTTTTTTACAGGCAGGTTCAGCAGACCAAGTTTTAGCCATACCATCCTGCATGTATGCACAGAGATAAGGGACATTCTTGATACTTTGTAAATTGCATTCTCTATACTGTCAACACAAAACAATAAAGTTATAGGCATCAGCTACAATTGAGGTTCAGGTTCTCTATTCATTTATCTTGTCCAGGTAGCAAACAGACATGACAGTATTTTCTGGCTGCAGGGCTGGACCTGCAAGGACAAATAAGGCCTAAAAGCGAGCTTAAAAATAGCCATCAACAGAATTTTTCCAAGAAGGAACATTCTCAAGAGAATCTGTAAGGTGTTTTTTGAGAACTTAAAGGGTATGAACTACATCAGGAACAGACAATTTGTTCTTAAATTCCTTTCCAAAGGATATATTTCAGCAAAAAGCTTAGGAGGAGTGAATACCCTTTCAGGATTAGGCCAATCCTCAAAGTGCACAATCAATCTGTGTGTGTATGGGAAAAGTCTTTCTTGACAAAGCCAAACTCTTATGCCGCGTACACACGGTCGTACTTTTCGTCTACAAAAGTCAGACAGCCTGTCCGACAGACTTCCGGCAGACTTTCGGCGGACTTGCGGCGGACTTGCGGCATACTTTCTAACGAACGGACTTGCCTACACACGATCACACAAAAGTCCGTCGAATTCTTACGTGATGACGTACACCGGACTAAAATAAGGAAGTTCCTAGCCAGTAGCCAATAGGTGCCCTAGCGTGGCTTTTTGTCCGTCGGACTAGCACACAGACGAGCGGATTTCGGGGTCCGTCGTAGTTACGAAGTAAAGATTTGAAGCATGTTTCAAATCTAAAGTACGTCGGATTTGAGGCTAAAAAAGTACGTTGAAAGTCCGGAGAAGCCCACACACGATCGGATTACCAGCCAGCTTTAGTCCGTCAGCGTCCGTTGGACTTTTGTAGACGAAAAGTACGACCGTGTGTACGCGGCATTAGGCTGGATTCACACCTATGCATTTTTAGTGCTTTTTGCATTTTGCAGATTTGCACTGCAGTCCATTTAACATGGTTTCCTATGGAACACATTCTGTAGTGCAAATCTGCAAAATGCCAAAAAGCACTAAAAATGCATAGGTGTGAATCCAGCCTAAGTGCCCATAGGGGCTTGTTTAGGCTGTGAAAAGTCAGATGCTGCCAGGCAAAGACTAGTGCACCCCGCATCAATTAGTGTGCCTACAGTAGCCAGAGAGCATTTGGTGCAAAACCTGTGGTTTAGAAGCTTCAGAGGAAAGAAAATTATCTGCTGTCTCTGCTACAAAATTAGTATACCGTACTTAAAACTTTTCCCCTATAGTATCATTAAGCAAAAAAAAGATTCTGCCACACTGGCCTCTGGAAATCAAAGGTTTTAGAAGTGCAAGAGTTTTCCAAAGAATTCAGATATAGTGGCAGAGTGTAGAAATGTGCTCTGTTTGGGGTATCTCAATTTCAACTTAAGGACGGCTAGGTCTTAAAGTAAGGTTTGGCTTTATTCACAACTAGGGATGCAAATACACTACAGTTACAAATAATTAGAGAAGAAAAGGGATGACGTAAGGTAACAGGGAAAGGGGATCTCCACTAACCTAACAGAAACATACACACATTCTCTCTGAATCTCTCATACCAAGGACCCTTTTTGTCCAGAGTTACATAGTTAGTCAGGTTGAAAAAAGACACAAGTCCATCTAGTTCAACCAAAAAAATAAAACAAATACAATCCCATATACACAAACCTACACCCACAGTTGGTGTAGGTTTGTGTATATGGGATTGTAGCAAATTGGAGCATGCAGGGTGCCCTGCGGGTTGCCCTTCTCTGCACTATCTCCAGTTCCCCAATATCCTTTTGGAGAACTGGTGCTCAAAACTGAACTGCATATTCCAGACAAGGTCTTACTAATGATTTGTACAGGGGCAAAAATATCGCTCTCTCTCTCTCTCTGGAGTCCATACCACTCTTAATACAAGAAAGGACTTTGCTCGCTTTGGAAACCGCAGCTTGGCAATGCCTGCTATTATTGAGCTTATGATCTACCAAAACCCAGAGGATCCTTCTCCACCATTGATTCCCCCAGTTGCACTCCCCTTAGCATGTATGATGCATGTATATTCTTACCCCCCCAAGTGCATAACTTTACATTTATCAACATTAAACCTCATTTGCCACTTAGTTGCCCAATTAGACAGTGCATTGAGGTTGGCTTGTAAATTGGAGACATCCTGTAAGGACGTTATTCCACTGCAAAGCTTAGTGTCATCTGCAAAGACAGAAATGTTACTTTTAATCCCAGACCTATATCATTTATAAAGGTATTAAAAAGTAAGGGTCCCAGCACTGAACCTTGGGGTACACCATTGATAACCTTAGACCGTTGAAACACGCCCTCCAGTTGGGAGGTTGGCAATTGCAGTCAGTGAGGATATCTTAAACCAAAAGGTCATAAAAATGCATTCCTGTCCCAGGCTTACAGTTGACTCTTTGATCAGGTAATCACATCAGCTGTCCACGGGATCTCCCAGCCCAGATGGTAAGCAGTCATTCTAGCCAGATCTGGGCATTAAACCCCTGCAAGGGTCCTGGTATTCAGAATGTCCATTTCGTCCCCCCCCCCCCTTCAGTAACACATAGTGGCAGAGATATCTGCTTTTGTCAGATAGGCCGCATGGTGCATGACTGATAGTGAGCTAGAGTCAAATAAGGGAACTCAGAATGGAGATCGGAATGGAAGGGGTCTTGCGAGGCCGGATATAGGCGCTACTTATGTTCCTATGGCTCTGTCTCTGTAAGGCTTCATGTACACTTGAACTACTTTGACCGCTGGCCAACGCAAAACACGGAAAAATTGCACACGTAATCCTACCACAAATTTGCACGTTTTGCGGCCAAAACATTACTATCCTGAACGCGATTCTTCCACGTTCAGGAGAAGGAGATCAGGGAAGGTTGAACCTCCTCTAACCTCAGCAGCTCCTAAGTGATCCTAAAGCCTACATGGACACATAGGTTTTCATGGATTTGAGTTTAGGAGCTTTGGCAAACAAATGCCAAAAGCACCTAAACTCAAGTTTAGGAGCTGCAAGTGTACATGGAGCCTAAGGCCCCATTCACACCTGATTGATTTTCTGCTTAAAGTTTGTAGCTCTAAAACACTCAACAAGCCTAAACCCATTATTTCAATGGCCCCTGTTCACATCTGAGCATTTTATTGCCTGAAGCACAATGCCTGTCACTCAAAAAAAGGAATAGGCTTCTTTTTGGCAGATTACAAGCATTTTTGGTCCCATAGACTACAATAAAAACGCCTGACTTGAGCGTTTTACGAGTGTTTTATCCTCAAATAGTAGCTCTACACCCCTAATTTCCTCTCTCTTTCCTCCCCCTAATGCTTTTTATTGGCTAAACAAAAACACCTGAAGCTGTAAAACGCTTGTAATATACTTCTAAAAAAAAAAAAAAAAAGCCAGAAAAACGCTAGTAAATGGCTACACTCAGATGTGAATGGAGCCTTAGAGAAGGCAGCTGGAGTTCAGCAATGTGCTGTGTGCATTTAAGGTGGAAAAGACAGGTGAGAATGCATCATCTGGAAAGTGTGGCACAGTTGCCTCATCCTCCTGAGACTAAATCTAGATAGGAGGAGAAAAGATGCCAAATTTAAAGTATAATTCCAGGCATCTGCATGTTATACATAGTTTGGAACAATGCAACTATGAATAAAAATACATGGCTGATGCCCCTGGGAGCTGGAAAGTACTGAAGTAGGCACTGCTGCTCAAGTGATCTCCACTTGCTTCGGTGCACAGCGGTCAGCCAGATGCATTGTTAATACAGGTGGTCAGCTACTTAGCATGGGCACCATTTAGAGAATGCTTTTCATTCTTTTGAATGAATACTAAGCGTTCTATGATGGCGTGGTGTGGCCCTAGCAAGTCTTGGGTCCAATCACCTGAAGGTTGCCTGCATATAACCCATGGTCTAGGTAGGAATAAATCCTGCCTCCTGTACTGTACGATTCAGATAACATTTTTAAAAAGATTATAACTTATCCCCGTAATAAATCTAAAATGCTTTAAAAAGTTTAAATCTGTAGCCAGCTTAGTACCAATCCCCTTCTTTTTGTTAATAGGAGTGAAAATAAAATGATATATAAGCAGTAAAAGTGAAAAAAAAAAATTTGTAAGTTATCTAAAAGCATCAACTAAAAACTAAATGAAATTGAGCTCAAGCCTGAGAGACGAGTGTTTTTTTTTCCCAAAATCAATATTGCCCTTATTAGAGAGGGATGAAGAGAAAGGGACAGGAAATGATGAAAAGAGAAAGACATAAATGAGCTTTTAGGAGACAGACCAGGGGCCGATATACACATTGCTGCATATAACTGCATTTATGTGAAACATTACTGTCAAATAAACATTCACTCTATTCTACCAATAAATTGGTAGGAACACAATGTGTATTTTCTTTACAGATTATACAAGATTTATTCCATTATTTTTTCATCTATTGTGAAGTTTTCATCTGAAAATCTAAAATGCATTGCAAAATTCAAATATTGGCAGAATAAACCATTCTACATCAGCTTAAGAGGTCGATGAAAAAAGCACTATGAAAAATGTATTGCCTACTATAAAGAAGGAATCCAACATGCCATTGGTTTTTAAGCCGCATAAGAAAAATAAAAGCTAGAAGGATTTAAAAAATACTTTTAAAAAAATTGCAAGTTCAGGGAAATTTTACAGCAGCCACAATCCCTGTCAAGCCAGGAAATGATCAAATGCTGATCACAGAGCAGGGCCCTGACCTCAAACACCAAACCTCCCTTCCAGGCCTCCAAGTTCAGGAAGGCAGGCACAACTTTGTTTGAGGGTTATCTACTGGCTTCTATGGTCCAGCAACATGGTCACTTAACGGTGAATCTCTTCTAAAGATGAGTCTATAGCAACACTGCCCAGCCACACAGTAGCAGAGATGGGCTCAGACGGGTTTGGATCGTACCCGCCAGGAAGCCGTCACTGCACCGCCAACCATAGGCAGCATGTGTAAATGCAGCTGCGGGCCAGGAACTGCCCCACTGCCTAGTATTGGTGGTGTGCAGTGACGGTTTCCTGGCGGGTACGATCCAAACATGCCTGAGATCAACCCTACACAGTAGTAACAGTGAAGACAAAGGCAATATTTTATACTAAGGGTGGAGGACTACTCATCAGCAACAATATGGGAACTTGGACATAAAGGGACTACAGAGGGGTTTATAGGAACAGAAATATGTAGATAGGAAATAATGCATAAGTATTTGTGCATTCCTTTTAGTCAGCTGTGGAGCTCTAAGCTACCTTTCATGTTTTCTAGCATGTCCTTTAGCTTTTTTTATTTGAAAAGATGCTGTTGTTTACATGGCTCAAAAGCACAAGCTGACATTTACACACATAAGTGAATTAGACAGAGCAGTGACTCATCCCTTAATAGAGAGCTCCAACAGAGGTTCTCTCTGTAAATCGTTTGTCATCTACTAAAGGATTATCTGTAAAAAAAAATGATATACTATATACAGTGTATATTTATATTATGTGTCCAAAATGTCTGGATCCATGGGCAAAAATATATGCTTCATACTCTGAATACAAGAACACAAAACATTTTTTATTTCTTAATGTAGCAGAACTCATGCTACATGCAGAGATGATTTTCTCCTTTGGTGCAATGATTGTTCTTAGCCAATTCCAACAGACTACTAACTTCAGATGACCTCAAAGAAAAAAAGTTGAGTGGTGTTAAATGTAGAAACCTAAGAGGCCATTCGACTGTATGTCACCTTTCACTCCACCAGTTTGGGAAAGTCTGAATTAGGAAACTACTCTCAGCAATAGCAAAGTGTGGTGGGACAACGTCTTGTTGAAACCACATTTTTTTGTTCCAACAAAGGAATATCATTAAATTGAGAGACAAGCCAAGACAGTAACTTATAGTGTTACATCACTATCAAAAAAGTTTGCCCAACTAATGATATCCCTGCCCACAGCATTATTAAAGGAATACTTTAAAAATGGTCTGAAAACAACCCAAATGGGATGTGTGAAAGCCAACAATGTGTACAGTATTGTGTCGGTTGACACAACCATGGCAAAGAAAATGATCATTCCTGTAACACACATTAAAAGGCTAAGATCACCTTTGAGGAAAAAGATAATAAATGCACATACTGTATATTTGCAAGAAACCAATGTGCATTTATTATTTTTTCCCCCAGGAGCCTGAAAAGCATTGCATCTGTGATAAGCAGATCACGGGTGCAGTGTCAGCTTTCTGCAGACAAGTCCTCTGGCTTTCGCCCTGTACCTCTGTACAGGCTTTCTTTTTGAAAGCAGGAGGAATTGTAAATGGACTATGTGCATGCTCATCAGTAAGCTCGCAGTTCATTGAAACTACAAGTCAGTCTGTGGCGTTGGCAGATGGGACTTCTATATTCACAGAGCTCTGTGAATGAATGGTGCAGTTGTTCTGGTGGAGCCCTGCACAACCACACTGATTTTAAATGTGGCAGTGGCTTCAGTTGAGAGGATCTCACGCCCGCTGTCACAGGGTGTGGGTTCCTCTCACCACAGCTGCTGCTCCAAAAATGATACCGCTCAGAGCTCAATACAGGCTCATCAAGCTCAATTCAGACTACAAAAAAATGGTGCACATCTGCACTCTTTCGTGGCACACCAATAGTCACAAATTTTTTTTAAATGGCTTTGGCTTAGATACCCACCCACAGGAGGACAGGTGGTGACCTAAGATAAAACCATTTTAATTTTGTTGTGACTGTTGATGTGCCTAGACAGAGTGTTACTAAACAGAGTGGAGGTTGTTGCCATTTTTTTCTAGTCTTGTATGTGCTGGAACATGTTACATATTATAAACTAAATACGGGGGCGATAGGTAACATGTTCCAAAAAGGTGAACTTTTCCATGAACTCCAAATGTTTAAAGAACTACTCACAATATGCCATATGCCTGTCTGTGTTATCACCATGCAGTTTCTGGACCAGCTGTACTTTAAAGGGAAAGAAATGATGATTTCCTATAATTTGATACCAATGGAAACAATCTTTTGGAACAGTGTGTGTGTGTCATTATATATATATATATATATATATATATATATATATATATATATATATATATATATATATATATATATATATATATATATAAAAAATACATGCAGGTTTACCTTCAAAGTGGTTTGTTTCAGCTTAATAGTCACACAAAAAATGTCCAACCTCCTGGCTATTTTAAAGCCCAGTTTGGTCTGAGCAGGCTCTCAGCCTATTCCAAGCATGGTCTTGCTCGCTAGACAAGTGTGCGGCTGTCATACACCTCAGATGATGGTTTGGATAGGATGTTTGTCTATAGGGCCAAGCAGGATTGGTCAGGCACCCCTGCATATACTCACTCAAGGAGCATCAGCTGCAGCTGTCTTCATAGGAGCCTTGACCGAAGGCAGACTACTCTCCAGGACTAAAATGCAGAGATTTGCCAGTGGGACTTTACATGAGGTGTACACACACACAATTGTAAAAACAAAGATGTAGAGATTTATTTAATGTAATACCAAAGGGTCAGCAGAAAAATGGTGCCATATTGCAAAGCAAATTGGTCCAAATACGCATATCCATTCCATAGCTAAATACAGTACTTAAAAATCAGTCCATAATTAATGTAACATTGCATCTTTAGTATCCCGACGCATTTCGTGAATTGATTCTCACTTCCTCAGGGGTTGATTCATATACACATATCTATAAGATAAAATAGTTTAAGACTGTATGACAACAATAGTAAAAATTGTATTACATTTTCTTGTTAAAAAAAAAAATTGTATTACATGAATGCAAAATGTAGGGATCGCAATAAGGGACCCATACTTACAAAAATGCAGGATATTGCATGCTCAAAGCCCACTGGCAGCCACAGAGGACATCTGACCTGGGAGCTGTGGGTAGAAGATTCAGAGGGGACCAGCAGCGCAAGCAGGACAGATTAAAGTATAATTTGATACAATTGTGCCAACATTTGGTTTCAATATTTTTATTTTATTTTTTGTGCACATTAACACACAAACACATTTTTCTCCAGCCATGGTTGTGTTGGACTGTCTTTAATTCCCGATTCTTCAATCTGTCCTGCTTGTGCTGCTGGTCCCCTCTGAATCTTATACCCAGACAGACCTCCCTGGTGGCTGCCGTTGGAATATGAGCATGCAATATCCTTCATTTTTGTAAGTATGGGTCCCTTATTGTGATCCCTACATTTTGCATTTATGGAATACATGTTTTACTATTGTTGTCATACAGTCCTAAACTATTTTACCTTATAGATATGTGTATATGCATCAACCCCTGAGAAAGTGAGAATCAATTTCATAAAACACCTCGGGTGGGTGGGGTTAAATGCAGCAGTGTGTGATTTGGTGGAGACATGTAGGCTGAGGCCACTCTATTCACCTGGGCCGGTCGGGAGTAGCAGCAATCCTTTCCTCTTTACAACAGTCATCATCTTGTTACAATAGAATGGGAAAGTTGGTGGGATATATAAGGCAGCAAGTAAATATGTTGTCCATTAAGTTCATGTGTTTAAAGCAGAAAAATTAGGAATCTCAGTTTGTTGTTTATGGGGCTGCGTAGCCACAGACCAGGGTGCCCATGCTGACCCATGTCCATAGCCAAAAGCGCCCACAATTGGAACGCTGATGTGGTCGGCTCAATGCACCATAGTTAGGCTGCTTACACACTGCTCTGTTGATAAAACCAGGTAAAACCACATGCGTTTTAGAGACAGTTTTGATGCATTTTTTGAGTGCCTATTACCCAGCAGCCACCTGGGAAAACTTAAACATGTGACTCAAAAAACACTGTTTTTTTTTTTTGAGGTCTTTTTTTTTGGACACATTTTCTATTCATTTCAACGGGGACCTGCTTTTTTTGTGTGTTTTGAAAACTGCGCCAAAGATGCAAAATTTTTCAAAATGCACCTTCAGCGCAGTGGTGTGAAGTGTCCTATAGGATTTAGAGGGATTGCACGTTTGTTGCCTTTTCAGCACGGTAAAAATGCAGCAAACACGCATCAGTGTAAAAGCAGCTTTAGGGTTCTTTTAGACCAGGATCCAGATCAGCATGTAATCTTTATTTTTAACACACCTCTTTGGCTCACACTATTAAACTTCATCCATAGAGACAAAGAATAATTTGCTTTCTTGAATTCTTAGGCTTTTAATGTAATTATGTTCTGAGCTTAATGACAGTTGAGCTTATCACAAAAACAGTCACAGAAATGCTCCTTGCGCCGTTACCATGATAACAGTCCAAAACAAAATACAAAACAATTCCATTCCATCCAAAAATTACAAAAACTAAAACCTTCATTGCTAACAATGTACTCCCCTATGCTTCTCTTTCATATAATTAAGTTAACTACTTAAATCGAACCCCTTTCTTTGTGATCTGTGAAATATGTACTACATCTCAGTAAGCTCGGTGCTAGAATATAGAACAAGCTGCTGACTTCAGCTACAGCTGGCTATATGATGTTTCCCAAGCAGACAAGCTGAATATATCAACATGACAGTAATATGACAGCACTCTTACCATCATACAACCAACTCTGCATAATCAGGTACATCTTAACCACTTACCGACCGGCTCCTGTATATATACGTTGGTACTTTAAACATGGATATCTCGGTAACGGCAGCAGCTGCTGCCACAACCGAGGTATCCATCTTTTCAGGAGCCAGTCGTGTTTACGATAATGGTGGTCTCTGCGGTGGATTCGCCGTGAGATCACCATTATCAGCAGGGGGAGAGGTGCCACCCCCCTCCCGCCGCCGCTTACCAGAGCCGTCGGTAGCGGCGGAGGTGATCGGGACTTGTCATGTCTGTGGTATGGAGACGAGTGAGGGGAAGATGGCCCCCACCCGTCTCCATACCATAGAAGGGCGGAAGCGATGTCATAACGTGAGCTTTGCCCATAAGTCTTAAAGGGTCATTTTTTTGTTGTCATTTTTTCAAATGACAATTTTTTTTTTTTTTTTTGCATTTAAGTCCAAATATGAGATCTAAGGACTTTTTGACCCCGGATCTCAAGAGGACCTGTCATGCTTTTTTCTATTACAAGGGATGTTTACATTCCTTGTAAAATAGGAATAAAAGTGATCCAATTTTTTTTTTTTAAATAAATAAAATAAAGTAAAATAAATAAGAAAAAAAAAAAATCTTTTTAAAGCGCCCCGTCCCGACGAGCTCACGCGCAGAAATGAACGCATACGTGAGTAGCGCCCGCATATGAAAACGGTGGTCAAACCACACATGTGAGGTATCACTGCAATCGATAGAGCGAGAGCAATAATTCTAGCTCTAGACCTCCTCTGTAACTCACAACATGCAACCTGTATAATTTTTTAAACGTCGCCTATGGAGATTTTTAAGGGTAAAAGTTTGACGCCATTCCAGGAGCGGGCACAATTTTGAAGCGTGACATGTTGGGTATCAATTTACTTGGCATAACATTATCTTTCACAATATAAAAAAAAAAATGGGCTAACTTTACTGTTGTCCTATTTTTTTATTCAAAAAAAGTGAATTTTTTCCAAAAAAGTGCGCTTGTAAGAGACCGCTGCGCAAATACGGTGCGAAAAAAAGTATTGCAATGAACGCCATTTTATTCTCTAGGGTGTTAGAAAAAAACAATATATAATGTTTGGGGGTTCTAAGTAATTTTCTAGCAAAAAAAAACGGTTTTAAACTTGTCAACACCCAAATCTCAAAACGAGGCTAGTCCTTAAGTGGTTACAGCAGGACCAGACTAGAGCACCTCCTTCCAAGACCATCCTACAATCAAAAAGGGATCGAGCTGCTTCTATTTTAAACTGGCAAATTCTTTTTAAAGCTTAACTCCAGGCAAACATCTAAATGCACTTATGAAATGCACATCCAGGAACAGGTTCACCTGCAAAGGATTTGCATTTCAATTAATTCAGCTGCAAGATTTATACAAGAGAATGATATCACTGTATCATCATCAATAAGGAATAAGTGCTGATATCATTCAACACCCAGCATGCTGACTGGACAGTGTAGAAGCAGCAGGAGACAGAAGAGACCGCCTCTACTCACTCTGCATTCTTCCTTTTCTCCCTTGTCAGCACAACTGCATGCAGCCAAACTGACTGGTATCTAATTCTCTAGCCCTGGGGTCTCCAAACTCTCTGAACAAATGGCAAGTTTACTGTCCTTGAGGCATTAGGGGGGCCAGACTGTAGCCAGTGGGATTAGTCAACGCCCTGGTGTAAGTGAGAATAAACTGTGCCTCATCATTGGTTTTACTGGAAGAAATAGTGCGCTATTGTTGGTATCAGTGGGAGGAATGGTGCCTCATGGTTGATATTCAAGGTAGGAATGATGCCCCATCATTGGTGTCTGTGGGAGGACTGGTGCCCCATCACTGGTGTCAAGGGCCAGATAGAGGCAAGCAAAGGGCCACATTTGGCCTGTGGGCTGCAGTTTGAAGATCACTGCTCTAGCCCACCTTCTGCCAGTCTGAGTGCTGCTTTACAGGATACTGCAAGAGGCTAATACCAATTGAGATTCAGGTACCTAAACTAGTTTCGTTTAACCACATCCCGCCCGACCTATAGCAAAATGATGGCCGCAGCAGGGATCGGTTATCCTGACTGGGAGTCATATGGCATCCAGCAGGATAAGCCGCTCGTGCGAGCCCCCGGGGACATGCAGCATGGCGATCGGTGGTGGGGTGATGTAGGCACTTTACCAAATGATCAGCTGTGTCCAATCACTGTTATTATATCCAATAACTGCCAAAAATAAAAGTTTGCTGTTAAATGAGGCAAAATGGTTAAATGGACAAGAGCTCTGGTGGCACCACCAGGTCATACAAGGAGGGTACGGGGGTGCATTACAGAAAAAGAGTCACCTCTGAGGTGACAGCAAAAATGTTGTTTTTGACAATTATTGACCTAGCTCCAGAAGAACGCGTGAATAAGTGCGAAACTAGTCAAGCACGCCTATCTACCTATGAAAAGCAGAACTGATACTTCCTGAGCTGGCTTCCGTTACCCATTATCGACCATTACAGGATTATACCTACTCAGGTTACCTTATTTTGTCACTTTATTGGGGAATTGCCATACTCAAGACTTCTCTGGCCGACTAGCCTAGTCTATTGAATCCGGAAGAACTCTGGACATCTGACGGTTCTTTGAGAACTTTTTTTAGTCACATTCACAGATGTATATATTTTTTATTTGTCAATGTCTATTATATGTGTTAGCAATAAAAAATTTTTGTAATACCCTTTTAAAGTATGCCTAAAAAGTCCATTCGTTCCAAATCCCCAATTTTCTAAAAATTTAAGGAGGTGGCATAGTGTGTTGTCCACAGTGCCACCCTGTGGTGACAACTATAATAATATCTATTTACTTGAGTTCAGCTTTAAAAGAAGCCACATATATATATATACATACACACACACACACACACACACACACACACACACACACACACACAATGGTTTAAAACATTGTGTCCTTCAGACTATAGGGGTGGGGGGCGGACTGTGACCAGAGGGAGCAGAAAATGCCCTGGCATCAGTGGATATAAACATTGGTTTTAATGGAGCTCCACTGTTGGTATCAATCGGAAAAATAGTGCTCATCGATGGTGTCAGTGGGTGGAATAGTGCCCTGTCGATGGTGTCAGTTGGTGAAATAGTGCCCTAAGGGCCAAATAAAGGAGAGCAAAGAGCCACATCCAGCCCCTGGGCCTCAGTCTGGAGATCACTGGTTTTGGATAGATCATGAATTTTTTATATTTCATTTTATCTTTCCTTAAAATAGAAGAGGTTTGGGGGTAGGGACTTTCAGGAAGCCATGGCCTGGTGAGGTCAAGTGTTTCCACCCCTAGGGACTTTAAATGACATCATTGACATCTAGAGGAAACTGTTAATTAACAGAGGGTTAACTAACTCTCTGTTAATTAACCCCTTCCTCTATTTTATCTTTCCTTGTGGATATGCTTAATCAGGGCAGCCCTCTTTCTGTATTGATTTATAGGCAAAACCAAAATCTAAGACAATAAGAGATAAGCTGCTATGATAGCTTTAACGTTTTTTTTTATCATTTACTGACTGACTGATTGGAAAGTCTGTTGAATTGATGTTTGTTAGTATCCTATAGATACAGTTTCCATTTGTTTTGGTGCCGGCTCTACAAACACGTCATTCTCATATAGTGTATACTTATTTGATGTGACAATTTTCACACAAGCTCAGGCACTGCTAAATGCAAAGGTGAAGCCTGTCCTGGCAATAAACCAAGATGGACATCTGTTTAAGGGACTTCCCCAGAGCCCACAGAACAGGCTACTAGACTCAAATTTAAATGTAATTGAATAACAAATGCCCTGGAGCGGGACTGAGGGATCTACTGCATTCAGCACCTCATAAGACAAGACAATTTAAGATTTCTGAGAAAAAGGAGTCTCTTCATCCTATTGCTAAATTAGCAGTAATTACCAGAAAAAAAAAAACATGGAAAGCAATGCAGCCTGCAACAGAAACAAGATAGCTGGTGCACTTGGTGTGATGCTTATGAAAACAATTTTACACTATTACACTACTCATTCAGATTTACCAACAGGCTCATTTATAATGCATCTGGGTCCACAATAAACTATCTACATAGTCTTAACAAACAGTAAAAGAGTTATAAAGCAATCCCCCCCTGACCTCTCTAGGTGCTTGTAATTATTATTATTATTTCAGATACTTATATAGCGCTGTTAATTTACACAGCGCTTTACATATACATTGTACATTCACATCAGTCCCTACCCTCAAGGAGCTTACAATCTAAGGTCCCTAACTCACATACATACATACTAGGGACAATTAAGACAGAAGCCAATTAACCTACCAGCATGTCTTTGGAGTGTGTGAGGAAACCGGAGTACCCGGAGGAAACCCACGCAGACACAGGGAAACCATGCAAACTCCAGGCAGGTAGTGTCATGGTTGGGATTCTAATCAGCGACCATTTTTACTGCTAGGCGAAAGTGCTATCCACTACACCATTGTGCCGCCCCGATGTAATGTGCAGTTATTCTGTTTTAAAGATCATAGATAGTCCAATTAATTTAGTTTCTAAATGCTTATATGTTAACATCAGCAGGCTGCCAAGATTCCATTCTCAAAGAAAAACAGAGTGTCTGTACTGTGACCTTTGAAAATGAATTCCTCCTCAATGCTTATATACAGTGGGGACAGAAAGTATTCAGACCCCCTTAAATTTTTCACTCTTTGTTATATTGCAGCCATTTGCTAAAATCATTTAAATTCATTTTTTTCCTCATTAAATGTAAACACAGCACCCCAGATTGACAGAAAAACACAAAATTTACATTTTTGCAGATTTATTAAAAAAGAAAAACTGAAATATCACATGGTCCTAAGTATTCAGACCCTTTGCTGTGACACTCATATATTTAACTCAGGTACTGTCCATTTCTTCTGATTATCCTTGAGATGGTTCTACACCTTCATTTGAGTCTAGCTGTGTTTGATTATATTGATTGGACTTGATTAGAAAAGCCACACACCTGTCTATACAAGACCTTACAGCTCACAGTGCATGTCAGAGCAAATGAGAATCATGAGGTCAAAAAGGAACTGCCTGAAGAGCTCAGAGAAAGAATTGTGGCAAGGCACAGATCTGGCCAAGGTTACAAAAAATTTTCTGCTGCACTTAAGGTTCCTAAGAGCACAGTGGCCTCCATAATCCTTAAATGGAAGATGTTTGGGACAACCAGAACCCTTCCTACAGCTGGCCGTCCGGCCAAACTGAGCTATCGGGGGAGAAGAGCCTTGGTGAGAGAGGTAAAGAAGAACCCAAAGATCACTATGGCTGAGCTCCAGCGATGCAGTCAGGAGATGGGAGAAAGTTGTAGAAAGTCAACCATCACTGCAGTACTCCACCAGTAGGGGCTTTATGGAAGAGTGGCCCGACGGAAGCCAATCCTCAGTGCAAGACACATGAAAGCCTGCAAGGAGTTTCCGAAAAAAACTTGAAGGACTACAAGATGGTGAGAAATAAGATTCTTTGGTCTGATGAGACCAAGATAGAACTTTTTGGCCTTAATTCTAAGCGGTATGTGTGGAGAAAACCAGGCACTGCTCATCACCTGTCCAATACAGTCCCAACAGTGAAGCATGGTGGTGGCAGCATCATGCTGTGGGGGTGTTTTTCAGCTGCAGGGACAGGACGACTGGTTGAAATTGAGGGAAAGATGAATGCGGCCAAGTATAGGGATATCCTGGACGAAAACCTTCTCCAGAGTGCTCAGGACCTCAGACTGGGCCGAAGGTTTACCTTCCAACAAGACAATGACCCTAAGCACACAGCTAAAATAACAAAGGAGTGGCTTCACAACAACTCCGTGACTGTTCTTGAATGGCCCAGCCAGTGCCCTGACTTAAACCCAATTAAACATCTCTGGAGAGACCTAAAAATGGCTGTCCACCAACGTTTACCATCCAATCTGACATTAATGGAGAGGATCTGCCAAGGAGGAATGGCAGAAGATCCCCAAATCCAGGTGTGAAAAACTTGTTGCATCTTTCCCAAAAAGACTCATGGCTGTATTAGATCAAAAGGGTGCTTTTACTAAATACCGAGCAAAGGGTCTGAATACTTAGGACCATGTGATATTTCAGTTTTTCTTTTTCAATAAATCTGCACGAATGTCAATAATTCTGTGTTTTTATGTCAACATGGGGTGTTGTGTGTACATTAATGAGGAAAAAAATGAACTTAATTGATTTTAGCAAATGGCTGCAATATAACAAAGAGTGAAAAATTTAAGGGAGTCTGAATACTTTCCGTCCCCCCTGTATACTGTACATACTGTAGGTAAACGAGGGATTGAATTTAAGTGTGTTTACTACCTATTCAGAATATGTAAATACCTAAAGGTTCATGATCTGGGCACAGGTTCACTTTAAAGTATTATTATTATATATTATACATATATATTATCATACATAGAACCGTCCTTTTAATTTTACTTCCAGATATTATGCCAAAACCAAATCCTCTGCAGTCAGTCTTTTAATTTTACTTCCAGATATTGTCCCCAAATCAAATCCTCTGCAGTCAATCTTTTAATTTTACTTCCAGATATTGTCCCCAAACCAAATCCTCCGCAGTCAACACATTTACCGTATATACTCGAGTATAAGTCGAATTTTTCAGCACATTTTTTTGTGCTGAAAGTGCCCCCCTCGACTTATACTCGAGTCAAGCACTTTACTGCAGCAAAAATTTTCATTTTCCGAACCAACTTTGGGGCCCCGTATCTCAGGGCCACTTGGTGCTAGAAACCCCAAATTTGGTATGCAAACCCAGTGGACCTGGTACCACAACATATCCAAAGCTGAAGTTCCTAGCACTAAGTGGCCCCGAGATACGGGGCCCCAAAATCGGTTCGGAAAATGTCATTCTCTGCTGCAGAAAAGTGCTTGACATTTTCTGAACCGACTTTGGGGCCCCATATCTCAGGGCCACTTGGTGCTAGGAACCCCACTTTTGGTGTGCAAACCCAGAGGAACTGGTACCATAACATATCCAAAGCTGGGGTTCCTAGCACCAAGTGGCCCTGAGATACGGTGCCCCAAAACTGGTTCGGAAAATGTCATTCTCTGCTGCAGAAAAGTGCTTGACATTTTCTGAACTGATTTTTGGGGCCCTGTATCTCGGGGCCACTTGGTGCTAGAAACCCCAGCTTTGGAAATGTTATTGTGCTAGTTCTTCTGGGTTTGCACACCAAATTTGGGGTTCTTAGCACTAAGTGGCCCCGAGATACGGGGCCCCAAATTTGATCAACTGTGTCTATCTGCAGCAATGTCATTTCGGGACTCTTTGGGTTCAGAGACCCCAAATTTTGGCTGCAGCTAGGAGGCATCTAGGAACCCTTATAACTACCAAGTTTGAAGTTCAGGGGACCTATGGCTGCAAATGGGCACAGTGAGGCATGCAAATGGGCACAGTGATGCTGCAAATGGGCATTGTTGACCCTCTTTTCCACTTAAAGTAGCTGTGCATTTCTCACCCTCGTCTTATACTCGGGTCAATAAGTTTTTCCCATTTTTTTGTGGCAAATTAGGGCCTCGACTTATACTCGGAACGACTTATACTCGAGTATATACGGTATTCCCTTGTGAAAGTCCCTTGTGATAAAACTTGTAAAGAGGAGGAGGAGCTTGTGACATCACTGGATGGATTTAGTTACACCCAAACAAGGAGATGGGTCTAACACAGACACAGTGAGCTTTCCAATACTAGGGCAAATTATGCACCAGGAAATGTGAGTGTGGTGTTTTTAAGTACAGTTTTTAATGAATAATTCATGATATGGTAAGAAAGTCTGTTTTTTGCTTTAATCCCACTGGGGAATCATTTGGGCAGACATTGGAGAGTGCATATTAATTTATCCGCATTAGCCACTTCAAGACCAAGACTATTTCTGACACTTGTTTACAAGTTAAAATCTTTTGCTAGAAAATTACTTACCAAACATTAAATATAATTTTTTAGCAAAGACCCTAGAGAATAAGATGGCTGTCGTTGCGATATTTTATGTCACACGGTATTTGCGTAGCGTTTTTTTCAAATGCAACTGTTTGGGGAAAAAATCCACTTCACTGAATTAAAAAAAAACAAAAAACTAAACAGTAAAGTTAGACCAATTTTTTTGCATATTGTGAAAGATGATCGAGGTGGTCGAGTAAATAGATACCCAACATGTTATGCTTTAGAAATGCACGCACTCGTGGATTGGCAACAAACTACAGCACATAAAAATCTCCATAGGTGACGCTATAAAAAAATGTTAAACGGTTACCAGTTTAGAGTTACAGAGGAGGTCATTTGCTAGAATTATTAACGATTGCGGTGATACCTCACATGTGTGATTTGAACACTGTTTACATTTGCAGGCGTGACTTGCGTATGCGTTTTCTTTGGTGCGGGGACAGGGGGGCGCTTTAAAAAAGTTTTTTTATTATTATTATTTTTACACTGTCCCTTGGAAAAAAAAAATTCTGATCACTTTTATTGCTGTCACAAGGAATGTAAACATCCTTTGTGACAGTAATAGGCAGTGACAGATACTCTTTATAGAGGGATCTGGGGTCTAAACGAACACAATCCCCTCCTTTGCGCTTCAAAGCATTCAAAACGCCAAAATCTGCATTTCTGAATACCTTGGATATTTTAAAATCTGCACCATTGGCTGCCGAGCAAACCGGAAGTGACATTGTGACTTCCGAGTTACTACATCTGAGACCCGATCGAAGCCGATTCCAGCTTTGTTCGGGACTCCGGCCAGCCGGCGGACGTGTTGGTGGGATAGGAGATCGGGGCAGAGGACGTCCCCACGCTGCTTGTGATGGCTGAGCGGCTGCTTAGCCACATTGGTTGTTATCACCAGAAAGCCAACCGTCCGCTCTAAAAAAAAAATGCAGGCATCGCACCGGTATAACCACTTCAACAAAATGACGCACAGGTACATGACTTTGCATGAAGTGGTTAACGAGATGTAAACCCAACATTTCATATTCCTGATATGTGTCTGCTGTTCCATGTACTTCTAAGAAAAAGTACCCATTTCTCTTTGTATTGCTTCCTTTGTGCCAGTCCCTCTGCTTTTCAATTAAGATAGTGGTCACTTCTCTAGCTATGCTGGGAACTCAGCCTGCTCTCCTCCATTAAATAGACTTGTCCTAACACCCCCCCCCCCCCCCCCCGCACAGCCTTACACTGGGAAGATTAGTGTAATGCTGTTTCTCCTCTCCCAGTTTGTATGCAGACGAGAACAGAGGGAATGTGATCACTTACAAAAAAATATAAAAAAAAAATTATGAACGCTTTTTTCCTATCTACTGTATACACAAATGTTTTGCCTTTCAGTGTTGGCTTGGTTCCAGACAGAGGTGAATCCTTTGGGCAGCCATTCAAGAGTGCCATGTATCTGCTTTACTGGAAATATAACAAACCTCACATGTATAACCTTAAGGCCCCTTTCACACTGGGGCGGTAGGGGGTGTCGGCGGTAAAACAGCGCTATTTTTAGCGCTGTTTTACCGCGGTATTCGGTCGCTAGCGGTGCGGTTTTAACCCCCCGCTGGCGGCCGATAAAGGGTTAAAACCCATCGTATAGCGCGGCTATAGCCGCGGTATTACCGCGGTATAGCCGCGCTGTCCCATTGATTTCAATGGGCAGGAGCGGTGAAGGAGTGGTGAATACACCGCTCCTTCACCGCTCCAAAGATGCGGCTTGCAGGAGATTTTTTCTTCTCCTGCCAGCGCACCGCTTCAGTGTGAAAGCCCTCGGGCTTTCACACTGAACAAACAGCGGAGGCTGTTTAGGGGCGGTTTGCAGGTGGCATTTTTAGCGCAATAACGCCTGCAAACCACCCCAGTGTGAAAGGGGTCTAAAGCCTAAGTTCACCTTTAGGAACATTTAGGAAAATGTTACATCTGTATTTAGGGTGTAACATGTTCCTAATCACCTGCTTCCCATTCCCAAAGCCTACACAGCCACGTCATTCATTCAAAAAGATCTGTGAATGAAAAAACTACAAGTCACGTCCCACACCACAGCAGATAGAGTTGTAGTTCTGGTTGGAATCAGAAGTAAACAAAACACACTAATAGTCCATGGATATTTCCTCCAGCTTTCTAACTGAAAGCCCATACGGCCAGAGTGCTGGAGAAAGAGTTTGCAGGAGCCTGACATTGCACACATGAGCCACCGATTACACGTGCAATGCTTTGCAGGCTCCTTAAAATAAAAAAAATGCAAAAATTTAAACACCTAATAATTAACCCAACAACAGGTTTTGCGGATTCTAAGAACCCATACACACACTATTAGATTTTCTGCAGATTTTTGTCTTGAGATTTACCAAAACCATATAAGTGCAAGTGCCTGCCCGATTGCATACAAACTGAAACTCTTAGGCTTAATGTACACGGGACATTTTTACTACCTCTCCTGAACAATTTAACTTAAAAGATAGTAACCCACGTTTAAAACATCTGTTTTGCCACGTTTACATGTCGCATTTAGCCACGCTTGCAAGTTTTTTTTTTTTTTCAAAATAGCCAAAAATGAAAAACGCCTGTAAACGAAACGCGGCTAAACGAGAGTTACCACATTTAGAAGCGTTTGCCGCTTGAAATGCCTCTAAACTCAGCGTCTGAACTCATTTTTTTGCTTTCCAAAAAAGGCCTCTAGACTCAACTACCTACAGGCCTTTTTAGCCTGTAGGTAAAAATAACAAAGTGGGCTTTACTACCGCTTTAATGTTTTACACACTTTCCATACAGTACATAGTAGTTATTAGGAGAAAATAAAGGAGCGATGGGCTATACACTTACAATAGCTTCTAAATAAATATATATTGGCCTGAAATCATCCTTTACATATTTTTTTAATTATATTAAATAAATACAAAACCTGCGGGAGATTGCAGGAATAAAAGTAATCACTTTGGACTGCTCCGATTTCTTTTCCCTCTCCACACCAGTGGCTCAATCAAAACTGAGCTCTGCCTGCTGGAACTGAATTAATGACGGTAATCCCTCTACTTACCTGTTCAGTTCCGTGTCTGCTAGATAATCGTGCCTTAATAATCCTCCACAATCCTTTTCTCTTCAGCGCCTAGAAAATGAGATCAAGCCATGCATTACACCAACAACCCAAATTATAGGCAAAAATCTTCATTTCCGTAGGAAGAAAACTCCCAGAATGATAAAAAAAAAAAAAAAAATCACAAAAGGAGGAAGAGGATAAATACAACCACTTAAATCATTACATTTCCCAGGACACACTTTAAGCCCATTTAGGCAATCTAAAAATTAATTTAGAACTACTGTGCAACGTGAGAACATCGGGGACCACATATGCCTTGGTAATAAAAAGCTTTTATTTATCTTTTTACTGCTTTTAATAAAATTGATAGAAATTACAAATAAATTGTGACGGTAGATTTTTGTGCAATTGTTGATGTGTACAATTTTCGCATATCAAAACGTCAATTCTCTGGAGAGTCAGCAGCCTCAGCTCAGGGAATAAATGTGAATGAAACTGTGTCTAAAGCCAAGATGTTTATATTTTTAGCTTTGGATAGAGTGATAAAAGATTCTAACCCCTACCAGCCTTTATTACAGGCTGCGTCCATGCTGCTGAGATTCACACTCTCTATTGTCTGTGACACTCTCCATCCTGTTAACCTCCGTCAGTGGGACCGAAAGTGGGAGCAAACCCAAATTTTTCAGTTCTCACCAGAACCGAAATAGAGAGAAAATCTTACAATGGAGAGACTTGTTTTGATGACAGCTGTGTAAAAGGGCATTTCTCTTCCTTTGGAGAAATCTTCTCTCATTTTCTGCCCATAAAAAAAAAAATTCCAATGGAGGAAATATAGAGGGGACCAAGGGAAGACACATATAATTAAATTACAAATAGCTTTATCCACAAAATACTAAAAAAAAATCAAAGTTAAAAATGAAGGATCATTTGTTGCCACACAGTACAATTACTTCTTCCAATAAACGAGGAGTATTTAGAGCTGTTTGCATATATCTTCATAACAAGCACATAGATGGGTCAAAGAGTTTCGCAAAATTGCTTCTTTAGGACCGTTTGTATGCTTTAAAGAAGAGCAACTTGGTTAGAGAAACATACAGCAGAAATAACATACCAAGAGCTATAAGATGTACAATTCATAAATCACAGGTGTCAATGCAGTTAAATGCTGCCAAAAGAAAAGGAAAGATCTTGGTATGTTGTATCTAATGTAGGTTTCTCTAGCCAGGTTGCTCTACTTTGAAGCATATGAAGGGTCCTGAAGAAGCAATTTGGCAAAACACGTCAACCTATCTATGTGCTTGTTATGAAGATATATGCAAACAGCTCTAAATACTCCTTGTTTATTGGAAGATTAATTGTACTATGGAGCTATATATGGTCCCCCAAGTTTAACTTTATGTTTTTTATTATTTTGCAAATAAAGCGATTTGTATTTTAATTACAAGGTGGTATCAACAAGTTTTGAGACTAGCTTGGTTTATAAGAAAGTACTTTATTTATCTACGTTTACACACTATCAACTTCAAAATAGTCCTCTTAAACAGCAATACAGCGTTCCTGCCACTTCTAGAACGTTTCCTGGAAGTTTTTTATTCGAAGCACGTCAAGCACTTTCTGCCATTCAGTCTGGATCTGAATGGCATATATTGTCCACCTTGACAGTTGCAGATAACGGCTCCCACACCTTGCCTGGCCCCAATCCACAAGATAATTGTGAAAGAAAAAAAATGAGTCCACACAGCTCATCTGCTCGATTTTAGCCTTATTAACCACTTAAGAGGTGTAAACAGTTAGTCATCAATATGAAAACCTGGCTGATCACCAGACCCAAGAAGGTGAAAGTAAATTCATCCACTCAGTAAAAGTGGACCTTCACCATCTTTAACCATTTTACATAACTTTCCTTCTCACCCCTTCTGTTAAACAATCAGTCATTGAATTTGTTTTATTTTTAAATACATTTTGGTGGGACCCAGCCTTGCACTTCCTGTTTTCTCACCAAACAAGAAAGACATCAGCCAGCTGACCACAGCCTTCTGGGAAACCTCGAAATAGACAGCAAAGGAAAATCGCCACTCCAGGTGAGAAACTCCAGGTACAATGAATAATGTAAGACTCCTCACACGGGTGCAAGCCCCGGCTCGCCTGTCGTAGAAGACTAAATGAAGGGAGAAAATTGGTTGCACACCGACGTGATTGAAGTCCATTTGCATACACATTGCCCAGCGAACGCATAGTGTAGTGCCAATTGGCCTGAACCCATCTGGAATGTGTGAGGAGGTTTCACAGAATGAAGGAAGAAACTGGCTGCACACCGACTTGATTGAAGTCCATTTATTGAATATTCCATGCAAACAATGACACACACCACGGTTGCAGTAGCCGGAACAGAGGTGGACTAGTTTTGCACAGCTACACTGTGCTTACTCATCAACAGGAGTACAGTTCCTCTTTAAGCTCTGACACCATCCAATACCGGAATGTACCCAAGGTGGACTCCTGCAGTGGTGAGTTAGAGATGAGGTATGGATGACTGAGAATACCCTACTAAGGAAGAGGGGTCATCAGTGGGCACCATCACTCTGCCCTGAATGGGCAGGAGACTATATTTGATTTTCAAAGCTTAAAGTGGAACACTCTCTCAATCAACATTGACTATTGTTAATCCTTATGCTGCTAGCATTAGTAAATGGATAAGAAAGAATATCATATTTACTTGTTTTAAACTTTTTTATACATTTTTTCAGTTACTTCCTGGTTTCCATGCCTAAGCAAATGAGGTCATACATGCCAAAAGTCTTCAGAAGGGGGAGGAGGGTTTTTCTCAGCTAAGCGAACCCTTTTTTTTTTCACGCCTAAGCTAAGGCAGGTGGATTTTAGGAAGAAAATGCTACATGAATTATGCGCCCTTACTCAAGATGGCCACAGCCATAATGTTAAGGGTTTTTTTTTTCAAAGTGATTCCTCAACAAAATAAAGCAAGAAGACATGGATGAATGAGTGAGTTTGCCAAGTTTCCCTTATGTAACATGTTACACCGATATTCAGGATGTCGCATGTAAGATGTTACGAACAGACCAGCCCTGACAAACCCCCACTCCCTGATCCCTAAGCTAGCGGGATCCTCCTCCCTCCAGGCTAGCTGTCACAATTTTAAAAAAACGTGACCGAGCAGGGCTCCCCCCCCCTGCCGAGCCGTGTCACTCATTCACAGTGTCCTGTGGATGGAAAACTACAAGGCCTGGCAGTCTTTGTGGCTGTTGGCTTGTAGTTTTCAATGAACTACAACGGGCGACACTGTGAGCGCTGTGGTAGTTCATTGAGTCTTCCTGTCAGAATGTATTGGCTTCCTCGTACGAGGTATGAGCAAGCCGATACACTGTCAGATCTGCAGAAGACCTGCATGGCACCAGACTCCTGTAACCAAAAAAAATAAATAAATGCACATTTTTTTACCTGCAAAAAAACGTGCATTTATTTAATTTTATTTCTTTTAAAGTGAATGTCCCCTTTAAATATTAAAAAGGTATTAAATGGTGTTTTTGGTTTGTGGTGCTCAGATATAGTGTAGTTCCACTTTGAACACAGGTAGCAGCTGATTGGATCTGTCAGATTCCGTCTGCTCTAGTTGCGACAAATTCCCCTTTGCAGGTGGAGCTGGTACAAATGTCAATTAGATCTAATTCTGGTTAAACCCCAAATCTAAGTCCTATGACACAAAAGGGTAACGAACAGATGTTGACGTGCAACTTCTGTAAAAAAGAGAAATTCCCTTTACTGTATAATGACTAAGTGAAATAAAGAAAAAAAATAAACAGGAAAAATTGGTGAAATTTTTTTTCCTGACAGAGAGTGGTTCACTGACCCTTTCTACTGTGTTGGAAAAGCTGAATGAACACCAGTTACCATCCTGGAATACAAGATCAGCGCAACTGATGATTTTTTAATTCACTGTAAACGGTTGAAAATTTGAATAAGGACATTAAAAATGCTCTGATAAATAATTAAGAGCTGAAAATGAATAGTAAAATGCACACATGGATTTTCTAATTACTTACTGTGCCCACATCGTCCTCATAATTAGTGACCTGTTTGTAATGGGGGGAACCAGAGAGCACTCTCCAGGCTGTCAGCCCACACTGCGTTGCTGTAGACACTCCATTTTCATTTGTCTCGCTGCCTCCGACTAATAAAAGCCTAAAAATACACAAAATAAAACACATTTTTTATTATACAAAAGGTATATATCTCAACTGCAGCTTCAGCTCAACTGAACCCTGGGAGGTTTATTTACTAAAACTGGAGAGTGCAAAACCTAGTGCATCTCTACATAGAAACCAATCAGCTTCCAGGTCTTACTGTCAAAGCCAAGCTGAAGTTAGAAGCACAGCTGTAACAGACTCTGAGTGCTCCAGTTTTAGTAAATCTACCCCCGTGTATCAGTGTTTTTAAAGCAAATTTGTAATGTTAATAGAGACCAACTGGGATCTCATTCTTGGTCCCCCAGCGCAGATAGAGAATGAATAGGAGAACGCCTGATGTGGGCAAGAAAGATTGACTTATCCACTCGAACATAGCAAAGCCTTTATTTTTTTTACTGTAATATTAAAGTTCCTTTTTTGTTTAAAAATAACAAACATGTCATATTCACCTGCTCTGTGCAGTGGATTTGAGCCGCTGTGTGTGCCCATTCATACACGGAGTAGCGGCTCGGCCCCACCCCCTCTCTCTCCTCATTGGCTCACTGACTTTGATTGACAGCAGAGGGAGCCAATGGCACCCACTGCTGTGTCTTAGCCAATCAGGAGGGAGAGTCCCAGACAGCCAAGGCTCTCGTGCAACATCGCTGGTTAGAGATGGGCTCAGGTAAGTATTAGGAGGGCTGCTGCACACTGAAGGATTTTTATTTGAATGCATTAAGATAAAAGAACCTTCTGCCCGTAGAACCACTTTAAGTCAACAGCTGCAAATACTATATTTGTTGACATTTAAAAATCAAGTACTTAACAATGCCTGAGGTCCAGCGTGGTCTCCCCTTCCTGAGAAACCACAGCTAGCTCTCCACTGTGCATGCACAAACTCCCATGCCACCCTGTAGCGTGGTCCTGATCCGAGGAGGCTGCAGGAGGGCAGGGAAAGGGATGCCATCCACACGTAGGTGAAGATTGCGGGAGTGGGAAGGAATTCCAATAAAAATCACCCCCAAGCTTAAAAAAAAAAACTGCAACTTAGTTGAAGGCTGGGGGAAGGGAGCGCAACAGTGGGAATAAGGCAGGCCATACAAGGTGCAAATTTCTTTGGTTGCAGGAGAAAAATTTGCACGATTCCCCACTATCAACACAAGCAGTACTGACAGGGAAATTAGCAATTGTCTTTTTTTAACAATATTGACATACCGACACTAGAGGGGACAGATAAAGAAGAATTGGAGAGACCGATTACACTGGAGGAAATAAAAATGGCGGTAACAGAAATGGCCAATCAGTAATCCCCTGGCCCCGATGGTCTCCCAGTCGAGATTTATAAACAGTATGGGGAAGTGTTACTCCAGGAACTCCTTAAGGTATTTAACTGGGCGAAAGAAAAGGGGAAACTACCTACATCAATGACCGAAGCCACAATTATTGTGCTACACAAAGAGGGGAAAGATCCCTTGGAACCTGGGTCTTATAGACCCATCTCGCTACTCTGCTCAGATGTAAAGATTTTAGCAAAAGTCCTAGCTGCCAGAATAAAGAAAATAATTCATAAAGTAGTCCACCCAGATCAGACGGGATTTATCCCTCAAAGAACAACTAGTATGAATATCAGGAGAGTTTTTTTGAACTTACAGATCCCCACAGAGAACATGGGCTCCAGGGCAGTTATGCTGTTAGATGTGATAAAAGCATTTGACAGCGTAGAATGGAAATACATCTGGCGGGTATTAAAGGAGTTTGGGTTTGGCCCTTCCTTCATCAATTGGGTTAAAGTACTATATAATGACCCAAACGCAAAAGTGAGAATAAACAACGACTACTCGACCGGGTTTGAGCTGGAGAGAGGCTCAAGGCAGGGATGCCTTTTATCTCCCATGATTTTTGCTTTAGCTATGGAACCACTAGCTATAACAGTAAGGCAAAATAGAATAATGGAAGGGTTTCGGAGGAAAGGCAGAGAAGAGCGGATCGCTTTGTACGCGGACAATGTCCTTATATTTCTGGGTGATATAGAAGGATCCCTGAGACAAGTGATGGATATTTTCTCGAGCTTTGGAAAAATCTCAGGTCTGTCCATAAACTGGGAGAAATCAGTACTATTGCCAATAGACCCTATTAGAAAGGGTACCCCTTTAAGTAGTATCCAGATGGAAATAGCAGAGACAACAAAATATTTGGGTATTAAAATAACGAAAGACCCAGATAATTACTTAAACAATAATTTAGTCCCCTTGCTGACGAAATTTAAAAATAAGACAGAAATATGGAAGGGCTTACCCTTATCAACAGCGGGGAGGTGTAATTTGATTAAAATGCTGTGGCTCCCCCAATTACTGTATGTAATGCATAATTCGCCAATATGGATAAGTAGGAAATGGTTTAACAAAATCGACACAATATTAAGAGACCTCATATGGAAAGGGGGGTCATCTAGGATAAGCTTACAAACCTTACAACTCCCTTCGCGAGAAGGGGGGTTAGCAGTACCTCATCAACGAAGCTATTTTTTAGCAGCCCAGTTACAGCACTTCGGGAGGAGCCAGGTCCTTAAGGGATATAATAATGAGGGATTGCTGATTATGGGAGCTCCCCATGGGACAGTGATAGAGGCACTGGAAGCTAATTCTTTTGTATATAGAACCCCTACGGTTAAATTGATAATAAAAGTCTGGAATACTATTAAGGCCATGAAGGGAATGGGTGGTATGACTAAATACGCCCCTCTGTGGAACAATAAGAATTTACAAGAACTACAAATAATTGGGAAAATAAAAGTATGGGAGAAAAAAGGAATAAACAGACTAGCCCAGTTATATAATCAGAATACCTTAAAATCATTCCTGTCACTGAAGAAGGAATTCAATATACCGGATCAGTCGTCCTATAATTTTATACAAATTAAGTATGCGTTAAAGGCACAGTTCTGGGATCAGGGACCGTCCTGGAGTAACTCCCCCATACTTCAAAGACTGGAGACCCCGGAAAAACTTAAATGTAGAAGCAAATGGGAAGAAGACCTGGGTATAGTTTCTGATGAGCAGTGGAGGGAGATACTGGTGGGAGGACACCAAGTGTCGGTCTCACCTGCTCAGAAGATCTCACATTTAATGTTACTTCATAGGACATATTATACCCCTAAAAGGTTATTTGAATTTGGACGGAGGACTGATGCTAGATGCCCCAGATGCCAGAATGTGGGAGACTTGATGCATATGATATGGAAGTGCCCTAAATTGTTTCGTTATTGGTCTGAGATATTGGAGACTCTAAATAAGATGTTTTCCTTAGAACTTAAAATGGACCCGAAGTTTTGTATTCTGGGAGTGGGAGAGAATATAGGCAGAGGGAATTCTAAATCAAAAATAGCCCGGAGATGTCTCTTCCAAGCAAGGAAGCTAATAGCACAGAGATGGCAGGCAAGAACCCCCCCCCCCTCGAAGGATGAATGGATTAAAACTGTATCAGAAACAATGTGGAAGGAAAAGGCAGTATATACAAAGAGAAAGACCTTGAGGGAATTTAAAAAACTCTGGAGACCCTGGCTGGAAGAAATGGGATACCCAATGTAAGGAGATATGGAGGGATGTGATCTTACGACTTAGAAGCTAATATGGGAAGGAAAGGTTAAGAGCCTGGTTAAGATAGGGGGGGGGGGTGTGGGGTGGGGGGGTTGGGTAGGAGGGGGGGGAAGATGAAGAGGAAGATAGATATAGGAGAGGGGTCTTGCATATTGCTTCTTAGTTATTTGTATTTGCTTTTGTTTTCCTTTTTTAGCCTCCTCTCCATGTTTTTTACTCCGATTATGTATGCTTTTTTTGTTATAAACTTGGTATATTTAAAACTAGGTACTTGGTAAAGATGTATACTGTGAAAAATTGAATAAAGATTATCAATTTTAAAAAGACACAGAGCAGCGGCTCGGCCCCACCCCCTCTCTCTACTCATTGGCTCACTGACATTGATTCACAGCAGAGGGAGCCAGTAGCACCCACTGCTGTGTCTTAGCCAATCAGGAGGGAGAGTCCCAGACAGCCAAGGCTCTCGTGCAACATCGCTGGTTAGAGATGGGCTCAGGTAAGTATTAGGAGGGCTGCTGCACACTGAAGGATTTTTATTTGAATGCATTAAGATAAAAGAACCTTCTGCCTTTAGAACAACTTTAAGTCAACAACTGCAAATACTATATTTGTTGACATTTAAAAATCAAGTACTTAACAATGCCTGAGGTCCAGCGTGGTCTCCCCTTCCTGAGAAACCACAGCTAGCTCTCCACTGTGCATGCACAAACTCCCATGCCACCCTGTAGCGTGGTCCTGATCCGAGGAGGCTGCAGGAGGGCATGGAAAGGGATGCCATCCACACGTAGGTGAAGATTGCGGGAGTGGGAAAGGATTCCAATAAAAATCACCCCCAAGCTTTAAAAAAAAAACTGCAACTTAGTTGAAGGCTGGGGGAAGGGAGCGCAACAGTGGGACTATGGCAGGCCATACAAGGTGCAAATTTCTTTGGTTGCAGGAGAAAAATTTGCACGATTCCCCACTATCAACACAAGCAGTACTGACAGGGAAATCAGCAATTGTCTTTTCCTGGCGGATGGGCACAGCCATCCCTGCCAGGAGAGGACAGTGATTACTGCTGGTGGTATAGCAGCCGCTAGCGGTAATCACAAGAGAATCCGGCAAGCTGGTTGTACCCAAGTTAATCACCTTGGTACATTCAGCCTGCCCATTAATGGTACGAATCTCGGCCGGTTCCTGCTGAACAAGCGGAGATTCGAACCATGTATGGCCAGCCTTAAATTTTTGCGTGAAGTTCCACTTTAATGTCATTAATATTTGCAGGTCAGTATGCAGGTACCAGAGTAACATCACTTTCCAGTCCCCAGTTATATCATAGCATCTCTAGACATCTATACTTTGGCTTTGAAACCTCATTATTGGTGGTATATTATCAAGTAAACTTTCTTCTGTGTACCTAGGGATAACTCTGATCCCTGCAACATTTCACAAAGGCCACAACTTTAACTCTGATTTTTAGACTGTGCCACGCAACCTCCTGATAACAAAAAGGCAAGAACACACGAGCATCCCTGTGTCCCTGAGTAGCCTCAGGGAACATTTACGTGAGCACATTAGAACATTAGATAACCCTCACTTTCTAAAATATATAAATGCGGGCTTTAATCCATTATGTTTTTAGCAAACAGCAAAAAAAGAAATAACCAGAAATGACACACAAATAGCAACTTCCCTAATGTGCACAGTATCATAACAGAAAATGTGCCAATTCTACAAAAAGTAATTACTCCAAATCATAGTAATTGCTCTCTCATTTGTTACCAAGCGAGGCTTCTGCCAGTTGGAATCAACACAACACAGTATTAAATTTGTAGAGGAGAAAAATAACAAGTAAAATAGGCTTGCCTGAAGCAGATATTATTCAGATGATGATGGGAGTATGTGATGCATGGTTTTCTAGGATATGCGTTTTTGGCGAATGCTTAATGCAACGTGTGCCATGCAATGACAAGCCAGCAGGTAAAAATTGGGCCTAATTGCCCGTACTTTGGTTTGAAACATGCCTTTATTATTCATTCAGAACCGACACTTAAGAAGTCTCTTACTCAACATGTGCATATGTCAGCATAAACAGAATGTAGACTTACTAACATTAAAATTCTTACATTGGAATTGCATCCTGAGCAACGAACAAAGATAAGGCATGTCGGGTTAAAAGTGGTATTTAAAAAACTCAAGAAAGTAACATGCCCAACATTCTTGGAAATGCCCCTGCGTGGACAAACACTCACTTTCACCCCCGTCTTTACCACTCACTCCCGCAGTAGAGCACCGATTCCCTCTGGCAGAGGAAAGGAGGAGAATGTGCCCTGGAGGACAGAGAAGAGTGGCTTGCCTCTGCAGACAATGTCAGAATGGACGTGCACTAGGACCACACCTGCAGAGGTGACAATGTAGGACAACCTAGCGGCAGACAGTGGTACCACCACTGAGGGGACAAAGAAGGACCATATACAAACCATACCAAGAGACATCCCATGAGGCAAGTCTTTTTACTAGCATAAGGTAAAAAAAAATAAAAGGGAAGCTTTGGTGTCACTTCAAGATGGAGTTAAAGTAGATGTTAAACCTAACAAATAAGAAAAGTAAGGCGCTACTCCTTTTTGTGTCCAAATGAATTCAATGATGTGCCAAACCATAAATTATCTCAATTATGTGATATTCAACCAAACAAAACTCTATTAGAGTGTGCCAGAAATGTGCTGCATGTTGTATCCAATAATTCTTATATGCCAGAAAATTATATCAAACAAATAGAAATAAAATTTTAAATGTCCACACAAACTTCAAAATTGTCCACCGTGAGCCAAAAAAACAAACAAACAAAAAAAAAATCATCTGTGCAATGTTTGAATTCTCTAATAAAACCCATTAGTCCCATCCACTGTGTCTTTAAAAATAAGAGTGTTCCACCACGTGTGTTTTAGGGGGACACTCACCAGATCCTTATGGCCATAGAGACCTAGAAGTATAGGAATTTTTTTTACATTTTGGAATCATACTTACCTAGGTGGATGCAGCATTGGTCCGATGCTGCATCTGTTCCCCGTCAGCTTAATGGCTGAGAACCGAGCGATTAAACCCTGTCGATCACTGGGTTCTCAGAGCTCCCTTAGCGGAGAGCTGGCAACTGTCAGTCACCGCTGTCAGCTCTAACCCTCCAGCGCTCATTGAAGCACTGGGCTGTGGAGAGGGCAGGAGCGGTCGGGCTCAGGCTCTCAGCGGCTTGCTGAGAGGCTGAGCTGGGTGCCAGTCAAGGCATGTGGGTGGATCCCGACCATATGGTCGTGATCTTTACTGGGCCTGGACCGGCTCTGTGACGTCAGCCTGCTGTCTGCTGAAAATGGGTCACAGGAGTGCAGAACCAACTGTACTCCTGTGATCCACAGGAGAAGTACAGCCAAAACGAACTTTGGCTGTACTTCTCCTTTAAAGCTTATGCCAACAATGGGATGGATCCTGCATACAGTGCGTTCTCTCCACTCTCTCACATCCAGTATGGAATCACAGATCCCCAAAAGACAATGATAGGTATATAGTGCAGCACGTTTATTAAAATCAACAGTTAAAATCCAGCCAGACTTCTGCACTTACATGAAGTTCTGCCCAGACCGGCATCAGCTCAATCAGCCTGCATTTAATGTAAGCTGCTCCGCCGTTCTTTCCGTAGAATCGGCATGCACTCCACCTCAGCAGGATGTGACGTCACTGACCACGCCCCCTAAAACGTCACAGTCCCAGCATGCCCAGGGACTGTGACATCAAAAGGGGGCGGGGTCTCCGCCTATATAAGTCACAACGCAGCCCTCGGAGACCAGTCCAGCCGGAGAGAGCGTCGTGTCAACATCTGGGAGAGAAGAGAAGAGAAGAGAAGAGAAGAAGCCCAGCAGCTCAGAAGTCCGGACCTCTGCTGGCAAGAGAGCTACCTGAACACAGCAGAGGAGCCGGCCGAAGAACTGGAACACCGGGAGAAGAGAGCGGAGAAGAACCAACCGGACGCCGGGAGAAGATGAAGCGGAGGGACCCCCGAAGCCGGAAGAAGACCCCCGAAGCCGGAGGAAGATCCCCACCCCCGGAGCTGTTTAATAAAATATTTTAAAAACCTGTGTAGTGTGTTTTATTACTTACAATTTTTCCCTAGGTGAAGGGGTAGGGGGACCATGTACCCCATACTCATTCACATAGGGTGGGGTGCCGGGATCTGGGGGCCCCCTTATTAAAGGGGGCTCCCAGATTCCGATAAGCCCCCCGCCCGCAGACCCCGACAACCAACGGCCAGGGTTGTCGGGAAGAGGCCCTTGTCCTCATCAACATGGGGACAAGGTGCTTTGAGGTGGGGGGGGCCCGCAGGGCGCCCCCCTCCCCCAAAGCACCCACCCCCCCATGTTGAGGGCATGCGGCCTGGTACGGTTCAGGAGGGGGGGGGGGTGCTCGCTCGTCCCCACCCCCTTTCCTGACCGGCCAGGCTGCGTGCTCGGATCGGGGTCTGGTATGGATTTTAGGGGGGACCCCACGCCGTTTTTTCGGCGTAGGGGCTTCCCTTTATAATCCATACCAGACCTAAGGGCCTGGTATGCCCCGCGCTCGCCGCAATAGGAAAATTAGTTTTTCCTATTGCAGCAAGCGCGAGATGCAATACCCTGCCCTCGCGTCGCATCTGGTCCGTCGGACCAGCATACACACGAGCGGCCTTTCCGTCGGACCAGCACACACACGAGCGGACTTTCCGCCCGAAACTGAGTCCGACGGAAAGATTTGAAACTTTCTTCAAATCTAGGTCCAGCGGGCTTTTGGGAAGAAGTCCGCCGGAAAAGTCCGCCGCCGCCCACACACGGGCGGATTGTCCGGCACACTCTGGTCCGCCGGACCAAGTATGCCGGAAAGTCCGACCGTGTGTACGCGGCATTAGAAGAAATTATTTTTTCTTGCTTAGAGCCGGTTTATACAGCTTGGATCAGTAAGAGCAGGACCTGCCAACCCATCCATTAGGTCAGACATCTTAAAGCAATGTCATTTGGGCAGCATGTGTTGCTCTTCTGCCTTGTAGCCCTCGGCCAGTGTAGAATTTTAATACAAACGGATCCTCAAACTATCCTTCAGCTCATTAATGTGAACCTTTACTTAAATGTTAAAGAGCAATTCCAAGCAGCTAGTGAATGCAATCAATGAGCTACAAATGCCATCCAGCAAATACCGCCACATGCCAGGAAAGGAAAGTTCTCTTAGTCTACCTGAAAGTGTATCTAAAGTGTATCTAAACCCCAAACATTTGAAGGGGGCTCAGCCAGCGCGGCATGTGAGCAGACGCTTCTACACAGAGCTCCCACACATCACCTTGATTAAATCCGGTTTCCAGCACAGTGAGACGCCCAGTTTAGCCCCATTACTTACGGGAAACACCCGCTGTACCTCCCCGCATGTCTATACAGCTGCAAAACAGCAATTCAGACCTGTGGAAACATAGGAGATGGCCTGCGTCCTGATTTACAACATGGCGCCGCACCGACCTCTGCACAGAAGGCTCGTGGGGGAGACAAATCCAAGGAGGGGGTGAGTAAACAACTCAAGTACCCCAAAGACTGGACCGGAAATCCCCCCAAAGACATGCGCTGAAAATGACAGAAAAATCTGACCAGACGAGCCAGCCTGACCTGGACGCTGATGCAGGGCACAGTAATGAGGACATGGAGGACAGTGAGATAGAGCAGGGAACGGCGGCCATGTTAGCTCAGACAGTTACACTGCTGAGCTGGAAGAGACAGAGGACCCCGGGGAATAGGAGGGTGAACAGTCGACCCTTGCAGCTATCCTGAGGGCTGTTAACAAATGCACAGCCTCTGTTAAAAACTTACAGGACGCTTTGGAGGTCAAGCCAAAGCCACAGAAATGCGTGCAGAGAACCGTCTGAGGCGCAATAATGTGCGGATAGTGGGGCTACCCGAAAAGGCGGAAGGCCAAGACCCCACTCAATTCCTGGAGCAGTGGCTCACAGATATCTTTGGCAAGGAGGCCTTTACACATCGATACGCAGTGGAAAGGGCTCACAGAGTCCCTACTAGGCCATTACCACCGGGGCATTCCCTGAGACTGCTTTTAGCGAGATTGCTGAATTACAGGGACAGAGAAATTATCCTAAGGCTGGCCAGATAACAAAGTAACAGACAGTTTAATGGAATAAGTTTTTCCTTCTATCCTGATTTTTCAGCCAAGGTACAGAGGAGCAGATCACGTTTTTCTTTGGCCTCATATGCAATGCTGTATCCTGCAAAACTCCGAATCACGTCCAGGGGACAAGCGCATTTCTTTGAGAAAGCTGCCGAAGCATCAGCGTGGCTGGATGCCAATGAGAACGCTCTCAGACAAGCTCAGAGACCAATGGCTGAGGAAGATTGAATGCCCTGCGGCCAAAACCTAAAAGTACACAAAGAAAGGTTTGCCCCTTTATTGCCCTTGGCTAATGGTACTGCTGGGAACGTATAATGATTTACTTTTCGAAAAGCGAGTTTGGAAATGTGTTTGTTCATGGAATTACTATTGTTTCTCACTCAAGTTCTTTATACCGCAGTTGGTGGTCACGTGGACAGTGAGGTTAAGAAGAACCCAAAGATCACTGTGGCTGAGCTCCAGAGATGCTGTCGGGAGATGGAAGAAAGTTGTAGAAAGTCAACCACCACTGCAGCCCTCCACCAGTTGGGGCTTTATGGCAGAGTGGCCCGACGGAAGCCTCTCCTCAGTGCAAGACACATGAAAGCCTGCATGAAGTTTGCTAAAAAAAACACCTGAAGGACTCCAAGATGGTGAGAAATAAGATTCTTTGGTCTGATGAGACCAAGATAGAACTTTTTGGCCTTAATTCTAAGCGCTATGTGTGGAGAAAACCAGGCACTGCTCATCACATGTCCAATACAGCCCAACTGTGAAGCATGGTGGTGGCAGCATCATGCTGTGGGGGTGTTTTTCAGCTGCAGGGACAGGACGACTGGTTGCAATCAAAGGAAAGATGAATGCGGCCAAGTACAGGGATGTCCTGGATGAAAACATTCTCCAGAGTGCTCAGGACCTCAGACTGGGCCGAAGCTTTACCTTCCAACAAGATAATGACCCTAAGCACACAGCTAAAATAATGAAGGCGTGGCTTCACAACAACTCCGTGACTGTTCTTGAATGGCCCAGCCACAGCCCTGACCTAAACCCAATTGAGCATCTCTGGAGAGACCTAAAAATGGCTGTCCACCAATGTTTACCATCCAACCCAACAGAACTGGAGAGGATCTGCAAGGAGGAATGGCAGATGATCCCCAAATCCAGGTGTGAAAAACTTGTTGCATCTTTCCCAAAAAGACTCATGGCTGTATTAGATCAAAAGTGTGCTTCTGCTAAATACTGAGCAAAGGGTCTGAATACTTAGGCCCATGTGATATTTCAGTTTTTCTTTTTTAATAAATCTGCAAAAATGTCAACAATTATGTGTTTTTCTGTCAATGTGGGGTGCTGTGTGTACATTAATGAGGAAAAAAATGAACTTAAATGATTTTAGCAAATGGCTGCAATATAACAAAAGGGGGGGGGGATGTATATCTCCATATACTGGGACTTTAAATGAAGCGCACAAGGAAAGGGAGGTGGTGCAGCTCTATCCCTATTTTGAATACAAAAATAAGAAAGCAATATAACAAAGAGTGAAAAATTTAAGGGGGTCTGAATACTTACCGTCCCCACTGTATATATATCTGTAGTGGTCATTTGAATGTGAGCTATGGCTAAGGGAGCGTGAAACATGTTAGCTGGTGATGTTCCACTCTATTTGTGTTTTTGGACATGTTTTTATGGACTTGCTGAAATAAAGGTGATTTTACTGGACGTGCGGCCAACCAGAATTCTTTTTGCTCATAAGATCACCGTCCTGGCTCTGCTGTCTATATCACAGATTTTGGGTCTTTGAAGGTAATGTAGTTGCAGATGTATTTCAGTTCACTTTCAGCCCTTAAACTGGCCATACATACAGGGATTAAAAATGTGGCCAGTTCAGCACGGACCAGCCAAATGTCAATCCATGTATGGGCTAGCTGGTTGTAAACAAGTCGATCTATTGATAAACTTTTGTACAATCAGCCTGTTGGGGTTTTCCTGAATGATCAGTGCCACCGGCTACAGCCAATAACACCAACCATTGTATTTTGCCGGTAGGGAAGAATCATTGTATTCTGCCAGCACAATACAATAGCTCAGTGGGAGTGATTCCCCCATCACATCAAATGTGATCCTACATCCACATCAAAATGAGTGGATGGTGGAATCAGTTCGTTTTTTTTCTTTCAACCTGCTGGTTGAATGAAAAACAGAATCATGTATAGCCTGCTTTACTTTCTCTCCTTCATTGCAGTATTACATCTACTAGAAACAGGCCGAGGCACTTTAAGCAGAATGTTGGTATTACACCATCAGATCTGAGTAAGCCTACCTCAAACTTCATTTAAAGATCTATGACATGACGCCCATCTGATAGCACTACACCTCATTTTATTTATAACCTGCTGCACAGTAAATCACTCAGCCTGGACTTATAATGGCAAGCCACAAGCCACATTGCTCCCAGCAAGCCAATAAAGAGAGGCAGTAGTTTAATAGAAGAATCGACATCTGCCTTCTAAGAGACCAGGCAAGGTGCTTAGCAAAGCTTTATGGAGCAATTAACTATTTAATAAACACACAAGTATGACCTAGCTGTGCCTGTTCAGTGGTTTGTGGCAGAGGCAGAGGAGTAGAGCTCTATTCTAGCTGGGTAAGCTAAAAACACTCTGCTGGCAGATTATAGCACACAGTGCACTAATTACGTGCCTTTTTTGAGGTAAAAAAAGAGTCTTTTTATTCCGTTCTAAAGATTTTTTTTTATTTTTCTCTGTTGCAGGTTTTCTCTCATTTCCTGTTTGGTAAAACCACTATCATCAGGACAGGAAGTGAGGGAAGGCTCCTCTAATGAAGCTGCCGATAGCACTTCAAATGCAACATAAGTTCTATTCCTTCCACATATGAAGATGTAAAGTCACCAGCACTATAAATGCATGCATTCCACATGTTTGAGGTGAAGCTAGTGTCACGTAAGACATAAAAAAAAAAAAAAACAGGGTCCCTTTCTCAAGACAATATTACTATGCTCAAAAAGCAGATGGTGCAGCGCTAAGATCAATATATATCAGATAAGGAACGGGAGAAACTAATGTCCTATAACAAATAAAACACAGAACAGTCCATAAAACATCCTTTTGTGAGGTCAAACAGCATGCTTGTAGAAAGGTGACAAATCGATGATCCCACCACCAAGGTACAGAGTGGCCTCTCACCTGATGGAGTGGACCCTTTAATTACAGAGGGTCACAAAACGCATTCCCATAAGGGTCAAACAAGGTACAGCATACACAGACTTCCGTCAGGACCTCATGTCAGGATACTCAGATGTTGCAGTGCATATAAAATAAAAAAGCAGAAAATAGTGCTCTCTGTATATACAAACGTTTTATTGTAAAAGGATAAAATGCTGCACTCACATAAAAGGCACTCGACTAGTGCAAGTAAACCAGCTCAAACGATGATAACAAACAGCATGGACAAACAGCACAGAGGATGCGCGATGGCCGCGGGTGACGTCACGACGTATCCTTGTTCTGGACGCGTTGCGTCCCAGTGGGCGGGGACTTCATCAGCAGATCACTGCTGTACTATGCTGCCTTAAAGTAGAACTATAGGCAAAACTTTTTTTTTTTTTACATTTTGGATAGAGTAAGGGCGAATAATAACCCCAGTCAGAATTTTCTTCACCAACTGTGTCCCATTGTGAAGATTTCCCTTCACTTCCTGTCCCACTGCCAAACAGGAAGCGAGAGGAAATCCCTGTGAATGGGAATTCTTTTGGGACCCCCCAGGTCACCAGAACTAGCGTCCTCATTGGAAGATTTCCTCTCTATTACCTTTCTGGGGACAACCCAAAATTTGGGATTTTCTTTTACTTTCACTTTTAATGATAATCGTAAACAGGACAAATAGAGAGGGTGAATTTCCTTAATGGGACAACAATAAAAACTCACAGGAGTTTTAATCCCTCTCCACTCTACCCAAAACCAAAGAAAAAAAAGTTTTGCCTTTAGTTATACTTTAACCACTTGCCTACTGGGCACTTATACCACCTTCCTGCCCAGACCAGTTTTCAGCTTTCAGGGCTGTCGCACTTTGAATGACAATAGCGCAGTCATACAACACTGTACCCAAATGAAATGTTTACCATTCTTTTAGCACACAAATAGATCTTTCTTTTGGTGGTATTTATTTACTACTGGGTTTTTTTTATTTTTTACTAAAGAAACAAAAAAATATCGAAAATTTAGAAAAAATATATATATATTTTATAGTATATTATAAAATTTTGCAAACAGGTAATTTTTCTTCTTCACTGATGAGGCTGCACGGATAGGCACTGATGAGGTGGCACTGATGAGGCTGTACTGATAGGTGGCACTAATGGGTACTGGTAGGTGGCACTAATAAGCAGCACTGACAGGTGATACAGATTGGCACTGATTGGCAGCACTGGGGGCGCACAAGCAGCAGCGATCACGGGAGGACATCTATTGATGCCCCCCTGCCACTGGAAGCCCACACTGTAGCCGGGCGGAAAGTGGTTAAAGTGGACGTTCAGCCTAAAACTAAAATCTCTAAATCTGCTTGCAGCCACAATCTAAGACTAACCTATCTAGCCCTTTAAAGCAAAAATCACTATACATACCTTTTCTGAAGCCGATATGGTCCGGTCTCCAGCGGCGGATGCTGTGTAGAAGAGACAGCCGACAACAGCTGGGAAATTAATGGGAAGTGACATCACCCATAGACTTACTATGGGGCTTCCATTGCCGGCTGCCTCTACTGCAGATGCCTACACAGAGAAGGCGCCACTTACAGCTCAGCGTGGGACCTGACCAAAACGTCAGCAAAGGTATGTATAGCGATTTTGGCCTCATATCCCCAGACAACGCTAATTACAGAAAAACGCGTGCGTTGGGAAGGGCCTTACAAGTGACATTATTCCGCAAGTCGGCCTGACCGATTGGACCTGTTGATTGTTTGTAACACATGCTGTGTAATTCCGTCAAAGTTTTAAGTGTGATTTTATCATTTTATTAAAATGTTGGTGAAATACTACACTGTGTGGATTTTCCGCTGTACTTTATCTTCTTTCATGGAAGGCTTAGGACAGCCCTGAAAATTTTCACTCGCCTGCTCGCATTTTGCGAGTGAAAATTTGCTGGGGGCGAGTGAAGAGGGGGCGCTCAGATCAGATGAATGCCACAGTGTCCAGCTGCCTGAACAATAGTAATGACGCTGCCATCACTCCTATCATTCCAAGAACCATACAGTGCAGGCTCCAATGGCTCCTGGAGGGAGGATTTTGCTCCCCCTCCCTCCAGCTCCTAGACTGGCAGTTTCAGGCTCTGGCTGCTTGTTGTGTGGGCGGGATGGGGATGCAGCAATCTTCTGAGATCCCGCCCACCTGCTTGAATCGTCCGCTGCTGACCTGCCCCCTCGCCTGTCCATCTGTCTGAACAGCCCGCCTGCTCAACCGCCCATCTGCCCACATGCCCACATGCCTGCCCGCACTCCTGAAAGAGGGAGATGTGAACTTATCAGGAGCGAGTGTGTGCTGAGGTAAGCTCAGCTAACTACTTGTTTCATTGTTCCAGCTCCCTGTCCAGCACCATAGCGTTAGGGCAATGGCACTGGAACAGGCTGAAATTGAAGAAAGGGTTAGCATTGCCATGTCCACCAATGCAAGTGGGGGGGAGGTCAGTGGTAGTGAAAGTTAATCCCCCCACATGCATTGGTCCTCATTGCAGTGAAATTTTAACCCACCACCCCCTTCTGCATTTGTGGTAATGTCAGTGAAAGTTAACCCCCTCCCCCCACATTGGGGGTCATGGGAGGGGTTACATTTCAATGCCACTAACCCCCAATGTAGGAGAGGGGGATATTAATACTGACACCTGTGCTAGCGGTTAATGCGTCCTTTGACTTCAATGCTGGGAGTTCCTAATGCGTCCTCTGATACCAGTATTGGGGGTTATTATGATGTCCACTGACATCAATGCTAGGGGTTATTTATGTGTCCTCTGATACCTGCGTTGGGGGTTATTATAGCGTCTGGCACCAGTGCTGGGGGTTTTTGATGCATCCGCTGACATCAATGTTAAGGGTTCTTACCACAGCCTCAGATACCTGTTTTTTGAGGTTATTATAGCGTCCACTGACACCAATGCTGGGGGGTTATAATTGCGTTGTAATTTAATTCGAGTTTAGGGGCGGGGCAGGGTAGGGGTTGGGTGGGGTAACTGGTGGCGAGTAACTCTTAAGGCCTGGCTAGTAGCTCAGGACTTGAAATTTTGAGCCCTGGCTTAGGAGATTGTTAGGCTATAAGGTGAACTAGGAAAAAAACTATTTTCGTTCCCACGCTTGGGCACTACTCTTTAAATGCATTTTTGCATAGACAACACCCCTATGCACTTTATTTTAAAAGTTCTTCACAAAATATCCTGTTTTTTTGTCAAGATCCATAAACTTGTGGCAAAGTGTGCTGCTTTTTTAATTTATTTGATTACAATTCTGATGAATGCAACATCACAGTTTTGATACATTTACAATGTGTATGTTTAAAGTGTTACTAAACCCAATAATATGAAAACAGTTCATCTTCCCACCTACAGTGCCCACAGCTTATAAATCTTCTTTTTACATTAAAATACTGCCACTATATACCTTTTTTGCTGATCTGTATACCACGGTCACATGATAAACTGCAGAGTTTTCATGTAGGAGGAGATTTCCACTGCAGCCTGTATACACGCGCACATGTGTGATGTCAATATCATGTGACCTGAACAGTTCAACTTAAACAGGAAATGTTCTCTCCAGCAATAGAGAATAAACTGAGCATGTGCAGGACAGCTACCCTCACTGTATTACATGGACTTGCCAAGATAGACAGTGCAGGAGGGAAGGATCGGTCCATATAGTGTCAAAGAGCCATTTTACACAATGCAGAGGATTAACCCCTTAACTTCCACAGTGAGTATAACAAGCATGCTATTCTGCATATACAGACCTGTTTTACTGTGCTTGGTGGCAATCTGCAAAGTTGATGCGTATTGTCTACAACTTTGCCATATATTATGGTCTACATTCACCCTTGAGTATACTAATGCACCAATACCAGTCTCAAATGTTACACACGTGTAAATGTCAGTTTAAGAGATATTTTGTGTTGCTAAAATAGAAATAAAGTTACAAGCAAAAGCAGCACCATAAGATTTTTATTTTTTTTGGTTCATTATTACATACATTTATGGCTTGTGACAAAAAAAACTGCAGGATATTTTGTGTAAAACTTTTAACATAAAGTCCATAGGGGTGTTTTCAATGCAAAAAAAGCATTTAAAAAGTAGTGCCCAAGTGTGGGAACGAAAATCATTTTCTAGCCACTTTATCCTAGTTCATCCTAAGGCCTCATGCACACAGACGTTTTTACAGCCGCTTTTTTGAGCGTTTTTTGCAGCTTAAAAAGGCCTGTCTATGTTAGTCTATGGCTTCATGCCCACCTAGGCGTTTTTGAGCTGCAAATGGCATAGGCGTTTTTAAGCTGTAAAAAAAAAACCAGGACCAGTGGGTTCTGAGAGACGTTTTTCAGCTGTAAAAACGCTCTAACACTGATAAACGCTCAAAAACGCTCAAAAACGTCGTTCACCAACGTTTTTTAACGTTTGTGAGCCATTGAAAAAAAAAATTGAAAAAAAAAAAAACGATAACGCGGAAAAACGCTCAAAAATGCTATTGCAAAAACGCTGAACAAAGCTTAAAAAAATCACTGCAAAGATACTGGCATTTTCATAACGTTATTTTAACATCCCGTGTGCATGAGGCCTATAGCCTATGTGGAGCCTTTGCATGCAAGATCATGGTGTATATGGCTGCTATGCAGCAAGTCTGTTGGTCTCCTTGTGGGATCGGAGCAGCTGGTAAGGAGCTCATTTAATCACTTGCCGCGATTGCTTTTGGGAGCACTCAGTGGTGCAAATTATCATTATGCCTTTAAGGCAAAGAACGAGGGACTATTGAAGTTTAGAAACTCTGAGCACCTTTTTGCAATATATATATATATATATATATATATATATATATATATATATATATATATATATATATATATATATATATATTTTTTTTTTTTTTTTTTTTTTTTTTTTCATAATATATTTTTTGCACAGTTTGCACATTTTATATGGACTTTATTTGCAGAGATGTATTAATTTAGGATGAGTTCATCATATGTTTAATGCACTTTTATTTAACTTATACCTTTCACAAGGGTAGTACACTTTTTATTGTTTGGTTAGAGCTAGTCTTAGATTGTGGCTGCAAGTAGATTTAGAGATTTTAGTTTCAGGCCAAACTTCTACTTTAAGAGAGGGATCCTGCAAGGCCCTTAAAGCAGTAGTAATCTCTTGCAAGTTAAATATCATGATGTGCTAGTATGCATTGTATACTAGCACATTATGAAAGAGCTACCTTAGACAGAAGCCCTCCAGTGGCATGCTGTCACCACTGACAGGGCTTCCGTCTTCACCCTGTATTCCTTCCACGTTTGCGGGCTCCATCCGTTTGAATGGCCGAGCCGCGATGACGTCAATCCTGTGCATGCGCATGGGACTTACAGCTGCAGCACGGAGCTCCATCCCTTTAGAGCGCATGCACCGGTGACGTCACCGGCTGCACAAACAGAGAATATCGCCTAAATAGTGCATGTTTAGGAGATATTCCTTGTACATACTGGTAAGCTTTATTTTAAGCTTACCTGTAGGTACACATGTTCCAGCTGTGTTTTCTACTGCTTTAAGTGATACTAAACACACATTGTTATATTTACATAATCACTTCTCCTTCTATATGTGGATGATGGCACTGTAATTATTGTGATTTAAAAAAAAGTCTTAAAATAACAGGAAGATGAAGCCTCAATCAATCTACAAGTAATATCCCACCCCCATTGTGTTTAGCAGGTTAGTGGGCACAGAGGAGGAGGAAGGGAGGAGCTGTAATTTACCACTGTGTATATACACTCACATGTGCCACTCTATAGCAACCTCAGATATGATATGAAGGAAATGCTCAGGGTAAAAATGCACTGAAAATTGAGCATGTGCACTAGCTGCCAACACTGCTCTGCAAAATCCCTAAATGCAGTGGGAACACGGACAGGAGGGGGAAACTGAGAAATGCAGGATCAACCAGGTTTATTGCAGAATACAGAAAACAAAATTTTTTAGTGACTGAGTATGAACAGCATTTACTGATGTGAGTTTTAAGTGGCACTGTCTTCACAATAAACACATGAAACTCATTCATTTGAAGTGCTGGTGACCTATCTTCCTATCTGGTTCTGGCATGGCCCTATCTGCGGTATTAATTTCAAGCACCCATCATTAAAAGGTCAGGTAACTGTGAGGAGCACAGCTACCATGTGGACTTTCTATTACTGCCACACGCTATCCAAAACTAGAAAGGGTGTTTTTGGCTTGACATACACTTTTTCAGCCAAAATGTGGATAATATCAACTTTAGATTTGTTTCATGGTCACATCAAAAAAAGTATTAAAATAATATTTTAAAATTGTGCTTGTTCTTTTCTAAAATCTTCAAAACTAAAGATTCCTCTGTTATGCAGATGGGGGTGAAGAGTTAATGTTTGCCATAATGAACTCTGCTGGCAGTACACGTGTACTGTACTGTGCTGGCAGATCTCATTATCAGTAGTAAATTGGATTTGAACACTGTCTGTCCTAACTAAAGGTTAGCCCAGCCATAGATGGATTGAATTTGGTCTGGTTTAGCAGGAATTGGACAAATTTTGATCAGTCTTTGGGAAGGCTGGTTGTACTAAATTTGATACATTGATGAGCTTCAGTACAACCAGCCTATCATTTTTTTTTTTTTTTTTTTTCATGTGATCATTGTATTCGGATGGCTGGGAACCCTCCTGCTGCCAGAATACAATAATGCAGCAGGAGGGATTTCCCCTTCAACACTGACTGTGCTGATGAGGTTATCAAGCAATTTTCTTTCCTTCAACCTGTGGTTAAAGGAAAGCAAATTGTGTAACATACGGTTTTCTTTAGAGATCTAGAAACCTGCTTCAAACACCTAGAAAGGTAAAACAATAAATAGAATTTTAAATAATTTTTAGGTATGCTGTGTGAATAGGAACACTTATAAGGCGAGTGTGAATATGTCCCTTTCAATTCTGGCAACATAGAAGTATATAACTTATACACCACGATAATACTGTGCGCCTCCACCACATAGATTGTGTGCTTACCAAATGGCAAGCTTCACCAGTTAACGACCGCGCCATAGCCCAATGACGGCTACAGCGCGGCTCGATAACTCTGGGAGGGTTACATTGACATCCTCCCAGAATCGCGCGCACCTGGGAATATCACGGACCATGGTAAATGGCTGCTGAGAGCGGCCGTTTACCACGTTCATCGCTCCGGATCGATCACTTGTAAACAAACCGACGTCATGTCCGGTTCCTCTCTCCCCTCTCTGTGCCGATCGCTACAGTGTGAGAGGAGAGGGGAGAGATCGGGTGCAGCAGCACTGTGGGCTGGATCTGTAGTTCCCACAGCGCTGATTTGTGCCCATTGCAGCCTCATCTATCCATCCATGCTCAGCCATCCATCCCTAATCAGCAATACTCATTCATGCTCAAACATCCATCCCTAATCAGCAATACTTATCCATGCTCAGCCATCCATCCCTAATCAGCAATACTCATCCATGCTCAGCCATCCATCCCTAATCAGCAATACTCATCCATGCTGAGCCATCCATCCCTAATCAGCAATACTCATCCATGATCATCCATCCCTAATCAGCAATACTCATCCATGCTCAGTATCCCATCCCTAATCAGCAATACACATCCATGCTCATCCACCCTTCCCTAATCAGCAATACTCATCCATGCTCATCCACCCTTCCCTAATCAGCAATACTCATCCATGCTCAGCTATCCATCCCTAATCAGCAATACTCATCCATGCTCATCCATCCATCCCTAATCAGTAATACACATCCATGCTCATCCACCCTTCCCTAATCAGCAATACTCATCCATGCTCAGCTATCCATCCCTAATCAGCAATACTCATCCATGCTCATCCATCCATCCCTAATCAGTAATACACATCCATGCTCATCCACCCTTCCCTAATCAGCAATACTCATCCATGCTCAGCTATCCATCCCTAATCAGCAATACTCATCCATGCTCATCCATCCATCCCTAATCAGCAATACTCATCCATGCTCATCCATCCATCCCTAATCAGCAATACTCATCCATGCTCAGCCATCCATCCCTAATCAGCAATACTCATCCATGCTCAGTATCCCATCCCTAATCAGCAATACTCATCCATGCTCAGTATCCCATCCCTAATCAGCAATACTCATCCATGCTCAGTATCCCATCCCTAATCAGCAATACTCATCCATGCTCAGTATCCCATCCCTAATCAGCAATACTCATACATGCTCATCCACCCTTCCCTAATCAGCAATACTCATCCATGCTCAGCCATCCATCCCTAATCAGCAATACTCATCCATGCTCATCCATCCATCCCTAATCAGCAATACTCATCCATGCTCAGCTATCCATCCCTAATCAGCAATACTCATCCATGCTCATCCATCCATCCCTAATCAGCAATACTCATCCATGCTCATCCATCCATCCCTAATCAGCAATACTCATCCATGCTTAGTATCCCATCCCTAATCAGCAATACACATCCATGTTCATCCACCCTTCCCTAATCAGCAATACTCATCCATGCTCAGCTATCCATCCCTAATCAGCAATACTCATCCATGCTCAGCCATCCATCCCTAATCAGCAATACTCATCCATGCTCAACCATCCATCCCTAATCAGTAATACACATCCATGCTCATCCAACCCTTCCCTAATCAGCAATACTCATCCATGCTCAGTATCCCATCCCTAATCAGCAATACTCATCCATGCTCAGTATCCCATCCCTAATCAGCAATACTCATCCATGCTCAACCATCCATCCCTAATCAGCAATACTCATACATGCTCATCCACCCTTCCCTAATCAGCAATACTCATCCATGCTCAGCTATCCATCCCTAATCAGCAATACTCATCCATGCTCATCCATCCATCCCTAATCAGTAATACACATCCATGCTCATCCACCCTTCCCTAATCAGCAATACTCATCCATGCTCAGCTATCCATCCCTAATCAGCAATACTCATCCATGCTCATCCATCCATCATTAATCAGCAATACTCATCCATGCTCATCCATCCATCCCTAATCAGCAATACTCATCCATGCTCAGTATCCCATCCCTAATCAGCAATACTCATCCATGCTCAGTATCCCATCCCTAATCAGCAATACTCATCCATGCTCAGTATCCCATCCCTAATCAGCAATACTCATCCATGCTCAACCATCCATCCCTAATCAGCAATACTCATACATGCTCATCCACCCTTCCCTAATCAGCAATACTCATCCATGCTCAGCCATCCATCCCTAATCAGCAAGACTCATCCATGCTCATCCATCCATCCCTAATCAGCAATACTCATCCATGCTCAGCTATCTATCCCTAATCAGCAATACTCATCCATGCTCATCCATCCATCCCTAATCAGCAATACTCATCCATGCCCATCCATCCATCCCTAATCAGCAATACTCATCCATGCTTAGTATCCCATCCCTAATCAGCAATACACATCCATGCTCATCCACCCTTCCCTAATCAGCAATACTCATCCATGCTCAGCTATCCATCCCTAATCAGCAATACTCATCCATGCTCAGCCATCCATCCCTAATCAGCAATACTCATCCATGCTCAACCATCCATCCCTAATCAGTAATACACATCCATGCTCATCCACCCTTCCCTAATCAGCAATACTCATCCATGCTCAGCTATCCATCCCTAATCAGCAATACTCATCCATGCTCATCCATCCATCCCTAATCAGCAATACTCATCCATGCTCATCCATCCATCCCTAATCAGCAATACTCATCCATGCTCAGCCATCCATCCCTAATCAGCAATGCTCATCCATCCATCCCTAATCAGCAATACTCATCCATGCTCAGCCATCCATCCCTAATCAGCAATACTCATCCATGCTCAGTATCCCATCCCTAATCAGCAATACTCATCCATGCTCAGTATCCCATCCCTAATCAGCAATACTCATCCATGCTCAGTATCCCATCCCTAATCAGCAATACTCATCCATGCTCAACCATCCATCCCTAATCAGCAATACTCATACATGCTCATCCATCCATCCCTAATCAGCAATACTCATCCATGCTCATCCATCCATCCCTAATCAGCAATACTCATCCATGCTCATCCATCCATCCCTAATCAGCAATACTCATCCATGCTTAGTATCCCATCCCTAATCAGCAATACACATCCATGCTCATCCACCCTTCCCTAATCAGCAATACTCATCCATGCTCAGCTATCCATCCCTAATCAGCAATACTCATCCATGCTCAACCATCCATCCCTAATCAGTAATACACATCCATGCTCATCCAACCCTTCCCTAATCAGCAATACTCATCCATGCTCAGCTATCCATCCCTAATCAGCAATACTCATCCATGCTCATCCATCCATCCCTAATCAGCAATACTCATCCATGCTCATCCATCCATCCCTAATCAGCAATACTCATCCATGCTCAGCCATCCATCCCTAATCAGCAATACTCATCCATGCTCATACATCCATCCCTAATCAGCAATACTCATCCATGCTCAGTATCCCATCCCTAATCAGCAATACTCATCCATGCTCAACCATCCATCCCTAATCAGCAATACTCATACATGCTCATCCACCCTTCCCTAATCAGCAATACTCATCCGTGCTCAGCCATCCATCCCTAATCAGCAATACTCATCCATGCTCATCCATCCATCCCTAATCAGCAATACTCATCCATGCTCAGTATCCCATCCCTAATCAGCAATACTCATCCATGCTCAACCATCCATCCCTAATCAGCAATACTCATACATGCTCATCCACCCTTCCCTAATCAGCAATACTCATCCATGCTCAGCCATCCATCCCTAATCAGCAATACTCATCCATGCTCAAACATCCATCCCAAATCAGTAATACACATCCATGCTCATCCACCCTTCCCTAATCAGCAATACTCATCCATGCTCATCCACCCTTCCCTAATCAGCAATACTCATCCATGCTCAACCATCCATCCCTAATCAGCAATACTCATACATGCTCATCCACCCTTCCCTAATCAGCAATACTCATCCATGCTCAGCCATCCATCCCTAATCAGCAATACTCATCCATGCTCAAACATCCATCCCAAATCAGTAATACACATCCATGCTCATCCACCCTTCCCTAATCAGCAATACTCATCCATGCTCAGCCATCCATCCCTAATCAGCAATACTCATCCATGCTCATCCATCCATCCCTAATCAGCAATACTCATCCATGCTCATCCATCCATCCCTAATCAGCAATACTCATCCATGCTCAGCCATCCATCCATACTCAGCAATACTCATCCATCCATCCAAACTCAGCAATACTTATCCATCCATGCTCAGCCATCCATCCCCAATTAGCAATACTCATCCATGCTCAGCTATCCATCCCTAATCAGCAATACTCATCCATGCTCATCCATCCATCCCTAATCAGTAATACTCATCCATGCTCATCCACCCTTCCCTAATCAGCAATACTCATCCATGCTCAGCTATCCATCCCTAATCAGCAATACTCATCCATGCTCATCCATCCATCCCTAATCAGTAATACACATCCATGCTCATCCACCCTTCCCTAATCAGCAATACTCATCCATGCTCAGCTATCCATCCCTAATCAGCAATACTCATCCATGCTCATCCATCCATCCCTAATCAGCAATACTCATCCATGCTCATCCATCCATCCCTAATCAGCAATACTCATCCATGCTCAGCCATCCATCCCTAATCAGCAATACTCATCCATGCTCAGTATCCCATCCCTAATCAGCAATACTCATCCATGCTCAGTATCCCATCCCTAATCAGCAATACTCATCCATGCTCAGTATCCCATCCCTAATCAGCAATACTCATCCATGCTCAACCATCCATCCCTAATCAGCAATACTCATACATGCTCATCCACCCTTCCCTAATCAGCAATACTCATCCATGCTCAGCCATCCATCCCTAATCAGCAATACTCATCCATGCTCATCCATCCATCCCTAATCAGCAATACTCATCCATGCTCAGCTATCTATCCCTAATCAGCAATACTCATCCATGCTCATCCATCCATCCCTAATCAGCAATACTCATCCATGCTCATCCATCCATCCCTAATCAGCAATACTCATCCATGCTTAGTATCCCATCCCTAATCAGCAATACACATCCATGCTCATCCACCCTTCCCTAATCAGCAATACTCATCCATGCTCAGCTATCCATCCCTAATCAGCAATACTCATCCATGCTCAGCCATCCATCCCTAATCAGCAATACTCATCCATGCTCAACCATCCATCCCTAATCAGTAATACACATCCATGCTCATCCACCCTTCCCTAATCAGCAATACTCATCCATGCTCAGCTATCCATCCCTAATCAGCAATACTCATCCATGCTCATCCATCCATCCCTAATCAGCAATACTCATCCATGCTCATCCATCCATCCCTAATCAGCAATACTCATCCATGCTCAGCCATCCATCCCTAATCAGCAATGCTCATCCATGCTCATCCATCCATCCCTAATCAGCAATACTCATCCATGCTCAGCCATCCATCCCTAATCAGCAATACTCATCCATGCTCAGTATCCCATCCCTAATCAGCAATACTCATCCATGCTCAGTATCCCATCCCTAATCAGCAATACTCATCCATGCTCAGTATCCCATCCCTAATCAGCAATACTCATCCATGCTCAACCATCCATCCCTAATCAGCAATACTCATACATGCTCATCCACCCTTCCCTAATCAGCAATACTCATCCATGCTCAGCCATCCATCCCTAATCAGCAATACTCATCCATGCTCATCCATCCATCCCTAATCAGCAATACTCATCCATGCTCAGCTATCCATCCCTAATCAGCAATACTCATCCATGCTCATCCATCCATCCCTAATCAGCAATACTCATCCATGCTCATCCATCCATCCCTAATCAGCAATACTCATCCATGCTTAGTATCCCATCCCTAATCAGCAATACACATCCATGCTCATCCACCCTTCCCTAATCAGCAATACTCATCCATGCTCAGCTATCCATCCCTAATCAGCAATACTCATCCATGCTCAGCCATCCATCCCTAATCAGCAATACTCATCCATGCTCAACCATCCATCCCTAATCAGTAATACACATCCATGCTCATCCAACCCTTCCCTAATCAGCAATACTCATCCATGCTCAGCTATCCATCCCTAATCAGCAATACTCATCCATGCTCATCCATCCATCCCTAATCAGCAATACTCATCCATGCTCATCCATCCATCCCTAATCAGCAATACTCATCCATGCTCAGCCATCCATCCCTAATCAGCAATACTCATCCATGCTCATCCATCCATCCCTAATCAGCAATACTCATCCATGCTCAGTATCCCATCCCTAATCAGCAATACTCATCCATGCTCAACCATCCATCCCTAATCAGCAATACTCATACATGCTCATCCACCCTTCCCTAATCAGCAATACTCATCCTTGCTCAGCCATCCATCCCTAATCAGCAATACTCATCCATGCTCATCCATCCATCCCTAATCAGCAATACTCATCCATGCTCAGTATCCCATCCCTAATCAGCAATACTCATCCATGCTCAACCATCCATCCCTAATCAGCAATACTCATACATGCTCATCCACCCTTCCCTAATCAGCAATACTCATCCATGCTCAGCCATCCATCCCTAATCAGCAATACTCATCCATGCTCAAACATCCATCCCAAATCAGTAATACACATCCATGCTCATCCACCCTTCCCTAATCAGCAATACTCATCCATGCTCATCCACCCTTCCCTAATCAGCAATACTCATCCATGCTCAACCATCCATCCCTAATCAGCAATACTCATACATGCTCATCCACCCTTCCCTAATCAGCAATACTCATCCATGCTCAGCCATCCATCCCTAATCAGCAATACTCATCCATGCTCAAACATCCATCCCAAATCAGTAATACACATCCATGCTCATCCACCCTTCCCTAATCAGCAATACTCATCCATGCTCAGCCATCCATCCCTAATCAGCAATACTCATCCATGCTCATCCATCCATCCCTAATCAGCAATACTCATCCATGCTCATCCATCCATCCCTAATCAGCAATACTCATCCATGCTCAGCCATCCATCCATACTCAGCAATACTCATCCATCCATCCAAACTCAGCAATACTTATCCATCCATGCTCAGCCATCCATCCCCAATTAGCAATACTCATCCATGCTCAGCTATCCATCCCTAATCAGCAATACTCATCCATGCTCATCCATCCATCCCTAATCAGTAATACTCATCCATGCTCATCCACCCTTCCCTAATCAGCAATACTCATCCATGCTCAGCTATCCATCCCTAATCAGCAATACTCATCCATGCTCATCCATCCATCCCTAATCAGTAATACACATCCATGCTCATCCACCCTTCCCTAATCAGCAATACTCATCCATGCTCAGCTATCCATCCCTAATCAGCAATACTCATCCATGCTCATCCATCCATCCCTAATCAGCAATACTCATCCATGCTCATCCATCCATCCCTAATCAGCAATACTCATCCATGCTCAGCCATCCATCCCTAATCAGCAATACTCATCCATGCTCAGTATCCCATCCCTAATCAGCAATACTCATCCATGCTCAGTATCCCATCCCTAATCAGCAATACTCATCCATGCTCAGTATCCCATCCCTAATCAGCAATACTCATCCATGCTCAACCATCCATCCCTAATCAGCAATACTCATACATGCTCATCCACCCTTCCCTAATCAGCAATACTCATCCATGCTCAGCCATCCATCCCTAATCAGCAATACTCATCCATGCTCATCCATCCATCCCTAATCAGCAATACTCATCCATGCTCAGCTATCTATCCCTAATCAGCAATACTCATCCATGCTCATCCATCCATCCCTAATCAGCAATACTCATCCATGCTCATCCATCCATCCCTAATCAGCAATACTCATCCATGCTTAGTATCCCATCCCTAATCAGCAATACACATCCATGCTCATCCACCCTTCCCTAATCAGCAATACTCATCCATGCTCAGCTATCCATCCCTAATCAGCAATACTCATCCATGCTCAGCCATCCATCCCTAATCAGCAATACTCATCCATGCTCAACCATCCATCCCTAATCAGTAATACACATCCATGCTCATCCACCCTTCCCTAATCAGCAATACTCATCCATGCTCAGCTATCCATCCCTAATCAGCAATACTCATCCATGCTCATCCATCCATCCCTAATCAGCAATACTCATCCATGCTCATCCATCCATCCCTAATCAGCAATACTCATCCATGCTCAGCCATCCATCCCTAATCAGCAATACTCATCCATGCTCATCCATCCATCCCTAATCAGCAATACTCATCCATGCTCAGTATCCCATCCCTAATCAGCAATACTCATCCATGCTCAACCATCCATCCCTAATCAGCAATACTCATACATGCTCATCCACCCTTCCCTAATCAGCAATACTCATCCGTGCTCAGCCATCCATCCCTAATCAGCAATACTCATCCATGCTCATCCACCCTTCCCTAATCAGCAATACTCATCCATGCTCAAACATCCATCCCAAATCAGTAATACACATCCATGCTCATCCACCCTTCCCTAATCAGCAATACTCATCCATGCTCAGCCATCCATCCCTAATCAGCAATACTCATCCATGCTCAGCCATCCATCCATACTCAGCAATACTCATCCATCCATCCAAACTCAGCAATACTTATCCATCCATGCTCAGCCATCCATCCCCAATTAGCAATACGCATCCATGCTCACCCATCCATCCATACTCAGCAATACTCATCCATCCATCCATGCTCAGCAATACCCAGCCATACTCATTCATGCTCAGTCATCCCATCTATACTCAGCCATCCATCCCCATTCATGCTCATCCATGCCACTAGAGTGCCTCACAAAAGTCTAATAGGTAGTCAAATTAGATTTGAAATTTATGCTCCGAGAACACCCGATAGAGGCCCAACATGCAGGGAGCACCATGTGGCCAGGCTGTGTAAAAGTCTCCCACATGTGGTATCGCTGTACTCAGGAGGAGTAGGAGAATCTATTTTGGGGTGAAATTTTTGGTATGTACATGCTATGTGTTAGAAATATTGTATAAATGGACAACTTTGTGTAAAAAAAAAAAAAAAAATGCGTTTTTATTTTCTTTACACATTTTCCAAGAACTTGTAGAAAAAAATGACATGTTCAAAAGACTCATTATGCCTCATAGATTTTACATTGGATTGTTTACTTTCCAAAATGAGGTCATTTTGGGGGCGTTTCAATTGTCCTGGTGCTCCAGGGCCTTCAAAAAAGTGTAATGCCGCGTACACACGGTCGGACTTTTCGTCTACAAAAGTCCAACGGACGCTGACGGACTAAAGCTGGCTGGTAATCCGATCGTGTGTGGGCTTCTCCGGACTTTCAACGTACTTTTTTAGCCTCAAATCCGACGTACTTTAGATTTGAAACATGCTTCAAATCTTTACTTCGTAACTACGACGGACCCCGAAATCCGCTCGTCTGTGTGCTAGTCCGACGGACAAAAAGCCACGCTAGGGCACCTATTGGCTACTGGCTATGAACTTCCTTATTTTAGTCCGGTGTACGTCATCACGTACGAATCCATCGGACTTTTGTGTGGTCGTGTGTAGGCAAGTCCGTTCGTTAGAAAGTATGCCGCAAGTCCGCCGCAAGTCCGCCGAAAGTCTGCCGGAAGTCTGTCGGACAGGCTGTCTGACTTTTGTAGACGAAAAGTCCGACCGTGTGTACGCGGCATAAGAGGTAGTGAAGAAATTAGATGTGTAATTTATGCTCCAAGAACGCCTGACGGTGCTCCCTGCATGTTGGGCCTCTGTATGTGGCCACGCTGTGTAAAAGTCTCACACATGCAGTATTGCCATACTCAGGAGGAATAGTAGAATGTGTTTTGGGGTGTAATTTGTGCTATGCATATGCTGTGTGTGAGAAATAACCTGCTAACATAACAATTTTGTGGAAAAAAAAAAGAAAAAAAAAATCTTGGTTTTGCATAGAATTGTGGGAAAAAAAATACAACTTCAAAAACTCACCATGCCTCTTACTAAATACACTGGAATGTCTACTTTCTAAAAAGGGGTCCTTTGGGGGGTATTTGTACTTTCCTGGCTTGTTAGGGTCTCAAGAAATTAGATAGGCCGTCAGTACATCAGGGGTGATCAATTTTCAGAACTTGGCACCATAGCTTGTGGACTCTATAACCTTCACAAAGAACAAATATACACCGATTTGGGTTATTTTTACCAAAGATATGTAGCAGTATAAATTTTGGCCAAAATGTATGAATAAAAATTACTAATTTGCAAAATGTTATAACAGAAACAAAGAAAAGGGCATTTTTTTTTTTACAGAATTTTCTGTCTTTTTTCTTTTATAGAGCAAAAAATAAAAAACCCAGCGGTGATCAAATACCACCAAAAGAAAGCTCTATTTGTGTGAAAAAAAGGACAAAAATTTCATATAGGTACAGTGTTGCGTGACTGAGTAATTGTCATTCAAAATGTGAGAGCACCGAAAGCTGAAAACTGGTCTGGTTATGAACGGGGTTTAAGTGCCCAGTGGGTAAGTGGTTAAGGAAGCTTGCGGCTTATACCCAGCCAGGGCCTTTTTCAAAAGAGCAAGTCAGATGTCAACTCACAGACAAAACTCCATTCACCGAAGTGAGGCCCAGCAGAGGCCCTAGTAATCTCATATGGACCAGGAATCAACTTTGTGATCAGTGGGCATAAACATCAGAGCAGCCAGATAGACCCAAAACAAAAAAAAACTTGCCATAGTATAAAACCAAACCACACCTTTATTGTATAAATGGTAATGTGCTTACACAAGGAGTAGAATAAAAGTGAATTTGTTAAAAAGCCGAACGGCTTTTTTTTAACGCATTTCGTCATAAGGTGAGGAGGGATGTGCTGACGTCATCACATTTTTTACGATCCCGGAAGGACAGGTGGTGTATGTAAGCCGGCCGGTGGATGGAGTTTTGTCTGTGAGTTGACATCTGACTCACTCTTTGGAAAAAGGCCCTGGCTGGGTATAAGCTGCAAACTTCCTTAACCACTTGCCGACCGCCTAACGCAGATATACTGCGGCAGAATGGCACGGGCAGGCAAAATCACATACCCGTACGTGATCTGCCTCCCGCGGGCGGGGGGTCCGGTCGGACACCCCCCCCTGGTGCCAGCGGCGGTCGGCATTTGTCTGGGAGCGTTCCGTGATGAGGGGGAGGCCATCCGATCGTGGCCCCACCCTCGCGATTGCTCCCAGCCAATGGGAATCCTCCCCTGCCTGTGTGTAGTACACACAGGCAGAGGATGTGATGTCATCTCTCCTCGGCTCGGCAGTTTCCGTTCCGGCGCCGAGGAGAGAAGACATGTGAGTGCACAACACACACACACACACATAGTAGAACATGCCAGGCATACTTTACACCCCCGACCCCCCCCCCCCCCGATCACCCCCCAATCATCCCCCCCCCCCCCTGCCTGTCACACTGACACCAAGCAGTATTTTTTTTTTTTTCTTTTCTGATTACTGCATGGTGTCAGTTTTTGCTACAGTTAGAAGTGGTAGGGCAGTGAGTATTAGCCCCCTGTAGGTCTAGGATACCCCCCTAACCCCCCTAATAAAGTTTTAACCCCTTGATCACCCCCCGTCACCAGTGTCGCTAAGCGATCATTTTTCTGATCGCTGTATTAGTGTCGCTGGGGACGCTAGTTAGGGACGTAAATATTTAGGTTCCCCATCAGCGTTTTATAGCGTCAGGGACCCCCATATACTATCTAATAAATGTTTTAACCCCTTGATTGCCCCCTAGTTAACCCTTTCACCACTGATCACCGTATAACCGTTACGGTTGACGCTGGTTAGTTTGTTTATTTTTTATAGTGTCAGGGCACCCGCCGTTTATTACCGAATAAAGGTTTAGCCCCCTGATCGCCCGGCGGTGATATGCGTCGCCCCAGGCAGCGTCAGATTAGCGCCAGTACCACTAACACCCACGCACGCAGCATACACCTCCCTTAGTGGTATAGTATCTGAACGCATCAATATCTGATCCGATCAGATCTATACTAGCGTCCCCAGCAGTTTAGGGTTCCCAAAAACGCAGTGTTAGTGGGATCAGCCCAGATACCTGCTAGCACCTGCGTTTTGCCCCTCCGCCCGGCCCAGCCCAGCCCACCCAAGTGCAGTATCGATCGATCACTGTCACTTACAAAACACTAAACGCATAACTGCAGCGTTCGCAGAGTCAGGCCTGATCCCTGCGATCGCTAACAGTTTTTTTGGTAGCGTTTTGGTGAACTGACAAGCACCAGCCCCAGGCAGCGTCAGGTTAGCGCCAGTACCACTAACACCCACGCACGCACCGTACACCTCCCTTAGTGGTGTAGTATCTGATCAGATCAATATCTGATCCGATCAGATCTATACTAGCGTCCCCAGCAGTTTAGGGTTCCCACAAACGCAGTGTTAGTGGGATCAGCCCAGATACCTGCTAGCACATGCGTTTTGCCCCTCCGCCCGGCCCAGCCCAGCCCACCCAAGTGCAGTATCAATCGATCACTGTCACTTACAAAACACTAAACGCATAACTGCAGCATTCGCAGAGTCAGGCCTGATCCCTGCGATCGCTAACAGTTTTTTTGGTAGCGTTTTGGTGAACTGGCAAGCGCCAGCGGCCTAGTACACCCCGGTCGCAGTCAAACCAGCACTGCAGTAGCACTTGGTGACGTGGCGAGTCCCATAAGTGCAGTTCAAGCTGGTGAGGTGGCAAGCACAAGTAGTGTCCCGCTGCCACCAAAAAGACAAACACAGGCCCGTCGTGCCCATAATGCCCTTCCTGCTGCATTCGCCAATCCTAATTGGGAACCCACCGCTTCTGCAGCGCCCGTACTTCCCCCATTCAGATCCCCAACCAAATGCAGTCGGCTGCATGAGAGGCATTTTCTTTATGTCCTCCCGAGTACCCCTACCCAGCGAACCCCCCCAAAAACATGTCGTGTCTGCAGCAAGCGCGGATATAGGCGTGACACCCGCTATTATTGTCCCTCCTGTCCTGACAATCCTGGTCTTTGCATTGGTGAATGTTTTGAACGCTACCATTCACTAGTTGAGTATTAGCGTAGGGTACAGCATTGCACAGAATAGGGCACACTTTCACAGGGTCTCCCAAGATGCCATCGCATTTTGAGAGACCCGAACCTGGAACCGGTTACAGTTATAAAAGTTAGTTGCAAAAAAAAGTGTAAAAAAAAAAAAAAACGCATACAAAAATATAAATTAAAAAAAAAATAGTTGTCGTTTTATTGTTCTCTCTCTCTCTATTGTTCTGCTCTTTTTTACTGTGTTCTATTCTGCAATGTTTTATTGTTATTATGTTTTATCATGTTTGCTTTTCAGGCTTGCAATTTTTTATATTTTACCGTTTACTGTGCTTTATTGTTAACCATTTTTTTGTCTTCAGGTACGCAATTCACGACTTTGAATGGTTATACCAGAATGATGCCTGCAGGTTTAGGTATCATCTTGGTATCATTCTTTTCAGCCAGCGGTCGGCTTTCATGTAAAAGCAATCTTAGCGGCTAATTAGCCTCTAGACTGCTTTTACAAGCCGTGGGAGGGAATGCCCCCCACCGTCTTCCGTGTTTTTCTCTGGATCTCCTGTCTCAACAGGGAACCTGAGAATGCAGCCGGTGATTCAGCCAGCTGACCATAGAGCTGATCAGAGACCAGAGTGGCTCCAAACATCTCTATGGCCTAAGAAACCGGAAGCTACGAGCATTTTATGACTTAGATTTCGCCGGATGTAAACAGCGCCATTGGGAAATTGGGAAAGCATTTTATCACACCGATCTTGGTGTGGTCAGATGCTTTGAGGGCAGAGGAGAAATCCAGGGTCTAATAGACCCCAATTTTTTCAAAAAAGAGTACCTGTCACTACCTATTGCTGTCATAGGGGATATTTACATTCCCTGAGATAACAATAAAAATGATTTAAAAAAAAAAAAAATGAAAGGAACAGTTTAAAAATAAGATAAAAAAGCAAAAAAATAATAAAGAAAAAAAAAAAAAAAGCACCCCTGTCCCCCCTGCTCTCATGCTAAGGCGAACGCAAGCGTCGGTCTGGCGTCAAATGTAAACAGCAATTGCACCATGCATGTGAGGTATCACCGCAAAGGTCAGATCGAGGGCAGTAATTTTAGCAGTAGACCTCCTCTGTAAATCTAAAGTGGTAACCTGTAAAGGCTTTTAAAGGCTTTTAAAAATGTATTTAGTTTGTTGCCACTGCACGTTTGTGCGCAATTTTAAAGCATGTCATGTTTGGTATCCATGTACTCGGCCTAAGATCATCTTTTTTATTTCATCAAACATTTGGGCAATATAGTGTGTTTTAGTGCATTAAAATTTAAAAAAGTGTGTTTTTTCCCCAAAAAATGCGTTTGAAAAATCGCTGCGCAAATACCGTGTGAAAAAAAAAATGAAACACCCACCATTTTAATCTGTAGTGCATTTGCTTTAAAAAATATATATAATGTGTGGGGGTTCAAAGTAATTTTCTTGCAAAAAAAAAAAATGTTTCATGTAATCAAAAAGTGTCAGAAAGGCCTTTGTCTTCAAGTGGTTAGAAGAGTGGGTGATGTGTGACATAAGCTTCTAAATGTTGTGCATAAAATGCCAGGACAGTTCAAAACCCCCCCAAATGACCCCATTTTGGAAAGTAGACACCCCAAGCTATTTGCTGAGAGTCATGTCGAGTCCATGGAATATTTTATATTGTGACACAAGTTGCGGGAAAGAGACATTTTTTTTTTTTTTTGCACAAAGTTGTCACTAAATGATATATTGCTCAAACATGCCATGGGAATATGTGAAAATACACCCCAAAATACATTCTGTTGCTTCTCCTGAGTACGGGGATACCACATGTGTGAGACTTTTTGGGAGCCTAGCCGCGTACGGGACCCCGAAAACCAGGCACTGCCTTCAGGCTTTCTAAGGCCGTAAATTTTTGATTTCACTCTTCACTGCCTATCACAGTTTCGGAGGCCATGGAATGCCCAGGTGGCAAAAAAAAAACCCCAAATGACCCCATTTTGGAAAGTAGACATCTCAATCTATTTGCTGAGAGGTATAGTGAGTATTTTGCAGACCTCACTTTTTGTCACAAAGTTTTGAAAATTGAAAAAAGAAAAAAAAAAATGTTTTTCTTGTCTTTCTTTATTTTCAAAAACAAATGAGCTGCAAAATACTCACCATGCCTCTCAGCAAATAGCTTGGGGTGTCTACTTTCCAAAATGGGGTCATTTGGGGGAGTTTTGTGCCACCTGGGCATTCCATGGCCTCCGAAACTGTGATAGGCAGTGAAGAGTGACATCAAAAATTTACACCCTTAGAAATCCTGAAGGCGGTGATTGGTTTTCGGGGCCCCGTACGCGGCTAGGCTCCCAAAAAGTCCCACACATGTGGTATCCCCATACTCAGGAGAAGCAGCTAAATGTATTTTGGGGTGCAATTCCACATATGCCCATGGCCTGTGTGAGCAATATATCATTTAGTGACAACTTTGTGCAAAAAAAAAATTTGTCACTTTCCCGCAACTTGTGTCAAAATATAAAACATTCCATGGACTCAACATGCCTCAAAGCAAATAGCTTGGGGTGTCTACTTTCCAAAATGGGGTCATTTGGGGGGGGTTATGCCATCGGGGCATTTTATGGCCTTCAAAACTGTGATAGATAGTGAGGAGTAAAATCAAAAATGTACGCCCTTAGAAATCCTGAAGGCAGTGATTGGTTTTCGGGGCCCCGTACGCGGCTAGGCTCCCAAAAAGTCCCACACATGTGGTATCCCCGTACTCAGGAGAAGCAGCTAAATGTATTTTGGGGTGCAATTCCACATATGCCCATGGCCTGTGTGAGCAATATATCATTTAGTGCCAACTTTTTGTCATTTTTTTTTTTTGTCATTATTCAATCACTTGGGACAAAAAAAATGAATATTCCATGGACTCAATATGCCTCTCAGCAATTTCCTTGGGGTGTCTACTTTCCAAAATGGGGTCATTTGTGGGGGTTTGTACTGCCCTGCCATTTTAGCACCTCAAGAAATGACATAGGCAGTCATAAATTAAAGGCTGTGTAAATTCCAGAAAATGCACCCTAGTTTGTAGGCGCTATAACTTTTGCGCAAACCAATAAATATACACTTATTGACATTTTTTTTACCAAAAACATGTGGCCGAATACATTTTGGCCTAAATGTATGACTAAAATTGAGTTTATTGGATTTTTTTTAGAACAAAAAGTAGAAAATATCATTTTTTTTCAAAATTTTCGGTCTTTTTCCGTGTATAGCGCAAAAAATAAAAACGGCAGAGGTGATCAAATAACATCAAAAGAAAGCTCTATTTGTGGGAAGAAAAGGACGCAAATTTCGTTTGGGTACAGCATTGCATGACCGCGCAATTAGCAGTTAAAGCGACACAGAGCCAAATTGTAAAAAGTGCTCTGGTCAGGAAGGGGGTAAATCCTTCCGGGGCTGAAGTGGTTAAGCTTCCCATCTGGTAAGCACACAATCTATGGGGTGGAGGTTTACAGTATTGTCGTGCTGTATAAAGTTATATACTTCTATGTCACCAGAATTGAAAGGGACATATTTACATTCACCTTATATTTGATGGACTGAATATATGGACCATTCATTTTATGTCTCATTCATCTATTTATTGTATATACTCGGCGTAACATTATCTTTTATATATATTACCAAAAGATACTTGCTTATTACTAAATTTCATTGCAGTGTATTTTTTTCCAAAAAATCTGTTTGATTAATAGTTGTACAAATATTGTGTAATGTAAAAAAAATGCAACCACCACCATCCAGGGCCTCTGCTTTAAAAAATATATAATGTTTGCAGGTTCAAATTAATTTTCTAGCAAAAAATGCACATTTTTACATGTATGAGAAAATTCAGAATTGGCCTGAACTGGAGGTGGCTAAATAGGTATGAGCATGGGAAGTAAAGCCACGCAATCTTTTACGGAAAACATTATAAGTTGATCATCATTTCACCTGCCTATCTCTGCATCTACTGATTATTCAATTTTCACTTAAAGTGGGAGTCCGGCGACCAATCTTTTTTTTTTTTTTTTTTAGGTCATTGAGACACTTTGCTAATCCCAAAATAATACTCACAGTTTGGATGTAATATTTCTGCCTCTGTCTGTTTTCGTACTGAAGAATAACTTTAAAAATGTGATGCTGGCTGTTTCCATCTTGCTTGTGGGCATGTGAAGCCCACAAGCATTGATTTCCTGGATGCGATGAATGCTGTTCATTCACAGCTTGTTCACAGGCATGATCATTGTTCCCACACTGAATCTTGGGAAGCCTGACACTAAGCTCCCAGGAAACAGTGCGGCGCCGGGGAAAGGCAATAAACACGCCTACTCCAATGGGAGGAGAGACAGGAAGTGCCACAATAAAAGTACAATATAAAGGTAATTACAGCGATAAAAAAAAAAATTTGTGCGGCATTTGAACATCTATGCAATTAACTGAAGGGGGTAAGATTAAGTTAAAAATTTGAGTGGAACCCCGCTTTAAGGGAACATCTTACTTATGCATCATATGCTCGAGCTATAATTATCAGATTTGTAGCAAGCTAAAAATATCAACTATGCAGTCTTTGCAAGAATCCTCTAAGGACCTGTTTAATTCAACTGAATATGCCACCAAACCCACACATAGTTACATAGTTACATAGTAGGTGAGGTTGAAAAAAGACACAAGTCCATCAAGTCCAACTTATGTGTGTGATTATGTGTCAGTATTACATTACATATCCCTGTATATTGCGGTCATTCAGGTGATTATCTAATAGTTTCTTGAAGCTATCAATGCTCCCCGCTGAGACCACTGCCTGTGGAAGGGAATTCCACATCCTTGCCGCTCTTACAGTAAAGAACCCTCTACGTAGTTTAAGGTTAAAACTCTTTTTTTCTAATTTTAATGAGTGGCCACGTGTCTTGTTAAACTCACTTCTGCGAAAAAGTTTTATCCCTATTGTGGGGTCACCAGTATGGTATTTGTATTTTGAAATCATATCCCCTCTCAAGCGTCTCTTCTCCAGAGAGAATAAGTTCAGTGCTCGCAACCTTTCCTCATAACGAAGATCCTCCAGACCCTTTATTAGCTTTGTTGCCCTTCTTTGTACTCGCTCCATTTCCAGTACGTCCCTCCTGAGGACTGGTGCCCAGAACTGGACAGCATACTCCAGGTGCGGCCGGGCCAGAGTCTTGTAGAGCGGGAGAATTATCGTTTTATCTCTGCAGTTGATCCCCCTTTTAATGCATGCCAATATTCTGTTTGCTTTATTAGCAGCAGCTTGGCATTGCATGCCATTGCTGAGCCTATCATCTACTAGGACCCCCAGGTCCTTTTCCATCCTAGATTCCCCCAGAGGTTCTCCCCCCAGTGTATAGATTGCATTCATATTTTTGCCACCCAAATGCATTATTTTACATTTTTCTACATTGAACCTCATTTGCCATGTAGTCGCCCACCCCATTAATTTGTTCAGGTCTTTTTGCAAGATTTCCACATCCTGCGGAGAAGTTATTGCCCTGCTTAGCTTAGTATCGTCTGCAAATACAGAGATTGAACTGTTTATCCCATCCTCCAGGTCGTTTATGAACAAATTAAATAGGATTGGTCCCTGGGGAACCCCACTACCCACCCCTGACCATTCTGAGTACTCCCCATTTATCACCACTCTCTGAACACGCCCTTGTAGCCAGTTTTCAATCCATGTACTCACCCTATGGTCCATGCCAACGCACCTTATTTTGTACAGTAAATGTTTATGGGGAACTGTGTCAAATGCTTTTGCAAAATCCAGGTACACCACGTCCACGGGCCTTCCTTTATTTAGATGGCAACTCACCTCCTCATAGAAGGTTAATAGATTGGTTTGGCAAGAACGATTCTTCATGAATCCATGCTGATTACTGCTAATGATATCATTCTTATTACTAAAATCTTGTATATAGTCCCTTATCATCCCCTCCAAGAGTTTACATACTATTGATGTTAGGCTAACTGGTCTGTAATTCCCAGGGATGTTTTTTGGGCCCTTTTTAAATATTGGTGCTACATTGGCTTTTCTCCAATCAGCTGGTACCATTCCAGTCAATAGACTGTCTGTAAAAATTAGGAACAACGGTCTGGCAATCACCTGACTGAGTTCCCTAAGTACCCTCCGATGCAAGCCTCCTGGTCCCGGTGATTTATTAATGTTAAGTTTCTCAAGTCTAATTTTAATTCCGTCCTCTGTTAATCATGTAGGTGCTTCCTGTGTTGTGTCATGAGGATAAACACTGTAGTTTTGGTTACTGAAGCTCCCCGATTCACTCGTGAAGACTGAGGAGAAGAATAAATTCAATACCTTTGCCATCTCCCCATCCTTTGTAACCAGATGTCCTTCCTCATTCTTTATGGGGCCAATATGGTATGTCCTCCCTTTTTTACTCTTTACATACTTAAAGAATTTCTTGGTATTTTTTTTGCTCTCCTCCGCTATGTGTCTTTCATGTTCTATCTTAGCCATCCTAATTGCACACTTACATTTCTTATTGCATTCTTTATAAATTCTGAATGCTGAGGATGATCCCTCAACCTTGTATTTTTTGAAGGCCTTCTCCTTTGCTTTTATATGCATTTTTACATTGGAGTTAAGCCATCCAGGATGTTTGTTCGCTCTTTTAAATTTATTACCCAATGGGATACATTGGCTAATGCCCTTATTTAATATGCTCTTAAAGTAAACCCATCTCTCCTCCGTATTCTTTGTTCCTAATATTTTATCCCAATTTATGCCTTTTAGCAAGGTTTGTAGTTTAGGGAAGTTGGCTCTTTTGAAATTCAGTGTCTTTGTGTTCCCTTCATGTTTCCTATTTGTGTGATTTATACTGAAACTAATTGACCTGTGATCGCTGTTACCTAAATTGCCCCGTATTTTCACATCTGTTATCAGGTCTGTATTGTTGGTAATCAGTAGATCTAGTAATGTTTTATTTCTAGTTGGTGCGTCTACCATCTGACCCATAAAATTGTCCTGCAAGACACTAAGGAACTGGCGAGCCTTAAATGAATGCGCGGTTCCCTCCGCCCAGTCTATGTCTGGATAATTAAAATCCCCCATTATGATAACACTTCCCATCCTTGCTGCTAATCCAATTTGTGATAGGAGATCCGTCTCCACTTCCTCCCTCAGGTTAGGGGGCCTATAGCATACTCCCAGTATTATTTTCCCCTTAGCTTCATCCCTTTGGAGCTCTACCCATAAAGATTCCACCTCCTCCCTAGCCCCCTCAGTGATGTTATCTCTCACATTCACTTGTACATTATTCTTGATATATAGGCATACCCCTCCCCCTTTTTTACCCTCTCTATCCTTGCGGTATAGGGTATACCCTTGAATGTTTGCCAGCCAATCATGAGAGCTGTTGAACCAGGTCTCTGAAATTCCCACAAAATCCAAATCCTCCTTGTACAACAGTATCTCTAGTTCACCCATCTTGTCCGCCATGCTCCTGGCATTAGTGAACATGCCACATAGTTTAGACCGGTCGCATATTGTCCTCGTATTGGGTGTTTCAAGATTGCAACTAGGACTTGCTACTATACTCACCTTGTGTTTTTGTGCTTTGGTTAACCTACCACTAATGCCCCCAATACTACCCTCTGGAAAATCTTCCGCGCTGGCTATCACTGTCTCTGGACCCTCCCCCCCATCGCCTAGTTTAAAAACCCCTCTAACTTTTTGGCCATCTTCCTTCCCAGCAGACCTTTCTGTTATATACAGGAAGGCATATTGGCAACCATATGACAGGTGCTCTTTAAAATAGCCAAGCTTATAAACATGTAGTCTGCTCCCCTCTGTGATGTAATGCTCTCTTGCACCTCTATGGTTCTCAGTGATCTGATATGGAGACATTAACACTGCAACATCAGCCCCAATTTGAAGGCACAGCGGCTAAGATGTGTGCCACACCACAGCCTTTCATGCACCAGCAGTGATGACTACAAAGCCCTCTTCCTAGTTATACAGGACTGCCTCCCTTACTTGCCTCTTGTCATTTCTATTTTCATTTTTTTTCCCATGTTCAATATACATAATTGAAAAGGCGAGGATGAATTAAGCTGATGTTTGTAAGATAGCACCAGCTGCTGTTCCTCTTAATGACATGGTTTTTGCTGCCACTCTAAAAGCAACATCTGTCTGTTCTTTCCCCTATAAAACACAAGTGCAGTCCTTCTCAAGTTTCATTTATCTACCTGCACAGCTACTGAGGAACTACAAGTCCTAGCATGAACCGACAAGCAAGGACACCTTCAGCTGCTGGACAACCACTCAAGCCTAATGTATGTGGAAAACTAGCTGGCTAAAAAAGGAGAGAACTGCTAGGAACATCAGGCCTATTCAAAAAATTATGCCATAGATGATATCATCCCATTAGATTTATTTAGGAGGAATTTATGGCAAAAACACATGTTTCATGGTACTTCTTCTGTTTTAAGAAGTTTCCTATATGATAGTGGGGTGCAGGAGAGTGTCTTTCCATCCTGGGCTATCAGGCTGTGTGTTTCTATGGATGTACACAGTGTAGAAAGACACAGCTCTAGTCCCTGCATGCAAGGGCGCTGCCACAGGGTGCAAGAAAGGAGCCACCCTGAAACAGAAAACCTGGAGCAGCAGTCATGGCACCAGCTTAAAGGATAAGTTCACCTTTTTTTTCTAAATCCAGCTCCTCTATGTACTGCAAAAATATCAAAGCTTTCCATTAATTCTACATACACTTACTTCACTGTCCTCATCCATGTTTCCAAACGTATCCATTGCTTCTGCCTTACTTCCTGGACAGACTTTAGGTCATGACACAGGAAGGAGTTGACCAGCTGACCTCATTAGCACACACCCTGCATCATTCACCCTCCTACCTACAACCCACTCCCTGGTGCATGTTTTTTTAAATGAAATGCAATCAATCAGTGATAACCCTTCTCACTAAATAGACAAACATCGATTTTTTTTTTCCTTCATTAATTTTAATCTTGCACAGATCGTTCATTTGGCATTTTGAAGTGTGCGGGAAAGGAGAAATAAGATAATACCCTTTGTGGATAGAACTGTAGTATTGAAAACAGGAAAAGTGTGTCCTGGGTACTGTAAAGTTCACCATACAATCTGATTTACTTCTACCATCAACTCCACAACGCAGTGGTGTAAACTGGCACCACAGGAAACAAGGCAAAAATGTCTGGTCTTTGCATCAGGGCTGGGAAACACTACCCAACACAAATGGTGTGAATGAACCCTTAGCCCTCATTCACACGAGGCGGACTCGGTTTCCACCGAGTCCGCCTCGGTCCGCCGGCTCAGCGGGAGATCAGTCCGTTGATGACAGGTCCCTCTCTGCTCACTGAGCGGGGAGGGGCTTGTCAGGCGCCGCTGCCGCCTATGGAGGGATCAGATGAAAACGGACAGCATGTCCGTTTTCATCAGATCTCACCCGATCCGATAGCGACGGACCTGGACGTAGGGCCATCCGTCTGCTTTTAGCGGATCTGACCGGGTCGGATGTTAGTGGACATGTCTCCGCTGACATCCGTCGCTCCATAGGCTAACATGGAGCGCCCGTTGAGGTCCGCCGTCAAAACTGACAGGCGGACCTGAACGGTTCGATCGTGTGAAAAGGGCCTTAAAGACTACTATTTACTTTTTAAAGATCTTCAATGTATATATATTTTTTTACATAGTTAGATCAGGCCCCTCCTCCTATCTATCTTGCAAAAAAAAAAAAATGTGCACTTACCTATTTTTAAAGCAGTCTAGTCCAGGCATGTGATCCTGCAACTCTGGCTCCCCTGGGTCAGTGAGCGGCTGCTGCAGGGGAGAAGATGGAGAACTGAGAAGGGCTGGGAAAGAGCATGGGAGTCTGATGTGATGTCACGGCTCTGAGAATTCCCAGCCACTGTCAAGTGTTTCTTCAACAGGGGAGCCAGAGCTGCTGAATCATGTGACCGGAGTGAATTAAAAAATACGTAAGTGCACAGATTTTTAATATATATCACACACACACACACAGGGTATGCAGGATAGGTATGCATATACAGTAAAACTCTACTATGATGCTCTTTCCCTTTAAGGGCCAGTTCACGCCACATGCAGTCCAGTGCATTTTTTTCTGCATCAAAAATGCATAGAAAGTAGGTTAAATGGTTTTCAATGGCATAGCTCACACCAGTGCTTTCAGTTCCAGTGTGTTCCAGTTCCAGAAAAAAAGTAGAACGTGCTGCATTTTTCCTGCACTGGACTGTACTGGAACGCTGTAAAAACTATCAAGAAGGCACCGGAACGCACCTCGAACACCCATGTTCTTATTTAAGATTAAGGGGGGAAAAAAAGGGGGGAAAAATGCACTGGAACGCATCAAAAACATGCATGTAAAAAAGCATCTGGAGCGCATCCGGACTGCGTTTCTATGGTGTGAACTGGCCCTAAAAGGAAACTTGCAACAAGGAAGTAATAGGCCTGCCTTTACTGATCTTTCCTTTTAAAAATGCTTGTTGCCTGAATTTATTGCCAATTTGTTTCAGTACATTCACAGTGCAACCGGAAAGTATTCACAGAGAACAGGGACACGCCGGACCCCTGCTGTGAGCCACTCCGCACAACAGTATGAACCCAGCCTTATTCCAAAATGGATTCAAATTCATTATTTTCCTCAAAATTCTACGAACATTACTCCATAGTGACAGTGAATGTGAAAGAAGTTTGCTTGAAATCTTTGCAAATTTATAAAAAAAAAATTCACATGTACATAAGTATTCACAGTCTTTGCCATGACACTCAAAATTGAGCTCCGATGCATCCTGTTTCCACTGATCATCCTTGAGATGTTTCTCCAACTTGATTGGAGTCCACCTGTGGTAAATTCAGTTGATTGGACATGATTTGGAAAGTCACGCACCTGTCTATATAAGGTCCTACAGTTAACAGTGCATGTCAGAGCACAAACCAAGCCATGAAATCCAAGGAATTGTCTGTAGACCTCGGAGACAGGATTGTATGGAGGCAGAGATCTGGGGAAGTGTACAGAAAAATGTCTGCAGCATTGAAGGTCCCAATGAGCACAGTGGCCTCCATCATTCATAAATGGAGGAAGTTTGGAACCACCAGGACTCTTCCTAGAGTGGGCCGCCCTGCCAAACTGAGCGATCGGGGGAGAGGGGTCTCAGTCAGGGAGGTGACCAAGAACCTGATGGTCACTGTGACAGTGCTCCAGCATTTCTCTGTGGAGAGAGGAGAACCTTCCAGAAGAACCATCTCTGCAGCACTCCACAAATCAGGCCTGTATGATAGAGTGGTCAGACAGAAGCCACTCCTCAGTAGAAGGCACATGACAGCCCACCTGGAGTTTGCCAAAAGGCACATGAAGGACTCTAAAACCATGAAAAACAAAATTATCTGGTCTGATGAAACAAAGATTGAACTCTTTGGCCTGAATGGCAAGCGTCATGTCTGGAGGAAACCAGGCACCGCTAATCACCTGGCCAATACTATCCCTACAATGAAGCATGGTGGTGTCAGCATCATGCTATGGGGATGTTTTTCAGCAGCAGGAACTGGGAGACTAGTCAGGATCAAGGGAAAGATGAATACAGCAATGTACAGAGACATCCTTAATGAAAACCTGCTCCAGAACACTCTGGACCTTAGACTGGGGCGAAGGTTCATCTTCCAACACGACAATGACCCTAAGCACACAACCAAGATAACAAAGGAGTGGCTACAGGACAACTGTGTGAATGTCCTTAAGTGGCCAAGCCAGAGCCCAGACTTGAATCCGATTGAACATTATAGAGATACAAAAATGGTTGAGCACCGACGCCTCCCATCCAACCTGATGGAGCTTGAGAGGTCCTGCAAAGAAGAATGTGAGAAACTGCCCAAAAATAGGTGTGCCAAGCTTGTAGCATCATACTCAAAAAGACTTGGTTTTAATTGGTGCCAAAGGTGCTTAACCACTTCAGCCCCAGGAGATTTGGCTACTGAATGACCGAGTCATTTTTTGCGATTCAGCACAGCTTTAACTGATAATTGCGTGGTCGTGCGACGCTGCACCCTAACAAAATTGACGTCCTTTTTCTCCACAAATAGAGCTTACTTTTGGTGGTATTGGATCACCTCTGCGGTATTTATTTTTTGCGCTATAAACAAAAAAAGAGCGACAATTTTGAAAAAAAACACTATATTTTGTACTTTTTGTTATAATAAATATCCCCTTTTTAAAAAAAAATAAATAAATAAATAATAAGAGAACTTTTTTCTCAGTTTAGGCCAAAATATATTCGTCTACATATTTGTGGTAAAAAAAAAAAAAAAAATCGCAATAAGTGTATATTGATTGGTTTGCGCAAAAGTTATAGATTCCTACAAAATAGGGGATAGATTTATAGCATTTTTATTTATTTTGTTTTTTACTAGTAATGGCGGTGATCTGTAATTTTTAATCGGGACTGCGACATTATGGCGGACACATCGGACACTTTTGACACATTTTTGGGACCATTGGCATTTATACAGCAATCAGTGCTTTAAAAAAATGCACTGATTACTGTAAAAATGTCACTGGCAGAAAAGGGGTTAACACTAGGGGGCGATCAAGGGGTTAACTGTGTTTCCTAGCTGTGTTTCTAACTGTAGGGGGAGGGGACAGACCTAGAGAAAGTGACGGATCGTGGTTCCTACCTAATAGGAACTCACGATCTGTCACGCCTCACAGAACAGAACAGGGATTTGTATGTTTACACACACACACACTTCCGTGTTCTGCCTCTTGTGCCCGCGATCGCTCATGGCCGGCGGTCATCATGAGCATCGGCACCCCTGCTGTGCAGTGAGCGCGCACGCCTGTTATCCCAATTCCGCGAGCCGACGTATAGCTACGACGGTTCGCTGGATCTGCCGACCTGCCTCAGTAAAATGAAGGCGGCTGGTCGGCAAGCGGTTAAACACAGTATTGAGCAAAGGCAGCGAATACTTATGTACATGGGATTTATTTTTTAATTTTAATACATTTGCAAAGATTTCAAACAAACTTTTGCGCTGTCATTATTGGGTATTGTTTGTAGAATTTTGAGGAAAACAATAAATTTAATTCATTTTGAAATAAGGCTATAACATAACAAAATGTGGAAAAAGTAAAGCGCTGTTAATACTTTCCAGATGCACATGTTATCTGTTCTGTTTGCTCTATGTTAATATCGCAAAGTACTGATGACAGTCAAGCAGCTAGAAAATAATTGGATCATTTTAAACCATTGGTTTAGAGCAGGCACAGGCAACCTCCTTGGCACTCCAGCTGTTGTGGAACTACAAGTCCCATGAGCCACTGAAAGACTGGCAAACACAGGCATGACTCCCAGGGGCATGATGGGATTTGTAGTTTCAGTGCAGCTGCAGTGCTGAGGTTGCCTACCGCTGGATTAGAACTTTATGAATTGCAATACCTAAATATAAATAACCTACCAGGCTACGTTGTCCAGTGCTCAGGTCAATGGTACGATTTGATGTAATAAACATACATACCTGTAAAGCAGTCCATGTAATAAACATACGTGCCTGTGAAGGACAGGCCTCTGATGGCATTTCACCCCGAGACCAATATAATCATGCGAGCCTAGCTATACGTCTTCCAAGCATTTAATAATGCATTGTCCCTTTAATGAAATGTTCAATGAACTATAAATGAAGGCAATGGAAGCGTGTTGGGTTTCACGTCAATGAGCCATTAAAGAACCAGCATGAAGCTGTCGAAGGCCTCCCTGTAATCAGGCCACATCTGATTTAGATCTATCCCACCAGATCAATGGCGGAAACAATTACTCATCATAGATTACTTGCTGCTTTCCAGGTGGATAATGCCACTAAGTGCGCCAATGTCACACTCGTATGATTTGCCGTTTCACGTAATCCAGCGGCGATTCTATAATCCCTTTACCCCGACTCCAAGAGATCACCCGGCTGCTTTTCCCAGGAGTCTATTTAGAAGCAGCAAGATAGGTCTGTACACAATATAAAACCTGACTGCTGTGAATTGCAAACTGAAAACTAAACAGTAATATTCCATTTGTCCAGATGACATAAGGTATTACTTGTACTTTCTTCCCCGGTTTATGTCATCGCAGGCACTTCAAGGTGAATATCATCACAGGTATCTATCAGGTTGAAAAGCTGCTTTAGCAATTTATCAACACGGAAACTGCAACCTCTTGAAGCGGGCTGGAAATCAATCAGCCGCAATTCGCTTTGCCAGAGCTGCCTGGTGTCAATGTAAAGAAAGTGCGCCACCACGTGGCTAGATTTGGGAAATGCAACAACTTTACTGTTCAGATAAGAAAACATTGCAAAACTAATTAGCACCACACTTTTTTTTTTCTCCGTCAAGTGTTCCCACAGTTGAAATATCTCTTCATTTCCTGTCCTAGAGATACCCTGAGTATTGCTGGGACCATTCTTCCATGTTTAACACCCTATATTTGTTTACCAAATCCACTATGAAGCCAGTAAGAACATCAGCACCTATCAGTGTAATCTCTTAGAGGTAACATAGAAAACAATAAAAAACTAAATGAGGATCTAACCTTAATTCTGTCTAAAAGTGAAATAAAAAAGTAAGTTTAGGTATGTGGCTGTATAGCCTTTGAGTTTTTTACCTTAATGCATTGAAGGGGAGCTCCAGTCTGGGAACATAATTAAAAGTCAGCAGCTACAAATACTGTAGCTGCTGACTTAATATAACGACACTTACCTGTCCAGGGATCCCACAATGCCGACACCCCAAGCCGATTCGTCAATCAGCTTTGGGTGCAGGCGCTGGCATTGTAAGGAAAATGAGCAGTGAAGCCATCAGGGTTCACAGCCAGTTTCCTATTGCGCATGTGCGAGTCTTGCTGCACTTTATGAATGGTCCAGCAGTCTTCTGGGACCTTTGTGTGTCCCAGAAGGCAGCCGGGGGAAGGAGGAGATGCCAGAAACGCACGTAGATGGCCAATCTTACCTGGAAGTGGGAGCGGGTACCTGACAAAGCCAGGTACCTGCTCCCCCCTTCCACCCAAAAAATGCCAAAAATAGCGGGGGGGGGGTGCAAACAAGCAGCGCTTCCCCTTTCTGTACTGCAGGAGCCATTCTTATTCTTACCTGAGCCTGATCCAACGGTGTGCATGAGAGCAGCGGCTCCTGCCACTGTCTCCCTCCTTATTGGGCAGGTTGATAGCAGTGGCAGCCATTGGCTCCCGCTGCTGTCAATCAAATGCCGTGATGAGGAAGAGGGGGCAGGCCCAGTGACAATAGACGCAGACTGGATGGCTCAGGAAGGAGCACGCACAGGTGCCCTCAGAGAAAGTGGCTGTCCTTGGGGGCACTCGCTGCAGAAGAGGGGCCTGGAGCACCGGCGGGGACCCCAGAAAAGAGGATCGGGGCTGCAGGTAAGTATGAAATGCTTATTTTGGATTTAAACAAACTAAGGCTTATAATCACTTTAAACTACGGTATTTAAATGAAGTTGGTAATTAAACTTGAACTGAAGTTGAACCTCCCCCTCATCAACATGATAATGAAATTTTTAACCACTTGAAGACCAGACCTTTTCTGGCAATTTTTGTTTACATGTAACAATCAGTACTTTTTGCTAGAAAATTTCTTAGAACCCCCAAACATTATATATTTTTTTTCAAAGCAGAGGCCCTAGAGAATAAATTGGTGGGTATTGCAATTTTTTATGTCACACGGTATTTTTGGGAAAAAAAATACACTTTTCTGAATTTTGATGCTAAAATAAAACACAATACATAACCCAATTTTATGGTAAAATATAAATAAGATGATGTAACGCCAAGTAAATAGATACAAAAATTGCGCGCGCCTGTGCAACGCCATCAGACTACGTAAATTTTACTATCCATAAACTACACTTACAAAGTCTTTACTGGTTACCACTTTAGATGAGGTCTGGTGCTAGAATTACTGCCCATGATCTGACGTTAGTGGCGATCTCTCACATGTGTGGGATGACCGCTGTTTGCGTGCGTGCGGGACCAGCAAAATGTGACAGCAATAGGCATGTGACAGGTACTCTTTGTGGAGATATTTGGGGTCTATAAGACCCCAGATACCTCCTCTGCCCTTAAAAGCATTTGATCACAACAAGATCAATGTGATCAAATGTTTTTCATTTTAAAAAATTGTGCCGTTTACATCCGGGTAAACTGGCAGTGATGTAAGGTCATCACTTCCAGTTCCCTACATCATACAGACAAACTGTTTCCGGCCTTTGTCTCTATGATTAACCAGCGAAAACATTGGCTGGTCAATTGGGTGTTCCAGTGGGATGGTATAGCCCAATAAAGCTGCAGGAGGGGGGGGGGGGGGGGCAATTCAGCTTTTACAAGAGAGCTGACTGTCGGCTCTAAAAACCGGTACCGGTCATCTTCCTGGTATAACCACTTGAAGTCCAGCAAAGTACTGGCACGTCGCTGGTCGTCACGTGGTTAAATAAAACCTTTCCATTTTTATTGCATTCCTTATTTTTGAACCAGCAACATCATAACTGGGTCCAAGTGCTTCTCTATGCAGGAAGATTACGGCTGGTGAGCAGAGTAAGCTGAATGCTGTATATAACCTCTTAAAGACATCACAACACTCTACCTCAGTACCCCCGATACAAGCAGTTGGCTGGCTCTTGGTAAGAGTTATGCAAATATCAAAATGTCTTGATAGTTGGATGTCAGTCTGGAGGAGTAGGTGTTCTTAAGTGGATTGTATTTGCAAGCCGATTGTCCTAGGTAGCACCCACATGTGATGCTGAGCCTCCATGACTGCAATGTTAAAATCTAATCCAAATAAAAGAGGGGGGGGGCAGGGACAGTAAAGCTGGGGAGGAAACAGCACCAATGACATATGCCCTATCTTTGAGGAGGGGAGATAAAGATGTTCATCTGCACCTCCCAATAACACAATGCTTGGCATTCATTGAGAAGAACGCAAGGCTTTTTCTATATTAGGAGGTACCAAGTGAGTGGCCACTATGATCAGTGTACTGAAGCTGGAACTAAAAGTCTCAGTAGCAGAAAAAAAATAGAAGTCAGCAGCTACAAATACTGTAGCTGCTAACTTAATATTAGTGCACTTAACTGTCCAGGGAGCCCGCGATGTCGGCACCCCAGACGATCTTCGGATCGACTCCCGGGTGCTGCGGCCGCCATTCCTGGTAGAGGAACCAGGCAGTGAAGCCTTTTGGCTTTACTCCTGGTTCCCTACTGCGCATGCGCGAAGCACACTGCGTTTTCGAATTGGCCCGGCAGCGGAGGAAGGAGGAGGGGGCCGAACTTCCGGGAGATCGGGTGGCGGCCTGTCTCCAGAAGTGGGTAAGGGAACCTGTCAAAAACAAGTCCCCTGTTCCCCCCTCCCCCTGAAAGGTGCCAAATATGACACGGGGGGGGGGGGGGGGGAAGAAGCGTATAAGCGAGAGTTCCACTTTTAGTTGGAACTACGCTTTAAGTAAATTATCAAGCCATCAAACAGCTAGTTTCCTAACAGATCACATGTGTAGCACCATGGCAACTGCAGATCAAACAGAGGCTAATATGGCAACTTACTTGGCTGTAAAGCATGTGTGTCAAAGACAAGGCCCACGTGCTGAATCCAGCACGCCAGACCATTTCATGTGGCCCTTGCACCCCTCTTGCAGCTGCGGCACCCCCTTCGTCTCTGCCTCCCCCTTGTCCCAGCAGTCGGCAGCAGAGAAGACAGAACTCCTCCTCCAGATCCTGCGCTTCTCCATACAGCTGGAGGGAGGCTTGTCGCCCCCCCAAATGTCCCAGTAGTCAGCGGTATAGAAGACAGAACTCTTACAACAGATCCTGCACCTCTCTGTGCAGCCACAGCACCCCCTCATCTCTGCCTCCTCTGGCCTCAGCTGACTCTGGCAGCAGACTCCAGCCCTCCTCCAGACCTGGCACTTTCTACTTCTCTGCTCAGCCCCCAGCTTCTTCCCAGCACTAGCACAAGGTAAGGGGGGTGCACTGTAATGTAAGGGAGAGTGGGGAACTTTTAACTAATGGAGGTGGGGGGGGGGGGCTCTTGACATCTACTGTAAGGGGAGTAAGGGGCTCTGGACATCTACTGTAAGGGGAGTAAGGGGCTCTGGACATCTAGTCTTACAGGTACAACCTGCCCTTTGAGAGCAGCCATAATGCTGATGCTGACCGCGATGAAGTTGAGTTGGACACCCCTGATATTAAGGATAGGGGGTTTGGTTCTGCATTAAGACTTGTTCAGTCCAGAAAGCATGCACTGACAAGCACTTGTGGGTTGCACTGCCTTTTCTGAAATGCCCCATTTAAACTGATCAGGTCAATGCACCTAAAATGAAGTCTGCAGTTATGTTCCTAGCTGTGTGTACACATCTCACCCAGTTCCGTCCCCTGATTTTGCCTCTCCCACCAGCCAATGGAACAATAATACTCTTCCAGGGCCGTCTTTAAGGCAGGGCAAAAGGGCAGCTGCCCTGGGCCCTGTCATTATTGGGGGGGGGGGGGGGGGTTGGTGCCCAAGAAAGTTTTTTCCCAGTGTCCAATCAATATTAAAGATGGCCCTGAGCTCTTCTGCCTTTCATTTTATTATGACCAGCAGGTTAGAAAATCTGTCACAATCTCAGATTAGCTCCAGCCTCCTCCCTTGTGGCCTGCTAGAACACTACATTGAGTGGATACTGTAGATGGTGGTGGAGGGAAAACCTTGGAACCTGTAGTAGACAGGCAGCACCATTCCTCCAGGTTGCTCCCCTTAGGCACAAAAAATAAAGTTAAAGGAATACTGCGCTGTGAACCTGCAACCTAGCAGCTAGCACAGCTTGTAGACAAAAAGCAAAAACTGTGAATAAATAAATGCAGCGCTAAGATTGCAAAAAAGCAAATTTGCATAAATTATATAAATGTGACTTAAACATAAATATATCAAATAAACAGAGATTCATACATGGTGAAATGTGAATCAACCAAAGAAAAAGTGAAATTTCTGAAAAAATACAGGTATGGTGAAAAATGTGCTAGTATGGTAACTTTACCATAAATCAGGTGAGATATAGAAATTAGGGTGTTAATATTAAACAGAAACACATCAAATAAACGAGGATTAACACATAATGAATGTGAGTCTAAACTCAGAAAAAATGAGAATAATTTCTGAAAAATGTGCTAGTATAATAATGTGCTAGTATAACAACTGCACAATAAATAAAGTCCAAAAAACTAAAATGGTGATTTATAAAGTCCAAAAAAATCCAATGAAATGTGCAGTCCCGTTAAAAAAGAAACATAAGCAAAAAGTGTCTGGTCTGCCATCACAACTCCTGTGGTCGTAGAGCAACCAAGGAATTTAGCTCTAAGGTAACTGGTCGATCTTATACCATCAAGCACTTCTGTCCTTGTTCCACAAACCATGTGGTATATTTACTGACTTGCCCTTGCGGGAAGCAATATGTCGGTAGAACTATACGAACATTTACGGCTAGAGTTACTGAACATATCAATCTAATAAAACTTGGTAGTACTAAACATACAGTTCCTCGCCACTACCGACAACACCATGCACGTGACCCTACAGGGACTCAATTTCTTATTATTGATAGATACATTGCCCCATGGAGGGGTGGAGCTAGGACCGGAGGGGTATCCAGACTAGAAACCTTCTGGATCTATGAATTACAGACCCACCATCCACAGGGAATGAACGTAGAGTGGGACATTAACTCTTTTTTAAATAGAGCTTAATTGCCTACTTTTGCTCTGAAATCACCTGGAAGCCCCCCCCCCCCCCTCCTTTTTTAGGAATTTTTCAACATACAAATTTATTTTATTATTTATTTGTGTATATGGGCTATTTCTAACCCACTCTCTATTGCTGTTAACAATGTTATTTTTAAGTTTTTCATTTAACTCTTGGAGTAGGGTCTTTTTTGTCTATATTTGGTTTATATTTAGTTATCGGTATTTATTTTATTTGATTTCTGACTGCTGACCTCAGACCTTGCCGCAGCGGGGGTTGGACTTACATCCAATAGAACACCTTGATCCTTTAAGCTGGCTTTAGTATCAATAACTTAATCGTGTGCACTTTATTCATTCTGTGGGGCGGGTGGACATTTTTTCTCATACCTCCCAACTTTTGAACTTCAGAATGAGGGACACTTGAGGAAGGAAGTAACCTTGCATAGCGCGCTGCGGCAAATGTGGGCGTGGTCAAACTTTTGACAGTGGGAGGAGCTTAATGGGCATCATTAAACAAAACTTGGGCTTCCTTGTATCTATAAAATATGCTTTTATTATTGTTCCACAAGCAAGAGTCTCATGGATACATACATACCCCAGCACATTCATTTAAAAAAAAGGATAAAAGAATGCAGTGTTTGGAGTGCATTACGTACAAAGTGCAGGGTTGTAGGATGAGCTATATACAGAGTGCAGGGTTCTTTTCTGGCATGAGCTATATACAGAGTGCAGGGTTGTAGGATGAGCTATGTACAGAGTGCAGGGTTCTGGCATGAGCTGTGTACAGAGTGCAGGGTTCTGGCATGAGCTGTGTACAGAGTGCAGGGTTCTGGCATGAGCTGTGTACAGAGTGCAGGGTTCTGGCATGAGCTGTGTACAGAGTGCAGGGTTCTGGCATGAGCTGTGTACAGAGTGCAGGGTTCTGGCATGAGCTGTGTACAGAGTGCAGGGTTCTGGCATGAGCTGTGTACAGAGTGCAGGGTTCTGGCATGAGCTGTGTACAGAGTGCAGGGTTCTGGCATGAGCTGTGTACAGAGTGCAGGGTTCTGGCATGAGCTGTGTACAGAGTGCAGGGTTCTGGCATGAGCTGTGTACAGAGTGCAGGGTTCTGGCATGAGCTGTGTACAGAGTGCAGGGTTCTGGCATGAGCTGTGTACAGAGTGCAGGGTTCTGGCATGAGCTGTGTACAGAGTGCAGGGTTCTGGCATGAGCTGTGTACAGAGTGCAGGGTTTTGGGGTGAGCTGCATTCAGAGTGCAGGGTTCTGGAGTGAGCTGCATGCAGAGTGCAGGGTTCTGGGTTGAGCTATGTACAGAGTGCAGGGTTCTGGGATGAGCTATGTACAGAGTGCAGGGTTCTGGGATGAGCTATGTACAGAGTGCAGGGTTCTGGGATGAGCTATGTACAGAGTGCAGGGTTCTGGGATGAGCTATGTACAGAGTGCAGGGTTCTGGGATGAGCTATGTAAAGAGTGCAGGGTTCTGGAATGAGCTATGTGCAGAGTGCAGGGCTCTGGGATGCGCTATGTGCAGAGTGCAGGGCTCTGGGATGCGCTATGTGCAGAGTGCAGGGTTCTGGGATGAGCAATGTGCAGAGTGCAGGGTTCTGGAATGAGCTATGTGCAGAGTGCAGGGTTCTGGAATGAGCTATGTGCAGAGTGCAGGGTTCTGGAATGAGCTATGTGCAGAGTGCAGGGTTCTGGAATGAGCTATGTGCAGAGTGCAGGGTTCTGGAATGAGCTATGTGCAGAGTGCAGGGTTCTGGAATGAGCTATGTGCAGAGTGCAGGGTTCTGGGGTGAGCTATGTACAGAGTGCAGGGTTCTGGGGTGAGCTATGTACAGAGTGCAGGGTTCTGGGGTGAGCTATGCACAGAGTGCAGGGTTCTGGGATGAGCATATATACAGGGTGCATGGTTCTGGGATGAGCTATATACAGGGTCCAGGGTTCTGGAATGAGCTATGTGCAGAGTGCAGGGTTCTGGAATGAGCTATGTGCAGAGTGCAGGGTTCTGGAATGAGCTATGTGCAGAGTGCAGGGTTCTGGAATGAGCTATGTGCAGAGTGCAGGGTTCTGGAATGAGCTATGTGCAGAGTGCAGGGTTCTGGAATGAGCTATGTGCAGGGTGCAGGGTTCTGGAATGAGCTATGTGCAGGGTTCTGGGATGAGCTATGTGCAGAGTGCAGGGTTCTGGGATGAGCTATGTGCAGAGTGCAGGGTTCTGGGATGAGCTATGTGCAGAGTGCAGGGTTCTGGGATGAGCTATGTGCAGAGTGCAGGGTTCTGGGATGAGCTATGTGCAGAGTGCAGGGTTCTGGGATGAGCTATGTGCAGGGTGCATGGTTCTGGGATGAGCTATATACAGGGTCCAGGGATCTGAGATGAGCTATATAGAGGGTTCTGGGATGAGCTATATACAGGGTGTAGGGTTCTGGGATGAGATATATACAGGGTGCAGGGTTCTTGGGTGAGCTATATACAGGGTGCCTGGATGAGCTATATACAGGGTGCAGGGTTCTGGGATGAGCTATATACAGGGTGCGGGGTTCTGAGACGAGCTATATACAGGGCACAGGATGAGCTATATACAGGGTGCAGCAGAGGCGTAATTAGAACCTTCAGGGGCCCTGGTGCAAGAAACCATGAAGGGCCCCCCGACCTCCAGCCTGGGCCATTTCCTTCGAGCCCAGAGCCCTTCCCACTGATCCCATCACCCTTCATGGTCCCACAGCAGATTGGGCCCGGCCATGGTGGCAGAAGGCCAGGGCCTAGTTGCAAGTGCAACCTTTGCTGGTAGTTCCGCCAGTGGTGTCAGTGTGGACTGTGAATGGTGTCAGTCAGTAGGGCAGTGGACATGGTCAGTATGGCAGAGAAAATGGGTGGACATGGTCAGTAGGGCAGTGGACATGGTCAGTAGGGCAGTGGACATGGTCAGTAGAGCAGTGGACGTGGTCAGCAGGGCAGTAGACATAATCAGTAGGGCAGTGGACAGGATCAGTAGTTGTTTTTTATTGTTGTTATTTTATTTTTAACCATTATATTTTATCCATTTTATTTTTTAGAGTTTTTTTTACAGTTTTTGATGGGAGTTGGTGGCAGTGGAGGGCAGTATGATGGGGTGGAGGGCAGTATGATGGGAGAGGGTGTCAGTGGAGGGCAGTATGATGGGAGGGGTGGCAGTGGAAGGCAGTATGTTGGGGGCGGAGGCAGTGGAAGGCATTATGATGGGAGGGGAGGCAGCGGAGGGCAGAGGAGGTAGTGGAGGGCAGTATGATGGGAGGAGGCGGTAGTGGAGGGCAGTATCATGGGAGGGGGGGTTAGTGCAGGGCAGTATGATGGGAGGGATGGTAGTGGAGGGCAATATAATGGGAGGGGGTTTAGTGGAGTGCAGTATTATGGGAGGGGTGGTAGTGGAGGGCAGTATGATGGGAGGGAGAGCAATATGATGGGAAGGGTGGTAGTGGAGGGCAGTATGATGGGAGGGGGGTTAGTGGAGGGCAGTATAATAGGAGGGGTGGCAGTGGAGGGCAGTATAATTGGAGGGGGGGCAGTATGATGGGTGGGGGTGGCAGTGAAAGGCAGTATAATGGGGGGGTTAGTGGAGGGCAGTATAATAGGAGGGGTGGCAGTGGAGGGCAGTATAATAGGAGGGGGGGGCAGTATGATGGGATTGGGGCAGTATGATGGGAGGGGTGGTAGTAGAGGGCAGTACAACTACAGACACATGGCTTGAGATAAAGAACTGTTCTTGAAACTGGAGTGATAAAATGGTTATAATTGCCCCCATCCCCCCAAGCTGATAAGAATAGATTGCTCATTTTTCCAGGGGATGAGATAACAGAGTAAAGTGTTTTTAAACTCTAAAATTTGTTTAGCAATCCTAGCAGCTTCTGGGGTGACTCCCTTGCCTTGCAGGGTACTGTGGAGCCACCCTTACCTGGGTCTTATAGAAGTCTAAAAGCATTTTTGTCTGTTCAGCTTGCCTATTCTCATCTGGTCTGCACAAATATTGTGAGGCTTTAATACTACTTTCGTTTAATCAATGGTCCTGGTCTTCCTCCCTGCTTGTTCCAGTTGTGACAACCAGCCTCCCAAAGCCAATCTTCTTGCCAATCTCAAACTGTCACAGTCATTGCCCCTCTTGTTAACATCATCAAGTGCATTTAACGGTGTTGCGAGGGAGAACTTTTTAATTGGTTTAAGAGAGTTAGTTCACCTTTACCATAAAAAAAGAAAAAAACTGCCTATGCAGATAAGAGATGTCTGTAAAAAAAAAAAAAAAACTGTGCAGCTTTGACTAAAGTTGAATAACGCCCTCCCTATAGGTGTAGGCCATTTACGTACCTCTCGAAGCAGGACTGAAAAACTCCCAGAGATGGCATCATCCCATAATGCTTTGTTCCTAGGACATTGCTAAGCCACTCTTAGCCATTACTTCCCCTGACAAGCATTGGACAGCCCATTAATTGCAAAGTAGCTCATGGGGCAATTTGGTGCATTTCCATTTGCACATTTTTTTAACTGTATTGTATTGCCTGTATTACTGCCACGCTCATAGTCAATGGAGAACTACAAGTCCATCTGCGGCGACATGGGACCATAGGGACACACAGTTTATTTATTCGCAGATCCCTGTAAATGAATGATGTGATTGTGAGGATGCGTAGGAACAAGTTATATGTTACACCCTAAGTATATGTGTAGCATGTTCCTAAAGGGTGAACATAGCCTTTAATGAACACAGAACTAAAAAAAAAAAATCCAATAACTTCCTGTCTTATTGACACCCTGTCACATGTGTTGTCGCTAGAGTTGGGCCAAACAGCCCCCGCTGTTTGGGTCGCGCCAGAACTCTCACAGAACATCGCAAAAGCTCGGACCCTAACCCCGAACCCCATTGAGGTCTGAAGAAAACCTGAATTTGAAAAATCAAAAGTCCTCATTTTGAAGGCTTATATGCAAGTTATTGGCCATAAAAAAGGGCCGGGTACTGCCCTGGGGGACATGTATCAATTTAAAAAGTATTATTTAAAAAGATCATTTTTACAGGAGCAGTAATTTTAATGATGCTTAAAGTGAAACAAGAATTCCTCTAAATATAGTGCCTGGGGGGGGGGTCCACTTAGTCTGCCTGTAATGTGGCGCATCTGTACCGTGTATAGAACCCGCTGCAGCAAAACTGACATTTATAAAAAAAAAAAAAAATTAAAAAGACATTTAAAATTGCTGGCAATACAATACCACTGCCAGCAATAAAAAAAATGGTTTTAAGAAAATGCTACCCATACACCCCCCCCCCCACCCCAAAGCGCCTTGCTCCCCCATAATGATGGGGGCAAGGGCCTCTTCCCAACAACCCTGGACTGTAGTTGTGGGGGTCTGGGAGTAGGGGGCTTATCGGAATCTGGAAATCCATCTTTAACAAGGGGGCCCCCAGATCCTGGCCCCCTCCCTATGTGAATGAGTATGGTGTACATTGTACCCCTACCCATTCACAAAAAAAAGCTAAAAAATAAAAACAAAAAACTGTAAAGAAAAAACACAATGTCCCCTAATGTATATCCATAGTCAATTACAATGCCCGACGCCCCCACCAGGCCCAAAAAAATAAATAAAAAACACTCAGCTTGTGACAAAGGCTATCCGCCAAATGCCTGCTCTGCCATTTGAGAGTTCTTAAGTAGGTAAGGAGCGGGGCCACCTGGTGACGTTTTCTTCTTATTCGGGTCTGGCGGCGCGGTGGGCGTCGTAAATCGACAATGGATCTACATCAGGGTACATTGTTTTTAAATTTTTTTTATAAAGGAATTGTCAAAAACTGCCTCCTCTCTTTATTTTTGACTTTTTTTGGTGAATGGGTAGGGGTACAATGTACCCCATATTCATTCACATAGGGAGGGGGCCTGGATCTCCAGATAAGCCCCCTGCCCACAGACCCCCACCACCAACCCCCAGGGTTGTGTTACATTTCCGGCATGTGCCAGAAATTAAAACTGTTTTATGGATAGGTTTACTTCCGCTTTAACCGCTTCAATACCGGGCCTATTCTGGCATTTCTCTACTTCATGTAAAAATCATTATTTTTTTGCTAGAAAATTACTCAGAACCCCCAAACATTATATATGTTTTTTTAGCAGACACCCTAGGGAATAAAATGGCGGTCATTGCAACTTTTTATCTCACACGGTATTTGCGCAAAAATTTTTCAAACGCCTTTTTTTTGGAAAAAAAACGGTTTCATGAATTAAAAAATAACAAAACAGTAAAGTTTGCCCAATTTTTTTGTATAATGTGAAAGACGATGTTACGCCGAGTAAATGGATACCTAACATGTCACGCTTTAAAATTGCGCACAATCACGGAATGGCGCCAAACTTCATTACTTAAAAATCTCCATAGGCGACGCTTTAAAATTTTTTACAGGTTACCAGTTTAGAGTTACAGAGGAGGTCTAGTGCTAGAATTGTTGCACACGCCCTAACGCACGCGGCGATACCTCACATGTGTGGTTTGAGCGGCGTTTACATATGTGGGCGGGACTTACGTGTGCGTTCGCTTCTGATCGCGAGCTATCGGGGACAGGGGCGTTTTAAAAAAAAAAATTTTATTATTTAATTTTTTTTTTTACTTCATTTTTTTTATTTTTACACTTTTTTTAACATTTTTTTTTTTTTTAATTACTTTTATTCCTATTACAAGGAATGTAAACATCCCTTGTAATAGGAATCTATGTGACAGGTCCTCTTTATGGAGAGATGTGGGGTCAATAAGACCCCACATCTCTCCTCTAGGCTGGAAAGCATGAGATCGGAAAAAAAAAATTTACCGATCTCATGCTGACAGCCGCGATCGCGGCTTCGGTTAGTTCCGGGTACCCGGGCGTGACGTCATAACGACGCGCCCGGGCCTCCCACGGTCATAGAGATGACTGGTGACCATCTGGTCACCAGTCATCTCTATCGTCAACATCCGGCGCCGGCCGATTCATTCTCCGGGTCCCCGATGGCACGGGAGAGCCCGGAGAAGCACCGGATGGCGGCGGGAGGGGGGGGACGTCCCCTCCCGTCGCCTATAAGAACGATCAAGCGGCGGAACTGCCGCTATGATCGTTCTTATCGTGCACAGAATCGGCAGCTGAAAAGAATGATATCTGAATGATGCATCTAGCTGCAAGCATCATTCAGATATCACCCCACAAAGAGGAGGACGTCATTTTACTATAGGCGGGTATTGAAGTGGTTAAAGAAGGTTGCTATGGGCAAATTCACTTATTTCTTCCATCTTTTATATCAAGTTACTATGAGAACATTCACCTGTTTCCTCAATCTTTTACAACAGGTTGCTATGGGAACATTCCCGTATTTCCTCCATCTTTTATAACAGGTTGCTATGGGCACATTCACGTATTTCCTTGATCATTTATATAAGGTTGCTATGGGCACAATCATGTATTTCCTCCATCTTTTATAAGCCAGCTTTTAACAATGGGATTATCTATGCAGCCTTGCTACAGTTTTAAAAAAATGCTTTTTAGCAGAGCAAAGCAATAGAAAAAAATATGTTTGATCAGAAGAGCAATTTTAGTGCGGTCAAGTTTATTACCAAGCACCATTTCATAGAAATTAATTCCACTGCAACAACAAAGAAATCCTGAAATCTCTGTGAGGGAATAAAAAAATAAAAAATAAAACACCATTTTATGGGACGTGGCTGTAAAAGTGTCTGATGGATGATAAGTGCACTTTTAAATATTTAAAGCTCATGAATTTCATATGGTAATTGGCGATTTTTTTTTTTCCTAGACTGAAGCAACGCAGAACATTACTTCTCCAGATAACACAACATATCCGGTTAAGACTCAAGGTAATAATGAAGATCCCAGGGGCGTAACCGGGAATAATGGTCTCCTAAGCACCACAATAACCCTTACAAAGCTCTGAGAGGACAGAAACAACGGCTGCTGTTTGAAAAGCAATACAAGCTACAAAAAAAAAAAAAAGAAAAAAGAAGAAAAAGGAGGGATAGAGATTTTCCTCTTCACAACTTTTTTTTTTTAATTTATTTTATAGTTTTTTCATAGAAATGAAATAGAAGAAGCAATAACTTCCCATCCGTTTGTTTTTAAAGATTGTAGTCTTGTAAACTGAGCTTTTCTACCATTGTATAAAATCTTTATTTTGGAGAAAAACAAATGACAAAGTGTGTCCAAGGACTTAGTTTACAAAGATTACTGGGCTTTCTAATAGGAAACCCTAGCACTGTCTACCTAATTGTTAGCTGCCTGTAAGCTGACTTTTTCTCAGCTGTAGCAATCACTACCCTAAAAATGTATATTTCAATTAACTTGTTTTTGTATATGCTTTATTTTAGAAAAGGATGGAATTAAAATCTCAACTAGGTCGGTCCCGGCACCAAAAAAAAAAATCTCAACTGGGTTTATCCGCGGCTCTTACTCCTGGTTTTCATTCAAATTTTTTTTTCTAGTTGTAATAAAAATGCAAAACGAAGTGCCATACTACTGCTAAAAGGTCCAGATAAGATTTTTTTCCAATAATAGTCGGAGAGACAATTGAAAGAGTAGCCAACTTGTTTCGGAGTTCCAAACACCGCTACCTTCATCAGGGATGGTTTTTGGACACCCAAAATGTGTTGGATATTCTTTGGATTGTCCCCATGACTGTTATAAGAAAATTCTGCTGCTAGGGTAATTCCACCTGTCAAAATTGGCCCTAGTATGTGTGTGTATGAATGTGAGTTAAAGTAGAACTATAGGCCAATTTTTTTTTTTCATTTTAGGTATCGTAGAAAGGATCATAACCCCTGTCCGTTTATTCTTGCCATCTGTGTCCCATTAGAAAGATTTCCCTTTACTTCCTGTCCCATAGCCAAAACAGGAAGTGGGAGGAAATCTCAACAAATTAAGGGAATTCATTGGGGACCCCCAGGTCACCAGAACTAGTGTCCCAAGATTTCCCCTCTATTACTTTTCTGGGGACAACCTAAAATTTGATATTTTCTTTTACTTTCAATGATAATGGTAAACAGGACAAATAGAGAGGGAGAATCTCCCTGATGTGGGCACAGAAAGCATCAAAATCTGACAGGTGTTCTAATTTCTCTCCACTCTAGCCAACATTTAAAAAAAAAAAAAACGTTTTGCCTTTATCCCTCCATAGAGTGTACCTGTCAGTGCCCATTACTGTCACAGGGAATGTTTACAGTGCTTGTGACAGCAATAAAAATGAAAAAAATACATTTTTAAAAGGGACAGTGTAAAAAAAAATTAAATAAATAAAGAGGAAAAAAAATGTAAAGTGCCCCTTGCTCACGCACAGAATTAAACATACGCGAATCGCGCCCGCAAATGTAAACAGTGTTCAAACCACACATGTGAGGTATCACCACAATCGTTAGTGAGAGCAGTAATTCCAGCACTAGACCTTCTCTGTAACTCTAAACCTGTAAAAATGTTTAAAGTGTCGCCTATGGAGATTTTTAAGTACCGTAGTTTGTCGCCATTCCATGATTGTGGGAAAAGCGTGAAAAAGCGTGACATGTTATTTATCCATTTACTCGGCGTAACATGATCTTTCACATTAAGCAAAAAAAATTGGGCTATCATTTTTTTTTTATTATTATTTTATTCATGAAAGTGTATTTCTTCCAAACCTCAGTGTGAAAGTAGCCTAACTGACAATTGCACGGTTGTGCGACGCTGTATACAAATAAAACATATGTAATGGTTTTCCCATAATAAGAGCTCTCTTTTGGTGGCATTTGATCACCACTGCGGTTTTTGATTTCTTGCGCTATAAACACAAAAAGACCGGCAATTTTGAAGGGGGGAAAAAAAAAAGACAATATTTTTTACTTTTTGCTTTAAAACACCTCCACCAAAATATTAAAAAAATATATAATTTCTTCATGAATTTAGGCCAAGATTTATTCTGCAACATGTTTTTGGTAAAAAAAAAAATACCAATGAGCATGTATTGATTGGTTTACGTGAATGTTATAGCATCTACAAACTATAGGATATATTTCTATAATGTATTTCTCTTTTTTTTTTTTTTTTACTAGTAATGGCGGCGATCAGCGACTTATAGCGGGACTGCGATATTGCGACGGACAATCGGACAATGACACTTTTGACACTTTGCGGGAACCAGTGACACTAATACAGTAATATATGCACTGTGGCTGTACTAATGACACTGGCTGGGAAGGGGTTAAACATCTAGCGCGATCAAAGGGTTAACTGTGTTCCTAGCCAGTGTTTATGGGTACTGTGCTAGATGCTTTCACTAAAAGGCAAGAGATGGATTTTGTTCCCTGCTTTGGAAAAACACAAAATCCATTCCTTCCCCCTGTCAGAACTGAGATCTGCCTTGTTTACATAAGCAGATCTCAGTTCTGTGTGTTTTACAGACAATCTGCGGGTGCCGGAAAACATCCAGTGCCCGGCACCCGCAGATCGGCTTCTGCTGTGAATAATCACAGTACAATCGTCCCACCGACGGTGTGCTCGCCCCCTGCAGGCGGAGGGGCAAAATTAGGTATATGTACGTGATTCTGCAGAGGAGAGCAGCCCTGTAGCAATAAAACTGCTATGGGGCAGATGGTAAGTGGTTAACCTCCTAGATTGTAAGCTCTAATGTGCAGGGCTCTCCGATTCCTCCTGTATTGAATTGTATTGTAACTGTACTGTCTGCCCCATGTTGTAAAGCTCTTGTATTTGTATCTGTATAGTAATAATAATAACAACCTGGTAGTGTCTACAATGCATTTCCCATGGTTGACACCAGTGTGATACAGGTTATATAGCAGTGCTTATTTCAGTATGGATGAATAAAGAAACATTTAAAATCCAGCAAAACAAGTAAACATCCAAAATGAACTGTGAAACCTAATTAAATTTTTTTTTTTAAAAAGGCACACTGAGCGTGTGTAACAGATGGCTGTAAGGGCTCTCAAGGGAATGTTATCCCATCCATCTTTACAGCCAGAGTCATGCTTGCACACAGGTTGTACACACTGCCCAGGGCAGGGAAGAGTGGCTCTCCGCTTTAATGTCTTTCCAGAAGATATTTATTATTAAGGAGAAGACACTGCCATTTTTTTAATTAAAAGGACAGCTTCACACTTTAAAGCTGAAGTTTATTTTGCTTCTTTCACCTTTCCTGGCTCCCCCTTCCCACCTTCACATAACCCATATCAACACAGCATTTTTAAATAAAATCTTTTCATATACATCTGGATATATTCATTACATACCTTATTTTAGCCCCAGTGATATAATCACGGGGTCTCTGTGAAATACTGGTAAGATCATGGATGTGACGCCTACGGCCTCTGTTCTTCTCTATGCAATGCAGGCGGATCAGAACTCCTCTCAAGAGCCCTCAGCCATGATAAAAGCAATGGGCTGGCTCATAGGAAGAGTTATGCAAAAAGAAAAATACCTTAATGAGTGCATATCAATCTGGAGAACAGGGCATTCCTAAACAGACTGCGTTTGCATGCAGATGATCTTAGGTAAAGTCCACATGTGATTTTGAGCCTCCGTGACTGAAAGAACAGAAATCCAGTGAATGAAAGAAGCAGATCAGAGACAATAAGACTGGGAAAGAAAGGACTAGATGATGCTGGACATCCTCCAGGCAGGATGATGCAGAGCAGAAGATAGCAGAGGAGCCCGGCAGAAGATACCGGAGAGCGGGAGAGGGACCGGAAAGCGCGGAGAAGGAAGAGACCCCCAAAGTTGGAAGAAGACCCCCGGAAGCTGCCTAATAAATTATTTTAAAAACCTGTCTAGTGTGTTTTTTTATTGACACTTTTTTTTTTCTAGGTGAATGGGTAGGGTACGATGGACCCCATACTCATTCACATAGGGTATCAAGCGGGCTCCCGAATTCCGATAAGCCCCCCGCCCGCAGACCCCGACGACCAATGGCCAGGGTTGTCAGTAAGTGGCCTTTGTCCTCATCAACATGGGGACAAGGTGCTTTGGGGTGGGTGGGCCGCAGGGCGCCCCCCTGCCCCAAAGCACCCACCCCCCCATGTTGAGGGCATGCGGCCTGGTACGGTTAAGGAGGGGGGGGGGCGCTCGCTTGTCCCCACCCATTTTCCTGACCGGCCGGGCTGCGTGCTCGGATAAGGGTCTTGTATGGATTTGGGGGGGACCCCCATGCCGTTTTTTTGGCGTAGGGGGTTCCCCTTAAAATCCATACCAGACCCAAGGGCCTGGTATGCTCTTGGAGGGGGAACCCATGCGGGTTTTTTATTTAAAATTTGGCGCGGAGTTCCACCTCAAGATCATCTGAGCACAAGTCGCATGCCAAAGTCGGATCATGCAAGACGGCGATCCGACTTCAGTGATATTCAATGGGTTGAAGTAGGATCAAAGTCGGACCAAAGTAGTACAGGGAGCATTTTCAAAGTCGGACCGACTTGTGTCGGACCAGTTGGGATGGCTCCCATAGGGAAACATTTATTTTCACACGTCATGCGACATGAACTCCCAATGTCGGAGCGTTTGTCGCACTAGTGTGAACCCGGCCTTAAAGGGATGAGGTGGCAACCATAATTACTTCACAGCTGCAAATAATCAAGGTTGTTGCTAGCATTCAAACCTTCTAACCTTCATCTCTCCTGCATCTCCAGATCAATTTTTCTGTAGTGACCTGTATATAAACCCCTCATCCTGCACATCTGTACATGAACCACCTAATCTCCATCCTCCCACTGTATGTGACCTGTACGTTAAACCCTTCACTATGTCCATTTACAACACTCTATTCTACATGTTGACAATGTTGCAGTGATTTCACTGTAGAGCCAACAGAGTTTGAAAATGAAAGAGTCTATTGTCAGAATCAACAGGCAACAATGATTGCAATGAATGTGAAGGGTGCCAACCAAAAGAACAATATATCACTCAAATTAATCAAGGCTGTTGCCCCGTTAAGTGCAAAGAAAACACTATAAAAGTATGTGATAAGTAAGTGGGCACTGCCTCTTACAACAAGAGCACTGCAAATAATTCAAAATCTCATTAATAAATGTACAAATGCTATAGTCCATAAATGCAATAGTGTGTTGCCAATCACCATGTTGCTCAAAGATTCTGAAAAGTGCCCAGATCTTCCATTAAAAAGTGCTCCACCATGTGCTTATAAAAATCATGCTCACCAAAACAATATGGCCAGCAAGACAACCATCAAGCGTATTGAAACTGAATCCAAATCTTGGGGGCTTGGACGAGGGCTTCTCCCAGCAAAGCCCTATTTTGTCTCCAGTGCTCCAGAAAAGACCAGAAGAATTGAGGTATATAGTGTAATATGTTTATTTAAACGCAGGACATTAATATATCCACTCTACCCACATGTGGATGAAATATTCAGCATCTCACAAAAGTGAGTATACCCCTCACATTTTTGTAAATATTTTATTACATCTTTTCATGTGACAACACTGAAGAAATGACACTTTGCTACAATGTAAAGTAGTGAGTGTACAGCTTGTATAACAGTGTAAATTTGCTGTCCCCTCAAAATAACGCAACAGATAGCCATTAACGTCTAAACCGCTGGCAACATAATGGAGTACACCTCAAGTGAAAATGTCCTAATTGGGCCAATATTTTGTGTGGCCACCATTATTTTCTACAATTGCCTTAACCTTCTTGGGCATGGAGTTCACCAGAGCTTCACAAGTTGCCACTGGAGTCCTCTTCCACTCTTCCATGACGACATCACAGAGCTGGTGGATGTTAGAGACCTTGCGCTCTGTTTGAGGATGCCCCACAGATGCTCAATAGAGTTTAGGTCTGGAGACATGCTTGGCCAGTCCATCACCTTTACCCTCAGCTTCTTTAGCAAGGCAGTGGTCGTCTTGGAGGTGTGTTTGGGGTCGTTGGAATACTGCCCTGCGGCCCAGTCTCCGAAGGGAGGGGATCTTGCTCTGCTTCAGTATATCACAGTACATGTTGGCATTCATGGTTCCCTCAATGAACTGTAGCTCCCCAGTGCCGGCAGCACTCATACGTCTATTTCCCAAAGACAACCTCTGGATATGATGCTGAGCACGTGCACTCGACTTCTTTGGTCGACCATGGTGAGGCCTGTTCCGAGTGGAACTTGCCCTGTTAAACCGTTGTATGGTCTTGGCCACCGTGCTGCAGCTCAGTTTCAGGGTCTTGGCAATCTTCTTATAGTCAAGGCCATCTTTATGTAAAACAAAAATTCCTTTTTTCAGATTCTCAGAAAGTTCTTTGCCATGAGGTGCCATGTTGAACTTCCAGTGACCAGTATGAGAGCAATAACGCCAAACTTAACACACCTGCTCCCCATTCACACCTGAGACCTTGTAACACTAATGAGTCACATGACACCAGAGAGGGAAAATGGCTAATTAGGCCCAAATTGGACATTTTTACTTAGGGATGTACTCACTTTTGTTGCCAGCGGTTTAGACATTAGTGGCTGTGTGCTGAGTTATTTTGAGGGGACAGCAAATTTACACTGTTTTACAAGCTGTACACTCACTACTTTACATTGTAGCAAAGTGTCATTTCTTCAGTGTTGTCACATGAAAAGATATAATAAAATATTAACAAAAACTTGAGGGGTGTACTCACTTTTGTGAGCTACTGTGCCACCGCCAACAGGTGCAGCTTATCTGCTGTAAGTAAAGGAAGACTAACACCACTGCTCGCAATTCCAGTGACAGAGAGAAAATGGGGCTTTGTTGGGAGAAGACTTTGTCCAAGCCCCTAAGATTTGGATTCAGTTTCAATCTCCTTGAGGGTCATCTTGCTGGCTGTATTGTTTTGGGGAGCGTGAATTTTATATGCACGTGATGGAACACATTTTAATAGAAGATTTGGGCACACTACTGCATATATGGACTTTTCATTTAGACATGTCATATGTATAGCATTTGTTTCGTACATTTATTAATTCGATTTTTAATTGTTTGCAGTGCTTTTGGTGTATAAGGCAGTGCCTACTTTTTGTATTCACATACAGGTAACAGAATTACGTTACAGGGGGACTCAAAAGAACAAAGGCTGCTGTGCTAAAACTAGTAACAGACTGCAGAATATATTTCATTTTTGATTTTGCCTGTAGTTCTACTTTAAAGGTAAACAATACCATTACATTACAATCATTATTCAGTATGTGCTCAATGAAAACACCATGGATTATACTGGAGAAAAACCAATGCAGTCCTGAAGCTATGAAGGAAAAAACGTGGTTATGTTATTGGTTTGGGAACGCCATGGGTGAGTAGGTGCTGGGTTCTAAATATGATCAGACTGTAAAGCTGACAGGCAGACGTGACAACAAACCATCATATACCTGAGCAACATCTTACTCTACCACCATATTGCAGCGAGAACCTTTTAGGTTGTTTTCTCCAGAAAAACCATCACATTACTACAGCAGATATATAATTTAAGAGGCTGTTATCAGGATGGATGAGATCCCATGTCAGCTGGAATGGAGCTGCCATATGAAGTTAAGGTGAAAAAAAAAAGAAAACACAAAGCTGTTCTCTGAGGACGGAGGTAAAATTCATGATGGCAGCACACAGTTGAGGGAAAAACAAAAGTGCTTTCTTTAAAACACAGATCCTGAGAAAGTGGCAGCCACCAGAGTCTCTATTAAGATTAATGGTGCTATTGCTTCAGTGGTTCCTAAACCTCTTTCCCGAGCAGAAGGCTATTTGCGATGATTAAATATTTCCACACGCAGAACCAAAAATAAAAAGAAGCAGTCTTTACAGAAAGCTATGAAGTAAAAGTATAATCCACTGGACCAATATATGAAACCTTATTGTGAAATATTTCAAGCTCTACTCCGGGATGCAACTTTTTTTTTGACAGCATGGCAAAGCTTTAAAGCAACTCTAGGCGGTCTATCGTAGCGCCTCTTTTTCACCACAAGATGTCCTCTGTCTTCTGAGGATGAAAACAGAGGAAACATTAAAGGGGAATTAGCATAGAGCAGCGCAGGATTTATGCCTGTACCACTCTTCTAAGCCAAGTACACAGGGCAGATCCTGCTCCTAATTAACAAAAATGGGAATCTGCTCTGTGTTCTGTCATGGACACAGAACAGAATGAAGTCCAGATGGAGCTGCATGCTCTAGATCCCTCTGCGTGACCCCACTCTTCTCTCTAGCAGAGAACAGAAGGGACGAGGAAAGCTGGCAACCCTACGGGCTCTGCATGTGCAGAGTAATCACTGAGCGGACAGAGAGATAAGTGAGCGGTCTGATGACAGTTTACATCCTGTACACCACAACCGATCTGGTGGGGATCTGTGGCAGATCTCTATAACAGTGTTTCTCAACTCCAGTCCTCAAGGCGCCCCAACAGGTCATGTTTTCAAGCTTCCCATTATTTTGCACAGGTGATTTTATCAGTTTCACTGCCTTAGTAATTACCACAGCTGATTCCTCTGAGGGAAATCCTGAAAACATGACCTGTTGGGGCCCATTGAGGACTGTAGTTAAGAAAAACACTGCTCTATATTAAAAGCTGCAGTAATCCCTTTGTTAATTAGGTGTGGACCCTGCTCCAGTTTCTGTATCACTGTAAAATAGAAACTGGAGCGGGTGGCGCACGTAGACCTAGAAGGGGATTATAAACTTTGTTAACGTGGAGTATGCCACTTACACCAGTTTCCTGCATGTTTATAATTGCACGGGAAGCATAGTTGATTCCCCCAACTGTGCGTACAGTGCATCACCACAGCACCCTGTGTTCAATGTATCATGACATCAGCACCACTTTCTGCATCACTGAGAAACATAGAGAAGAGGTGAAGAGGACCTGTGGAAGCACATGACTGGCAGCAAGACCTCAAAAAAGGCAAAAAGAAAAAAACAACAGTAGGGCCCACGTGAGAGGGAGGGGAGTGATTGTGTGTGGGTATAGCATTTTGTTCAGGTTTTTGTTACTGTGCACCCACTGAGGGTTAAATCTCCTCACTTTCTGTCCCTGCGACAACAGAATTACAAAATTAGGGGAACATTGGTTACAGAGAAAAAAAAGACACGGAACCCTGGTAAACAACCTGTAGACTTTTGGCACCTGTTGCGCATCCCTCAGTCTTTCCAATTTACTCAGGTCAGTGAAGGAAAATATTCTCTAAATCAGGCTTCTACTAGTAAAAGGTCTGGGTTGCTTTTTTTTCTTATAAATAATTTAAGGTTTTCACTTCTGTATTAATTTATTTGTGCTCTCCATTCCTTTTCTCCTTCTCTGACAGCATGGGCCTTGCTGAGAGAATTATCAAATGTGCCATAATATTTAGGGGGCTGTAGGGAGTACAAATGTTAAAGCAATGATTTGCAAAGAGGCTGTAATAGCAGTGATCTCTAGCAGTCTCATGTGTCACCAGTTTATGACTCCTTAAAATGATAAGTTCACCTTTTAAAAAAAATAATAAATGCACATCTTTTTGCAGGTAAAATAGGATTTTTATAACAGCTTACCTGTAAAATTATTTTCTTGGAGTACATCACGGGACACAGAGCCACAGAAATAACTGTATGGGTTATATGGCACCTTCAGGTGATGGACACTGGCACACCCTAAACAGGAAGTTCAACTCCCCATATAACCCCTCCCCTTACCGGGAGTACCTCAGTTTTGTAGCAAAGCAATACATGTGTAACCAGAAAGAGGGGAGGGACCTCTGTGTCCAGTGATGTACTCCAAGAAAAGGATTTTACAGGTAAGCTGTGATAAAAATCCTATTTTCTTTATCATACATCACGGGACACAGAGCCACAGTAGCAATGCCACCTGAGGGGAGGGGACACAAACAAAAGTAGGGTGCAATTAGACCTGAGGACCTATACTGCTGCCTGCAGCACACTGCACCCAAAGGCGATCTCCTCATGCCTTCTTACATCCACCTGATAGAATCTGGTGAATGTATAGACTGAAGAACAGGTTGCGGCCTTGCAGATTTAAGCCATGGAGGCTTGGTGATGCACTGTCCACGAATTACTAACAGCCATGGTGGAGTGCGCTTTGAGTTGAAAAGGTGGAACTTTCCTCTTCAAGCCATAAGCTTGAATACATACATTGACACTCACCAGGGATGATTGGGAATAATCCCTGGTGAAGTGCATACCCCTGAATGTATATGGCACCATAGAATATACAGGGGGAGGTGTGCAAGTGATACATGATTCTACGAGAATGGTACTCATAGAAGACAAAAAATGATTTATGAACAGAGAAGTTTAATTAATTATCAAATTCCAGCCATTTATAGATAACCATAGGAGTATATAGTGCAAGTGTATGTGTAAAAGAAATTTTTCTTAAAGTTTTTTAAAAAATTTTTTTTACGATTTTTTAATGATTTTTAATGTTCTTCATATTAACCTATTTAAAGGATTGTATGTAATGAAGATGCGTAATTTTAATTGTGTACAACCATATTTTAGATAGATCCCCTTAACCAGTGGGTAGGGGAGAGACATTAAGTTATTTGATTAATTTTTAGCAATAACACTGGAGTAATTGTTACGTGATGTATAACATTCGGGGTTTGGTACTCAGATTTAGAGTTTATGAAATGAGTACTTTATAATGTTTATCAATATGAGATCCGCAGTAGCGCATAATTATATATGTGTAGGAAACGGGGCAACCCGGTATGTTAGTGTCTATAGAAAGGCGATCCCGAGCGATGGGGGTTTGTGCTCACGGAGACACAAGGAATGCGCAGGCGCGATGTGTGACGTGGGACGCATGCGCACTGGGCGCTCTTCCGTCAATCATTGATGGGAGGACATAAAAGGATTGATGGACACTCGGGGCGGCCTATCCCATGAATAAGTCACATTAGTGACGAAACATGTCGGGGCGTGGCCGTGCAGTGGTGAACAGCGCGATCTAGTAATCCATAGAGGGACGAGCGGTGCGGTATAATCTAACTTAGAGAGACACCGATCGGGTGAGCGAGGAGTGGGTGAGAATATCAGCTCTGACGCCTGCTTATCTCGGGTCTGCCGTGACCACAAACCCTCAGGAGATTCATAAGCTGCTATGCTGTGCATTTTGTATGCAGTGTGATGTGAAGCTTGCTGTGCATATTTTACGGTTTCAAAGTGTGAGTTGAACTATTGGAGAGTTGTTTTTAGAGTGTGTTAAATAAACTGGTTGTACGTTATCACACTATCTGGAGAAATTTTGTTTATTCACATATGGGACGTATTCCTCATTTATCTTTGGATGGATATATTTGGTGACCTATTCCGGTGATCTGGAACCATTAAGCTTTCTTGCCTTGCACGCAAGTGTGGGCTCTTGGAGCTGATGAGTGTATTTTCATTGGGAGCGGTTCACGCAACACCAGAGTGTGGTGGAAGTTATTGGAAGGAAGAGCTCGCACATTTTATTTTGAATAGAAGACACGAAGGTTGAAATGAACTTTACCCTATCACGGGGTCACTTATTTCTATTTTTGTTATAGTGCACACAGTATTTATAATTTTTTGTCATTTTCAAAATGATATTTTTCTTACAGCTTTGAGTTTTTTTCACTTGATGTTCACCATTTTTCATATATAATTTGAGTTTATAATTAATATAATTTATCATTGTTATACACTTTAAAAGAGGTGTTCACATAGTTCAGGTATAGTCACTATAAGGGTGATATAAATATTGAGGGAGCGCCACTATTTTTATTTTTCACGTGTAGCTTACGTATAGACACGTTTTAGATAAAATATTTATATGATTGAATAATTACTTGCCGAATCCATTTGGCAATAGTGGATTTCAATGCTGCCTGTCCTTTCCTAGGACCTTCAGGCAACACGAACAAAATATCTGTTTTTAGAATCTGAGCAGTTGCCTTCAAATAGATTTTGACTGCTCTCACTACATCCAAAGAATTTAGTGATTTCTCTTCCTTAGAACGGGGTTCTGGAAAAAATGAGGGTAAAACAATATCCTGGTTTAGGTGAAAACCTAAAACCATCTTTGGCAGAAAGCTAGGATGAGGACGCAATACTACTCTATCCTTGTGAACGAATAAATATGGCTCTTTGCCAGAAAGAGCCACCAACTCTGATACCCTGCTTGCAGAAGAAATGGCTACCAGAAAAACTAGCTTCCTTGTCAGAAGGCCCAAAGGAATATGTTGTATCGGCTCAAAAGGCTGTTTCTGTAATGCCGACAGAACTAAATTCAAGTCCCACAGGTTCAGGGGTGCTCTAACCAGTGGATAAGGCCGCATTAACCCCTGTATAAAGCTTTGGACCAAAGAATGCGAAGCAAGCGGACGTTGCAACAATGGACCCGGCCCTTGATAGTACTCAAGGCCAGTTTCATCTCTAGCCCCATTTGCAGAAAGGCAAGAATTCTACCTATGACATACTTCCTAGGATGCCAACCCCTGGATTCACACCAGGAAACATATGCCCTCCAGATTCTGTAATAAATGACTCTGGAAGCTGGCTTCCTTGCAGTAATCAAGGTAGGTATCACTAAGCCTGAAAGCCCACGATTCTTCAGAATGTGGGTTTCAATAGCCAAACTGTTAAATTTAGCGTTTGTAAAATAGAATGGAACACTGGTCCCTGCAATAGCAGGTCTGGACATGGTGGTAGGGGCCATGGGGCCCTACCACCATCTTTACTATTTCTGCATGCCAAGGTCTTCAAGGCTACACTGGGGCCACAAGAACTACAGACTTCCTTTCCCACTTGATCCTGCAAAGAAGTCGAGGTAGCAGAATAGGAGAGAAAGCATAAATCAGTGACAACTGATCCCACGGGGGTCACAAACGCATCTGATCCGCATGCAAGTGGATCCCTTGTTCTTGACACAAAGTTGTCGACTGTGTTGTTGAACCTGGACGCAAACAGATCTACATCCGGGATACCCCATCTTTGGCATATAGCCAGGAAGATGTTGGGGTCAAGGGACCATTCCCCTGGGAACAACTGCTGGCGATTTAAGTAGTCTGCCTGCCAGTTCTCTACCCGTGGAATGAAGATTGCCGATATGCACGGCGCGTTTTTCTGCCCAGGTTAAGATATGGTTTACCTCTCCCTGGGCTGCCTGACTTCTGGTGCCCCCTTGGTGAGTGATATAAGCCACTGCTGTGGCATTGTCAGATTGAATCCTGACAGGAGAATTCTGCAACCTGAATGTCCAGGCCCTTAGGGCTACACGTGCTGCCTGAATCTCTAGAATGTTGATGGGCAAGGTCTTTTCAGTTCTGCTCCCCAACCTGAAAGGCTGGCATCTGTTGTCACCACCTTCCAGGTAACCGGTAAGAAGGATTTCCCCTTCTGCAGATTCTCGCATATCCTCCACCAACTGAAGCTTTGGCGCACTTTTGGCGACAAACGCATCAGAAAATCTAGCGCTTGAATCTTCTCGTTCCAGGCCGATAGGATACTGTTTTTGCAGCAGTCTCGAATGAAACTGAGCATAGGGAACTGATTCGAATGAAGCCACCATCTTCCCCAACAACCTCATACAAAGGTGAATGGAAGGACCCTTCTTTGCCCTGACCACCTGAACCAGCTCCTTTGTGGCGCTGATCTTTGCCTGGGGTAAAAACACTTTCTTCTGGGCTGTATTTATGACCAGACCCAAGTACTCTAATCTTCTTACTGGCTTTAAAGAAGATTTCTCTGGGTTGAGGATCCAGCCTAGGTATTCCAGGTAGTTGACTGTGGTGACCATGCTTTGGTCCAAGCGGACTACCGACCGGTCTATTAAGAGCAGGTCGTCCAGGTATGCTATTATTGTTATACCTTGAGCCCTTAATCTGGCCAGAGGAAGGGCCAGAAGTTTTGTAAACACCCGAGGTGCAGTGGCTAGACCGAAAGGCAAGGCTACAAACTGAAAATGAAGTTTTTCTACTTCGAAACGCAGATACTTCTGGTGAGCGGGGAAAATAGGGACATGCAGGTATGCATCCCTTGATGTCGATTGATGCCAGAAGTTCTCCTCCTTGTAGGATGGAGACTACTGATCGGATTGATTCCGTGCGAAAAGTGCAAATTTTCAGGAACCGCTTTAGATCTTTGAGATCTAGAACGGGTCTGACATCCCCATTTGGTTTTGGTACCGTGAAAAGGTTTGAATAAAACCCCAACTCCTGCTCTTCCACAGGGACCACCATGATCACTTTTTGCGACAAAAGTTGGTCTAACGCCAGAAAGAGAGACTTCTTTTTCTTTGGGGACATTTGACCTGAGGAAACGAGGAGACGGGAATTCTCGGAACTAGAGCTATTGTGGAGACCACCCATCTGTCCTGCCAGACCTTTGAGAACTGCAGAAGTCTTCCCCCCACTTGAGCGAGAGGGGGCGGCCCTTCATAAAAAGGCTTTAGCGTTCTGTCTTGTGGGTTTCTTCCCCCAGGACTTCTTTTTTCCCTGGGGTTGACCCTGAGGTTTACCTCTTGAACTTGACGGTGGAGGCCGTCGCGGCTGCCTGGAGGCTCATGCCCCTGGCACTGGAGAATGAGCCCGTTTGAATGAAGGACGTTTACTCTTTTTCTTAACTGGCAAAAGGGTACTTTTCCCACTAGATATTCTTTTGGATATATTTGTCCAAATCCTCCCCAAACAGCTTTTCACCATGGAAAGGAAAAACAGCCAGGAGTTTTTTGCATGGCGCTTCGGCTGACCAACTTTTCAACCATAAGATTCTATGCATATGTACCAACCCAAGCATAAGGCGAGAGGTTTGAAGAATAGAATCTCTGATTGCGTCAATTGCAAAACACAAAGCCGCTGGCAGCTCAGCTTACTCCTAGGCCTGCTGTTCAAGGAACACCTTGAGCACCTGTTTCAAATGGTCTCTCAAGGATTGACATACCCCAATTGCCGCCACTGCAGGTTGAGCCACTGAACCTGCCAAGGAGAAAATGTTTTTTAATAGGAATTCCAATTTTTTATCAGTTGGATCCCTAAGCATTTGCACATTGTCAACCAGACAAGTCAAACTTTTATTCACAGAGGATATAGCGACATCAATTGCTGGTATACTCCACATCTTAGTAAATTTTTCCTCTATAGGATAAAGTGTTGAAAATTTTTTAGGAGGGAAAAAGTGGGTCATCTGGGTGATCCCACTCAAAATACATAGCTTTTCTAGTAATGAATGGACAGGAAAGGCACAAGGCTTGAGGAGGCTTTAGTGAACCCAAACAGTAAGTGGGCTCTTCAACCGACTCCGTTAAGGGTAGCTTAAATGTGGAGCGGACCATTTCAGTAAGAGAATGCACCAGCAACTTCTCAGCATGTGAAGCTGAAGAAGGTCCTTCCCCACTTGATCCCTCGGAAGAGGAATCATCAGCCTCTTCATGGTCCCCTGAGGGGGATTCATCTTCCCCCTCCCACTGTTTGAGGATCCTGGGTGGTAGAAGGGGACCTAATGCGTTTTCTTCCACTTGCGAAGATGTGATTAAAGCCACTAATTTTTCCTCCAATCCACTCATAGCTGAGGAGAAAACCTGCTCAGTTATATAGACCGGGGCTGAAGTGTCGGAAGCAATTGCAGCCCTTGATGACACCGATGGCTCACTCTGACCAGCCTCCCTAGATCTTTCAGGGGGGATAGTGTTGCAGAGGGAGGGTCCTTAGGGCCTGAGGGCGTGCCCTTGGTTTTTGTGGTATTTGTATCACCCCCTCTGGTCATAGTGCTGAGCACAAACGCAGAGGTACTACTAAAAAAATGCACCCACTGCTGAGCAATAGTCCAGCAACTGCAGCTGCTAGTAAGCTCAGCCTGTAATGGCAGCGGGATCAGCGCGGCACACCACCAACTGACGCCATGCTCCTTCTGCCTGGAGTAAAGCTATCTAGGTGGGGGGAAACTCCTAGGAGAAAAAAACCCCTTCCCACGTCTTTAACTGGAGCTTGGGCCGGAGGAAGCGTGTAGCTTGTTACACAGAGCGAGACTGACAAGCATGGAACAGGTACGTGCCCTTGACATCCCCCGGTAGTGACTATAGGCATGACAACATTTACTTAAAGGAGAAAACCCACAAGAATTAGAAAAATGCCTTAGGAATCTCCCTTACCTTATCCAGCTGCATGGTTCTGTGGTAACAGACCCAATCTTCACCACTCATGGTGGGCTCCGTTAAAAAACCTTCAGGGACTGGGGCCTCCTTTTTAACCGGGGGATACACAGCCCTGGGCCTGTAAAGCACCCTGCCAGGAATATGGCTGAAAAAAACAAATAGTGGATCCCGGGGTCTAGCTCTTTAAAAAGAGAAGCGTTACAGGCAAAACCTTGTTTCTTCCGACACGAGGCCCGGGTACCATTCAATTCGGCCTGGAAAAGACACTTTGAATGGATCCGGTTGCATAGCTTGCCCCAGCAAGGAATATTCTAGCAGAGCTCAGCACAGCACATCTTTACTCGTGACCAACACCTAAGACCCTGGCGAAAAAACTGAGGTACTCCCGGTAAAGGGAGGGGTTATATGGGGAACTGAACTTCCTATTTAGGGTGTGCTAGTGTCCATCACCTGAAGGTGCCATATAACCCATATAGTGTCCCGTGATGTATGATAAAGACTTTTTTTTTTTTACTTGGAGCCTGGAAAGCATCAGCAGATTGCAGGTGCAATGCAGGACTCCTGCAGACTTCTCAGTGTATCTGTCTGCTCGTTTCCCATACAGGCAGACAGATACCCGACAGAAAGAATTATTGAACTACCAGAGTGCTCACCAGCGCAGTGGCAGTTCATTGAAGCTACAAGCCGACAGTTGTTGAGACGTGTAGTTTCCCGTTCACAGAGGACTGCGAATGAATGTGTCCGAGGAGGGCAGAGCCCCGCACGCCCACATTTTTTTTCAAACAGTGACAGCGGACACCCGGAGAAGATGCCCGCCCACTGTCACTGGGGAAGCAGGGGGGGGATGGGAGAGGTTGCAGCTGCAGGAACAGCTGCTAAATACGGGTGGAACATGTAATATGTTCCAAAAGGTGAATTTATCCTTTAAAGTGGTTGTGAACCCTCACATATACCCAGTGAAGTGACTGGCCTCAGGTGATACACAGAGATGAAACAAGTCCTCCTACATAAGTTGTACCTGTCTATCTGCAGTCCTCTCTTTTTTACCTTTTTTGCAAAGTACAGACTTTTTGCAAACTGATAGTTAAAAAAGGGGGCGGAGAGCTAAGGTTACACTAAAAGCTCCATGAAGAAAGCACTGAGAGCTGATTGGAGATAAGGGACATACCCTCTTCACACAGCACATGAATCAGAAGTGATTCATGTTGTTTGCAGGGGAATGAAGCAGCAGACAGAAATGACACTTAGTGCTCTTAATTGAGACAAGTACACACTATATAGCTTTGTTTATATTTTATGACTGAGATTTACAACCACTTTAAGTATGTTCCCAGTCTACAAATTGTACAGCTGACAACTTTTAAGCGTATACATTAGATTAACTGAATATCATGTGCAGCCCTTTGCTGATGGTCCAGGCTGCACTTGAGGGTCCCCTAAACCAAGTAAACTGACCACCACTGAGAGTGACAAAGGATCTAATCTTTCCAACACAAAAAATGTTTTTGACGCTTCATTGCCGAGATTACACAAGCCAATACACATTTTAAGTAAGCCTGTCATAGGAGAAATACAGAGAATGCCACCGCTAACCACCTCCCTGAAATACAGATTACACGGTTGCTATAGGTTTTTGTGGCATTGGTGTAAAACATGTCAAATGGGAACTACTGATCTTCCCACCTTTTCTAGTGACTCAGTATACTGTATACTAAAAGCTTGGGATTGCCATGGCAACATTTTCAGACGGAGGTTTACATTTCCCAAATCTACTCTTTATACTCTTGAGCACCTACTACATAAAAGACAAAAGCACATGATACTGATGGTTTTCCCTTAATATAAAGAAAATCAGCTGTCATAACTCACCTGTGCCCGGGGTGATAGACCACAGAGGAGATACCCTGAGAATAATGACATCCAAAGTTGAAGCTATGGTTTTCTTGATAATTCTGATTGGCACCCACACTAGGAAAAAAAAAAAAGGAAACGTTCCTAAAAGTCTTCTGGAGAATAAAACTATCCCAAGAGAAATCCAACAATATTAGCGAGTAAATGAAACTTTAAGGAGAATTTGTGCTTTGCCCATGAGTAAGATGTCAGGAATTGAGCCCAGCGCCTGGGACAATGTAACTTCTGTGCACACACTCAAGAGTATCAACACCAGTGGCTGCCCAATGGCAGACATAGAAGATGCCAGACCAGAATGAAGAATAGCAAAATATGACAGAAGCAGCGTCACAGCAGTGATGTCACACTGCAGGAGGAGAGTACTCTTGGAGGTAAGTGTTCCATGATGTAAAAGTATGCTCTCAAAAAGCAGCCCTCTTCTTAAATTGTATTATAACTGTACCTTATCCCTTCATTTTGTAAGGATCCACAGAGCACAGTGGTGGACATAGACAACCAACACTCCCAAAGGTGTAAAATGCTTAAAGCTGAAGTGTATGTATAGGGGCATATGGCGGGAATATGGGGTCATTATGATGTCAGGCAGTGGGGCTGAGCTCATTTTCTGTTCACTGATTGGAGGATGATTATTTAAATAACTTCTGTGCTGTAATACACTTTGTCAAATGCCTGATGAAGGGGTCCTGTGAGGCTACAATTTTTTTACTTTTTTTTGCTGTAACAATGTAAACGCTGAATAAAATTTTGGACTCATTCTGGAAATTCATGGTGTGCCGATGACGTTCTGTCGGTCTGACTAATTTTGGTTCCAGTCAGTGGTCATTGCAGCACAGACTTACACACACAGCCATCTCTTCAGGAATGTGTGCGCTGGAACAGTGCATTGGAATCCTTATATACAGTATCTCACAAAAGTGAGTACACCCCTCACATTTTTGTAAATATTTTATTTTATCTTTTCATGTGACAACACTGAAGAAATTACACTTTGCTACAATGTAAAGTAGTGAGTGTACTGCTTGTATAACAGTGTAAATTTGCTGGCAACAAAAGCGAGTACACCTCTAAATGAAAATGTCCAAATTGGGCCCAATTAGCCATTTTCCCTCCCCGGTGTCATACGACTCGTTGGTGTTACACGGTCTCAGGTGTGAATGGGGAGCAGGTGTGTTAAATTTAGTGTTATCGCTCTCACTCTCTCATACTGGTCACTGGAAGTTCAACATGGCACCTCAGGGCAAAGAACTCTCTGAGGATCTGAAAAAAAGAATTGTTGCTCTACATAAAGATGGCCTAGGCTATAAGAAGATCGCCAAGACCCGGAAACGAAGCTGCAGCACGGTGGCCAAGACCATACAGTGGTTTAACAGGACAGGTTCCACTCAGAACAGGCCTCGCCATGGTCGACCAAAGAAGTTGAGTGCACGTGCTCAGCGTCATATCCAGAGGTTGTCTTTGGGAAATGTATGTATGAGTGCTGCCAGCATTGCTGCAGAGGTTGAAGGGGTGGGGGGTCAGCCTGCCAGTGCTCAGAACATATGCCGCACACTGCATCAAATTGGTCTGCATGGCTGTCGTCCCAGAAGGAAGCCTCTTCTAAAGATGATGCACAAGAAAGCCCGCAAACAGTTTGCTGAAGACAAGCAGACTAAGGACATGGATTACTGGAACCATGTCCTGTGGTCTGATGAGACCAAGATAAACTTTTTTGGTTCAGGTGGTGTCAAGCGTTTGTGGCGGCAACCAGGTGAGGAGTGCAAAGACAAGTGTGTCTTGCCTACTGTCAAGCATGGTGGTGGGAGTGTCATGGTCTGGGGCTGCATGAGTGCTGCCGGCACTGGGGAGCTACAGTTCATTGAGGGAACCATGAATGCCAACATGTACTGTGACATACTGAAGCAGAGCATGATCCCCTCCCTTCGGAGACTGGGCCGCAGGGCAGTATTCCAACATAACGACCCCAAAAACACCTCCAAGACGACCACTGTCTTGCTAAAGAAGCTGAGGGTAAAGGTGATGGACTGGTCAAGCATTTCCCCAGACCTAAACCCTATTGAGCATCTGTGGGGCATCCTCAAACAGAAGGTGGAGGAGCGCAAGGTCTCCAACATCCACCAGCTCTGTGATGTCATCATGGAGGAGTGGAAGAGAACTCCAGTGGCAACCTGTGAAGCTCTGGTGAACTCCATACCCAAGAGGGTTAAGGAAGTGCTGGAAAATAATGGTGGCCACACAAAATATTGACACTTTGGGCCCAATTAGGACATTTTCACTTATGGGTGTACTCACTTTTGTTGCCAGTGGTTTAGACATTAATGGCTGTGTGTTGAGCTATTTTGAGGGGACAGCAAATTTACACAGTTATACAAGCTCTACACTCACTACATTACATTGTAGCAAAGTGTGATTTCTTCAGTGTTGTCACATGAAAAGATATAATAAAATATTTACAAAAATGTGAATATTTTATTATATCTTTTCATGTGACAAAACTGAAGAAATGGCACTTTGCTATAATGTAAAGTAGTGAGTGTACATCTTGTATAACAGTACCCACTTTTGTGAGATACTGTACATGCTAATGACATTTTTCAACAAATAGCTTTCCATTTTCATCATTTTGCAATGCAGGCAGATCACTTCCTGAAAACAGCACAACACCCTGCCACAGAACTCCTCAGAAGGACCCCCAAGCCCTGATGCAAGCAGTGGACTGGTTCTTGGGAGGAGTTGTGCAAATATCAAAATGCCTCAACAGGTGGCTGTCAGTCTGGAGGAGTGGGTGTTCCTAGGCTGATTGTATTTGCATGCAGACACAAACCAAGAGAATGAAAAGCTCGAAATCCAATGAATGAAAGGGGCAAGCCAGGGACAGGGTGGGGAAGTGGTTAGATGTAGCTGGTTGTCCCCTATCCAGAAAATAAAAGGGCTCTTTTTGACTCACTGCAGCTTCAAATGCACACTGTAAAATCAGAATAATAAATTTCAAAACAGGAGTGGAGTCTGTACATGACTGAAGAAAGGACCTGAGTTAAGCTTAAAGATTTTGACAGAGGTTGTAATGCTTCAATGGAGAAAAGACAGAAGGCATAGGTCGTCACAGGTAAGTGTAATACTGCTTATGCAGAACTTTTAACTTCTTGATGGTTATGGGCTGCTGCTATATTATCTCACAGAATAAAAGCTGGCTTTTTTTTTTTTTTGCAAAACCAGTGTAAAAAAAAAAAAAGAAAAAAAAAAAAAAGAAATAGAACGTAAAGCACAAATTGGGCATACAGAGAAGACATGGCCTAGGTGTAACAGTTACCATGGCTCCCCAGATTTAGCGAGCCTTGGTGTTGACCTTACAATAAAAGATATTAGAGATTTACCTGACTAGATAACTCTTGAGCTGTCCACGATAATTGATTACCAGAAGTTCAGCTGACCACTGTGCACTTGCTTTGTACTCTAGAAAAACCAGACCAGCAATCGCATAACTCAGGTCCCCAGGGAAGCTGTTTTGCTGTGGGAAAAAAAAAAAGTAGAGTCAGGCCTAATACTTAATTTCATGATCAATTCTCATCAGCAGTATATTTAAAACAAAGCAACGTCTAAAACACATAACCCCTTTAGAAACTATTGAACTGTTTTATTCTGTGCCACAACTTACCAATTAAACATCTGAAAAAATAAAATCCACACACAGTCTATAAAAGTTCTTAAAACAGAGAGAGTAAAACAATGGCTTTGGGTGCACCACTTCCCCAAGATAATAAAAACTCCCAAATACTAAACCAAAAGATAAGCTCCCCCAAGTCCATTTGGCCCACTGATTCCTCTGTAATTTGGGTATGGCCACAGCAAGAAATAGAGTCTATGTGTAGGAGGGGAGCTGACCGTCTGCTTATATGTCTGCTATATAGTCATGCTGGCACAGACACCAATAGACATGTGCTCTTAAGGCGATCATATCTCAAAACACAATTTGCACATAAAAGCTGTGCTTGTAAAGTAGTGAAAACTCAGAGATTTAGAAACGATATGGGCAGATTCCTCTCCCTGAACTTTTGCGAGTATTTGAGGAGGCTAATCAACAACATCAACTCATGTCGGAAGCAACGATAATAGTTATTCCTAAACCTGGGAAGGACCTGTTTCAGCTAGAGTCTTATCGTTTCGTTTTGCCTTCTTACGTCCGATGTTAAAATTCTGGCGAGACTTCTTGCTAATAGGCAATCTAAATGCATTCCTGACCTAATCCACACTGATCAATCAGGCTTTATACCTAATTGAGAAGCAGCTACTAACATTAGATGATTATTTTTGAATATGCAATTGCCAGTAGATAATATTGTCCATTGAGCAAAACTTTCTTTGGATGCTCATCAGTGTGGAGTGGGAATATCTATGGGAAGTTTTATCTGTCTCTGGTATTGGCCAGAAATTGGTGTCATGGGTTTGTTTATTGTATAATAATCCCACTGCTAGACTGAGAATAAATAATACACTTTCTCAACCATTTAATCTTTATAGGGGTACCAGCAGTGGTGACGTCCCACTAATCCAATGCGCCTGGCCCCTAATCTATATGCAGGGTGACGGATGCATAGATTTCTATGTGTTTTTTTTTTTTACTTTTTTTTGAAGCACACGATTAGAGCCTGAGGCTCTAACTGGCAATTTTACTCTACTCTTCACACTAAGTTTCAAGCATTGGTGGTTGTTCCAGCTAAAGAACAGTGGTCCAAAGATTTGGGCACTTTAACAGATCACCAGTGGGAGATGATGTTGTCTGCACCCTCATAGGTGAGCTTATCTCCCACCCACAAACTTACACAATTATTTTTTCTGCATCGGACATGCCACACTCCAGAAAAACTGTTTGTCTGGCATCGTAGAGAGAATCCCTTTTGTTCTAAATGTATTAGCGGCCCTGCCACTCTGATCCACATAATGTGGAGATGTCCAAAACTTCATAGATATTGAAAAGGGGTTCTAACTACTATAAGATCTGTTTTTCAGGTTTCTTTAGCAGGAGATCCAGGGATATGTTCATAGAACATGTTGGGCGAAGCTACTTTACCAGATAATACATACCGTATGTATCGGCGTATAACACACACTTTTTCGCCCTGAAAATAGAGGGCAAACAGTGCCTGCGGGCAGTCCGCCCCGGGTGCCACATTTGGGGGGGGGGGATCAGATCAGCCACCCCGCATCTCCTGGCCCGGGGACAGCACTGCCAGCCCCTTCTCAATGTCAGTGTCATTGTAAAGCGAAGCCTCTAAATACCTAATTAGCTCCATCTTTATGGCCGCTTTCCTCCTCCCGCTCCTCAAGTTGCTTTAGATTGGAGGAGAACAGTCACATGATCATCCATGAAACGTCAGAGGAGATCAGTTTTGTGGCCGGGTAGAAAGAACGACGCTAAGGAGGTATTTAGAGGCTTCGATTTACAATGGGAGTGGCACAGAGAGTGACACAGGAGGAGCAATGCATGAGAAGGGGCTGGCAGTAATTTTTTTTCTTAACTTTAGAGTATGCTGGCAATGCTGTCCCAGGAGACTGGGGGTCTCCTGAGAGTGCAGGGTGGCTGTGTATTGTGCAGAGGTGGGGGGCTGTGTATTGTGCAGAGGTGACAGCCACAAACTTTTTCAGAGCATAAGGCAACACTCTGGTAGGAGGCACCTAGTATCCCCACAGAAGTTATTGCCTCCTGTTTTTCAACTGAGGTACGCAGGCTGCAGCTCCCTCATAATCTCGGATGCAGAGCACTGGGATGTGGACAGGTCTAGAACTAAGGAGAACAGATGATTTACAATGTGATACACCTCCCAACTAGCCACTCCTTTTTATGTTGGTCTACCGCATTGTACAGACTTTCTTCTCTTTTCAAGGCTCTGATGAAGAGGGAACCCCTCAAAATGCGTCAGCCCACCTTTGAGTACTTGTCCTTGCATGGGCATGTCTAACTTTTAAACGTGTATATTTTGTAACCTAGCTTTTATGAATACGTAGAAACTTTTTTATATGCATTTATATATTTTGTATATAAATAGACTGTATTATTTTGATCCAAGCGTTAGATCACACGCCTTCCACCTCTCCTTTCCACTTAGGCTATGTATTGTGCAGAGGTGGGGGGGGGCTGTGTATTGTGCAAAGGTGGGGGGCTGTGTATTGTGCAGAGGTGGGGGGCTGTGTATTGTGCAGAGGTGGGGGGCTGTGTATTGTGCAGAGGTGGGGGGCTGTGTAATGTAAAGGGGGCTGTGGAAAGTTTTTTTCCTCTTAAAATTACGGTGCGTGTTATACGCCGATATACAGTATATGTCCCTATCACTCAAGTTCCATTTCAAGTCCGCACCTGAATTGCTCAAAAATGGTTATGCCCCTATTTCCTATCCTTGGAGGAACTAAAAAACACAAATAAATCAGATTATAACCAAAGAAAAAAAAATAGGGGGAGACTAGCTGGTGTATCCTATATTGGAGGGTACCAGGGTATTCATGATGATCAGCCAGCTATTATATTGTTTATGGCTGTATGAAATATATGTGGGATTGAGAAAGCAAGGCGTTAAATGCGTTTTTTCTCTCTTTTTTTTTTTTTTTTTTTTATATTGTTTAGTATACCTATATTGGATTTTTTCTTTGTTCTTGTACAAGAATGATTTAGGGATAAATTGGGTAACTTGGATAAATACATTTCTGGAACGTTTATAATTATACTGACATTTAATTGTAACAGAGAGATTGGATTGCACAATTGTTGTTATTGTAAAAGAACTGTCTAAGAGTTGGGGAGTACAACTGGGGGGAATCCATAGTGGAGAGGAATCTGGGGGGGTTTGTAGATCACAAGCTTAATAATAGCATGCAATGCCAAGCTGCAGTTTGCAAAGCGAGCAAAGTCCTTTCTTGTATTAAGAGAGGTATGGACTCCAGAGAAAGAGATATAATTTTGCCCCTGTACAAATCAGTAAGACCTCATCTGGAATACGCAGTTCAGTTTTGGGCACCAGTTCACAAAAAGGATATCGGGGAACTGGAGAAAGTGCAGAGAAGGGCAACCAAACAGATAGGAGGCATGGAGGAGCTTAGCTATGAGGAGAGAGGAGCCGAATCTATACCCTCTTGAGAAGAGGAGATTAAGGGGCGAAATGTACAAATACATAAGGGGTCCATATAGTTAACTTGGTGTTGAATTATTCACTTTAAGGTCATTACAGAGGACAAGGGGGCACCCTTTATGTCTAAAAGAAAAGAGATTTAATCTCCAAATATGGAAAGGTTTCTTCACAGTAAGAGCTGTGAAAATGTGGACTAGACTCCCTCCAGAGGTGGTTCTGGCCAGCTCAGTAGATTGCTTTAAAAAGGGTCTGGATTCTTTCCTAAATGTACATAATACAACTGGATACTAACATATATAGGTAAAGTTGATCCAGGGAATATCCAATTGCCCCTTGGGGGATCAGGAAGGAATCTGTTCCCTTGCTGGAGCAAATCAGATCATGCTTTGATGGGTTTTTTGCCTTCCTCTGGGCATAGGATTGTGTATATGGGATTGTATGGTTGTTCTTTTTATTGGTTGAACTAGATAGACTTGTGTCTTTTTTCAACCTATGTAAAAACTAATAAAAAAAATATTGTAGAAAAGAAAAAAAAGTAGTGAATACTTACCTTTTGCCACCCACACTGGCAAAAAAGTCAACCCAGAAGAACAGAGCTCCTGTGTTCAACACTGCCCCCATTGGTTCCTCCTGCTGACTTCTGAGTAACCAAAGGACACAGCAGTGATGTGGAGGTCGGTGGGAGAAACCAGACTCAAGCCAGGGATTTCTCTGGATTGGGCCAGCTTCTTTACAGAAACAGTGTTTATGGGCAATTTAGTATTGAGAAAGGGTTGCTTTAAAGTATAGCTGGGCAGCACAGTGGCTTAGTAGTGCCCTGCAGTACTGGGATCCTCAGTTTGAATGCTGGCCAGGACACTACATGCATGGAGTTGAAATGTTCTGCCTGTGCTCATGTGGGTTTCTCTGGTTTATTCCCACACTCTAAAAACATGGTAGTAGGCAATTGGCATTGGTCTAATTCGGCAAAAATGGCAGCCTCCATTTCCTTGCCTTACCCTATACAAAACTTTTTAAAAATTGCCTTTAAAAACACTTTAAAACAAGTCTTCACTGACCACTGTAGCTGCAGGTACTGTGAAGACATACATCCTCACATTTTTACAACAGAGGAACTGAATGCAAGCCCCCGTTGCCTCCTTTGAAAGAAAGGACGTGGTAGCCTTCTAAAGTCAACAAAAAGTAGGTGCTATAAGCTATTCAAAAATGGACTGCAACCAAACTTCAGAGTTTCTGTTGTGATCTCAAGGAAAAATTACTCCACTGTATTGGCAGCTACAGGTATTTATTTACTGCTTACTAAGAGTATTTAAATACTTCAATGCCCATAGCCTGGTCACGTGTTCTCCGACTATCTGTTCCCTCTTGCATAGATAAGTAGGTACATTAGGCAGGTAAAATCATACATACCGGTGGAATGACAAAGAGCTCACTTCCCACGAGATCAAAGAGTCTGACAGTCCCTGTGCTTTCACCATAAGCCACCAATGTGCAGTCATGGCTCCACGCCACACATCGCCACTGCGGATTTGGATCCTTGGGAACTAAATCAGGAAAACAATAAAGGAGATTATTTTTCCAATATCTATGTCTAAAACTGGACACATCCAGTATTTATCAAGCTCTCCTTAAAAAAAAAATAAAAAATAAATAAATAAAAACTGCCATCAATGATCATTCAACGCAGTGCAACAAGCAAATTGCTCCTGTGAAGTCCTATTACTACTAGCAGACCATGACTTTGTATGGAAGATCAGAAAGTCTACTCATTTTAGTTTAGTGCAAATTTTAAATAGGGTTTAGAAGGTCTCTGAGCAGACCCCTTTTTAAATCTTTTTGTAACGCTGTAGCTTTCTCCCCTTTAGAAGGACATCTCTCTGCATAAACTGTCATTTGTAGACTGCAAGGGAGTAGGTTTTTGTAATGAACTTTTGCATTGGACCAACTTTTATGTTTGTACAACACGAAAATGTGATGAACTGAGAATATCCATGCTGGTTGACCAACTTTTCCCTAAGCAAGCTCAGAATGAATTGGCCAGGGACCCAGAGGTCAACTGATTGAAGGCACTTTAAATCCAAGGGGCATACAGAGGAAGGTTTTCTGACATACAAAAAGGTAACAAGTATCATGGGCTATCTGCTTAGACAGAACTACTTTAATTAAACGTTTAAATGGCTAGCAGGTTTACTTATAGGAGCTGAAAGAATGAAAGGAATTACGAATTTACTGACGGAGATGCTGATATTTAAATTTTATTTCAAGGCAAATTAAACAACAAACCACATTTCTAGACTGAATGGTGTCAGCCCTGCCCAGTTGTTTTTGTCAAAGTACTGAGTCTTTACCCCCTCCACTAATCTCCACAATATACAGACTAATTGTTCAGTAGTCCTAGATATGACCTAGGAGAGCTGATTAGACTCCTTAAGATAACACAGGAGGTGTGAACAAGACAGCAAGATTTACTTCTGACCTGATCACTTATTGAACAGATACAACAAAATGCTTTTCTAGAAAATGAACAGACCAAAAGGTCTTTTAGTGACAAAACATTCTAGCTATCACTGTAAAAGTTTACCTGGAAGTCATATTGATGAGATGAATAACTTAAAGTGGTTGTAAACCCACTTTTTGGACTTCTACCTATAGGTAAGCCTAGAATAAGGCTTACCTATAGGTAGTGGAAATATCTCCAAAACGTGCGCCATTTATGAGATATTTCACTTGTAGTCTGACGAAAATTCCAATGGCGCATGAGCGGGGAAGAAACTGAACTAAGTGCCGTTTCTTCCCTAGCCTGTGCCATTAATCGCGGCTCCTGTGCGCATACGCTGGAGTGACGTCACGCGGCTCTGGCGAATCACAGAGCCAGAGTCCGCGGCCTGGAAGGAAGAGGGGCCAGAAGATGGACGCTGCCTACACAGGGGACATCACTGGTTTCTTTTCCAGGTAAGTGGCACATAATGGGCTAGTATGTGATGCATACTAGCCCATTATGCTTTTCATTTGCAGGCTTTGCAGCGAGCAAAAGAGGAAGTAAAACCCATCAGGGTTTACCTCCTCTTTAATGCATTTAATATTTACTTATTTTTGACAATGCTTCTCCTAGCAGCTAACTTTAAAATGACTGTAAAGTCTCAGTTTTTTTCCATTTAAAAATAACAAACATGCTATACTTACCTGCTCTGTGCAGTGGTTTTGCACTGCACAGAGATCCTCCTCTTCTCTGGTCCCTCTTCGGTGCTCCTGGCCCCTCCCTCCTGCCGAGTGCCCCCAAAACAAGCAGCTTGCTATGGGGGCACCTGAGCCGAGCCGCTGCGCGGTGTTGTCATTCAGACACAGAGCTGTGATTCAGCTCCGCCCCCTCTCTCTCTCTCCTTATTGGCTTACTGACTTGATTGACAGCAGAGGGAGCCAATGGTGCCATGCTGCTGTCTCAGTCAATGAGGAGGGAGAGTGCCGGGTAGCTGAGTCTCTCCTGCAACATTGCTGGAATCTCGATGGGCTCAGGTAAGTATTAGGGGGCTGCTGCACACAGAAGGATTTTTATCTTACGGCATAAAATGCCGTAAGATAAAAACTTCTGCCTTTAGAACCACGTTAAAGTCAAATTCTTCAAAGTTTTAAATAGGAGTTAGAGTAGCCAAACTTTCAGGCAGATTTTTGTTTCTGCTTGTAACATTGTAAGGGAGATTTTTCTTTAGTCCCTGTCTTTGATATGCCCATACAGTATATGAAATGAGGGTGTGGCTATCCCTAGCACAGGAAGCCACAAATAGGTATAAAAATACTGTCAGATGTTCTAACTCTTCATCACTATTTAAAGTATGTTTTTGTTTTAATCTCTCTTCAAATTAAAAAGATGGGCCATCTTTTCATGTCACAACATTAAGCTGGGGGAATTCTCCCCAATAGAAACATAGATGGCAATAAAAATCTTACAATGGCTCTAATCCTACTCTATCCAAGTGGTTGTTAACCCACCAATGGAAAATTACAGTACCCTCTCAGTTTATGTATGTAATGTCCCAGTGTCTGTGTCTTCTAAAAATAATGCAGTATATACCTGCTTACAGAGCGCCGATCGGCACTCACATGACCCGCCGTCTCTCTCCTCTCTCAACCTGACAGCTGCAGCGGGCGGGGCCGAGGATCCTCCGCTGGCATCGTTTGGGGGGGGGGGGGGGCGGTGGGTCACGTAACTGCTGACTGGCGCTCTGTAAACAGGTATACACTGCATTATTTTTTATAAGGCACAGACACAGGAGGACATTACATACATAAACAGGGAGGATACTGTAAGAATATAACCGTAATTTGTGCAGCAGGAGCAGAAGGGACAGACACGGAGCTGACAGGCAGGGGAGAGCTGCGTATGACGGAGGCACGTAAACCTACCGCAGTGTTGGGGCTATGCTGCCATGATACATGGTGGTCAGTGTACATAGGTGTGGCCAGAAACTGTCCAGTTCAGCCAGGTATTTCATTTGATTCAGGAGGCAAATTTACACAGCACAAGCACTGTGCTGTGTAACATGCTTTAAAGGAACAGGATCTTTATTTTATTATGTTTAGGTTAACAAGCACTTTAAGTCATAAAATCCTAATCAGTTCCTCTGCTAAACAACTACTGAGATAAAATCAGTTTAACGATAAACTTGCACTGAGAAATTTGGAGCGGTAAGTCATAATCAACGTGCAGCACCGCAAAGCAGAATGAACAGCATAAAACCGTAAAGAACAAATATGAGAGTCCCATGTACATATACAGTATTCTTGTTTGTGCAGTGGCTGGTTGTGGATGTGTTTATGATGAGAACTCCTGGTTAGAGTGTCTACAAAACTAGGTGGGTATTGTAATATTCATCTCATGTCTATAGAGCCTCAATAGCCACCCAAAAACTGGATAGTGATGCATTGAATGGGCCGCAGGGCAGTTTTCCAACATAACGACCCCAAACACTCCTCCTAGATGACCACTGCCTTACTAAAGAAGCTGAGGGTAAAGGTGATGGACTGGCCAAGCATGTCTCCAGACCTAAACCCTATTGAGCATCTGTGGGGCATCCTCAAATGGAAGGTGGAGGAGCGTAAGGTCTCTAACATCCACCAGCTCTGTGATGTCATCATGGAGGAGTGGAAGAGGACTCCAGTGGCAACCTTTAAAGCTCTGGTGAACTCCATGCCCAAGAGGGTTAAGGCAGTGCTGGAAATAATGGTGGCCTTACAAAATATTGAGACTTTGGGCTCAGTTTGTTGCTAGCGGTTTAGACATTAATGGCTGTGTGTTGAGTTATTTTGAGGGGACAGCAAATTTACACTGTTATACAAACTGTGCACTCACTACTTTACATTGTAGCAAAGTGTCATTTCTTCAGTGTTGTCACATGAAAAGATATAATAAAATATTTACAAAAATGTGATGGGTGTACTTACTTTTGTGAGATACTGTAGCCATCAAAGAACTGGACAGTGTGGCATTGATCTCATGTCTATAGCTAACCAGCACTGCATATTGTGACAATTTATCTCACAACTATAGTTACTGGATGGTGGGGAATTACTCTTCCATCTACAGCTACCCAAGCTCTGTATAGTGTGACGTTTATTTCATGTCTATAACTCCCCAAGTTCTGTATGGTGTGAGTCATCTCAAGTCTAATGCTACCCAAGCGCTGTATAGTGTGACATTCATCTCATATCCATAGCTACCCAAGTACTAGATAGTGACATTTGTCCTACGTTCACATATACTCAAGCACTGCACAGTGCGATATTAAACTCATGTACAGCGGGTACAAGAAGTAATGAACACGTCACCATTTTTCTAGGTAAATATATTTCTAAAGGTGCTATTGACATGATATTTTCAACACATGTGGTTAACAACCCATGCAATCCATACATACAAAGAAACTAAAACAAATAAGTTCAGAAATTAAGTTATGTGTAATAAAAATGGAATGACACAGGGAAAAAGTATTCAACACGCTAACTGAAATGTATTTAGAACTTAGGACAAAATCTTGTGTTGGTAATGACAGCTTCATGGTGCCCTCCTGTATGGAGAAACTAGTCGCATGCATTGCTCAGGTGTGATTTTGCCCCATTCTTCCACACAGTCTTCAAATCCTGAAGGTTCCGTGGGCCTCGTCTTGTGTGACACCTTGGTAATGAGACACCTTTTTATAAGCCATCAGTTGAGACTGAACCAATTTATAATGATTTGCACTGACAAGGGGCAGGATTGCTTTCTAATTACTGATGAATTTCAGCTGGTGTCTTGGCTTTCCATGCCTTTTTGCACTTCTCTTTCTTCATGTGTTCAATACTTTTTCCCTGTGTCATTCCATTTTATTACACATAACTTAATTTCTGAACGTATGTGTTTTGGTTTCTATGTATGTATGGATTGCATGGGTTGTGAAGGACATGTGGGGAACATGTCATGCCAATAGAACCTTTAGAAATATATTTACCTAGAAAAATGGTGACGTGTTCAATACTTATTTTATCCGCTGTATATAGCCCTACCTAAGCAATGTATAATGTGACATTACTCTCACATCTATAGCTACCTAAGCCCTTTAAGGCGTTGTGCTCATCTCATGTCTACATTTACCCAAGCACTGGATAGTGTGTCAATCATCTCAGATGAATGACACACTATCCAGTGCTTGGGTAAATGTAGACATGAGATGAGCACAATGCCTTAAAGGGCTTAGGTAGCTACCAAGATTGTGTATAGTACAACATTCATCTCCTGTCTGTAGCTACCCAAGCACTTAATAGTACGACAATCATTTCACGTCTATAGCTACCCAAGCTCTGTAGTGTGACTTACATCTCATGACTATAGATATACAAGCTCTGTATAGTGTGACGTTCATTTCTAAAGCTATCCAAAAACTGGATAATGTGACCTTTATCTTACATCCACAGACACAGGTACTCAAGTACTGCACAGTGCAAAGTTCATCTCATGTATATAGCCGTATCTAAGCAATGGATAATGGGACATTAAAGGAGAAGTATGGGAATCCTGTTTTTTATGCAGAATCATACTTATCTAGGTGGGTGCAGCATCGGTCACAAGATGCTGTATCTGTCCCCCACTGCCTCTTCACTGAGAACCGAGCCACCGAACACCGCCGATGGCTCGGTTCTTACTGTTTCCCGAGCGGAGAGCTGCTGACTGTCAATCAGCAACTCTCCTGCTCTGCTCCTCCACACTCACTGGAGCACCGAGCTGTGGAAGGGTGGGGAGCGGCCATTTCAGCGGCTGAGACAGCCATCAGTCCAGGCACCTGGCGGATCCACACTTCCAGAGTCGGGATGACGCAGTGCCTGGATGGATCTTGGCGACGTCAGCAGAGAGCGGACTTCAGACCACTCTCTGCTGAAAACGGGTCACAGGAGTACAAAACGTATGACACTCCTGTGACCCATAGGAGAAGCCCAGCTGAATGAGCTCAGGCTGGACTTCTCCTTTAAAGTCATGTTAGTAGCTACCCAAACCTTGTATAGTGTGATATTTATCCCATATCTACATCTACCCAAGCACTGGATAGTGTGTTGTTCATCTTATGCCTATAGCTACCCAGGCTCTGTAGAGTACAACATTCATCTAATGTCTATAGCTACCCAAGCCCATGATAGTGTGACAATCATTTCACATCTATAGCTACCTAAATTCTTTGCAATATGACCCTCATCTTACGGCTATAGCTATCCAAGCATTGTATAGCATAACATTCATCTCACTTCTATAGCTACCCAAGCTTTGTATAGCATGACATTCATCTCACGTCTTGAGCTACCCAAGCTTTGTAAAGCATGACATTCATCTCACGTCTATAGCTACCCAGGCTCTGCAGAATGTGATGGTCATCTCACATCTTTAGCTACAAGTGCTGGATATTATGATGTTAATCATACATCTATATCTACACAAGTGCTCCGAGGCTCATCTTCAGTTTTTAAAGCAGTGGTCTCCAAACTGCATCCCTTAATCTAGCCCTAGGAGCACTATTTCTCCCAGTGATACAAGACACTATTCTGCCAACTGACACCAACAATGGGGCACCATATCTCTCACTGACACCAACAAAGAGGCACTAACTTCTCCCACTGACACTAAAAAAAGGGGCACTATTCCTCCTAATGATACCAACGATGGGGCACCATTCCTCCCCCTAATACCAAATATATGGCGATATTTACTCCCACCGATGCCAGGAAAATTTAAACTCACGCCAGCCACAGTCCCGCCCCCCTAAAGTCTGAAGGATAATAAAATTTGCCTTTGTTTAGAAAGTTTGGAGACCCCTGATCTAAACAGAAACAAAATTTGTTCTGCACAAGAAAAATTCCTAAATCTTGGCACATTATTTTAAGAGAAATGCTAATTAGGCGATACACATTTTTTTTTTTTTAGGTCAAAACCTTATTAAAAAAATGTCTTTCCTAAGAATAACCACCAATATAAAATACAGAGTGACAAAAAAATGACCAATTTTATGTCTTTGGTTAAGCATACACAAGTAAATCCAACGTTCCTCGGGAATATTTTAGCCAATTAGTATGTCTGCAACATATTTTTACATTTCAATTAGCCTCACTTCTAGACCCTGCTCTTGTTGACCTAGCTGAATTGTATTAAACTGGGTGATTTTTGTTGCATGCTAAAAAAAGGATTGAGGACAGCACATTCATATAATTACTCACCTTGACATTTTCCTATAACGGAGCCAAAGTCATCCTTTGCAGACCTGGATGTGCGCAGGAAACAGAATACAAAGGGGAAATTAAATCTTGATAACTATGAGAGAGTGATGGATTCTTGCAAACATACAGAGGAGATATGTACCCATCGGTGTTATGAATAAATAGATGAATTCAGGAGCTAAGCCTTTGCTAGAAAAGGGCATTCTTATCCTAAGCGGGGCTTGCTCTGAAAATGTAAAAATCCTTATTTTGTACGTGTGTGTATGGTCCTAATGCAAATGAATTTCTTCTGCTGCCTCCGAAAAGAAAATGCATCGCTTTAAAAACAAAACATGGAGCGCATTTCGAATACCCCAGCTGAAGTTTAATAAGAGTTTATGTCAAACTTTGTTTACTTCTAAAGTTAAAGGCTTTTTTTTAATGATTCTTGAGAAGAGGTTTTATTGGACAAGGGATTGTAGGCTAGCCTTACTCCTCACGGTAATAGTAAGCAATACATCCATCTGAACATTGCATTGGAACATTATGCAGGAATCAAAACATTTACAGGTTAAGACAGACAATGTGATATATTAGTTGGCATGCATGCACATAATGGGAAATATATAATAGTGTAACATATACAGGAATTTATTACATCTTACAGGTGGAATAGTCATTCTCGCCTAACACCAGGTTAAAAAACAACTTTAATGTCAGTGTAGCATCATGTATACTTTAGCGTAAAAGTCCGCTTTGAGAAAGTCACATGAATGGAGCTCAAGGACTGAGCTTTTCTGAAAAAAAAAAATATATATATACTTTTGCTGAATATTGTGCCCCATGAGAAATGTATTCCTGCTGACTTGTTTAGTTACAGAAATATCTGCTTTAATGCAGAGTTCAAACCCTGTATTTGAGGTATGGCCCCTGACATTGCTGATCACAGTGCCTTAAATGTTTGGAATGTTTTTTTTTTTTATTATTACTAAAGTATTTTATCTTTTTAGGTCACTAAAAATACAGACAAATACAGTACCTCATCGCGGCGAGGTACGTCATATCAGGTCGCCAATTGGCTCCTGGGATATATGTCATCAATCCCAGGAGTCAATGAGCCACCTGCAAAAGACCGAGTTCGCTGCGCTTTGTTCCTACTATGCAGGATCGGGAGGTGCACGCTGGGTAGCCAGCTGCACCATTTCCCGGAAAAGAAACTCCCAAGCGGGCTTCAGATGCCCACACTATGGATGGAAGCTCACTGGATCCGGAGGGTACAGGGAGTACAAATAAACGGATTAAAAAAGAAAACTATTTCATATGCCAATTTAGATTGCATAAGCTGCAATCATCACGGGGGTAAATAAAAAAATAAAAAAAAGCCTGAGCTCCACTGTAAGTAGACAGCCAGAACATGAATTTAAAAAAAAAAATGGGAAATAAATGTGCAACCAGGCACTGATCATTCACTTAGTAATGGAGAAAAGAGAACAAACTTCTCTCAAACTTCTCTCTGTGAAGTTCTGTCCTGTATCTAGTAGAAAGAGGTAGGAAAATCTCTCTGGGTTATGATTATCAACCCCCTAGAAGTTCAGAATCGATCCGAAAATCAGTCCGATCATCATTATCTATATATGGAACATTGCCATTGGTGCCAAGAGTTTCAAACGTCCTCAAGATCATCCTCAAGATCATCCTCAAGATCATCCTCAAGATCATCCTCAAGATCATCTCATCACGCACCAACGATTCAGTTTTTGTAAACTTGTTGTTTTTAATGTACTCCATTTCTGGTGATGTTCGCACCCGAATAATTTTATATATATTTTTCTTTCTAAATTATCAATAAATAAATGATTATTAATATAACCTTTGTTTAGACCCCCTTTTTCCCTGTTGCCTTCAAAGTCCTTATCACTTACTTGGGGGATATTTGCTTCTCTATACATTGAATTTGGGATTGGGAACCTCTAGCCCCCTCTTTGGTGGATCTATATAGCTATCTCTACATCTCATCATTTGAGCGTACATACGTTGATTTATTTACTGTTTACATAGTTCCTTCAGCCCTAAGCTACTAAACTAAAAATCAAACCCCATATGCAGTCCTGCTGTAGACTGCCCAGCTTTCTGCTGCAGGGAGTGATTACATCTATTTTCCCCCCAGACGTCTGTGCTTCAGTGTGCAGGAGTCACTACAATCTCCATAGCTCCCATGTTACAAAGGTGGATTACCCTTTTATCCGCAGATAGTTGTACAAAACACTGTTCATCCATCTTTCTGGTACTCAGAATAATGAATCAATCACTTACCTAATTTCTACACACTGCTCCTGAACTGCTGCCAAAAGCTTTCCGTTACTAGAAGAAAAATGACAGCAAATACATTGGAATCATTACCACGCTATTAACGGTTATAAAATGCTGCAATTATGAAAATGTATTCTGTCTGCTGATAATCTCTCTCTCACACATGGCAAGGAATCCTTCCTGTAAGTGTTGTGGTATGGTGTCTCTTAACCACCTCACTATCACTGTATGTTTATGAATGGCAGAGTGGTGGACTGTTATTTACTTTGAGCCACTGAAACAGCAGTAGAGAATTCACCTGCAGGTGGCCGTCTGTTAACGGCTGTGAATCAATTCAAGGACAAAGTGTACAGAGCCAATCTGAGTGGCTCTTTACCATGTGATAAACGTGATGACCTATCACTGCTATCACAAAGGTAAAGACCATTTAGCAAGTAATTTATTACTGAGGAATGAAGGAATGAGTCAGCAGCAGATAATTCATAGGGAGGTATTTTCACTGACTGTGGGATCGTTCTTTTAACCCTTCCTCTCCACCTTTACATGTGATCGCCATCCTGTCCCTGTATGTAACCTGTATAATATAAGGAGCTATAATTTCATGGTTATATCGGACAATCCAGTAAAAGTTTACTTGAAAAATCTACTCTGCTGGTCATCTCTTTACACAATGTTCATCATGCTTTGCAGCTTCTCCTCTGCTTTTTACTTTCAATATCTAGGGACTACATATCCCATGGTACCTTGCTGCCTTCAAGCAGTGATTTCTGTACTTACTCTGCCTCCTGAAACTCCTCCTCTCAGCACCCCTGTAGATCAGTAGGCAGGCTCTGTGAAATGTGTGACACAGCAGTGCCTACTCACAGGACATAGTGACTATGTGTCACAGAATTCAAGGAACTAAATGCGTGGGATCTTCACAAAGTAAGTTTACAAGCTTCAAGATCATGCAGATTACTGGAAGTAGGCTAAAAATAATTGAAGTACAATGTGGAAATAAATATATATGATTTTACATTTAACCATATACAGTATCAGCTTCAACTCTTCACCCAAATCTCCACTCTCCCACTGCATGTGACTTACATGCATGTACATTAACCCCTTCACTTCCTCCTTCCTCTGTGTATGATCTGAATATTAGTTTATCCAATGAACCTTTACCAACATCTATCTTCAAAAGGGGTCATGTTTGTGCTGTCTTAGCATTTGTACTTTTATTGTATTTAACAAACTATTGGGTTACTATTCTTTAAAAAGAAAAACTATCTTCAAATATTATAAAATGTAAAGGGTCTTACCGTGTCAAAACAAGCTGCCAGCTGATCTGCTTATTGATTAGGCGCACAAGCCCCAAAGGGAGAGCGAATTTTGCTGGACTGCACATGTAAAAAAAAAAAAAAAGACAATTTGTTAAATACCTAGCATAAGACACAGTTAATCAATAATCTAAAAGTCAGGGCTGTACTGGATCCTGACTGTATACTGGTATATAAAATGGAAGGTTACTCGAATACATTATTATAAAAACCAAAAGTTCCTTTAAGTTGAGATATGCTTTAGGCTCCATTCACACCAGAGCGCACTGGAATCGTGGTCCGAATCGCGCGATTCTGCCCGTGATTCCTGAATCGCAGCTAAACACGGGACTCCTTTGTGATGCCATTATTTCTTGCGATTTTGCCGAATTGTCGAGCAAAAAACCTGCTAAAATCGCACTGCCAAATGCTCCTGGCTCTGTGCCAGAATTTGGTACATAAGCTTTTCTTTTTTTTTTTTTTTTGGAGTGGAGGGAGGCCCATTCAAATAAATGGTTCAGTTTAAAGAACACGCCACAAAAAAAAACACAAAAATGCTAAAAACCGCAGTGCAGCAGCTGTCGCTACACTATGCTTAAGTGTGAATGGAGCCATAGGGTTTGCATACACAGACATAACTGGCTTGCTTTTGATTTGCTTTCGCACTTACACTGTCTTGTATGAAGAAGAAAAGCACATCACCGTGTACAAAATGTTTAAGGCCCCATGCACACGAGACGCCGGTGCAAACTCTGCTGAAAGCATGTTTTTAAAAGCTGAAACCGGCGTTTAGAAACGTCCGTTTTGCCGCGTTTGCATGCCGCGTTTAGTGGCGTTTTACCGCGTTTGCGTCTAGAAGCGTTTAGTTAAGATAACATCAAGACCCTCCCCAAGCTCAAAAAACAGTATTATTTAACTCTTTCAGCCATTTTGTGAGACCAGAGTGAGTAGCAGCAGCTAAGAGAGCAGCAGTGCACTTGAATTTAGCATGTCACATGGCACGTCACCTGCCACAAGTTGGGGATTGTCATTTGCCACGTCACCTTCCACAAGTTGTGGATTGTCCACTTGCCACGTCATCTGCTACAAGTTGTGGACTGTCCACTTGCCACGTCACTTGCCACATCACCTGCCACAAGTTGTGGATTGTCCACTTGCCATGTCACTTGCCACAAGTTGTGGATTGTCCACTTGCCACGTCACCTGCCACAAGTTGCTTGTTCAAATTTAACAACATATGGGTCAAATTCCAATTATACTTTGGATAACAGCAATGCTAGTGGTGTATTGGATTGGATCAAGGGCTCATTAGGGTATATAAATGGTCTATGAATCATTGCAAGCAATTACAATTGTTTAAAATATTTTTTTAATGGTTTTTCATCATTTGCCATCATTTTTGAGATTTTGAAAGTAAAAAAAATAGGGCACCTTTAAAAACGCTTATAAACGTAAACGCAGTACCGGCGTTTAGCGTCTGAAACGTGGAAAACGTTTGCGTCTGAACCCATTTTTTTTGCTTCTGGAAAAACGAGGTTAAACGCAACTGCCTAAAAACGCCAAAAAAAACGAGACTGTGTACATGGACACATAGGATAACATTGAATGGGTTCAGGGGCAGTTGAAAAAAAGTGTCCAACTGCCTCTGAACGCGCGTTTAACAGCGTCTGGTGTGCATGAGGCTTTATAGTGTAAACGGTTTTCCCCTAAAAAGAACAAGACCAATAATTGCCCTTGGAAAATAATTTTAAAAAAATAGTGTTGGATGCCAACCATGAATATCAGGAAACTGTAATGATCATTCATATTAGGCAGCAAAAACCTCCAAAAGCCCAAGCACCACCCTAAGGGAAAAATAACCTTTAAAGTGTTTGTAACCATAAAAAAAGAAGAAAAAGAAAAAAAAAAAAAAAAAGGAGATCCTGTTCCCTTATATCAGGTTAAACAGCACAGTGCTTGTGCTGTCTAACCTGCCCCTCTGGAAGCTGTAAATGCTAATGTTGTGTCGGGTGCAGGAGCGCACTCGGCACATCCTTGCACATCCTTACAGCTATTGCCGGCCCGCCATGTTAGTCACACACACACAGATTTTTGAAGCACAAGCACTTCACCTGTGCTGTGCCCCCCTTCCTTCAGTAAATGGTGCCGCCCAGGGCATCTGTCCCTTTCGCCCCCCCTGTACCAGAGCCTGGTCAGAAGGTGGATGGACCTGCATCAGCTAACAGGAGCACAAAGTTTAAATGGTCACCACCAGTGCACTGCTGTTCACCAGAATTTTTCACAGTAGGATTTATTAGGGTTTTTTTTACCTTTCTCTCAATCAACCATGGGTCTAGGATTTTTACGAGACAGGTGTTAAATGTACTTAATTATTTATGGACTGTTGTTTGGACTGGATGAGTAGGTGTCTTTTTTTCAATAACTAGAAACCTAAGCCCCCCAGCTGGGGATAAACTGGGAGCAGGATTTATCCTATAACCACCATCTAATTATAATATATATATTTTATTATATCAAAAAAACACAATCATAAACATAAAAATTTTAGGATACACACAATTAAACATCTAAAATATTTTCTCTGTAGGGCATGTGTGCGTGGCTCATTATATCAGCATTACTGTACACAAACAAGATAATCAAAGAATAAATTCCTTTATATCAACTTTTGTCCTCATTATATCAGCATTACAGTACATAAACAGGATAATTAAACGATGAATTCCTCTATATCAACTTTTGTCCATAGCTATTCCACAGTAAATTGCTTTTGTGTTCACACTTAACAATGAACTGTGTTAACAACTGGGTGACATTATGTGAACCTCTACTGTCTGCAAAACAATAGGAGTCCATTGAAGAAGAAAAAAGGAAGGATTGTTGAATGTATATGCCCAATTAATTGATGATAGTTATTGGTCAAAATATGGTGCGTGTGTCTATGTTTTTTATTACACACACGTGTGTAATATATATATATATATATATATATATATATATATATATATATATATATATATATATATATATATATATATACACACACACACACACACACACACACACACACACATACATACATACATACATACATATATACATACACATACACACACACACACACATACACATACACACACACACACACACACCTTTTCTCTTGTGGGGTACATAGTACCTGGGCTAGGATTTCCTTGGAGGAACCTCATCCGACATGCTACACTACTGACCAGAGTCGCCCCCAGGGAACCCAGAGTGAGCGATCGTCCAGCCGGAGGAATCACTGCTGTCGTTTCGCTGGGTCTGGTAAAAAGGGCCTGTTGGCCATTATCTATTACCTATTCTAGGGACTTTACTACGTCTGCAGTCTCTGACCATGATAATGTGATAATGACATTGTTGAAAAGGGGTGGTGCATGGGTGACCCTAAAATTATGCCCCCCCCTGAAAAAGTTCTGCGGATGCCCATGAACAAAATATATAATGGAAAATTTGCACAGCCTGCTTCATTTGCCTTCCACAGCAATTCCATTGCATGTTAGATAGGGCTACAAAACTCGAATATGTTTTTTTTTTTTCCCGTAGGGACTTCGTCGGGGGGGGGGGGGGTGCCATTGATGTGATCACTGACTGTACCTACTCCCACCTTAACTATTCTTCTTCATCCATCTACATTAAATTCCACCCTTGCCCATGGCAGCCCCTAACAGAACCTCGTGCATCTGGTGTATGTGATAAAGAGCAGGCGCCAATAAGATTCAACACAGTGCCCTGCAATGTTATCCCATGTTAATCGCATATACTTGGGAAAAGAACAGCACCTAGTGAAGTTACATCTACCTATCATGATTAAAACGAGGAGTGCTCCTAGCAATATAGAATATTGTACATACAGTGGGGGAAAAAAATAAATCATTTGATCTCCTGCAGATTTTCTAAGTTTACCCATTTACAAAGAAATGAAGGCGCTATCATTTTTAAAAGTGAATTTTAAATGATAGAGACAGAATATCAACCAGAAATTCAGAAGAAACACATGATACAAATGTTATAAAATTGGAGTTGCAGTTCAGCAAGTAAAATAAGTATTTGATCCCCTACCAATCAACAATAATTGTGGCTCCCACAGACTGGTTACAGTATGTGCTCATGTGGTACACAGATTAGTCCTGTCAATTTAACCAATTCACGCAAAACGACATACCCGTACGACGGTACTTTGACGCTAATTACCGGGGTTATGGCAGCAGCTAGCTGCCATAACCCCGGTGTTTTCGGGAACGCCGTGCGTTTCTCTTTAAGATAAAAGTGATCTATGCGTTGGATTCGCCGCAAGATCAATTTTATCAGTGGCAGGAGAGGTGCCCATCCCCTCCCCCCGCGCTCTGGTCGTCTCCGACGCTTATCGGACCAGCCAGTAGCGGCGGAGACGATCTTTTCCTTTCCCGTGGATGCCTGGCTGCCGAGTGAGGGGAAGATGGCCCCCGGTCGGCTCCATGGCATGGTAGGGAGAAAGCGACGTCAAACATCACTTCCACCCATAGCTCTTAAAAAGGAGAATTTTTTTTTTTTATTATTGCATTTTAGTGTAAATATGAGATCTGAGGTCTTTTTGACCCCAGATCTCATATTTAAGAGGTCCTGTCATGCTTTATTTCTATTACAAGGGATGTTTACATCCCTTGTAATAGGGATAAAAGTGACCCAAATTTTTTTTTAAAAAAGACAGTGTCAAAATAAAAAATAAAATAAATGGTAAAATTTAAAAAGCCCCGTCCCGTCGAGCTTGCGCACAGAAGCGAACGCGTACGTGAGTAGTGCCCGCATATGAAAACAGTGTTCAAACCACACACGTGAGGTATCACCACAATCGCTAGAGCGAGAGCAATAGTTCTAGCCCTAGACTTGCTCTGTAACTCAAAACTGGTAACCTGTAGAAATTTTTAAACATCGTTAAAAGTTTGTCGCCATTCCACGAGCAAGCGCAATTTTGAAGCGTGACATGTTGGGTAACAATTTACTTGGCGTAACATTATCTTTCACAATATAAAAAAAAAAAAAAATTGGGCTAACTTTACTGTTGTCTTATTTTTTAATTTAAAAAAAATGTATTTTTTTAAAAAAAAAAGTGCGCTTGTAAGACCGCTGCGCAAATACGGTGTGACAGAAAGTATTGCAACGACTGCCATTTTATTCTCTAGGGTGATAGAAAAAATATATATATAAATGTTTGGGGTTCTAAGTAATTTTCCAGCAAAAAAAAAAAGATTTTAACTTGTAAACATCAAGTGTCAAAAAGAGGCTTGATCCTTAAAGCGGAGGTCCGCCCAGCACTGCAAAAATTAAAAGCCAGCAGCTACACATACCGCAGCTGCTGGCTTTAAATAATCAGACACTTACCTGTCCTGGAGTCCAGCGATGTCAGCACTACAGCCGATGTTTCCATCAGCTGTCGGGTGCTGCCTCCTCCATTGCGAGTGAGGGAACCCGGGCAGTGTAGCTTTGCGGCTTCATGGCGGGAACCCTACAGCGCATGTGCGAGGCTCCGCTCCTCTCTCCTACTGGCCCGGCGGCCAGGGAAGGAGGAGGGAACCCGAGGGGTGACGCAAATATCCGCGACTGAGGCTCCCGGAAGTGGTGACAGGATGCCTGTGAAAGACCGGTATCCTGTCCCCCCTGCCCCCCAAAAGGTGCCAAATGTGGCAACGGGGGGGGGGATAAAGAGGGTTAGTTCCACTTTTGGGTGGAACTCTGCTTTAAGTGGTTAAGAAGGTGCTCCTTCCTTCTGTTAAAAAAAAAAAAAAAAGACAACGACAACGCGTTATGTGTGTAAAAAAAAAAAGAGGAGAAGAGGACACCTGTCTACAGAATATCTTTCTTCCATTCAAACCTTAACATCATCGGCAAAACCAAAGAGCTGTCAAAGGATGTCAGGGACAAGATTGTAGACCTGCACGAGGCTGGAATGGGCTACAAAGACCATCAGCAAGAAGCTTGGTGAGAAGTTGACAACTGTTGGAGCGATTATTCGCAAATGGAAGAAATACAAAATAACCATCAATTGCCCTCAGTCTGGAGCTCCATGCAAGATTTCGCCTCATGGGGTAAGGATGAACATGAGAAAAGTGAGGGATCAGCCCAGAACTACACAGAAGCACCTTGTGAATGATCTCAAGGCAGTTGGGCCCATCTGAAGTTTGCAATGAACATCTAAATGATTCAGAGAAGAATTGGGAGAAAGTGCTGTGGTCAGATGAGACCAAAATTGAGCTCTTTGGCATTAACTCGACTGTCGTGTTTGGAGGAAGAAAAATGCTGACTATGACCCCAAGAACACCATCCCAGTCAAGCACGGAAGTGGAAACATTATGTTTTGGGGCTGTTTCTCTGCTAAAGGTACTGGCCGACTTTGCCACATTGAGGGGCCAATGGATGGGGCCATGAATTGTAAAATCTTGAATGAGAACCTTCTTCCCTCAGCCAGAACACTGAAGATGGGTCATGGGTGGGTCTTCCAGCATGACAATGACCCAAAACATACCACCAAGGCAACAAAGGAGTGGCTCAAGAAGAAGCACATAAAAGGTAATGGAGTGGCCTAGCCAGGCTCCAGACCTTAATCCTATAGAAAACATATGTAGGGAGCTGAAACTTTGAGTTGCCAAGCGACAGCCAAGAAACCTTAAGGATTTAGAGAAGATCTGTAAGGAAGAATGGACCAAATCCCTCCTGAGATGTGTGCAACCCTGGCAACCAACTACAAGAAACGTCTTACCTCTGTGCTTGCCAACAAGGGTTTCTCCACCAAGTACCGAGTCATGTTTTTCTTGGGGATCAAATACTTATTTTACTCACTGAACTGCAACTCAAATTATAACATTTGTATCATGTGTTTTTTTTGCATTCTTGGTTGATATCCCATCTCTATCATTTAAAATACACCTATGATAAAAATTATAGACCCTTCATTTTTTTTGTAAGTGGGAAAACTTACAAAATCTGCTTGGGATCAAATAATTATTTTTCCCACTGTAAAGATAAGGAAGCAAAGTCTGCAATCAGTGATCAGTGTCTCATTTAACGTCAAAGCTATAAATCTTACATCACATAAATAAAAACAAATTGTAGTAATGCATCAGTATTTCATAATATTAATCTAACATTTAATAAAAAAATCATCCACTTATAAAGGTTGTCCAATGCAATCCATATTAAATGACACCCATCTCTGTGCCTATGGTGTGTCTTTTTTTTCAACCTAACAAAAAACTGGCCACACACACTGTTGGAATATTGCCCGATTCCTGCTGAACTGTGGCTGGCCCTGTCAACATCCTCCCCTGCTCAAGAAATCCAATTTTTTTTATCAACTATTGTCACAGCAGCTGGTCTGAAACTTCTTGGATGAACATTGCTTGCATTCACCAGATGGAAGCTCTATTCAGGTATTCAGCAGCTGCTAAAAGCAATAGCCTGCAGCTAGCATTCCTCTACCCACACTGCTTAGCATGGATGGAGGAATCAATGGATTACACTTATTAAGCCCACAGAACAAGGGAAGTACAAAGCATGTATTGCCAGATTAAAGTGGTAACAAAGTCAAAAAGTTAACTTTACTCCACAGGCAAGACTATAAAAAGTCTTACCTGTAGATGCTCTTGAATTGGCTCAAACGTGCACTGCTTAGTTTTCTGATATGTGTCTGATGCACCATGTGTTAACCACTTAAGGACCAGGCATATTTCTGACAAGTGTTGTTTACAAGTTAAAATCAGTATTTTTTGCTAGAAAATTACTTAGAACATCCAAATATTATATTTTTTTTTAGCAGAGACCCTAGAGAATAAAATGGAGATTGTTCCAATATTTTATGTCACGCCGTATTTGCAAAGCAGTCTTACAAACACAATTATTTTGGGAAAAAATACACTCTTGAAAGGAAAAAAAAAAGGAAAAAAAACAGTAAAGTTAGCCTAATTCTTTTGTATAATGTGAAAAATGATGTAACGCAGAGTAAATAAATAGATGCCCAACATGTCATGCTTTAAAATTGCGCACGCTTGTGGAGTGGCGACAAGCTACAGTACTTAAAAATCTCCATACTGGTTTAGAGTTACAGAGGAGATCTTGCTCTAACAATCGTGGCAATACCTCACATGTGTGGTTTGAACAACGTTTACATATGCGGGCGTGACTTACGTATGCGTTTTTTTATTTAATTTTTATTTTTCATTTTTACACTGTCCCTTTAAATGTATTTATTTTTATTACTTTTTATTTCTATTACCAGGAATGTAAACATCCCTGGTAATAGAAATAAGCATGACAGGTCCTTTTTATTGCGAGATCTGGGGTCAAAAAGCCCGGATACGACCGGGAAGCATCAGGAGGGGGCACCATTCCCGTCGCCTCTACATAGTGGGGGGGTTTACATAGTAGGTGAGGTTGAATAAAGACACAAGTCCATCAAGTCCAACCCATGTGTGTGATTATATATGTCAGTATTACATTGTAAATCCCTGTATGTTGTGGTCGTTCAGGTGCTTATATAAATAGTTTCTTGAAACTATCAATGCTCCCCGCTGAGACCACCGCCTGTGGAAGGGAATTCCACAGCCTTGCCGCCCCTACAGTAAAGAACCCTCTACGTAGTTTAAGGTTAAACCTATTTTCTTCTAATTTTAATTTCTAATTTTAATGAGTGGCCACGAGTCTTGTTAAACTCCCTTCTGCGAAAAAGTTTTATCCCTATTGTGGGGTCAGCAGTATGGTATTTGTATATTGAAATCATATCCCCTCTCAAGCGTCTCTTCTCCAGAGAGAATAAGTTCAGTGCTCACAACCTTTCCTCATAACTAATATCCTCCAGACCCTTTATTAGCTTTGTTGCCCTTCTTTGTACTCGCTCCATTTCCATTACATCCTTCCTGAGGACTGGTGCCCAGAACTGGATAGCATACTCCAGGTGCGGCCAGACGAGAGTCTTGTAGAGCGGGAGAAATATTGTGTTATCTCAGGAGTTGATCCCCTTTTTAATGCATGCCAATATTCTGTTTGCTTTGTTAGCAGCAGCTTGGCATTGCATGCCATTGCTGAGCCTACCATCTACTAGGACCCCCAGGTCCTTTTCCATCCTAGATTCCCCCAAAGGTTCTCCCCCCAGTGTATAGATTGCATTCATATTTTTGCCACCCAAATGCATTATTTTACATTTTTCTACATTGAACCTCATTTGCCATGTAGTTGCCCACCCCATTAATTTGTTAAGATCTTTTTGCTAGGTTTCCACATCCTGCGGAGAAGTTATTGCCCTGCTTATCTTAGTATCAGCCGCAAATACAGAGATTGAACTGTTTAACCCATCCTCCAGGTCATTTATGAACAAATTAAATAGGATTGGTCCCAGCACAGAACCCTGGGGGACCCCACTACCCATCCCTGACCATTCCGAGTACTCCCTATTTATCACCACCCTTTATCTAGATGGCAACTCACCTCCTCATAGAAGGTTAATAGATTGGTTTGGCAAGAACGATTCTTCATGAATCCATGCGGATTACTGCTAATGATACCATTCTCATTACTAAAATCTTGTATATAGTCCCTTATCATCCCCTCCAGGAGTTTACATACTATTAATGTTAGGCTAACTGGTCTGTTATTCCCAGGGATGTATTTTGGGCCCTTTTTAAATATTGGTGCTACATTGGCTTTTCTCCAATCAGCTGGTACCATTCCAGTCAGTAGACTGTCAGTAAAAATTTGGAACAATGGTGTGGCAATTACTTGACTGAGTTTCCCAAGTACCCTCGGGTGCAAGTCATCTGGTCCCGGTGATTTATTAATGTTAAGTTTCCCAAGTCTAACTTTAATTCTGTACTTTGTTAACCATGGAGGTGCTTCCTGTGATGTGTCATAAGGATAAACACTACAATTTTGGTTACTAAAGCCCCCCGGTTCCCTCGTGAAGACTGAGGAGAAGAATAAATTCAATATCTTCACCATCCCCCCATCCTTTTTAACCAGTTGTCCTTCCTCATTCTTTATGGGGCCAATATGGTCTGTCCTCCTTTTTTACTGTTTACAATACTTAAGGAATTTCTTGGGATTTTTTTTGCTCTCCTCCACTATGTGTCTTTCATGTTCTACCTTAGCCGTCCTTATTGCACCCTTACATTTCTTGTTGCATCCTTTATAAAGTCTGAATGCTGATGATGATCCCTCAACCTTGTCTTTTTTGAAGGCCTTCTCCTTTGCTTTTATATGCATTTTTACATTGGAGTTAAGCCACCTAGGACTTTTGTTTGCTCTTTTAAATGTATTACCCAATGGGATGCATTGGCTAATGCCCTTATTTAATATGCTCTTAAAGCAAACCCATCTCTCCTTCGTGTTCTTTGTTCCTAAGATTTTATGTCAATTTATGCCTTCTATCAAGGCTCGTAGTTTAGGGAAGTTGGCTCTTTTCGAAATTCAGTGTCTTTGTATTCCCCTTATGTTTCCTATTTGTCTGATTTATACTGAAGCCAATTGACCTGTGATCGCTGTTACCTATATTGCCCCATATTTCAACATCCGTGATCAGGTCTGTATTGTTGGTAATCAGTAGATCCAGTAACGCTTTATTTCTAGTTGGTGCGTCTATCATCTGCCCCATAAAATTGTCCTGCAAGACATTTAAGAACTGGCGAGCCTTAGATAAATGCGCAGTTCCCTCCGCCCAGTCTATGTCTGGATAGTGAAAATCCCCCATTATGATAACACTTCACATCCTTGCTGCTAATCCAAATTGTGATAGGAATTCTGTCTCCCCTTCCTCCCTCAGGTTAGGGGGGCCTATAGCATACACCCAGTATTATTTTTCCCTTAGCTTCATCCCTTTGGAGCTCTACCCATAAGGATTCCACCTCCTCCCTAGCTCCCTTAATGATGTCATCTCTCACATTCACTTGTACATTATTATCGATATATAGGCATACCCCTCCCCCTTTTTTACCCTCTCTATCCCTGCAATAAAGGATATACCCTTGAATGGTTGCCAGCCAATCATGAAAGCTGTTGAACCAGGTTTCCGAAATCCCCACAAAATCCAAATCCTCCTCATACAACAGTATCTCTAGTTCATCCATCTTGTCCGCCAGGCTCCTGGCATTGGTGAACATGCCATATAGTGTAGACTGGTCGCATATTATCCTCTTATTGGGTGTTCCGAGATTGCAACTAGGACTTGCTACTATACTTACCTTGGGTTTATGTGCTTTGGTCAACCTACCACTAATGCCCCCAATACTACCCTCTGGAATATGTTCTGTGCTGACTTTCTCTACCTCTGGACCCTCCCCCCCATTGCCTAGTTTAAAAACCCCTCTAGCTTTTTGGCCATCTTCATTCCCAGCTGATCTGCACCCTCCTCATTTAGGTGCAGCCGCCCCTTCTATAGTATCGGTTATTGACTGAGAAGTCGGCCCAGTCCTCCAGGAACTCAAACCCCTCCTTACTACACCAGCTCTTCAGCCACTTGTTAACTTCCCCTATCCCTCTGCCTTTCTGGTGTGGCTCAATGTACCGATAGTATTCCTGAGAATACTAGCTTGGAGGTCCTTTTCCGCAATTTAGCTCCTAAGTCGCTAAAATCGTTCTTTAGGACACTCCATCTGCCTCTGACTTTGTCATTGGTGCCAACGTGCACCATGACAGCTGGGTCTTCCCCAGCCCCTTTCAGTAATCTGTCCACCAGATCCGTGATGTGCCGAACCCAAGCGCCCGGTAGACAACATACTGTTCGGCACTTTAGTTCTTTGTTACAGATTGGCCTCTCTGTCCTTCTAAGAATTGAGTCCCCTACCACCAGAATCTGTCTTTCCTTTCCCTTCGCTTCCCCCCCACTCTCACTGGAGGAGTTCTTCCCCTGGCAGCTAGGAGAGTCCCTCATCTCCAGCAGTGCTGGTCCCTGACTGGTTTCACCAATGTCACTCAATGGAGCGTACTTATTGGGATGCTCCAGTCCTGGATCGGCCTCCCTGGCACTTCCCCCTCTACCCTTCCTGTCACCCATCTACTCTTTGCTAGTGCCTGCACCACTTTGTCTCAACCCACCTCTGTGCTGGCTCCAGCCAGCACCTTCCGTGTACATTCCTGGCTCTCCTTTAGTATGGAGGGACTTCTCAGTGCTGACAGTTGCTTCCCCAGATTCAGAACCTGGGCTTCCAGGGAAACAATGTGCTTACATTTTGCACAGCAGTATTCACCCTCGATCGGATGATCAAGGAACGCATACATGCCGCAAGATGTACAACGAGTTGCCTCTCCACACCCACCGGGCATCGTACCTATTCAGTTTAATGAGGATTGGGATTATACCCCGTCCAAATTACCTAACAACTAGCTTCCTGACACTAATACTCAACAAGACAATACACGTGTACTCAACAAGACAATACACAGGTACTCGCAGACCTACGTGCACTCGCAGACCACTCACAGACCTACGTGCACTCGCAGACCACTCACAGACCTACGTGCACTCGCAGACCACTCTCAGACCTACGTGCACTCGCAGACCACTCTCAGACCTACGTGCACTCGCAGACCACTCTCAGACCTACGTGCACTCGCAGACCTACGTGCTCTAAAATTGATCCAGTGGTGAATCCGCCACCGGGATCACTTTTGTGTGAAAGAGAATTGCCCACCATATAAAAAAAAAACACCGGGGTTATGGCAGCTAGCTGCTGCCATAACAATGGTATATAACTTTAAAATAATGGCGTAAATATACAGTGGGCGATCCTAAAGTAGTTAAAAAGTATCCTGTTCTCCTTGTATTGCTTCCTTTGTGGGAAATACTTGGTGATCCTGCCAGTCCTCCTGCTTTCCTATTCCAAAAACTGACCATGCTAGACAAGAGAGCACATCAAATCCAGTGTGTTTTCTGGCTGTTCTGTGAATACAGCCTGCCAGTCCTTCAATGATCAGACTTCTGATACAACCCCTGCACAGCCATTCACTGGGAAGATCAGTGTACTGCTCTTTCTCCACCCCCACTTCTCTAAGCCCCTTATGCATCTGAGAACAGAGGTCATGTGATCACTTATAAAAAAATAAAAGTTTTTTTATTTATCTATACACAAATGTTTTGCCTTTCATTTAAATTTTAAACTGAAGTGGGTAAGGGCTTACATATACATATAAGCATGGGGTGGTGGCCTGGCCATTCAAACGGCCTGTTGGAGCTAAACTGGAAGGAAGACCAGGTGAAGATGGACATGCCCGCAGCAGTGACAGCACACTACTGGAGAGAGAGTGTGACATCAATGCCCCTCCTCTCAACCTTGTCCAATCAGAAACACTTTGTATTCATTCAAAAAGTACAAAGCATTCTTTCATTTAGCAGATCAAGAACACAAGGACATGACCTCAAACTAAATGGAGAAAAGTTCAAAACTAATCTTAGAAAGTATTATTTTACTGAAAGAGTAAGTAAAGGGCCATTTTTTTTTTTTTTTTTTTCTGACCTGCAAAAGTAAAGGCATAACATGCTAGTATGCATCGTCCCCACTGGAGGCCGCTTCTATCTTCGCCCGTCTTCCTTCTGGGTCCGCAGACTCTGGCCGTGTGCCTGGCCGAGGCCATGTGACGTCACTCCCACGCATGTGCGCGGGAGCTGCCAGTCACGGCACAGGCTTCTGAGAAAAACGGCACGGGCAGCCGTTCCTTCAGAGCGCATGCTCCGATGACGTGATCGACTGCATATACAGTAAATATCTCCTAAACGGCACATGTTTAGGAGATATTTACAGTACCTATAGGTAAGCCTTATTGTAGGCTTAACTATAGGTACAAATAATACATGGAAGTTTACTTCTTCTTGAAAGGGATGTTGATGCTTGGAATAAACTACCAGCAGATGCAGTGAGACAGTCAACAGTAAATGGCTTCAAAACATGCTTGGCACAAATATAGATATATAAAAAAATTACAAAAAGAAAAAAAGAAATGGGAAGACTCGATGGACTATTTAGTCTTTTTCTGCCGTCACTTTTCTATGCATTTCTGTTCTCTGAATGGGGCCCGTGCTAAGCGGCTGACCTCCAGAATTCCAAATGCATCAGGCCAACTGCTGAGCATGGAACCTGGAATGCAAATGGAGATCACTGGAGTAGCAGTGTCTACTTCAGTGATTTACAGTTTTCAGGGGCATCGACTAAATATGGTATATACATACATATTTTGGTCAAAGCTGGACCAATGTAACTATGTAAAAATATAACGTCTGACTGGTCTGTACACAGGATGTACAGCATGGAGACCGTCCATCACCTCACCTGATACTAACATTCCTCACCTGCAGCTCTGTGCGGGCAACAAGGGACCTGCCAGGGTACAATATACACCCCTCCCTGAGACTGCACCGAGTGCGCCCCAAGCTGACACGCACGCCGCCGAGTCACACACAGACCAGCAGGGTTTACTGCAGACTTCAGGATACGCTCGCCCCTGCTCAGCAAACCCACATTTGGCTGACATCTTCTGGATCCCATCCAGCACCTTCTCAGCACTACAGGACTGCACTGAGAATCCATCCCCGGATAGCAGAGTGACCATACACTCCACATCATGATAAACGAATGTCTGTTTATCACAACTGTCATGTGAGTAGCCATTTGGCTGATTATATTATCATTAAACAATCTTTTCAAACATATTGCACTTAGAGGCGCCCCTTTTTGTTCTTTATCTTGTCTTTCAGAGTCTGCTTCACTCCTAAGGGAGCTGCCATTTGTGCCATTGTTTTATTGTTTTATCATTTTATGGACATTTAGCTTTGCATTATATCGGGACTTTATTTTTATATTTATTTTTATTTTCATAAGCTGATTTATTTTTTTATATTGTACATATAGCCCTTTGCTTAAATACATGTTCCTCTATGTAAATGCTACTTGCCCCTTAACGTAGTGCTTATACCTGTCTCTGCGCCATTCCTTTCCTCTTAAAAATATAACATGCCTGGAATTCTTCTTTAATTAAAATAAGCTGTTCGGCAAGGAATAACCTTTAAAATGAACCTGTATTCAGACTAGGCACACATACATTTTGAGCAAGCAGTAAAAGCACTTTAAAACAAGGCCACATTCACCTATGTAGCTATAGGCATTGTGGAGAAATTTACATTTAGGGCTCGTTCACGCCACATCCATTGAGCTGCAATTTGCACTGATCACCGCCCTTCAAAATGCACATCAGCATGCACGCATTATCACATCTCCTCTCATATCAACTTTCTACGAAAGCAGAATCTTGCTGGGTTTCCAGCCTCTGAATGTAAATACATAGCCGTTCTTTTTAAGCTGTGAGAAATTAAAAGAAACCACCTTGAAGCTGGCTATACATGGCTCAAACAAACAAACAGGATTCCACCTTTAAAACAAACAAGGTGGATGGAGGAATCCATATATTCTGACAATGGAAGAGTCAAGTCCCCGCTGTCAGAATACAACAGTGCAGCAGGCACTCCTCCATTGTCAGAATATATTGATCAGAGCTGCAGCCGATTGGCTGCAGGCACTGATCAAACGAAAATCATTCACACGAAATTCATTAGATCAACTTCTGTAGAACAGGAATGGCCATAGATGGATCGAAATTTAGACTGTCCCTGATGAACTGGCCAAATTTCATTCCACCTATGGCCAGCTTTAGAGTCTTGGTTCACTTTGTGAATGAATAAATTTACTACATAAGCAGCTAGAGAGGTCAGGGATGGCATTACTGCTTGCTAAAGATTTGCAAACACTTAAACATCCATAGCCTGGGCACAGGTGCACGTTAAGGAGAATTAGTAGGCATCACTCTGCGACGGGTTCACTTTAATCTGACTATGGCAGGAAAGCGCTGATTTTCAGTAACTTCGAAGGGAAAGTGTTTCCTCCTTGCAGAGGCTCCTGACCATGAATTGTAATAACTGTGCATCTTCATGTGATGCTAAAAGCTTTCATTGCACTTCTTATAACGGAACTGTGATGGCTCCATAACATCAGGGATTTATCCGGATGACATCTTTATGTGTGGATTGAGAGGAGTTTTGTTCGAGCAGATAATGGGGCAGTAAAAAGTTTAAAGGCAAGGAGATTTTAATATTTCAATACTACAACTGTTGTCATTACACTATGTGTTGTCAATTGATTCCATAAGAACGAGCAGGCAGACACTTCATATTAATTATTACTGAAACATGTTTTGCTAATAGCACAGACGGAATAACCAGCTAAAATGTTATCCGGTTGCAGAGAGTGTAAACAAGTGATGTGTATAATGAATACAGCCAGTCAACTTTTTTCTTCCTCTGCAGGGAAGCCACAGTAAAAGTTTAAACCAGTCTTTCTCAACCAGGGCTCCTTGAGCAATGAGCACTTTCTGCCTCTCAGATAAGTACCCACTGGCACAGTGGTTTTCTTTTCGTCTGTAAGGAGGCCATTCTTCATTCTGATCACCAATACGAGGGACATTCTTCCCGCTGATCACCAATACGAGGGACATTCTTCCCGCTGATCACCAATACGAGGGACATTCTTCCCGCTGATCACCAATACGAGGGACATTCTTCCCGCTGATCACCAATACGAGGGACATTCTTCCCGCTGATCACCAATACGAGGGACATTCTTCCCGCTGATCACCAATACAAGGGACATTCTTCCCGCTGATCACCAATACGAGGGACCTTCTTCCCGCTGATCATCAATACGAGGGACATTCTTCCCGCTGATCATCAATACGAGGGACATTCTTCCCGCTGATCACCAATACGAGGGACATTCTTCCCGCTGATCACCAATACGAGGGACATTCTTCCCGCTGATCACCAATACGAGGGACATTCTTCCCGCTGATCACCAATACGAGGGACATTCTTCCCGCTGATCACCAATACGAGGGACATTCTTCCCGCTGATCACCAATACGGAGGGACATTCTTCCCGCTGATCACCAATACGAGGGACATTCTTCCCGCTGATCGCCAATACGAGGGATATTCTTCCTGCTGATCGCCAATGCGAGGGATATTCTTCCTGCTGATCGCCAATGCGAGGGATATTCTTCCCGCTGATCGCCAATGCGAGGGACATTCTTCCCGCTGATCACCAATGCGAGGGACATTCTTCCCGCTGATCACCAATACGAGGGACATTCTTCCCGCTGATCACCAATACGAGGGACATTCTTCCCGCTGATCACCAATACGAGGGACATTCTTCCCGCTGATCACCAATACGAGGGACATTCTTCCCGCTGATCACCAATACGAGGGACATTCTTCCCGCTGATCACCAATACGAGGGACATTCTTCCCGCTGATCACCAATACGGAGGGACATTCTTCCCGCTGATCACCAATACGAGGGACATTCTTCCCACTGATCGCCAATACGAGGGATATTCTTCCTGCTGATCGCCAATGCGAGGGATATTCTTCCCGCTGATCGCCAATGCGAGGGACATTCTTCCCGCTGATCACCAATGCGAGGGACATTCTTTCCGCTGATCACCAATGTGAGGGACAGTCTTCCCACGGATCACCAACGTAAGGAACAATCTTCTCACTGACCATCAATGTATGGATATTTTTTTTCCGAAGAGCATCTATGTAATAGACCAGTAATGTAAGAATCCCTCTTTCCCTAACCGTCAATGTAAGGAATATTCTGTGATCACCAATGTAAGGGTCCAATGACTACCAATGTATGAGGCATTGTTCCCCATGACTACCAACGTAAGAAGAATTATTTTCCAAGACCCCCAATGTAAGAAGTAATCTTCCCACTGACTACCACACTGATGCACTGTGAGCTGTAGATATAGTAATTATTTCTGGGTTTCTGTAAGATCTGAAAGGGTTCCTCCATGTTAAAAAGAAAAGCTGGTTTAGAGGGCTTTTATTAATGTAATGCACAACAGGATAAAGTTGTCCTGATGAAAACCTGCCCAGATCTGATCTTGTAAATTGTACAGATATTTTTGAACTCTTAAGATGAGTATACACGTATCGAAATTTGGACGGATCGGCAGCAATGATACATGTGTACCCCCGTCTGTTCAGCAGAAGCCAGTTATTAGATCAACTTCTGTCAAACAGTCCTGATGGAAAACCAAAATTTAAGCAGCACTTGCAGCCACTGGTTGCAAGGGAGTCCTCGCTGTCAAAATACAACAGCACGGTGGGGGAGATCCCTCCATCCACATTGCTTATGTGGATGCAGGGAGAAGTCAGTTATCTTTTCTTTCAACCCACCGATTGAATAAAAAAATAAAAATAAACTGTCCATATATACTCTGCTTTATCAACCACAATTAAATCATCATCATTAAATATATCATATATATTGCCAGTGATACCATGATCATTAAACCAGGTACTTGTACTTTTAGCAGTGTGGGCAGGTGCCAAGTCCTGTTGGAAAATGAAATCAGCATCTCCATAAAGCTAGCCAGCAGAGGAAACCATGAAGTGCTCTAGAATTTCCTGGTAGAGGGCTGCGCTGACTTTGGACTTGAAAAAACACAGTTGACCAACACCAGCGGATGACATAGCTCCCCAAATCATCACAGACTGTGGAAAATTTTTCATTTCATTTGGAAATCAAGGTCCCAGAGTCTGAAGGAACTGGAGAGGCACAGAATGCAAGTTGCATGAGGTCCAGTGTGAATTGTCCACAGTCTGTGATGATCTGAGGAGCCATGTCATCTGCTGGTGTTGGTCCACTGTGTGTTATCAAGTCCAAAGTCAGCACAGCCCTCTACCAGGAAATTCTAGAGCACTTCATGCTTCTTTCTGCTGACCAGCTTTATGGAGATGCGGATTTCATTTTCCAGCAGCACTTGGCACCTGCCCACACTGCCAAAAGTGCCAATACCTGGTTTAATGATCATAGTATCACTGTTCTTGATTGGCCAACAAACTTGCCTGACCTAGACCCCATAGCGAATCTGTGGGGTATTATCAAGAGGAAGATGAGAGACACCAGACTCAACAATACAGACGAGCTGAAGGCCGCCATCAAAGCAACCTGGGCTTCCATAACACCTCAACAGTGCCACATGCTGATCCCCTCCATGCCATGTCGCATTGATGAAGTAATTCATGCAAAAGGAGCCCCGACCAAGAATTGGGTACATACTGTACATACTTTTCAGTAAGCCAACATTTCTGAATTAAAAATCCTTTTTATTTTTATTGGTCTTCTGTTATATTCTTATTTTCTGAGATACTGAATGTTGGGTTTTCACTAGCTGTAAGCCATAATCAACAAAATTGAAAAACAAAATGGAAATATATATCATTCTGTGCATAATGAATTTATATAATATGAGTTTGACTTTTTTAATTACTGAAATAAATTCACTTTTTGATGATATTCTAATTTTATAATATATCTATATATCTCTCTATCTATATATCTCTCTCTCTATCTCTCTATCTATCTATCTATCTATATATCTCTCTATCTATCTCTCTCTATCTCTCTATCTATCTCTCTCTATCTCTCTATCTATCTCTCTCTCTATCTCTCTCTCTATCTATCTATCTCTCTCTCTCTATCTATCTATCTCTCTCTCTATCTATCTATATATCTCTCTATCTATCTATATATCTCTCTATCTATCTATATATCTCTCTATCTATCTATATATCTCTCTATCTATCTATATATCTCTCTATCTATCTATATATCTCTCTATCTCTCTATCTATCTATCTATATTTACACACACGCAAGCACATAAATAAATGATACACTTCCTTAGATATTAGGTGTCCCTACACAAAGCTTTGATAAGTGTCCATAAATTGGGATGAATTTTTCTCCACACGTCTTGTATTGGAAGACACCACAGCACTGCCTCTCGAAGAGTCACTTGCATGCCTTCCGCCAGAGTCCTGTCTTTACACGGCTCACTCCCAACCAAAACATTCTAGCGAGATGAACTACATAAAGTGAGCCGCATACTTACCAAATACAAGCCGGCCTTACAGAATCCTACCTTTCAGCCATAAAAACACAACAATTTACAATAAAAACATATAGGCACTTACCTGTACCAGATGTACTGCAGCATATACAATGCTGGACCTAAAGCACAAAAGGAGATATGAGTTATAAATCTTCTTTAAAATGCCAATATTTCACAATAAACAATACAAAGCCATTTGTGATGCCGTCCTTTCCAGGTGGTACGGTAGGTGTGTTAGGAACTGATACAAGTAGTATTTTATATATTCATGTCATCAGTATTTTACAGATTTTTGTTGATAATACTCAGAATTCAACCTATCGCTTTGATAAAGGAAGTTCATCACTTCCTAACTGTCACTGCAATGATCTGACTGACTAGGCCAGCACTAGCACCAAAGCAATGCTCCGCTGTACATTGAAAAAATGAAGCATGGGGCCTATTTTTTTTTTTTTTTACTGGTAAGAAGAAAGGGGGAGGGAATGCAACCACAATGGTGGGATCTATGAGAACAACATGAAAATTGATTTGCAGAAGACAGACACATGCCTGTACGACAGCAAGGTCCTCCCAAGGAACAACAATTTTTGCCTGCATGAAACCTCTGAAAATGATCCTGCCCAGAGTTGGGCTTTAAATCTTAACTCCAAGTATGATCTGTGTTGGTCCAGCTTGGCACAATAGAAGTGAGCATCTCATACCTGAGAGACTGCTGTGGAACCTCACAACCTCTGTAGTAGTTGGCGCTCTAGTAGATTTTTCAGGTCCTGTGCTTACCTAACCCTAAAGGCTTGGTAGGCATTGCTGCTACTATTCACAGGATCCCTTTTTTTTTTTTTTCTTTAATGAATGCGCGTTTTTTACATCAACGACCCTCTTCTCCATCTTGTCCAATTAGAGACCGCCTTGAAAAAACGCATTGAAAAAAATACAAGGCATTCTATGAATCGTGGAAGTGCTTTGTAAAGCCGGCCATTCGTGGATCGAAATTCAGCCAGTTCAGCGGGGTCCAGCCAAGATTGAATCCATGTATGAGCAAGCTGATTGAACCCAAGTCGAACCATTGATCGACTTGGGTACAACCAACCTGTCAGATTTTTCACATTCGATTACTGCACCGGCTGTAGCCACTACCAGTTTTCATTGTGTTCTGCTGTCCGGGAGCGATCCACGAAGCCCCCATCCCAGGTGGAACACAATAACGCTACAGGAGGTATTTCCCCATCAACACTGACTGTATTGATTGGGGAATGGAGTCATTTTCTTTCCTTCCACCCGTGGTAGAAGGAAAGAAAGAAAATCGAGTCACCTACGGCCTGCTTAAGTATTCCCTGTGGTCAGTGTGCAGAGGAGCTCAGCATAGAACCCAGAAGATCATCACAATCACTGTAGTAACATCGACTACTACAGCGACTGCCAGATTCCCCACCAGGCAATATGCATACTTACATTGTGCCAAGCTGGACCAAAGTAACTATGTAATTAAAGCCCAACTTCAGGAATATTTAGAAAATCCACTCTAGCAGTGGTGCCCCCCCTCCAGCACTGCAACAGTTAAATGCTTGTCTAGGGAATGGGATAGAGGAATAAGGAGAAATACTCACCTTATTCGTCCCTCCAGTAGGGTCCCCCCAGTGTTGCGACAGGCCCCCTGCAGCTGCCTCTCTAAGTTGAAACTGTCTGGCAGCGGTGGCACTCCAGCCTCCTCAATGTACAATACAGGGTTAATGTACCTGTTTTCTACAAAAGGAGGCCAAGCTTTCGCCCACAGACCAGAGTTTGAGTAGAGAAGGACAGCACCAGAGCTGGCTAGAGACAGGTAAGGAATACAGATTTGTATTCTTGGAGTTGGCCTTTAAGATCATACTTAGAGTTGAACTTGAACCTTTAACTGACATGAATGGATAAAGTGACAGATTCTCCTTAAAGGGTAACTCCACTTTCGTAGAAAAGTGGAAATAATACAGTATATACAATTGCTACAGAAAAGTCATATTGTAATTGAATGTTATTAAAATGTCATTGTCCATCTGCAGCTCTGTAATTTTCTGTAAAATGCAATGCAATATGGCAACCTGGAGGTGTTCTTTTACACAGATGGTGTACAGGACCCAATCCCCCCCCCCCCCCCCCCCGCACATATGTAATTTCCTGCATGTGTGATTGGCTGATTTTCCCAGGAGTCTGCACTAAGATACAAATCAGATTTTGAGCATCCCCTGCAATAAACATATCATTTTTGGTGAGAAACTCCCAAAGGGAAATAATGTCTAAAGGGATGCAGATCCTGCCACTTTCCTCATTAGAACCTTGCAAATACAGCAGTTGATTGAGAATTAGAAAACCACTTCCATTCACTTTATAAATGGACACAAACAGCTATTTCTATAGAATAAACAAAAGGTAGGAATCTGCAAGAAAGTTTGTTAAACTCCTTGCAATGTACATTGCTCACCCAGACGTGAATGTTTTTTTCTGAACAAAAGTGGAGTTACACTTTAAGTAAAACTCCAAGCACAAAAAAGGAGCTGTGGACAGTTAATCTGAATGACCTGTGTGCATTTGCATGCTAAATCATCTAGTCTGCCAGGCATGTCCTTTTTACTAGTAAAATGAAATGCTATGCCCCAGAACTTCCACTACTAAAGCCATTGGCTTCACACACAGAATCTGTACTACATAGGGAAGAAGTGCATTTATAACGCTGCCTATTGAAGTGCTGTGAATAATTTTCAGCGTTCTCAGCGGCTTGTGCCCGGCAGACTATTAGTAGAAGCAGAATGTGGAACCACAGCTGTGGAGCCCACTAAGACCGGAGCAGAACCTGTATAGATCATCATTATTACAGCTGCTGGGCCACGGCTCCAATAATCCTTAGCCATCTGCTGCTCCGCTGACAAGGACAAAGGACGCAGCACTGCAGCAACTACAGGAGGTGCAGAACACCAGTGGAATGATTGCATTTGGGTACGGAGTAAACACTGGGAATGTACAGTACAGATTAGATCCGACTCTGGGTCAGGATAATGGAAGATCTCTGCGTACCTGTAATAGCCTTTGTGAGGACAAACGATGCTCCATGTTCACGATTCCCTCGAGGCTGAAAATAAAACAGGATAATTACATGAATGCCAAACTTATACTATGTGACAAATCTTACTGGCAGCAGCGCAAACAGCTGAGCCAAGAAAAAGTAGCAAATAATACAACACCGGGCTTATAACCAAATGTATATGGGAGGTTTACTTCCTAAAGTTCACACAAATGTTACACAATGGTGTTAATACTTTAATCTTCCCCACATTACCAAAGCAATTTATTCCTCGCTGTGAAGGTACAGAATATAGGCAGCGGGTAGAGAAAAGACATAGGTCCATGCACCACTTTCCCTTTAAAGATTAATAATAAGATAAAATATAAAAAGACACAAATTAGTGCAGCTCTTTTATCATTAGTACAACATTAAAGTTGATAAAATGATAAAAAAATGATAAAAAAAAAAAATGAACACCCTACACCAGGCCTCATTAAATGGAGGACGGCGGTCCAAATGCAGACTGAGCCACTGTCCCATCCGGACCCATTTAGGAGCCGTTTCTATCTCCCAGTCTCTGCCGCTGTCATTCCCAAGACAACACGGAAAGCGGGAGGCAGGATAGGAATGAACAAAGTTTGGGAAGCACAGCTGGGCACTGGTTGGAGGGCGGGAGCTGCCGGCTGGCTAACTTGTCATAATAACCTGCAAGTGATTGGCTGCTAGAACCGCCCTTTGTCTAGAAAGTTAACTCTTGCAGCACCCGCCCTCCATCCAGTGCTGAGCTGTGCTTCCCATGATGGGTTCATTCCTAACCTGCCTCTCGCTCTCCGCCTTGTCTTGAGCATGACAGCAGCAGAGACTGGGAGGAGAGTGAAGGGGGGCAGAGGATACTACTGGAGAGGGGAGGTGTGATGTCAAGGGGCAGGATGGGGGGCAAGGCTGTGCGAGGGGAGTGATGTAAAGAGAGGCAGTGTTGTAGGGGAGGGTTTATGTAAAGGGGGGGGGGGGTAGTGCTATGGGGGAGGGGATGTGAAGAGAGACAGCACTGTGGAGGGGGTTATGTGAAGAGGGGGTATTTGTGATGTGAGTGGGCAGTGCAGTAGGGGGGATAAGTAAAGGGGGGCAGTGCAGTGGGGAGGTGATGTAAAGGGGGGCAGTGAGGGGGTGATGTGAAGAGGGGCAGGTGATATACAGGGGGCAGTGCTGCATGCGGGGGAATGTTGTAAAGAGTGCAGTGAATAAAGGGGGTTCAGTACACTACTGTGAAGGGTGTTTTGGGGTGATGTGAAGGGGGCCTGAGAACACTATGAAAAGAAAACTAATGTGAAGTGGGGGTCTCAGAACACTGATGTAAAAACAGGATTGGGATATAATGCCCCATACACACGATCGGAATTTCCGTCGGAAAAACCTTGGATGAACTTTCGACCGCCAAGAACGCCTTGACATACAACACTACAACGAGCCGAGAAAATGAAGTTCAATGCTTCAGAGCATGCGTCGAATTGTTTCCGAGCATGCGTAGGAATTTTAAGCGTCGGAATTGCTACAGACGATCAGTATTTCCAATAAGAACTTTTTCCGTCGGAAAAATAGAGAACCTGCTCTCAATCTTTTGCTGGAGGAAATTCCATACACACGGTCGGAATTTCTGACCAAGAGCTCACATCGGACTTTTGCTGGCGGAATTTCCAAACGTGTGTACGGGGCATTAGGGTGAGCTGTGATGGGAAGCATCTGAGTCTCCACACAAACATGCGATTCGGGCCTCTGCTTGAAGAAAATTTTACTAATCGGACCTACGTACATTTTAAATCCATACAACTGCCCTACACCCACCCCGCTGCACTTACCTCCATGCATGATTTGATTTCACTGCCCATGTAACAGGTGCAGGGGTCCAAGGATTTAAACGCCACAATCTTCTTCCAGGACAGATCAGAGCAATCCACAATTAGAATCGCTCTGATGCATCCTGGCGTCCCTAAAGAAAAAAGGGGAAGAAGAACCTTGGCTTTCAAATCCTCAAACCCCTGTACTGGCTGCATGGGCAGTGAGAACTAATCATCCACGGAGGTCAGTGTAGCGGGGAGTAGGGGTTGGACACCCATAATGTAGGGTGTTAGTTCACCTTTCCATTTTTTGTGAAAAAGGTGAACTTACACTTTAAATGTACTTTATAAATACGAACAGTGTACCAGAATGTTAGCCGATAAGCAGCTCAGGGAGCCAATCAGTTCATGTGCTGAAATAATGCTGACAGGAGTAGAAAGTAGACAGAGAGCAGAGCTCATTAACTGTGCTGCTTCTCCTTTCACTGTCCAGTAACAGGATGGGGTGGGTCCAGGATATCATGGGCTCAGAGGAAGTGGGCTGAATGAGGCCACCACATGAACGACTCATTCAGGGGAAGATGTAAGCATCAATAGTGTGTAACCAGCAGTGGTGCCAATGGCTACACATTGTTGATATTACCCTGTTGGCCCTGGGCAGCAGCGGGGGCCAATAAAACTGCCTATGTATGCACGTAAGTGTTATCACAAAAGTAGAGCACAATATATGGTCCATACGCAGCAGGACCCTGAATTATTTTTTTTTTAGTTTATAAAACCAAGTGCTATGGACCAGAAGTGATCTGTGTACGTTTGTAGGCCCATAGCAATATATAATAATATACAATCTGCTCTATGTACACAGAAAATTGCCTGTATGCATAATTCGGTTATGTCTCCAGGGCAGGAAATAAGAGGAAATCTCCTCAATGGGACACAGGTAGCAAAAAATAACCTGGCACAAGATATATCCCTTCTCTAGCCTATCAAAAAATAAAAAGAAAAGTTTTAGGTATAGGGATACATAAACCTTTGTATAGAATCGCTCAATGCAAATATGACCTGCAGATCAAACATGCCAACAATTAGCATTTTTAAAGACAAATATTTCAATCATGCATTCCCTGTATGACAGCCGATCCTCAGAGACTTTGTGACCGCCAGGTATAAAAAAAATGGCCAGCATGGCTTCACGCACAGAGGATGTCAGTTCTGCTTGTAAACAATATCCAAGAATCAACAGGCACTTCCAAAAGTTTCCAGAAGCTTTCCTAATACCCTCAGAGTAGCTATCAGGTTTAGTTTTGTAGCACTGAAAACACATCTTCAAGGAAAACCGCCATAAAAGAAATACAGGGCTGCTTCTGCTGACCACTGTCTGAAAATGTCAGGTGCCTGGCTGTCATGCTGGTCCTAAAGCTGTGGGTACACACGGGCCAAAAATTGGTGGAAAATGGTCGGTTTGGCAGAAAGCGGGTGACAGAAGACGGTCTCAACACAACTGCGTTCTGGCAAACCATCATCCAATCAGAACTGATCAGTGTGTTCTGGAGGGGCAGTCCCCCTGTCAGAACACAATAACTTAGCAGGGAGATCGCTGTACTAACATTAGATGTGTTAGTACAGCAATCGGTAAGGTTTTATTTTGTTCAGCCCACTAGGTTGAATAAAAAAAAAACTTCCCGTGTGTACCCAAGCTTTAGACTTCAGTATTTTCTGAGTAAGTTACTGGGATTCCCTTGAGGAATGTTTGCTTTCAGGGCCAACACTACAGCTAGGCAAACTCTGCCTAGGCCACAGCCACTGGTTTCCCTACTAGCTTGGCGAGGGAACATGAGGGGCTGAAGACCACCACTGTACACGTGACTGTGGCACTGACTCTCTGCTGACCAATTCGGAGAAAGCAGCAGCCATGGCGAACAACCGTCATGGGGGCTGCGGAGGAGGTTAGCTGCAACTCAGCGTGTGAGGAGGGGGACCCCGAGTCGGCTTCCGGGAGTCCGAGGACAGCTGGGTGGGCAGAGGAGGAGGCAGGCACCTTGTCTCTCCTCGGGATAGAGGAGAAGTTCTTTGCAGATCAGTACCGCACTATAGACCAATTCATGACTGACTTCAGGAGCATGCTGGAGGGCTGCTACCGGCTGCACGACGCCGACCGCTGGCTGTCCAAGCAAGCTCAGAAGCTTGAGCTCAAGCTGTAGCAGAAGCTGGCACTGTCCGCTCTGACAGTCAACACATGGGGAGCTGGCAGCTGTGCAGCCTGACCAGGCAGGGCGGCTTATACTGTGTACACCTCATCAATGGGCAGCACTCAGGGTTGCCACCTTTTCTTCAAGTCAAACACGAACACTTTAGCGGCGCACAGTAATTTTTTTTTTTATAGTATATACTATACATATATTTTGCTATTAAATAATATTTCTAATCATATAAAGTTAATAGCAAGAGTCCACAGAGTTCCCCTTTTACATCAGAGTCCACAGAGTTCCCCTTTTACATCAGAGTCCACAGAGTTCCCCCTTTACATCAGAGTCCACAGAGTTCCCCCTTTACATCAGAGTCCACATAGTTCCCCTTTTACATCAGAGTCCACATAGTTCCCCTTTTACATCAGAGTCCACAGAGTTCCCCTTTTACATCAGAGTCCACAGAGTTCCCCTTTTACATCAGAGTCCACAGAGTTCCCCCTTTACATCAGAGTCCACAGAGTTCCCCTTTTACATCAGAGTCCACAGAGTTCCCCCTTTACATCAGAGTCCACAGAGTTCCCCTTTTACATCTGAACTCGCAGAATTCCCTTTCACTGTAAGGGGGGACTCTGCAGACTCTGATGTAAGGGAGAACTCTGGGGCCTCTAACATAAGGGATCCTCTGAGAACCCTGATTTAAGGGGGAACACTGAAAACTCTGGTGTACGGAGAAGACTCTGATGTAAGGGGAAACACTGTGGCCTCTGGTGTAAAGGGGAACTCTGATGTAAGGGGTGCTCTGAGAACCTTGATTTGCCTTAGTGTACTCACTGAGAGGCAGAAGAGAGAAGGGGGAGACTTTAGGTCACAGACAGGGATGGATGGTGAGCTCACTCACCCCTTGGCAGTCAGCACCTCTCATCTAGATGTATCTGAGGCTGCTGGACTTCAAATTTCCGGCCCCAACTTTCCTATTCTGAGGCACAGCGTCGGGGATTGGAGTGTGGGCAGACACAGAGGGATAGGGGCGGGAGAAAGAGGTGCAGGTTGAGCCCTCTCTCCTCTCCTGTCTGTGTTTGGGGGGGGGTTGTTAGTGCTGGCTTTGGGCAATGTGAAAGAGTGTAACAGACACTCATAGTTTAGACAACTACAGCCAGCAACCCTGCTGGGAAGCCATAGTCCAGTGTAAATAATGTGTCTGGGTTTCAGGCAGTCTGAAACCCGGACGCATGATTCCAAACCCAAACTGTCCAGGTGAATCCGGGACAGGTGGCAACCCTAGCAGCACCGCTCATTTGCTTCTCACATCTGTGCAGCCTGACCACAGGGGGGTTCTTATACTGACACCTGCTATAGATCAATGGGCAGCACCAGTCTTACGGTACCATGACGTGACACCATGGCAGCCTATACAAGGGCTCTGTCAAGGCAGCACCCAGCTACAACTTCATATTGTACACAAGGGAGATGTATCCCTCTGTTGGTACGGTGATCATTGTCACCAAAAAAGAAAGTGAGCGTAAACCAAAAAATTTTCGGGTTCTACAACAAAATATAAAAATATTCCAATGGGGATGCCCAAAGCAACCATACAATGATCAAAATGTGACCACTTCAGCAAAAACTGGCCAAATTTGAATCAGTCTGTGGGAGTCCTCACTGACAGAAGTCGATTATTTAATCATATATTATGATTATTTTATGTTGGAAAAGTATCCATGATCAGCCGCTGATCAGTGTATTCTGGTAGTAGTGGGTCCCGCTGTCAGAATACACCGTCCCTGCAGTGGGGAGAGATTCCTCCATTCACCTCCTTTCTGTGGAGGGAGAAATCTGTTAGTTTTGGTAAAGCAGTATTCAGCCCCCTCCAAAAATTCAAAGTCAGCAGCTACACATACTGTAGCTGCTGACTTTTAATACTGGGACACTTACCTGTCCAGGATTCCAGCAATGTCGGCACCCCAGCCTATGCTTCCATCGGCTGTCAGGTGCTGCCGCCACCATTGCCAGTAAAGAAAGGCCGGGTCCCTACTGCGCATGCGCAAAATGCTCTGTGCTCTCTTACTAGCCGGCAGCAGGGAGAGGAGGAGGGGGCCAGACATCTGATGTAGCTCGCTGCGGTGAGGTCCGACTAAAATGGGGACAGGGCACCTGTCAAAAACAGGTACCCGCTCCCCCTGCCCCCCGAAAAGTGCCAAATGTGGCACCGGAAGGGGGGAAGAATCGGATAAGCCCGTTGGCTGAATTACAAAAAAACTCGTTCCCCAATGGTAAAAAAAAATTGTAAAAAATACCTCTACCCCACTCTATCCAAAACTGAAAAAAAAAAAGAAGAGGTGGTGGCTATACATACAAACTACTGGCCACTGCCCACACCTAGAACTGGGTTTTGCAGCAAGGAGCACATGGAAGGGCAACACATGTCAAACAACACAAAAGAAAAATCCCAGTTCGCTTTACCAACTAGCCTGCAACCAACTGAACTATCTAGTCTAACAGTATACGATAAAAACTGGGGTTTAGTCTGCAAACATTTGCAAATACATGGTTAAGCTGCAGAGCCACTTTATGGTACCCCAGTATTATCTGGAGTCCTGAAATTGCCCACTGAAAACAATGGGCTGCCAAGGCACAAAATTAAAAAAAAAAAGGAATGCGATGTCTAGGTCTCTGTTCTTCTCTATGCAATTAAAGGCAGATCATGGCTGGTAGTAAGGAGCTAGCTGGGTGCTTCCTGAAAACATCACAGCACCCTGCCTCACTACTCCTTTCAAGAGCCCTCAGCCCTGATGCAAGGAGTGTGCTGGAACTTGGAAGGAGATATTAAATATTAAAGAAGTCCAACCTGAACTTGTTTGGCTGGGCTTCTCCTATGATTGACAGTCAGCAGCTCTCCACTCGGGTATCTGTGAGAACCGAGCCATCTGTGATTTTCGATGGCTTGGTTCTCAATGCGGATGGTCCTATGGTGCATCCACCTAGGTAAGTTTGAATGCAAAAAAAAAAATAAAACATACTTCTCTTTTAAAAACGCCTTAATGATTGGATTCAGACTGGAGGAGTGGGATTTCCCGAGGGGACTACATTTACATGCAGAGTAATCTAGGTAATGTCTACATGTAATGGTGAGCTTCCATATTTGAAAAAACTCAAATCCAATGAATTAAAGGGGCAGGGCAGAGGCAGTAAGGCTGGGGAGAAAAGAGCTAGATGATGCTGGACTTTCTCCAGGAAGAAGACAAGGCAGGCTCCGACTTGCTGTAGCTTCTAATATACAGTGTGAGTAAGCAATCTCAGTACAGGAGAGGAGCCTGTAGAGCTGTGCAAGACTGATGGCAAGGCTGGAGTGTTCAGCTTTAACCACTTGCTGATGGCAATACGTATATATAATTGCGGTTTGCAAATAGTTTATCGGGGTTATGGCTGAACAGGTCAGCCATAACCCCAGTTTTCTCTTGAAAGCATTCCAAGGGGCTCATGAGCTGCTGGAACGTTCAGAAGCATCAGTCGGTGTTTCTTATGCCGCGTACACACGGTCGTACTTTTCGTCTACAAAAGTCCAACGGACGCTGACGGACTAAAGCTGGCTGGTAATCCGATCGTGTGTGGGCTTCTCCGGACTTTCAACTGACTTTTTTAGCCTCAAATCCGACGTACTTTAGATTTGAAACATGCTTCAAAACTTTACTTCGTAACTACGACGGACCCCGAAATCCGCTCGTCTGTGTGCTAGTCCGACGGACAAAAAGCCACGCTAGGGCACCTATTGGCTACTGGCTAGGAACTTCCTTATTTTAGTCCGGTGTACGTCATCACGTACGAATCCGACCGACTTTTGTGTGGTCGTGTGTAGGCAAGTCCGTTCGTTAGAAAGTAGGCCGCAAGTCCGCCGCAAGTCCACCGAAAGTCTGCCGGAAGTCTGTCGGAAAGGCTGTCTGACTTTTGTAGACGAAAAGTACGACCGTGTGTACGCGGCATGAGGCTTACTGTTTCCGCCAGCTCACCTGAGAAACAATCCGACGGTGCGGCCACCTGGTCACAGGGGAGATAAAAGACTAGATCATGTTTGATTGCCTCTATGGCCTTGGAGGACCGGAACAATGTCATGACATCACTTCCGGTCCAGGGTGGAAGTAAATACATTTTTTTTTTTTTATAAATTATTTTTCTTTAAAGATCTTTTTGACCCCAGATCTCTCCATAAAGAGGACCTGTCATGCTTATTTCTATTACATGGGATGTTTACATTCCTTGTAATAGGAATAATTTTTTTTTTTAGATTTTTAAAGGGACCGTGCAAAAAATAAATAAATAAATAAAAATAAAATAATGAAAAAAAAATGTTTTAAAGTGCCCCCATCCGTCCATACTCACACACAGAAGCAAATGCATACCCAAGTCACACACTCACATGTATATGGTGTTCACACCACACATGTGAGGTATCGCCGCGAACGTCTGAGCAAGAGCAATCATTCTAGCACCAGACCTCCTCTGTAACTCTAAACCGATAATCTGTGCAGGCGTTTAAATTGTCGTCTATAGAGATTTTTAAGTACCGTAGTTTGTCTCCATTTCATGAGTGTGCGCAATTTTAAAGCGTGACATATTAGGTATCTATTTGCTCGGCATAACATCATCTTTCATAAAATACAAAAAAATTGGGGTATATATTGTGTTTTGTTTTGTTTTTTTAATTCATCTTTTCCCCAAAAATCGTGTTTGAAAAAACGTTGAGCGAATACCGTTAACATGAAAATTGCTATTTTATTCCCTAGGGTTTCTGCTAATTATATATATATATATATATATATATATATATATATATATATATATGGGTGTTATAAGTAATTTTCTAGCAAAAAATACTGGTTTAAACGTTGTTAACAAAAAGTGCCAGAAAATGTCTGGTCTTCAAGTGGTTAAAGTAAACCTTTCATAAGAGAAATCTGTAGGTTGCCTTTGCCAGTCTTCTGTGGAGGATGCTGCTCACAGGTCTGTCATTCCTCATCGAGTCTAATTTTTATTTTTTTAATCAAAAGAACGCATTTCAGAAAATGTCCATAGGTGAGCGCAAGTAAACACCTGTGCCAGCAAACACACTACAGACTGTAGTTCCTGGGCACCACAACTACAACCATAGTTTACAGCCCTGTGCAAGAACCTCTGCTGTCTGTGTCCCCATCGAGGTGGCTTCCCCTCACTTCTGGTTCCGGTGAAGTGATCAGGACAAGAAGTGACGTGAAATCTTTTTAGTGGAGACAGAGAAAGCAACAAAAACACAATCCCTGCGACAAATTTATATTCTGGTCAAAAAGATGTATGTGAATTTATCGTGGAGGGACGATGAGGGGTGAACCCTGCGGACACTCCATCCCCAAGCCATACAGTTTCCCTGGTTACTAGGATGCTGTCAGCTTCATAGTGTCATTGGTTGCTAAGATGGAGGCAGCTGTGTAGCCAACAGGGTCCCAGCAACCAATGACACCCCCCCCCCCCCAGATTCCTGTCTATGACGAACGTGGGCATTGTCATATTTGGGTGAGGACATCAGCCCCCTTTGTTTACATTCAATGTTGAGCCTGGACATCTGAATGGAGCCAGGGGTGCGTCATCGGTTACCAGCACCCTAGCAACCTCAAGCCCACAGCAGTAAGCTGTCACACGTATGAGGCTACGTTCACATTTGTGATGTGCACAAAATCCTGTGCTTTCCCACAATGCACAGAAACACACTGCCCTTTTGCAAACATGCGGCAGTGCCATTCATTTTTAATGGCACTCCCACACTCCTGTGAATGTGCATCATGCATGACAACGTTCTCTGGAATTCATTTCTTTGTAAAAAAAAAAAAAAACACTGCAGACTGTGGCTCCCAGGCACCACAACCATATTTTACAACCCTGAGCAAGAGCCACTATTGTCTGCCACCATCGAGGAAGCTTCCCCTCACTTCCAGTTCAGTGATCAGGACAAGTGACGTGAAATCTTTTTAGTGGGGACAGAGAAAGCAAAAAAAACACAATCCCTGGAATTCAGAAAACACTCTTAAAAATGATGTTATGCCTGCACGTCAAATGATGCCTGCAACACATTCATGTACTGGTGAGAAAGAAAGATGTATGTGAATTTATTGCATAGAGGCATGATGAGGGGTGAACCCTGCAAACACTCCATTCCTGAGCCATACAGTGTCTTTAGTTACTAGGATGCTAATAGCTGCATTGAGTCATTGGTTGCTAAGACGCAAGCAGCTGTGTAGCCAACAGCGTCCTAGCAACCAATGACACACCCCCAATCCCAGATTCCTGTCTATGACCAAAGGTGGGCATTGTCATATTTGGATAAGGACATTGGCCCCTTTGTTTACATTCAGTGGTAAGCCTGAGAATCTCTTGTTTGGCAGCTGAATGAAGCTGAGATTGTGTCATTGGTCGCTAAGACACAGGCAGCTGTGTAGCCAACAGCTTCCTAGCAACCAATGAGGCCCCATTCCTGTATTTGAATAAACGTGGGCATTGTCATATTTGGGTAAGGACATCAGCACCTTTGTTTACATTCAGGTGTGAGCCTGAGAATCTCCCGCCCAGCAGCTGAATTGGACTGGGGATGTGTCATTAGTAGAGATGGGTTCGGGTATGTAAGAAATCCCGCCAGGAAGCCGATACTCCACAGCGCTAATCCCAGGCAGTGAGGCATTTCCTGGTCCCTGGGCCTGTAATTAGTGCTGTGCAGTGTCGGCTTCCTGGCGGGATCGGGCATGTGGGATTTTGAAACACCAGAGCCCATCTCTAGTCATTATTTACCAGCATCCTAGCAACTACAAGCCTAGAGCAGGAAGCTGTCACATCCACGAGGCTACGTTCACATTTGTGCATTGTGGGGACGTGAGCAATATTATGCGCTTTCCCGCAATACACAGAAACGCATTGTTTTTGAAAACATGCAGCAGTGCTATTAATTCTTCATGGCTCCCACACGCTTCTGTGAATGTGCACCAAAACGCATGAAGCCACACCATGTGTTTTAGTATAGTGCAATGTTTCAAAAGGTTCAGGGATTTCTTTTGAGTGTTTCTCGCACATAGAATTAAAATGAATGGGCTGCATTACATGTGACATACAGAACAGCAAATGCGCTCTGTATGATGATGATGATGTTACCGCCACTTTCCAGACCTGCCAACCGGCGATCATTCTTTCTGAATCTGGCACACATGTCTGAGCTCTCATCAAAACGGTCACAAAGCTTCCATTAATTGGGGCTGTTCACATCAGCCTGCTAGAAAATGCAATAAGTGTTTTCTTGAACATGCATGCTGCTTTTTTTAATCGCGCTTTTAGCGCGTTGCGTTAAAATCCATGCAACCCATAGTACATTTTATATGCATTTTGCATGCGTTTCTCATCTCAGGGCTATCACAAACACACCACCAGTTATAAACCTCCCCCACACCATCTCACACTTAAAGAAAAAAGTTTTGGTTGGAATTGTACTTTATAGAACCAGAGCCCCCAGAACATGCAGCCAGCCCAGAAATTCTGCCTTTACTGGGAGCATGCTTGTTCGGAGCCAGTGGTTCAGAAACTACCAAAGCCAGGCAACCAGCATTTCCCTGTCCGCTGTATTGGATCCCTATGATTATAGTGGAGGCTGGACAGCTGTGCCCAGCGCTGTGTATTGCTACGTGTCCTGTGCCATTCACCTGTACAGGACATGGGCAGATCTGTCCTCATAAACCCCCAAATTCTGCATCTGAACCCCGCCCCCTGCTGCCCCTGACCTGGACATCGGGCTCCGGGGGCCACTCGGTGTTTATCAGAAGATCGTATAAGATATTTTCATCGGTATTCTCCATGTCTGCTTGGTCACTAGGCGCCGCCATCTTTACTCCTGGCAGTGTGCGCTGACATGTACGGTGGCTGGCTGGTGACAAACTTCCTGTCCTCCTCCCCGCTCCGCCGCACTGTGCTGAGTGTAGCCAGGATGGCAAATAATAAAGTCTATATGACGTGGCCTGACTCAAGTGTCGTCTACAAATACAAATGTGAAAGGAATTTGATTTTATTAGTAGTTCTGATACCACCAGTATAAAAAAATTCAACTGTTTAGCTCCATCTCATCACATGAATCCTAAAGACCTGAGATAAAGGCAGGCTGGTCAATTCCCTGCAGTAGCCAGCCCAGAGAGCCTGGCATTGTTTCCATTCTGAGCCGTTCTAATGACCTCTGCCGGGTTAGCGCCCCCCCCCCCCCCCCCCATATCAAAATGTTTGAAATAATCTTATGCAGTTTGTTAGATCAGGTTAGATCAACCGTTGTTTGCGTTAGATCTCACACAGAAGAAGCAATATTAACAGTTATTTGCTCGGGCGCTAACCTGTCATCAGCCCCCCCTTATCAAAAAATTGACCAGTTAGTTATTTTGAAAGCTATTTGTTAGATCCGGTAAGATCAAGTGATTTTAAAGTTAGATCTCACATCATTTCAAAGATATTCCACATCAAAATAGAGATATTAGGTGGTACATATGGACGGGTTAGCCCCCCTTATCAAATTTTCTGGCCAAAAATCATTCAGGCTAATAGATATTTGTTAGATCCGGTAAGATCAAGTGGTTTTAACATTAGATCTCGCATTATTATAGAGATATTCCACATCAAAATAGAGATATTAGGTGGTACATATGGACAGGTTAGCCCCCTCACATGCAATTTTCTGGCCAAAAATCATTCAGGCTAATAGATATTCCTTAGATCCGGTAAGATAAAGTGGTTTTAACGTTAGATCTCACATAATTTCAGAGATATTGCACATAAAAATAGAGATATTAGGTGGTACATAAGGACGGGATGGCCCCCCCACATGCAATTTTCTGGCCAAAAATCATTCAGGCTAATAGATATTCGTTAGATCTGGTAAGATCAAGTGGTTTTAACGTTAGATCTCACATAATTTCAGAGATATTTCACATCAAAATAAAAATATTAGGTGGTACATATGGACAGGTTAGCCCCCTCACATGCAATTTTCTGGCCAAAAATCATTCAGGCTAATAGATATTCCGTAGATCCGGTAAGATCAAGTGGTTTTAACGTTAGATCTCACATAATTTCAGAAATATTTCACATCAAAATAAAAATATTAGGTGGTACATATGGACAGGTTAGCCCCCTCACATGCAATTTTCTGGCCAAAAATCATTCAGGCTTATAGATATTCGTTATATCCGGTAATATCAAGTGGTTTTAACGTTAGATCTCGCATCATTTCAGAGATATACCACATCAAAATAGAGATATTAGGTGGTACATATGGATGGGTTAGCCCCCCGTTATCAAAGTTTCTGGCCAAAAATCATTCAGGCTAATAGATATTTGTTAGATCCGGCAAGATCAAGTGGTTTTAACGTTAGATCTCACATCATTTCAGAGATAATCCACATCAAAATAGAGATATTAGGTGGTACATATGGATGGATTAGCCCCCCACATGCAATTTTCTGGCCAAAAATCCTTCAGGCTAATAGATATTTGTTAGATCAAGTGGTTTTAACGTTAGAGATATTAGGTGGTGGTACATAACGATGAGATTAGATCTCACATAATTAGAGACTTATTAAGTGATTAATGAGAGGGGCTGGCCCCCTCTTATTAAATTTTCTGGCCAAAAAATTACCCCGGCTAATTGATATTCATTAGATCCGGTAAGATCAAGTGATTTTAATGTTTGATTATCCATAATTACAGGGATGTTATGGATATTTGGTAGCGATGCACGTATATCCATACTAGTGTCTATATCGGAGCCGGTGATGAGCATTTTCACATGTACCAGTGAGGAGTGCCATTGAGCATACCGAGGTATGCTGAAATTATGTGGGACATTAATCGACAGGTGTGTCCAAGCCCAGTGAAGCCTGAAGCACAGTGCCCGAAGCCAGAGGGAAACTTCGGAGGGCTCTGGTGAAGGAGCCAAACGGGTGCCCATCTACGGTAGCTGGCTCAAAACCAATGACACGAAGAGACAGCAGCGAAAGTCCAAACCCTTGCAGAGGGCCCCCCGTTGTTGCCTCCAAGCAACCCAGTGTCCTGTTTCTTTTGACAAATGCTACCTGGTGTCAGAGAGTCAATGCACACCAGACTCCCAGAACTTAGCACAGACTTAAGCCCGATCAGAACCTCGCAGAGAGGAGCGTGGATACAAACCACCGAACAGGCCAGGGCCACCACTTCCTCCATGCTCCCTGACAAGCTAGTGGGACCTTCTCCTGTTGTTCCCATCCAGGTAAAGGGAGTCTACACCAAGGCCCTTCTGGATACTGGCGCTTAAGTGACCCTTCTCTACAGAGACTTCTATGACAGGCACCTCAAGCACCTGCCTTTGCAGAAGTTGGAAGAGCTGCAGATATGGGGCATTGAGATTCAGAACTTCCCCTATGATGGCTATCTACCGGTCAAGCTGACCTTCGATCCCTCCATGGCTGGGAAAGCCGAGACTTTTGAAACTCAGGCAGTGGTTTGTCCTCGCCCACCAGGGGCCAGTAAGAGTTCTCTCATCATAGGGAGCCTACTGGAGCAACTACAAGTGTGCACCCTATGCTGAGACAAGCCTACCAGCACCTTATACAAAAACAGAAGGGAAATATCTGGCGCTTGGACCAGTGTGAGAAGGTGTTACAGCCTGGTAAAGTGGCCTATTTACGAGCATCTGTCAAGCTAAATTGGAAGCAAGCAGGCCCTTTCATTGTCCTTGAATCAGATGGACAGAGAGAAGACATGGGAGTGTAATATAATGAGGTGGGTCTCAACCAAAGGGTTGCAAAGAAGTCACGGGAAGATCTTGGTTAGTGTCCGCAACATAACAGGCTCGCCAGTGAAGATGCCGGCTCAGATGTTGCTGGGACAAGTGAATCTGGCCACCCCAGTCCCGCCCTCTGATTTGGTGGAGGGAGCAAAGGATGGGATCTCTGTGAAGGAGCTCTATCCGAAGAATACTCCCCTTTTGCCTGAATGAAAAGAAAGGACTCAGCTCCTGAGATGGCAGGCTGCATTCTCTAAGAGTGAAATTGATGTGGGGTGTGCAAAAAAGTGCCCAATACTGGATCCATCTCTTTGAGTGCATAAGCCATTCAGGGAAAGAGTTTGATGGATTCCTTTAGGGGACTTGGAGGATCTGCATGAACAACTGGCAGAGTTGAAGAGGGCAGGTATCATCCGAGAGTCCCAGAGTCTATACGCTTCCCCAATAGTGGTGGTACGGAAGAAGAATGGGTCACTGAGGCTGGGTATTGACTACCAGACACTGAACCGAAGGACCATTCCCGGCCTGTCAGGAGCAAAGTGGTTCAGCATGCTGGATTTGAAGAGTGGGTATTACCAAATCCCCATGCACCCTGAGGATTGGGAGAAGATAATTTTCATTACCCTGGAGGAGATCTTTGGATTTCACCATATGCATCAAGGCCTGTCTGGTACCCCAGCCACCTTCCAAAGGCTAATGGAGAAGACCGTGGGTGACATGAAACTGATCGAGGTGTTGGTGTACATAGACAACATCATCGTATTCAGCAAGACCCTGGAAGAGCACGAAGAGTTTCTGCAGAAGGTCCTGAAGAGACTCCATGATGAGGGGGTTGAAGCTGTCTCTGGAAAAGTGCCAGTTTTATCAACCCTCCGTCAACTACCTTGCTCAAATTGTGTCTGCTGATGAAGTGCCCACTGACCTCCAGAAGCTGGAAGCTGTCACCTCCTGGCCGAGGCCTACCAACGTGACTGAGCTTAGGTAATTTCTGGGATTCTGCTCTTATTACAGAAGATTTGTCAAGGGATTCGCTAAGACGCTGACCCTGATCTGGCGAAGCCTGTCAGACCAGCTGGAAGGCCCAGAATACCCAGAGAGTCCATTCAGGAACAATTGACTCTGAAGTGTGAAGAGGTTTTAGGCAGCTGAAGTGAAGCCTAACAACCGCTCCAGTCGTGGCCTATGCAGATCCAACCAAGCCATACAAGCTACACTTTGACGCCAGTCGAGATGGACTACTTTAAGTAGGCAGGACTGTCGAGCAGAATCAACAACAGCTGGGTAACTGTGGAGAGAAATGGGAGCTGGCAATTAGCCGACAGCTGAGCGGCCAGCTCAGAGAAGGAAGGGCTGAGCCCAGCCCTGACACCTACATGACAACCATGGCCACCTAGGGCCCAAGAGGACTTTTCTCCTGGTGAGGGACCGGTTCTACTGGCCCTGCATGCAGACTGAAGCTGCAGACTTTGCCTCACCGAGCTGCCCCAATGGACCATCTTCAGAGTCAAGGACCCATGGAGCTGGTGTGCATTCACATTCTGTGCTTGAAGCCTGATCTGAGCGGGCAGGGAAATATCCTGGTAGTGACTGACCATTTCACTCGGTATGCCCAGGCGTTTTCCACGAGGGTCCAACAAGCATCCATGGTGGCCAAGATCTTCGCGGAGAAATTCTTTGTGCACTATGGTCTGTCCCAATGCATCCACTCTGTTTAAGGGAGAGATTTCAAGAGTAGTCTCATTAAGAGACTTTTAGACCTGTTGGGCACCAGGAAGTCTACAACCACCCTACAATCATCCTCAAGTAGATCCTCAACCAGAGATATTCAACCGAACCCTCCTGGATATGCTTGGAACTCTAAATTCAGAACAAAAGCAGCACTGGAGCAAGCATATAGTGAATATTGTGCATGCTTATAACAGCACCGCCAATGATGCCACAGGTTACTCTCCCTATAGTTTGATGTTTGGACCGTAGGCCCCGCTGCCAGTAGACTTGGCCTTCGGCACATCCCTCGACCATACCTCAGCAACTTTCCACAGAGGTTATGTGGATTGCCTGCAGAGACGTCTGAAAACTGCCTATGATAAGGCTCAAGCTGCCTCATATGCCCGAGGACAGAGAAACAAAATAAACTTTGACCTCAGGGTATGAGTGCAGGACCTACAGCCAGATGACAAGGTACTGCTGAGAAACCTGGGTGTCCCTGGAAAGCACAAGTTGGCTAACCGCTGAAAGTCACAGCCCTATGTCGTTTGCAAGCATCTGCCAGGACACCCAGTATATCAAATCCGACCAGAGGGAAGAACAGGCCTGCTGAAGACTTGGCATCACAATCATCTGTTGCCTCAGAAGCAGTTCATGTGCCACCACAGCCAGATTTACAGTCCACACCCACGGCCTCTCAAAGATCCCGGCCAGTGACTAGATCTCACTCTGTACCCCTTGCTGAAGATGAAAACAGAAAGGATGAAGAGAAAGATTGTCTGTGTCTATCTCAAATGCCAGGGCCTGCCACCCCCCCCCCCCTTTCTTCTCCTCCCAAGGTGACTGAGGTGACTCTCAGGCCAGACGCTCCTGAGTTTGTACCTCAAAGTCCACCTTTTGAAGAGTTGGAAGACCCTCAATCTTCCCTGCTGACAACAGACCCCTAAGACTTTCCATCCTTCATTGAGGAAGCTGAAGCTGATATGCAGGAAGAAGAAGGGACCAGTGTGCCTGTAACCCCAGAACCTAAAGAACAGTGAGAACGAAGGGTTATTCACCCGCCCAAAAGACTAACATATGATACTTTGGGTGAAAGCTCTGAGGAGGTCGTTCTCATTGCAAAAAGGACTCTTGAAGTAACTGACCCTTCCACCGCAGATTTGGTGATGGACAATCCCAACTCACTGTCAGGGCTGGGCTCAGCCCTTCCTTCTCTGAGCTGGCCGCTCAGCTGTCGGATAATTGCCACCTCCTATCTCTCCACAGTTACTCAGCTGTTGATGATAACCTGCTCGTCAGTCCTGCCTACTTAAGCCGTCCAGTCCAGAGGGTCTCTGCCTTCGCCTTGGTCAACATCACAGAAACAATCTCCTGTGATCCTGTTCAATACTTGCTTTGCTGACATCCCTGCTGGCTCCAGATCCTGCTTGCTGTTCCACTACATTGATCCCTGACTTCTGGCTGGGCTGACTATCCGTTCCGGTTACTGAACTTTGGCTATGTTTTGACTATGTTTGTTCTTTTTACTTTTATTATTAAATAAGTGTGATTTAACTGTACTTCTGTCTCAGCCTGATTTCTTGGTTTCTGACACTCACCCCCTGGCACATCTAGCTGGGCCATTCCAGGTAAAGTGGAGGGCCACCCTGAAAAAAAAAAAAAATTGCATGATAAATCCTATAAAAAAAAAAAAAATTGGAAAAATTTTTTTTTTTAAACTTACCTAAACCCTTGTTGCTAGGCAGACTTCTTAATCTGCCTCTTCCTATTCCGCGGCGTGTTCTGCTCCTCGGTGAGCGGCCCCGTTGCCTTCTGGGAACTGTGTGTGTTCCCAGAACACCACAGGGCCATTCACAGAGCACAAGGCTCCACTGCCTGTTTCCCTTACTTAGGATGGCGGTGCCGGGACCCGAGAGCCAAAGGAAGGGTCGGCCTCGGGGGCCCGACATTGCGGGCACCCAGGACAGGTAAGTACTTATTTAAAGTCAGCAGCTACAGTGTTTGTAGCTGCTGACTTTTACATTTTTTTTTCAGGGACGGAATCCCGCTTTAAGGTGGCCTGTAGGCAGGACAACCTCCCCTCCTATGCTAATTGGTGGGATGTTCCTCTGCCAGGGTTTTATGCAGATGTAAATTGTATGGTTTGCTGTGCACACTAACCTGTTTTTTTTTTCCGTGTGTATATCAAAAGCATGTAACAGGTCATAGACTCTTTACCTCCTTTGGCGGACCAAAGGTTCTTTGGTGGGGGGAGTGTGTAGCAGGGGCTACTCTATTACCCGTGGACCCGCACCTCCCGCCATTCTTGCCAGCGACCTCCAGACTGAATAGACACTGACACAGGCACTCACTGAGGGTGAGCATGCCTGTCAGTCCCTGTGGGGGATTCCTCCCCCTCCCTCTCCTCTTCCTGTGTCCCTATTGGCAGGGAGAGGGAGTCAATCAAGCAGCAGCAGAGGACCACGGCCCACAATACAGCCCCATTGATTTCTACAGGGGGTGGAACTACCAAGCCCAGCCTGCTTTGCAAGAAGGGGGGTCTAGCTAAAGACTTAAGCTTGTTGGTCTGAGGAGAGATCACCATGAGGCAGGGAGGTGAACGGAGGTGTGAGGAGAGACTACAGGCACTCGCTGAAGAACCATACAAAGAAGGTTCCAGAGACCATCCAGAAACGGTTGAAGATGGATGTACCTTCTGTACCACCTAATATCTCTATTTTTTAAGGAATATCTCTGAAATTATGTAAGATCTAAAGTTAAAACCACTTGATCTTACTGGATCTAACGAATATCTATTAGCCTGAATGATTTTTGGCCAGAAAATTGCACGTGGGGGGGCTAACCCGTCCATATGTACCACCCAATATCTCTATTTTTATGTGGAATATAGCTGAAATGATGTGAGATCTAACGTTAAAACCACTTGATCTTACCGGATCTAACGAATATCTATTAGCCTGAATGATTTTTGGCCAGAAAATTGCATGTGGGGGGGCTAACTCATCCATATGTACCACCTAATATCTTTATTTTGATGTAGAATATCTCTGAAATGATGTGAGATCTAACCTTAAAACCACTTGATCTTACCACATCTAACGAATATCTATTAGCCTGAATGATTTTTCACCAGAAAATTTGATAAGGTGGGCTATCCGGCCTTATGTACCACCTAATATCTCTATTTTAATGTGGAATATCTCTGGAATGATGTGAGATCTAATGTTAAAACCACTTGATCTTACCGGATCTAATGAATATCTATTAGCCTGAATGATTTTTGGCCAGAAAGTTTGATAAGGGGGGGCTAACCCGTCCTTTTGTACCACCTAATATCTCTTTTTTGATGTGGAATATCTCTGAAATGATGTGAGATCTAATGTTAAAACCACTTAATCTTACCGGATCTAACGAATATCTATTAGCCTGAATGATTTTTGGCCAGAAAATTGCATGTGGGGGGGCTAACTCATCCATATGTACCACCTAATATCTTTATTTTGATGTAGAATATCTCTGAAAGGATGTGAGATCTAACATTAAAACCACTTGATCTTACCGGATCTAACGAATATCTATTAGCCTGAATGATTTTTGGCCAGAAAATTTGATAAGGGGGGGCTAACCCATCCATATGTACCACCTAATATCTCTATTTTGATGTGGAATATCTCTGAAATTATGTGAGATCTAACGTTAAAACCACTTAATCTTACTGGATCTAACGAATATCTATTAGCCTGAATGATTTTTGGCCAGAAAATTTGATAAGGGCGGCTAACCCTTCCATATGTACCACCTAATATCTCTATTTTGATGTGGAATATCTCTGAAATGATGTGAGATCTAACGTTAAAACCACTTGATCTTACCAGATCTAACGAATATCTATGAGCCTGAATGATTTTTGGCCAGAAAATTTGATAAGGGCGGCTAACCCGTCCATATGTACCACCTATTATCTCTATTCTGATGTGGAATATCTTTGAAATGATGTGAGATCTAATGTTAAAACCACTTGATCTTACCGGATCTAACCAATATCTATTAGCCTGAATGATTTTTGGCCAGAAAATTGCATGTGGAGGGGGCTAACCCGTGCATATGTACCACCTAATATCTCTATTTTGATGTGGAATATCTCTGAAATGATGCGAGATCTAACGTTAAAACCACTTGATCTTACCAGATCTAACGAATATCTATTAGCCTGAATGATTTTTGGCCAGAAAATTGCATGTGGGGGGCTAACCCGTCCATATGTACCACCTAATATCTCTATTTTGATGTGGAATATCTCTGAAATTATGTGAGATCTAATGTTAAAACCACTTGATCTTACTGTATCTAATGAATATCTATTAGCCTGAATGATTTTTGGCCAGAAAATATAATAAGGGTGGCTAACCCGTCCTTATATACCACCTAATATCTCTATTTTGATGTGGAATATCTCTGAAATGATGTGAGATCTAATGTTAAAACCACTTGATCTTACCGGATCTAACAAATATCTATTAGCCTGAATGATTTTTGGCCAGAAAATTTGATAAGGGGGGCTAACCCGTCCATGTGTACCACCTAATATCTCTATTTTGATGTGGAATATCTCTGAAATGATGTGAGATCTAACATTAAAACCACTTGATCTTACCGGATCTAACCAATATCTATTAGCCTGAATGATTTTTGGCCAGAAAATTTGATAATGGGGGGCTAACCCGTCCTTATGTACCATCTAATATCTCTATTTTGATGTGGAATATCTCTGAAATTATGTGAGATCTAACGTTGAAACCACTTGATCTTACCGGACCTAACGAATATCTATTAGCCTGAATGATTTTTGGCCAGAAAATTTGATAAGGGGGGGGGCTAACCCATCCATATGTACCACCTAATATCTCTATTTTGATGTGGAATATCTCTGAAATGATGTGAGATCTAACATTAAAACCACTTGATCTTACCGGATCTAACCAATATCTATTAGCCTGAATGATTTGTGGCCAGAAAATTTGAAAAGGGGGGGTAACCCGTCCATCTGTACCACCTAATATCTCTATTTTGATGTGGAATATCTCTGAAATGATGTGAGATCTAACATTAAAACCACTTGATCTTACTGGATCTAACGAATATCTATTAGCCTGAATGATTTTTGGCCAGAAAATTTGATAAGGGGGGCTAACCCATCCATATGTACCACCTAATATCTCTATTTTGATGTGAAATATCTCTGAAATGATGTGAGATCTAACCTTAAAACCACTTGATCTTACCACATCTAACGAATATCTATTAGCCTGAATGATTTTTCACCAGAAAATTTGATAAGGTGGGCTATCCGGCCTTATGTACCACCTAATATCTCTATTTTAATGTGGAATATCTCTGAAATGATGTGAGATCTAACGTTAAAACCACTTGATCTTACCGGATGTAAGGAATATCTATTAGCCTGAAAATTTGATAAGGGGGGGCTAACCCGTCCATCTGTACCACCTAATATCTCTATTTTGATGTGGAATATCTCTGAAATGATGTGAGATCTAACGTTAAAACCACTTGATCTTACTGGATGTAAGGAATATCTATTAGCCTGAATGATTTTTGGCCAGAAAATTTGATAAGGGGGGGGCTAACCCATCCATATGTACCACCTAATATCTCTATTTTGATGTGGAATATCTCTGAAATGATGTGAGATCTAATGTTAAAACCACTTGATCTTACTGTATCTAACGAATATCTATTAGCCTGAATGGTTTTTGGCCAGAAAATATAATAAGGGTGGCTAACCCGTCCTTATGTACCACCTAATATCTCTATTTTGATGTGGAATATCTCTGAAATGATGTGAGATCTAATGTTAAAACCACTTGATCTTACCGGATCTAACAAATATCTATTAGCCTGAATGATTTTTGGCCAGAAAATTTGATAAGGGGGGCTAACCCGTCCATGTGTACCACCTAATATCTCTATTTTGATGTGGAATATCTCTGAAATGATGTGAGATCTAACATTAAAACCACTTGATCTTACCGGATCTAACCAATATCTATTAGCCTGAATGATTTTTGGCCAGAAAATTTGATAAGGGGGGCTAACCCGTCCTTATGTACCATCTAATATCTCTATTTTGATGTGGAATATCTCTGAAATTATGTGAGATCTAACGTTAAAGCCACTTGATCTTACCGGACCTAACGAATATCTATTAGCCTGAATGATTTTTGGCCAGAAAATTTGATAAGGGGGGGGGCTAACCCATCCATATGTACCACCTAATATCTCTATTTTGATGTGGAATATCTCTGAAATGATGTGAGATCTAACATTAAAACCACTTAATCTTACCGGATCTAACCAATATCTATTAGCCTGAATGATTTGTGGCCAGAAAATTTGATAAGGGGGGGCTAACCCGTCCATCTGTACCACCTAATATCTCTATTTTGATGTGGAATATCTGTGAAATGATGTGAGATCTAACGTTAAAACCACTTGATCTTACTGGATCTAACGAATATCTATTAGCCTGAATGATTTTTGGCCAGAAAATTTGATAAGGGGGGCTAACCCATCCATATGTACCACCTAATATCTCTATTTTGATGTGGAATATCTCTGAAATGATGTGAGATCTAACCTTAAAACCACTTGATCTTACCACATCTAACGAATATCTATTAGCCTGAATGATTTTTCACCAGAAAATTTGATAAGGTGGGCTATCCGGCCTTATGTACCACCTAATATCTCTATTTTAATGTGGAATATCTCTGAAATGATGTGAAATCTAACGTTAAAACCACTTGATCTTACCGGATGTAAGGAATATCTATTAGCCTGAAAATTTTATAAGGGGGGGCTAACCCGTCCATCTGTACCACCTAATATCTCTATTTTGATGTGGAATATCTCTGAAATGATGTGAGATCTAACGTTAAAACCACTTGATCTTACTGGATGTAAGGAATATCTATTAGCCTGAATGATTTTTGGCCAGAAAATTTGATAAGGGGGGGGGCTAACCCATCCATATGTACCACCTAATATCTCTATTTTGATGTGGAATATCTCTGAAATGATGTGAGATCTAATGTTAAAACCACTTGATCTTACTGTATCTAACGAATATCTATTAGCCTGAATGATTTTTGGCCACAAAATATAATAAGGGGGGCTAACCCGTCCTTATGTACCACCTAATATCTCTATTTTGATGTGGAATATCTCTGAAATGATGTGAGATCTAATGTTAAAACCACTTGATCTTACCGGATCTAACAAATATCTATTAGCCTGAATGATTTTTGGCCAGAAAATTTGATAAGGGGGGCTAACCCGTCCATATGTACCACCTAATATCTCTATTTTGATGTGGAATATCTCTGAAATGATGTGAGATCTAACGTTAAAACCACTTGATCTTACTGGATCTAACCAATATCTTTTAGCCTGAATGATTTGTGGCCAGAAAATTTGATAAGGGGGGGGGGGGGGGGGGGGCTAAGTCGTCCATATGTACCACCTAATATCTCTATTTTGATGTGGAATATCTCTGAAATGATGTGAGATCTAACGTTAAAACCACTTGATCTTACCGGATCTAACCCATATCTATTAGCCTGAATGATTTGTGGCCAGAAAATTTGATAAGGGGGGCTAACCCGTCCATCTGTACCATCTAATATCTCTATTTTGATGCAGAATATCTCTGAATAGATTCCTAGTGACCCAGTGAAGTAGATTCCTAGTGACCCCAGTGGAGTAGATTCCTTGTGATCCCTAGTGGAGTATATTCCCAGTGGAGTATATTCTTAGTGACCTAGTGGAGTAGATTCCTTGTGATCCCCAGTGGAGTATATTCCCTGAGATCCCAGTGGAGTAGATTCCTAGTACACTGAACAGGTGACAATGTTATCACAATACTCACAATTTGTGACATTTTTGGCTTCAGATTTCCCCTTTTAGGTTAAGGAAGCTTCAGAAGAGCGTTAACCATTTCCCTGATGTCTTTGAAGATCTGGCCAGTGGACAGTTGCTCATAAGGGCACTTAGACCTCATTCACCTGCATGTTGATGTGTTTCCCCTCACTTTGGGAGATGTCTCCTCACTCTGGAAGATGTCCCCTGACATTGGGAGATGTCTCCTCACTTTTTGGAGATGTCCTCTCACTTTGGGAGATGTCCCCTGACTTTGGGAGATATCTCCTCACTTTGGGAGATGTCCTCTCACTGTGGGAGATGTCCCCTTGCTTTGGGAGATGTCCTTTCACTTTGATCGATGTCCTTACACTTTGGGAGAGGTCTCCTTAGTCCTCACTTTGGGAGATGTATTCTGACTTTTCGGATGCTTCCGCTAACTTTGGGAAACAACCCTTCACTTTGGAAGATGTCCCCTCACTGTGGTAGATGTCCCCTCACTTTGGGAGATGTCCTTTCACTTTGAGCGATGTCCTTTTACTTTGAGAGAGTTCTCCTTAGTCCTCACTTTAGGAGATGTCCTCTGACTTTTCGGATGCTTCTGCTAACTTTGGGAAACATCCCTTCACTTTGGAAGATATCCCCTCACTTTGGGAGATGTCTCCTCACTGTGAGAAATGTCCTTTGACTTTGGAAGACATCTCTCCACTTTGGGAGGTGTCTCCTCAATTTGGGAGATGTCCGTTCACCGTGGGAGATGTTTCCTCACTTTGGGAAATGCCCCCTCATTTTGGGAGATGTCTCCTCACTTTGGGAGATGTCTCCTCACTTTGAGAGATGTCCCATGACTTTGGTGTGCACTTTGGAAGATGTCTCCCCACTTTTGGGATATGTCCTCTAAATTTGGAAGATATCACCTCATTTTGGAAGGCTTCCCCTCACTTTGGGAGACATCCCCTCACTTTGGGAAGTGTCCCCTCCCTCTCTTTGGGAGATGTCCCTTCACTTTGGGAGATGTTCCCTTACTTTGGGAGACATCTCCTCACTTAAAGGGATGTCCCCTCACTTTGGGAGATGTGTCCTCACTTTGAGAGATGTCCCCCCCCCCCCCACTTTGGGAGACGTCCCCTCACTTTGGGAGACATCTCTTCACTGATGTCCCCTCATGTTCAGGACATGAATGATAGGCAAATCCCCCAATGAGACCCAGATGGATTTCTGGCTTTATCAATAAAAATGACTTTTCTTTTTTTTATATTTGAAGTAAAATTTCCATCTTCTTCCCCACATATATCTGATTACTGTCCCAGTTCCCCCCTAAGCACCGAGGGTGAGGCCTCAGAGAACAAACAACAGACATTAGAGCGTTATATACTACATATATAATATCACACTTTATTTCAGATAAATAAATAGACGTCTCTCTCCACACTGAACATATGACAATGTTATCACAATACTGACAATCGGTGAAATTTCTGGCTCCAGGTTTATAGTTTTAGGTTAGAGAAGCTTCAGTAGAGCTTTGACCATTTCCCCAACACCATCGTAGATCTGGTCCAGTGGACTGTTGCTCATGAAGGCACAGTTGGTGACCAATTTATTTTTGGTGTCCACGTGGACCTCATTCACCTGCTTGTTGATGTGTTTACAGCCGAGTTCTTTAATGGCTCCGGCGGTCCCGGCATACGGCCACCTACATATAGATAGAGAATGATGAATGATCATAGAGATAGAGAGCGATGAATGATCATAGAGATAGAGAATGATCATAGAGATAGAGAACGATGAATGATCATAGAGATAGAGAATCATGAATGATCATAGAGATAGAGAACAATGAATGATCATAGAGATAGAAAATGATGAATGATCACAGAGATAGAGAACGATGAATGATCATACAGATAGAGAATGATGAACGATCGTAGAAATAGAGAACGAGGAATGATCATAGAGACAGAGAATGATGAATGATCATAGAAATAAAGAATGATGAACGATCATAGAAATAGAGAACGATGAATGATCATAGAGATAGAGAACGATGAATGATCACAGAGATAGAGAATGATGAATGATCATAGAGATAGAGAGCGATCAACAATCATAGAGATAGAGAAGGATCAACGATCATAGAGATAGAGAACGATGAATGGTCATAGAAATAGACAAAGATGAATGATTATAGAAATAGAGAACGATGAATGATCATAGAGATAAAGAACAATGAATGAACATAGAGATAGAGAATGATGAATGATCATAGAGGTAGAGAACAATGAATGATCATAGAGATAGAGAACGATGAATGATCATAGAGATAGAGAATGATGAATGATAATAGAGATAGAGAATGATGAACGATCATAGAAATAGAGAACGAGGAATGATCATAGAGACAGAGAATGATGAATGATCATAGAAATAAAGAATGATGAACGATCATAGAAATAGAGAACGATGAATGATCATAGAGATAGAGAACGATGAATGATCATAGAGATAGAGAACGATGAATGATCATAGAAATAGAGAATGATGAATGATCATAGAGATAGAGAATGATGAATGATCATAGAGATAGAGAACGATGAATGATCATAGAGATAGAGAACGATGAATGATCATAGAAATAGAGAATGATGAACTATCATAGAGATAGAGAACGATGAATGATCATAGAGGTAGAGAAAGAAGAGGGTGACTTACTTCTCACACTCAGTGTCACAGCCCACTGTGACCTCACATCCTGGTATTAGTTTTGCGGCCAGCACCGGGGAGATGCAGCACAGACCGATCGGCTTATGGCTGGCATGGAAAGATTTAATCGTCTCCTCGATGGGTTTCAGGACAGAGCAGTCCTTCCCCTGCACAGCCCAAGTAGACAAATTCTTAGCGACCCCAAAACCACCTGAAGGACAAAAAATAGGCACCAATCAGCTTTCTGATCACATGATTATATTATTATAATGAAACCAAAGATTGTATCCTTTGTAGGTTCGGGGGTAGAGAAGGGTTTGTTTTTCTACTGTAAGTGACCCCAATGGGGCGTAATGACATCACCGCTGGAGATCCACTCCAAATGTTTGTTAGTTTTCCTTTTTTTTTTTTTGTTTCAATGAATCAGGCCCAACACTTTTACCTGCAAAATGATTGTTGTTATTGAAAGTATGGAACTGGAATGTTGTTATGTGCTACATTTATATATATATATATATATATATATATATATATATATATATATATATATATATATATATATATATAGTCCTGGCAAAGTCTTTTTTAATATTATTTCCTGGCAGTAACAAGTAGCTGTAAATACTCTAATAGCAACAATGACAGTATTGTTAATATTATGGGAAACTTGCAGTGATGAGAATGCATGAAAAAACAACCATGAAATTGAATTTGCAAAGCATTTCAAACTTTTAGACAATTTGAAAAAGTAAAATATATTTCAGTAAATAAAGCAAGTTTCACAAGCGAAAAAAAAAAAAAGATTGTATCCAATGTAGGTTTGGGAGTAGAGAAGGGTTTGTTTTTCTAGTGTAAGTGACCCCATGGGGAGACCACCCTCACTTCCTGTTCTGGGGACAACTTTTAATATTTTGGATTTCCCCTCACTTCCTGTTCTGGGGACAACTGTAATATATTGGATTTCCCTTCACTTCCTGTTCTGGGGACAACTGTAATATATTGGATTTCCTCTCACTTCCTGTTCTGGGGACAACTGTAATATATTAGTTTATCCATCACATTCTCTGCCAATGACAATCAGGACATGGAGGGAGATTGGGTCTCCCCAGCAACAAAGAAGTTTTGTCCGGAGTCACACTTTCCATGTAATGTGGAAATTTCCGGGTGTATTGATTGGCTGCCGTACCCGGTATGATTAGTGCGTCATATTCGCTGACTTTCAGATCTTTCAGGTCGGAGATCTTTCCTCGGGCGATGCGGGCGCTCTCTGTCAGGACATTGCGCTTCTCCTCGGTGGGCTGTCCCTTCACATGGTCCACCACATGCATCTGATCGATGTCCGGGGCGAAGATCGCATACTGCGGGGGAGGAGAACACCACAGACTGTTAGTACATAGAGACCCGACATTCCAATACCAGGAAATTACTCCCCCGAAATACACAGAGGAATGGAATCATCATCATCATCATTCTCATCTTCTTCATCATCATCATCCTCAATATCATCATCCTCATCATCATTTAATCATCATCAATATCATCATCATCATCAATATCATCCTCATCATCCTCATCAATATCATCATCATCATCCTCATCATCATCATCATCATCACCATTAATATCATCCTCATCATCCTCATCATTAAAATCATCCTCATTATAACCATCATTATCATCCTCATCATTATCATCCTCATTATTATCATCATCATCATCCTCATTTTAAATCATTATCATCCTCACAATCTATAGAGAGGATTTATCCTTCTCCTATTTCTAGACAAACAAAGATTTGGGGGCACACCCTAAAAAATGCATAAAAGCTGCTGCAGCCATAAGACCGTACAGACAGAACAAAAGATTACAGAGCACATCCAAAAATGACATTTAACTCCTAACATTTTTTTTTCCTTCTATCTCTCACCCCCCCCCCCCCCCCATCCCATAAATGTGTTTTCTTATATCAGTCTATATAACAATGTAATGATGTAACAATGTAATGATATAATTACATTTCTAGCAGCGCTTAGATAGCCCCTCCCAGAGGAAATCCCATTATAATTGTAGGCACCCTATGGCTGATCACATGCTGGGGGGGGGGGGGGGGGGACAACCTTCTATAGGGAAGAACTCTTGTTAGTAAATTCCATTCACATCCATCATATCCTGCAGGCAATTCTTCCTATGAGGAGAGATCAATACATCCGGCTGGTCACTCTTCCTTGCTGGGACTTTACACCCCGCAGGACTCTGATGGAGGATAATGTGTGGGAATGGGAAGATTCTACTGTCATCTTATTAGCAAAGCAGCCGATACATTGTTCCAATCCCATCCACAGCACTCAGGGCCATCTTTAATATTGGTTGGACCCCGGGCACACATTTTCTTGCCCTCCTCCATGCAATTTTGCTCTCCACATGCTTTAAGACAGGGGTCTCAAACTGGCGGCCCTCCAGCTGTTGCAAAACTACAAGTCCCATCATGCCTCTGCCTGTGGGAGTCCTGCTTGTAACTCTCAGCCTTGCAATGCCTCATGGGACTTGTAGTTTCGCAACAGCTGGAGGGCCGCCAGTTTGAGACCCCTGCTTTAAGACATACAATAATTAGCAGCTAGACTCAAAATCAGTTTACTGAATCAGATCAGGCAGCAATTTCAATTGCTTGCCAGAGGTTACAGTGTATCATTACCACTCACTGACTGGTTGCCAGAGGTTACAGCACACATTATGACTCACTGATTATTTGCTAGAGGTTACAGCACATGACTTCTGCTTGTTCATTGGTTGCTAGAGATTACTGTACATCTATACCACTCACTAATTGGTTGCTAGAGGTTCCTGACTGCACAATATTACTGCTCACTGATTGATTCATAGAGGTTACTACATATCCTTACCGCTCAGTGATTGGTTGCAAGAGGTTAGTGCACATCATTACTGCTCACTGATTGGTTGCTAAAGGTTACAGCACATCATGGCCTCACTGCCTACACACCATGGACTGGGGAGGTGAGGGGACCCATCAATAGACATAAAACTCCTAGGGATCCTAGAACTCCTGGGATCAGTGGTAATGCTGAGGGGTTGATGGGATCAGTAGCAGTGGTGGGGGATGGGATTACTTAGGAGGCAGTATTCTGAATCATGAAGAGCAAAGCTGGGAATCTTTAGCAAGTATATAGTGGGGGATTCTATACTGACCACCAATGTAATGGGGAATTTACAATTACCACCAATGTGAGGGGGGATTTACACTGACCACCAATGTGAGGGGAAATTTGCACTGACCATCATGTAACGGGGGATTTTACACCACCCACCAATATAAAGAGGGATTTCTACACTGACACCAATATAATAAGAGCATTTACACCAACCACCGGTGTAAAGGGGGTTATACAATGACCTCCATGTAAGGGTTACACTGACTATTGTCTAGATTTGTACTGACCACCAATGTAAGGTGACACTTCTACACCGACTACCAATGTTAGGGGGGATTTACACTGACCACCAATGTAAAGGGGGATTTACGCTGACCACCAGTGTAAGGGCAATTATGCACTTACCACCAATGTAAAGGGAAATGTACACTGATCACCAATGTAATGCAGGATTTTACATCAACAGCCAACAAAGGGGGATTTCTACACTGGCCACCAATGTAAGCGGGGGATTTACACTCACCACCAATTTAAAGGGCGCTTCTACATGGACAACCAATGTAAGGGAGGATTCGACCACAAATGCAAGTTTGGATTTTTTTTTACCGATTACATTAATATAAAGAGGAGTTTCTACACTGGCCACCATTGTAATGTGGATTTACACTGACCACTAATGTAATGGGGATTTACACTGACCACTAATGTAATAAAAGCATTAAGAGTAACCACCAATGTAAGGAGGGATTTACTCTGACCACCAATGTAAGGGGGGCCTTCGCACTGGCCACTAGTGTGAATGAAAGGATTCTACACCAAGCCCCAATGTAATCAGAAGATTTACACTGACCAGCAATGTAACTGAGACATTTAGCCTGCATTCACAGTCCTGTGATCCAACACAGCATGGGACTAAAACTTCAAGGGATGAGGGAATTTAAACTGGGATAGTTGACAAGTATGAGGCAGCTGCTTTGCGCTCCACAACAATGATGGGGCCCAGGGCAGCTGCCCCTTTTGCCCTGCCTTAAAGACGGCCCTGACAGCACTACTTGCATGGAGTTTGTATGTTCTCCCTAGTATGTGTATGTATGCACTGTATGTGAGTTAGGGACATTAGATTGTAAGCTCCTGAGGACAGGGACTGATGTGACTGTACAATATATATGTAACTGTGTGAAATTGACAGCGCTATTGTATGTATTCCCTCTCTCTCTCTCTCTCTCTCTCTCTCTCTCTCTCTCTCTCTCTCTATATATATATATATATATATATATACTGTATATAGTGTGCAGGAAATACATTCATACATCAAACTTCCCAGATCCACTAATAACACATATGAGAATTTCCGTCACTTACCTGGACTCCAGCCCGGCTCAGGTGAACCATCACAGCGGAGGATTCGTGGATCTCACTGCCATCATACACCCCACATCCCGAGAGGATCACCGCCACCTTCTTAGACATGATGAATGGGAGGAAGATACAAAAGTCACCTTACAAGAGCCGAGCTGACACTGAGGACTGAGGCAGGTGAGACTTCGAGGACTGAGACAGGTGAGACTCTGAGGACTGAGACAGGTGAGACACCGAGGACTGAGACAGGTGAGACACCGAGGACTGAGACAGGTGAGACTCCGAGGACTGAGACAGGTGAGACACCGAGGACTGAGACAGGTGAGACACCGAGGACTGAGACAGGTGAGACTCCGAGGACTGAGACAGGTGAGACTCTGAGGACTGAGACAGGTGAGACTCTGCAGACAGACAGGTGAGACTCGCCTTTATATACACGGCACAGAGGAGTGTCTGTGAGCCACGCCTGCCAGGGAACAAACACAGTCAGCACTTCCTCTGTATCTGCAAAGTCATAACAAGGAAGAGAAACTCCCACCCAGTACACCATTTCCTTACTGCCTGTAATTAGCAGTTAGTAGTGTTTAGTCTGACTCATCTGGACTTTTTCTTTAATGATAAAGATGTTTCGTAACTTCTCCAACCTCCAACCTGATCCCTGTACTCTGCATTACTTTCCCCTGACCCCTGTACTCTGCATAACTTACTCCTGACCCCTGTACTCTGCATAACTTACTCCTGACCCCTGTACTCTGCATTACTTACTCCTGACCCCTGTACTCTGCATTACTTACTCCTGACCCCTGTACTCTGCATTACTTACTCCAAACTCCTGAACCCTGCATTACTTACTCCTGACCCCTGTACTCTGCATTACTTAGTCCTGACCCCTGTACTCTTTATTACTTACTCCAGACTCCTGAACCCTGCATTACTTACTCCTGACCCTGTACTCTGCATTACTTACTCCTGACCCCTGTACTCTGCATTACTTACTCCAGACTCCTGTACCCTGCATTACTTACTCTTGACCCCTGCACTCTGCATTACTTACTCCTGACCCCTGTACTCTGCATTACTTACTTCTGACCCCTGTACTCTGCATTACTTACCCCTGACCCTGCACTCTGCATTACTTACTCCTGACCCCTGTACTCTGCATTACTTACTCCTGACCCCTGCACTCTGCATTACTTACTCCTGACCCCTGTACTCTGCATTACTTACTCCTGACCCCTGCACTCTGTATTACTTACTCCTGACCCCTGTACTCTGCATTACTTACTCCTGACCCCTGTACTCTGCATTACTTACTCCTGACCCCTGCACTCTGCATTACTTACTCCTGACCCTGCACTCTGCATTACTTACTCCTGACCCCTGTACTCTGCATTACTTACTCCTGACCCCTGCACTCTGCATTACTTACTCCTGACCCCTGCACTCTGCATTACTTACTCCTGACCCATGTACTCTGCATTACTTACTCCTGACCCCTGCACTCTGCATTACTTACTCCTGACCCCTGTACTCTGCATTACTTACTCCTGACCCCTGCACTCTGCATTACTTACTCTGACCCCTGTACTCTGCATTACTTAGCCCTGACAAATAATAAAACACTGGGTTAAGTACCGTAGGATCAGGAGTGCTGGGTCTATGCGTTGGTCAGCACTGATAGGTATGCCGACTCACCGGTTTGGGTGGTGCCTTTCCCGTCAACTCCTGAACATAAAGGATAACGAAGCCATAAAATGGGGAAGATACTCCGAGGAGTTTAAAAGGGAGGAGGGGAATGAGGTGAACAGCAGTCTTACCTATGGTTATGAACCTTATTACATATCAAAATTGGACAGATACAGTAATGCAGACTGCGCAATATACAGGTAAAACATAAGACAACGTTGCCGTAAAAAGCACACCACACCCGGGTTCACATGCAGACCACAATCGTGAATTATAATGAAGTGCAGGCAATACTGAAAATTTGTATTTGGATTGATGGAAGGGGGGAAGGGCGTTGCTCTCTGTGATGTCATAGTACATAATGAGAACAATGCCGGATCCTGGAATTATCAAATTTCACCATCTGTGGGGATTCCCGACTTACAGCCTGTTCAGTGACACCTCCGTCCTCATCATTTACAGCGAGAGGCGGAGCTGACACCCTCCGTCATCCCGGGGCTCAGGAATTACACCACATATACACTACTGTGCAAAAGTCTTAGGCAGGTGTGATGCTGTGAATGAAGAAAGCTTCCAGGCATCAAAGTGTTAATAGTTTATTTGTATCAATGAAGAAAATGAAATAGAGAAATCCAATCAATATTTGGGGTGCCCCCCCCCCCCTGCCTTGGTAGACTTGCAGACAGTTGGTGAAGGAGATTGGCAGGTAGGTGGTTCTATGGCAGGTAGGTTGTTCTATGGCAGGTAGGTTGTTCTGTGGCAGGTAGGTTGTTCTATGGCAGGTAGGTTGTTCTGTGGCACGTAGGTGGTTCTGTGGAAGGTACGTTGTTCTATGGCAGGTAGGTTGATCTATGATAGGTAGGTGGTTCTGTGGCAGGTAGGTTGTTCTGTGGCAGACACGTTGCTCTATGACAGGTAGGTGGTTCTATGACAGGTAGGTTGTTCTATGGCAGGTAGGTTGTTCTGTGACAGGTAGGTGGTTCTGTGGCAGGTAGGTTGTTCTGTGGCAGGTACATTGTTCTATGACAGGTAGGTGGTTCTATTGCAGGTTGGTTGCTCTATGGCAGGTAGGTTGTTCTATGACGGGTAGGTTGTTCTATGGCAGGTAGTTGTTTCTTTGGCAGGTAGGTTGTTCTATGGCAGGAAGGTTGTTCTGTGGCAGGTAGGTTGTTCTATGGCAGGTAGGTGGTTCTATGGCAGGTAGGTTGTTCTATGGCAGGTAGGTTGTTCTGTGTCAGGTAGGTTGTTCTATGGCAGGTAGGTGGTTCTATGGCAGGTAGGTTGTTCTATGGCAGGTAGGTTGTTCTGTGGCAGGTAGGTTGTTCTGTGGCAGGTAGGTTGTTCTATGGCAGATAGGCGGTTCTGTGACAGGTAGGTTGTTCTATGGCAGATAGGTGGTTCTATGGCAGGTAGGTGGGTCTATGACAGGTAGGTTATTCCATGACAGGTATGTTGCTCTATGGTAGGTAGGTTGTTCTATGTACACCTTGGAGAACTAGGCACAGATCTTCTGTGGATGTCGGCCGCCTCCAATCCCTCATCCCACACAGACTCCATGATGGTGAGATCAGGGCTTTGTGGGGGCCAAATCATCACTTCCAGGACTCCTCCTTCTTCTTTACACTTAAGATAGTTCTTAATGACATCCCCCGCCCCCATAACATATCAAAACAATAATTTCACAAAAGATACGCTAAATAAGAGATAAAACTGCATTGCGGTAATAAATAAAGTTCAGTGTGGGGGGAGGGGACTGTATCCTGTACAGTGGGGGGGGGGCGCTGTATCCTCTACAGTGTGGGGGGAGGGGCGCTGTATCCTGTACAGTGTGGGGGAGGGGGCGCTGTATCCTGTACAGTGTGGGGGGAGGGGCGCTGTATCCTGTACAGTGTGGGGGGAGGGGCGCTGTATCCTGTACAGTGTGGGGGGAGGGGCGCTGTATCCTGTACAGTGTGGGGGAAGGGGAACTGTCTGTACAGTGGGGGGGAGAAGCGCTGTTTGTGCAGTGTGGGGGGAGGGACGCTGTATCCTGTACAGTGTGGGGGGAGGGGTGCTGTATCCTGTACAGTGTGGGGGGAGGGGTGCTGTATCCTGTACAATGTGGGGGAGGGGCACTGTATTCTGTACAGTGTGAGGGGAGGGCGCTGTCTGTACACTGTGGGGCAATGTGGCGCTGTCTGTACAGTGTGGGGGAGGGGCGCTGTCTGTACAGTGTGGGGGAGGGGGCGCTGTCTGTACAGTGTGGGGCAATGTGGCGCTGTCTGTACAGTGTGGGGGAGGGGCGCTGTCTGTACAGTGTGGGGGAGGGGGCGCTGTCTGTACAGTGTGTGGGAGGGGGCGCTGTCTGTACAGTATGGGGGAGGGGGCGCTGTCTGTACAGTGTGGGGGAGGAGGGGGCGCTGTCTGTACAGTGTGGGGGAGGGGGCGCTGTCTGTACAGTGTGGGGGAGGGGCGCTGTCTGTACAGTGCGGGGGAGGAGGGGGCGCTGTCTGTACAGTGTGGGGCAATGTGGCGCTGTCTGTACAGTGTGGGGGAGGGGCGCTGTCTGTACAGTATGGGGGAGGGGGCGCTGTCTGTACAGTGTGGGGGAGGAGGGGGCGCTGTCTGTACAGTGTGGGGGAGGGGGCGCCGTCTGTACAGTGTGGGGGAGGGGGCGCTGTCTGTATAGTGTGGGGGAGGGGGCGCTGTCTGTACACTGTGGGGCAATGTGGCGCTGTCTGTACAGTGTGGGGGAGGGGCGCTGTCTGTACAGTGTGGGGGAGGGGCGCTGTCTGCACAGTATGGGGGAGGGGCGCTGTCTGTACAGTGTGTGGGAGGGGGCGCTGTCTGTACAGTATGGGGGAGGGGACGCTGTCTGTACAGTGTGGGGGAGGGGGCGCTGTCTGTACAGTGTGGGGGAGGGGGGGGGCTGTCTGTACAGTGTGGGGGAGGGGTGCTGTCTGTACAGTGTGGGGGAGGGGGCGCTGTCTGTACAGTGTGGGGGAGGGGGCGCTGTCTGTACAGTGTGGGGGAGGGGGCGCTGTCTGTACAGTGTGGGGGAAGGACGCTGTCTGTACAGTGTGGGGGAGGGGGCGCTGTCTGTACAGTGTGGGGGAGGGGGCGCTGTCTGTACAGTGTGGGGGAGGGGGCGCTGTCTGTACAGTGTGGGGGAGGGGGCGCTGTCTGTACAGTGTGGGGGAGGGGGCGCTGTCTGTACAGTGTGGGGGAGGGGCGCTGTCTGTACAGTATGAGGGAGGGGCGCTGTCTGTACAGTGTGGAGGAGGGGCGCTGTCTGTACAGTGTGGAGGAGGGGCGCTGTCTGTACAGTATGGGGGAGGGGCGCTGTCTGTACAGTTTGGGGGAAGGACGCTGTCTGTACAGTGTGGGGGAAGGGGCGCTGTCTGTACAGTGTGGGGGAGGGGGCGCTGTCTGTACAGTGTGGGGGGAGGGGCGCTGTCTGTACAGTGTGGGGGGAGGGGCGCTGTCTGTACAGTGTGGGGGAGGAGCGCTGTCTGTACAGTGTGGGGGGAGGGGCGCTGTCTGTACAGTGTGGAGGAGGGGCGCTATCTGTACAGTGTGGGGGGAGGGGCGCTGTCTGTACATTGTGGGGGAGGGGGCGCTGTCTGTACAGTGTGGAGGAGGAGCGCTGTCTGTATAGTGTGGGGGAGGGGGCGCTGTCTGTACAGTATGGGGGAGGGGGCACTGTCTGTACAGTGTGGGGGAGGGGGCACTGTCTGTACAGTGTGGGGGAAGGACGCTGTCTGTACAGTGTGGGGGAAGGGGCGCTGTCTGTACAGTGTGGGGGAGGGGGCGCTGTCTGTACGGTGTGGGGGAGGGGGCGCTGTCTGTACGGTGTGGGGGAGGGGGCGCTGTCTGTACGGTGTGGGGGAGGGGCGCTGTCTGTACGGTGTGGGGGAGGGGCGCTGTCTGTACGGTGTGGGGGAAGGACGCTGTCTGTACAGTGTGGGGGAGGGGGTGCTGTCTGTACAGTGTGGGGGAGGGGGCGCTGTCTGTACAGTGTGGGGGAGGGGGCGCTGTCTGTACAGTATGGGGGAGGGGGCGCTGTCTGTACAGTGTGTGGGAGGGGCGCTGTCTGTACAGTGTGGGGGAGGGGCGCTGTCTGTACGGTGTGGGGGAGGGGCGCTGTCTGTACAGTGTGGGGGAGGGGGCGCTGTCTGTACAGTGTGGGGGAGGGGGCGCTGTCTGTACAGTATGGGGGAGGGGGCGCTGTCTGTACAGTGTGTGGGAGGGGCGCTGTCTGTACAGTGTGGGGGAAGGACGCTGTCTGTACAGTGTGGGGGAGGGGGCACTGTCTGTACAGTGTGGGGGAGGGGGCGCTGTCTGTACAGTGTGGGGGAGGGGCGCTGTCTGTACAGTGTGGGGGAGGGGGCGCTGTCTGTACAATGTGGGGGAGGGGCGCTGTCTCTACAGTGTAGGGGAAGGACGCTGTCTGTACAGTGTGGGGCTGGGGGCGCTGTCTGTACAGTGTGGGGGAGGGGGCGCTGTCTGTACAGTATGAGGGAGGGGGCGCTGTCTGTACAGTGTGGGGGGGGGGGGCGCTGTCTGTACAGTGTGGGGGGGGGCGCTGTCTGTACAGTGTGGAGGAGGGGGCACTATCTGTACAGTGTCGGGGGGGCGCTGTTTGTACAGTGTGGGGGAGGGGGCGCTGTCTGTACAGTGTGGGGGAAGGACGCTGTCTGTACAGTGTGGGGGAGGGGGCGCTGTCTGTACAGTGTGGGGGAGGGGGCGCTGTCTGTACAGTGTGGGGGAGGGGGCGCTGTCTGTACAGTGTGGGGGAGGGGGCGCTGTCTGTATAGTGTGAGGGGGGGCGCTGTCTGTACAGTGTGGGGGAGGGGGCACTGTCTGTACAGTGTGGGGGAGGGGGCGCTGTCTGTACAGTGTGGGGGAGGGGGCGCTGTCTGTACAGTGTGGGGGAGGGGGCGTTGTCTGTACAGTGTGGGGGAGGGGGCGCTGTCTGTACAGTGTGGGGGGGCGCTGTCTGTATAGTGTGAGGGGGGGCGCTGTCTGTACAGTGTGGGGGAGGGGGCGCTGTCTGTACAGTGTGGGGGAGGGGGCGCTGTCTGTACAGTGTGGGGGAGGGGGCGCTGTCTGTACAGTGTGGGGAGGGGGCACTGTCTGTACAGTGTGGGGGAGGGGGCGCTGTCTGTACAGTGTGGGGGAGGGGGCGCTGTCTGTACAGTGTGGGGGAGGGGGCGCTGTCTGTACAGTGTTGGGGAGGGGGCGCTGTCTGTACAGTGTGGGGGAGGGGGCGCTGTCTGTAGTGTGGGGGAGGGGGCGCTGTCTGTATAGTATGAATTGGGTGTGTCTGCAGCTGTGTGCAGGCAGCCTGTGTTACTCTATGGGGGATGAACACAGCCGCAGCTCCTAAGATGAGAGGATGCAGATGTATGGCCCCCTCCCCCCTGAACACTGACAGCGTACATTCGGGGGGCCGCTCACTGATCACAGTGTAAAAATTAAAAATAAAAAGTAAAATAAATAAGAAAAAACATTTTTTAAAGCACCCCGTCCCGCCGAGCTCACGTGCTGAAGAGAGTGCATACGTGAGCAGCGCCCGTATATGTAAACGTTGTCCAAACTACACATATGAGGTATCACCGCGATCGGTAGAGCGAGAGCAATAATTCTACCTCCAGATCTCCTCTGTAACTCTGAACTGGTAACCTGTAGAGATTTTTAAAATCCACTATGGAGATTTTTATGTGTCAAAGTTTGTCGCCATTCCACGAGCGGGCGCAATTTTGAAGCGTGACATGTTGGGTATCAATTTACTCGGCGTAACATCATCTTTCACAATATAGAAAAAAATTGCTCTAACTTTACTGCTGTCTTATTTTTTATTTAAAAAATTTAATTTTTTCACCAAAAATTGTGCTTGTAAGACCACTGCACAAATACGGGTGTGACAGAAAGTATTGTAACGACCGCCGTTTTATTCTCGGGGGGGGGGGGGATTGGCTGGATGTGTACACGAGGAGCACCATCTGCTGCTGGAATCGGAGGATTGCAGAGATAATCAAACACAAATTATTGTGAAATGGGATTTCATTCGGATCTATTGAATGGGTCAGGAATATGAGTGGAGGATGAATATAAATAAAGAGGGAGACTCCCGTGTGAATATCGGACGATCTGTCCCTCATCCCCCAATCTCTAATAGTGTATCTCCACCCCGAGAATCCACATAAAGATGGCCGACCCCTCCCTTCCTGGACCTCCCGGGACCCAAACTCTTTATAGGAAGCATTTCCAGCTCTAGTCTAGGACAGGATTGTGTTTTGTACAAAACCGATCTATGTCGGGGGAGGGGTCTCCAAGTCGGGATTAAATAATGGGATGCTGCCGGATTCCTTGTCAGGATTTATTCCCCAACAAATTGTACATTTCATTGATGACATTCTTTTGTTTGAATGCCATCAGCTCCATCGTGATTCATAAAATTCACAATGTAACATTATACATGGGCAGAATGTATACAGTGTATCCGGAAAGTAACGGGTTACGTAACGGGTGACCCCGCCCCCTCTGACATCACAGGGAATGCCACAGGGAAGTCCCCGTCAAGTCCCCGTGCGCCAGAGGGGGCAGGGTCACCGGGTGGCCCCGCCCTCCATTATTTAAGAACCGTCAGAAGACAAGAAGCGTCACACAGCAGGAGCATCCCATCATGGATGCGGAGCGACCCGAGAAGAAGAAGGGAAGAAGATGCCGCGGAGGAAGATACCGGAGGAGAACACCGGAGGAAGAACTAGAAGAACCAGAAGAAGAAGAAGATGGAGGAAGAAACCGAAGGAAGATAGAAGAATGTAGATAGAAGAAAGAAGATGGAAAAAAAGACTTTAAATAAAGGAATTGTCAAAAACTGTCTCTTGTCATTTTTAACATTTTTGACAGTTTTTGTGTGAAATGGTAGGGGTACTTTTGTACCCCCTTACCATTTCACACAGGGGGGGCCGGGATCTGGGGGTCCCCTTGTTAAAGGGCGCTTCCAGATTCCGATAAGCCCCCCGCACGCAGACCCCCACAAGCACCGGGCAAGGGTTGTGGGGATGAGACCCTTGTCCCCATCAACATGGGGACAAGGTGCTTTGGGGGGCTACCCCAAAGCACCCTCCCAATGTTCAGGGCATGTGGCCTGGTACGGTTCAGGAGGGGGGTGCTCTCTCGCCCCCCCTCTTTTCCTGCAGCCTGCCAGGTTGCGTGCTCGGATAAGGGTCTGGTATGGATTTTTGGGGGGACCCCACGCCATTTTTTTTCTAATTTTGGCGCGGGGTACCCCTTAAAATCCGTACCAGACCTGAAGGGCCTAGTATGGAATTTAGGGGACCCCCACACACTTTTTTTTTAAATTTTGGCCGGGGTTCCCCTTAATATCCACACTAGACCTGAAGGGCCTGGTATGGAATTTAGGGGGACCCCCACACACTTTTTTTTTACATTTTGGTTCGGGGTTCCCCTGTGGGGAAATCCCATGCTGCTTTTATCAATGAACTTTTATGTGTATTGTCGGACCGACAATTCATTAATAGCCGCGAATAGTTTTAAATTACTTTTTTTCCTTTGAAATGTCATTTTGCTGTCAGACTGTTCTAAACACAGGAAACATGCGCCCCTTTACAGGCATACTATAGACACCCCCCAGGTACGAAATTTAAGGGAATATTACACTTTTATTGTTTCACTTTAAGCATTATTAAAATCACTGCTCCCGAAACAACGGGTGTTTTTAAAACTTTTTTTTGCATTGATCCATGTCCCCTGGGGCAGGACCCAGGTCCCCAAACACTTTTTATGGCAATACCATGCATATAAGCCTTTAAAATGAGCACTTTTGATTTCTCCCATAGACTTTTAAAGGCTGTTCCGCGGCTTTCGAATTTGCCACGAACACCCCAAATTGTTCGCTGTTCGGCAAACTGGCGAACAGCCGATGTTCAAGTCGAACATGAGTTTGACTCGAACTCGAAGCTCATCCCTATATGTAGGTCTATTAACCACTTCAGCCCCAGAAGATTTGGCTGCTCAATGACCGGGCCATTTTTTGCGATTTGGCAGTGCGTCATTTTAACTGACAATTGCACGGTTGTGCGACGTTGTAGCCAAAACAAAATTGATGTCCTTCTTTTCCCACAAATAGAGCTTTCTTTTGGTGGTATTTGATCATCTCTGCGATTTTTATTTTTTGCGCTATAAACAAAAAAGAGCAACAATTTTGAAAAAAAGCAATATTTTTTACTTTTTGCTGTAATAAATATCCCCCAAAAATATATAAAAAAACTATTTTTTTTCTCAGTTTAGGCCGATACGTATTCTTCTACATATTTTTAGTAAAGAGAATCGCAATAAGCATATATTGATTGGTTTGCGCAAAAGTTATAGCGTCTACAAAATAGGTGATAGATTTATGACATTTTTATTATTATTTTTTTTTATTATTAGTAATGGCGGCGATCTGCAATTTTTATTGTGACTGCGACATTATGGCAGACACATCGGACATTTTTTACACTATTTTGGGACCATTGTCATTTATACAGCGATCAGTGCTATAAAAATGCATTGATTACTGTGTAAATGACACTGACAGTGAAGGGGTTAACCACTAGGGGTCAATGAAGGGGTTAAGTGTGTCCTAGAGAGTGATTCTAACTGTGAGAGGGGAGGGGCTTGAACACACAGGACAGTGATCACTGCTCTCAATGACAGGGAGGTGTGATCTCTGTCCTGTCACTAGGCAGAACGGGGAATGCTTTATTTACAAAAGCATCCCCCCCGTTCTACCTCTACTGGAGCCATCGAGTCTGCAGGACCCGCGGGCGCGATCACGGAGCATGCGATGGGGGCACGCGCGTGCTTGCACGGCGGGAAATTCAAAGGGACGTACAGGTACGCCCATTTGCCCAGCCGTGCCATTCTGCCGACGTAAATGTACACGCGGCGGTCGGCAAGCAGTTAATTGGGGAACTACTCTACTCCTCACCTCACTCCTTCAGTCTCCTCTCGCATTACTAACTTACTAACTGACATATCAGCATGGATGTTGCACCACTTCCTTAAACTAAATCTCTCTAAATCTGAGCTGTTAATATCCCCCCCCCACCCGTGCCCCCCTCCATGACTTTCCCATCAAAATCAAAAATGCAACCATCAGTCCCTCCCCTCACGCCAGGGTACTTGGTGTAATTCTAGAATCTGACTTGTCATTTCAGCCTCAAATTCTATTGTTGTCAAAAGTTTGTAGAATTCACCTCCGTAACATCTCTAAAATTCGCCCCTTTTTACCAAATGAAACCACCAAGCTCCTCATTCACTCCCTTGTTATCTCTCGCCTTGACTATTCCAACTCCCTTCTCATTGGCCTTCCTCTCCATAGGCTATCCCCTCTTCAGTCTATCATGAATGCTGCTGCCAGACTTATCCACCTTACCAACCGCTCAGTGTCTGCCAACCCTCTCCTCCAATCCCTACACTGGCTCCAAATCACCCAGCGAATTAAATTCAAAATACTAACCACAACATACAAAGCCATTCACAACTCTGCCCCGAGCTACATCACCAATCTTGTCTCCAAATATCACTCAAATCGTCTTCTCCACTCTTCTCAAGACCTCCTACTCTCAAGGTCTCTCGTCTCCTCCTCTCATGCTCGTCTCCAGGATTTCTCCAGAGCCCCTCCCATCCTCTGGAACTCGCTACCTCCACCTGTCTGGCTATCCCCTACTCTTGCTACCTTCAGGCAATCCCTGAAAACTCATCTCTTCAGGAAAGCCTATAACGTCTAACTAATCTTTGACCACTTCCATCAGCTCATTCCCCACAGTTACAACCTTTTGTACCACCTGCCCCACCCTATTAGATTGTAAGTTCTTCTGAGCAGGATTCTCTTAATCCTCCTGTATCTTATTGTATTATAACTGTATTGTCTCCCTTTTGTATTGTAAAGCGCTGCGTAAACTGTTGGTGCTATATAAATCCTGTATAATAATAATAAAAATAATAATACTTCACCCACCTCCCTCTCTGTCACTCTCCTCTTTCGAAGCACACTGCATTCGTCAGGCAACCTTTTTTGATGACTTCTCTGCCTGGCTACCCTACTTTCTTTCTTCTGAAATTCCCACAATCATTCTCAGGGACTTCAACATCCCTGTTAATACTAACACTCCTGCCCTTTCCAAACTTCTCAGCCTAACCTCCTCCTTTGACCTGAAGCAGTGGATACACACTCCCACTCGCTCCGAAGGCAATACCCTTGACCTCCTTTTCTCTCACCTTTGCACTCCATGCAACCTCTCTAACTATCCATTCCCTCTGTCTGATCACCACCTTATTAGTTTCACTCCCTCCCTCTCCTCCACCTCCTGTCTCTCCAACCGCCTAAAAGTTACCCGCAGAAACCTATGTCATCTCTTCTCTACTCTGCTATCGACAACCTCTATGAAAAAAATCTCACTCCTATCCTGCACCAACCTAGCCACTTCTGTCTACAACGCCTCACTTCTAGCCTCACTGGACTCACTGGCCCCCCTCACTACATACAGAATCAGGCCCCGACCCCTTCAACCTTGACAAACAGCTGATACCAGAAGTCTGAAAAAACGTAGTCATGCTCATGAGCACCTATGGCACAAGACTAAGTCTCAGAGAGATTTCAACCAATATAAATCTGCCCTCCAAAAATACAATTCCAGCCTCCTCACTGCCAAGCAGACCTATTTTATCACTCTCATTAGAAAATTATCATCCTGTCCACATCAACTCTTCTCTACCTTCAACTCTCTACTTTGTCCTCCAGGGCCTCGACCGCCAACTCACTCACTGCCCAGGAGATTGCTAATCACTTCAAACAGAAGATTGATACAATTCATGAGGAGATCTCTACTGTTCCGATACCCTCCACACTTCACACTTCATGCCCACAGGCACAATCATTACTTCCCTCTTCCAACCCCACCACTATAGACGAGGTTGCTAAACTACTTGCTAACGTCCACCTTACCACCTGCCCTCTGGATCCTGTTCCCTCGCAAATGCTACATTCACCCTCTGTCTCTATGCTACATTCTCTAACCCACATCTTCAATCTCTCCCTCTCTTCTGGCATCTTCCCCAACTCTCTAAAACATGCACTTGTCACACCCATACTTAAAAAGCCCTCACTGGACCCATCCAATCTTAACAACCTACGCCCCATTTCCTTGCTCCCCTTCTTATCCAAACTCCTTGAACGTGTGGTATACAACCGACTGAGCGTCCACCTCGCTGATAATAGGCTTCTTGATCCCCATTCAGTCTGGATTTCATCCTCAACACTCCACAGAAACTGCTCTCTTAAAACTAACAAATGATCTACTAACGGCCAAAACCAATCGACACTATTCTGTACTCCTACTCCTGGACCTCTCTGCTGCCTTTGATACGGTTGACAACCCCCTCCTCCTTAAAAAACTCCACGTTTTGGTCTCCGTGACAGTACTCTTCGCTGGTTCTCTTCCTACGTATCCAACCGCACCTTAGCGTTTCATACAGCTCTTCTTCCTCTCCTCTTCTTTTCTCTGTTGGGGTCCCCCAAGGTTCTGTTCTTGGGCCTCTCCTATTTTCAATCTACACCTCCTCCCTGGGTCAGCTGATAGCCTCCTATGGATTTCCAATACCACCTCTACGCCTCTACCACCCAAATCTATTTCTCTACCCCTCAGCTCACTCCCTCTGCCTCCTCACGTATCACTAATTTACTATCAGATATATCAGTCTGGATGTCACACCACTTCCTCAAACTCAATCTATCCAAAACCGAGCTTATCATTTTTCCTCCCCCATGTGCCCCTTCCCCTTCTCCTGATCTCTCTGTCAAAATTGATGGCACAACTATAAGCCCTTCCCCGCATGCCAAGGTTCTAGTTGTAGTCCTGGACTCCGAACTCTCCTTTAAGCCCCATGTCCAATCACTGTCCAAATCTTACCACCTCAACCTCCGGAACATCTCCAAAATACGCCCCTTTCTAACCAATGACACAACAAAGCTTTTAATTCACTCGCTGGTCATCTCTCGCCTCGACTACTGCAACTCCCTTCTCATTGGCTTACCTCTACATAGTCTATCACCTCTTCAAACCATCATGAATGCTGCTGCCAGACTCATCCACCTTACCAATCGCTCTGTGTCTGCTACCCCTCTCTGTCAATCCCTCCACTGGCTTCTGCTCATTCAAAGAATTAAATTCAAAATACTAACAACTACTTACACGCCATCCACAATTTAGCCTACATCACTAGCCTAGTCTCTAAATACCAACCTACTCGTTCTCTTCGTTCCTCTCAAGACCTCCTGCTCTCTAGCTCTCTCGTCACCTCCTCCCATGCTTGCCTCCAGGACTTTTCCAAAGCCTCTCCAATCTATGGAATGCTTTACCCCAGTCTATCCGCTTATCTCCTACTCTATTAGCTTTTAGACGATTCCTGAAAACCCTTCTCTTCAGAGAAGCCTACCCTACCCCCACCTAACAACTGTATTTTCATTTCCTCCATCAGCTCACCCCCCACAGTTATTACGTTTTGTTTCCACTTGACCCCCCCCTCCTAGATTGTAAGCTCTAACGATCAGGGCCCTCTGATCCCTCCTGTATTGATTTGTATTGTAACTGTACTGTCTGCCCTCATGTTGTAAAGCGCCGCGCAAACTTTTGGCACTATATAAATCCTGTATAATAATAATATTAATAATAATAACAATATTGAAGTCATTTTAAAAATGATTTTGTAGAAAGCTTTTGGTTTGAAAATGGCTGCTGCATATTCAAGTGCCATGTGGCTGAGAGGGAGAAGGGCAGCCATGCATTGCTGGAAACACTTACAATGGGAGCTGTTTCTTGAATAGGCTGCGCCCTGTGGGTGGTCTCAGGTTATTAGGTAATAGCATGGGGGGAGTTCTGTTGACCTTCTAACTTTCAGAACAAAGTATTGTTTTGTATTTGGAAACAAGAGTGTATGTTTAAGGCGTGCTATTTCATGTTTTATGTAACTTTGGTGTTTTTGGATATATTGTTTAGTTAAATATGCCTATGTTTTAATACTCCTATGAGCCCTAATTGATGTAGCGTAAAGTGTTTGTCTAGGGATAAGTGTTAATTTGGTGTCTCAATTGTATAGTCAGTTTTTGTAGGGAGAAATCTTGGTTTGTGTTGCTTTTGGCGGGATCAGCGACCTTTATTTTTCATTTGTTAACTTCAGCCATTTTGCTGTAGTCTGGATTTCATCCACCATTTTGCAGTGGACCGATTTTCAATTGTTGCAACTGCCATTTTATTTCTGCTGATTTTATTCTCGAATAAAATATATTGTGTCTTTTTGTGCTGAATTCCATTTCCAGTAGAAACACTTTGGTTTCTAAATTTAATTCCAGTTGTTTTGTGAAGTTTTTTACTGTAATACAGTTTTGGGTAGAAAGCACACGGGAGGCATCCAAGTTACTGTTGTAACATCTAGGTACAGATAGAAGCCATAAGATTGTTTTGAATATCGGAGGATTTCATAGTTGTCGAACAAACACTTTAGAAGGCCGTATATCGTGAGACTGGTCGGGCCGTGTATAATAGTCAGAATTCCGATTGTATTAGCATAAACGTGAGGAGTAGTATTCTAGCAGCTCCGATCAGGCCGTGTATAATAATCGGAAAGCGGGGGCCGTTTATAGTGAAAAAGGCGCAAACAATAACCGCTCCGAAAGTAAAGCGCAGGGTTCTCTGGACGCAGAGTCCGCCAAAGAAGCGATTATACGTCATGGGTAGGGATGAGCCGAACACCCCCCGGTTCGGTTCGCACCAGAACCCGCGAACTGACCGAAAGTTCGCACGAACGTTAGAACCCCATTGACGTCTATGGGACTCGAACGTTCGAAATCAAAAGTGCTCATTTTAAAGGCTAATTTGCATGGTATTGTCCTAAAAAGGGTTTGGGGACCCGGGTCCTACCCCAGGGGACATGTATCAATGCAAAAAAAACTTTTAAAAACGGCCGTTTTTTCGGGAGCAGTGATTTTAATGATGCTTAAAGTAAAAAAAAAAAAGTGAAATATTCCTTTAAATATCGTACCTGGGGGGTGTCTATATTATGCCTATAAAGTGACGCGTGTTTCCCATGTTTAGAACAGTCCCTGCACCAAATGTCATTTTTAAAGGAAAAAATCTCATTTAAAACTGCTTGCGGGTTTAATGTCATGTCGGGTCATGGCAATATGGATGAAAATCAGTGAGACAAACGGCATGGGTACCCCCCAGTCCATTACCAGGCCCTTTGGGTCTTGTATGGATATTAAGGGGAACCCCGCACCCAAATTAAAATAAGGAAAGGTGTGGGGCCACCAGGCCCTATATACTCTGAACAGCAGTATACAGGCGGTGCAAACAAGACAGGGACTGTAGGTTTGTTGTTAAGTAGAATCTGTTTGTAATTTTGAACATTTTTAACGTGTTTAGCTCCAGCCAAAAAATCTTTTCTAAGCTTTTTGGAAAACATAGGGAAGGGTTATCACCCCTGTGACATTTGTTTTGCTGTCTTTCCTCCTCTTCAGAAGATTTCACCTCACTTTTTTGTCCCAATGAAAAATGTTTTTTGAAAATTTGGGTTTTTTTGTGGAACAAGGATTGGAAAGCATCAGTGGAAAGGAGAAATTGTTTTCCCATATTAACTCTTACGGGAGAGAATTTCCCTTCCTAGGGGTAGATTTCATCTCACTTCCTGTTGTCTCCTTCCGTTTGCAAGTAGGAGTCGTTTGTAAGCTAGATGTTTGAAAGTAGGGTCCTGCCCTATATACTCAGCAGAAATTTGGGCCTTAGGTGTTGCTGTGGCCACAACACTGTAAGCCCTCACAGGGCCCTGCTGTGAAATATTAGATCAAGAATTGTAATTACATGCCCCTGTTGAACAGGAGCTGAAAAATTAGGCCTTAGGCACTGGTGCTGGTGCCACAACACTGCAACCCCTCACAGACACTCTAGTTGGAACGCAGGAACGAGCCCTGCTGCAAAGTATTGCTTCAAAAATTGTAATTACACGCCCCTGTTAGACAGGGGCAGAAAAATTGGGCCTTAGGCACTGGTGCTGGTGCCACAACACTGCAACCCCTCACAGACACTCTAGTTGGAACGCAGGAACTAGCCCTGCTGCAAAGTATTGCATCAAAAATTGTAATTACACGCCCCTGTTAGACAGGGGCAGAAAAATTGGGCCTTAGGCACTGGTGCTGGTGCCACAACACTGCAACCCCTCACAGACACTCTAGTTGGAACGCAGGAACGAGCCCTGCTGCAAAGTATTGCATCAAAAATTGTAATTACACGCCCCTGTTAGACAGGGGCAGAAAAATTGGGCCTTAGGCACTGGTGCTGGTGCCACAACACTGCAACCCCTCACAGACACTCTAGTTGGAATGCAGGAACGAGCCCTGCTGCAAAGTATTACATCAAAAATTGTAATTACACGCCCCTGTTAAACAGGGGCTGAAAAATTGTGCCTTAGGCACTGGTGGTGGCGCCCAGAACCAAAAATGTTCTTACAAGCTATCAGCGTGATGATTGAGGAGGAAGAGGATAATTACTCAGGGATAGTCACTCAGCATCAGCATAGGCAGTCTTTGAAGGGATCTGAGATTTCAAAAAAAATTATTCGGTTACATCAGCATCAGGTGCTTGGTAGCTGGTGGTGATCCAAGACTGATTCATTTTTATGAAGGTCAGCCGATCGACCGAGTCGGTGGACAGACGCACCCTGTGATCGGTTACCACGCCTCCAGCAGCACTGAATGTGCGTTCCGAAAGAACGCTGGATGCAGGACAGGCCAGTAGCTCAATTGCATACTGTGCAAGCTCTGGCCAGTGATCCATCCTCAAGACCCAGTAACCCAGAGGATTTTCGGTGGGAAAGGTGTCCAAGTCTGATCTTGCCCCTAGGTATTCCTGCACCATGTAAAACAGACGCTGGCGATGGTTGCTGGAACCGATCATACCTTGGGGCTGCGGACCAAAAAATTGTCTGAACGCATCGGTCAGACGGCCACCTTCTCCACCGCTCCTTCTTTGACTGACCGAAGCCTCAGCAACACGTTGTCCAGAAACAGGAGTTTGTAACCTCCCAGTCTCTGGGAACGCGTTGCACAGACCTTTCTGCAAGGCCTCCCGAAGATGTTTCATCCTCTGCTCCCTCTGCGATGGCAAGATAAGGTCCGCAACCTTACCCTTGTAACGTGGATCAAGGAGGGTTGCCAGCCAGTATTGGTCCTTCTCCTTGATACCACGAATACGAGGATCCTTATGCAGGCTTTGCAGGATCAGGGAGGCCATGCAGCGTAGGTTTGCTGAGGCATTCGGTCCGGAGTCCTCTGGGTCACTAAGGACAACAACGTCTGCAGCCACCTCCTCCCAGCCACGTACAAGTCCATGTGTTCCTTGGGACTGATCCCTTAAAGACTGCTGCTGATGCTGAGTGCCAGGCTCCACCTCCATACTGACACAATCTTCCTCCTCCTCCTCCTCCTCCTCCTCCTCCTCGTCTTCTTCCTGTGTGATCGGCGGGCACGCAGGAACACTGTCTGGATAAAGGGGGCCTTGAGAGCTAAGGAAGTCCTCCTCTTCCTGCCTCTGTTCTGCCTCAAGTGCCCTGTCCATTATTCCACGCAGCGTGTGCTCCAACAGGTGGACAAGGGGGACAGTGTCACTGATGCATGCACTGTCAGTGCTCACCATCCTCGTGGCCTCCTCGAATGGTGACAGGACAGTGCATGCATCCCTGATCATGGCCCACTGGCGTGGGGAAAAAAAACCAAGCTCCCCTGACCCTGTCCTGGTGCCATAGTCGCACAGGTACTCATTGATGGCCCTCTGCTGCGTGTGCAGCCGCTGCAGCATGGCCAACGTTGAGTTCCACCTGGTGGGCATGTCACAGATTAGGCGGTTCTTGGGCAGGTTAAACTCCTTTTGGAGGTCCGTCAGCCGAGCACTGGCATTATATGACCGGCGGAAATGCACACAGACTTTCCTGGCCTGCCTCAGGACATCCTGTAAGCCCGGGTACCTGCCCAAGAACCGCTGCACCACCAAGTTAAGGACGTGAGCCAAACAGGGCACATGGGTCATTTGTCCCTGTCGGAGGGCAGAGAGGAGGTTGGTGCCATTGTCGCAAACCACCATTCCTGCCTTAAGTTGGCGTGGCGTCAACCACCTCTGAACCTGCCCCTGCAGAGCTGACAGAACCTCTGCCCCAGTGTGGCTCCTGTCCCCCAAGCACACCAGCTCAAGCACCGCATGGCATCTTTTGGCCTGCGTACTTGCGTAGCCCCTTGAACGCCTACGGAGCACCGCTGGTTCCGAGGAAGAGGCCATGGAGGAAGAAGAAGAGGAGGGGGTGGAGGAGAGAGGTGTGTCACAATCAGCATTTTGGAGGCGTGGTGGCGGAACAACCTCCAACACTACTGCACCTTGTCCTGCATCCTTCCCAGCTGCCAGCAGAGTCACCCAATGCGCCGTGAAACTTAGGTAACGTCCCTGTCCATGCCTGCTGGACCATGAGTCAGCGGTAATATGCACCTTACCGCTGACCGCCCTGTCCAGTGAGGCATGGACATTGCCTTCCACATGCCGGTAGAGAGCCGGAATCGCCTTCCGTGAGAAAAAGTGGCGTTTGGGCACCTGCCACTGAGGAACCGCACATTCCACAAACTCACGGAAGGGGGCAGAGTCTACCAACTGAAAAGGCAGCAGTTGAAGTGCTAGCAATTTTGCCAAGCTAGCATTCAACCGCTGGGCATGTGGATGGCTGGGAGCAAACTTCTTTCGGCGGTGCAGCAGCTGGGGCAGGGAAATTTGCCTGGTACAATCTGACGTCGGTGTACCAAAAGCAGATTGCCCACAAGTACTTGGCTGTGATACACCTAATTCTACACCTTCATTCCTCTCACTGCAGGTCTCAGAGAGGACTGAAGGTCTAGTGGGGTTGGAAATCTCAGCTGATGAGGAGCAAGGAGAGATCCTCTTTGTTCTTTGGTGTGGGTCTTTTAGATACGCTTGCCAACGAACTGCATGGCAGGTCAACATATGTCTGGTCAAGCATGTGGTACCCAAGCGGGAGATGTTTTGGCCACGCGAGATACGCTTGAGACATATGTTGCAAATAGCAGCGGTGCGATCTGATGCACTCGTCTCAAAAAAGGCCCACACCAAAGAACTTTTTGAATAACGCGCAGAGACTGCAGCGCCCTGCACATGTGGAGCTTTGGGGTGTGATGCAGTCAATGTGCTGCCCTTAGGCTGGCCCCTGGAGGACATCCTGCCTCGTTGGTGATGTGCCGCCTCCTCCTCCTCCTCCTCCTCCTCCTCTCTCCTATCAGGCACCCACGTTGAGTCAGTGACCTCATCATCCCCTCCCTCCTCATCACTGGAGCAAACCTGGCAGTATGCTGCAGCAGGGGGAGCATGACTGCCAGATTGCTGTCCTTCTTGGGCACCCCCTCTGTCCGTGCTCATGTTACTGCCTTCATCGAACTCAGTATCATCATCAGAGCCTTCCAAACGCTGGGCATCCTCCTGGAGCATGTACCCAACACTGTGGTCAAACAGTTCGAGGGAATCCTCAGGAGGACATGGTGGAGCTAGGGAAGGAGTCACTGATGACATTGAGCTGAGGGAAGAGGCCGCTGCTTTGCAAGACAAAGCACCCTGGGCATGGGTGAGAGAGGATGAGGAGGATGAGGACGGCTTGGTCATCCACTCGACCAAGTTTTCTGCATGTTGCGGCTCAACACGGCCAGCTGCCGAAAAAAAGGCCAAGCGTGTCCCATGGCAACGTGCTGATGAGGATGCACCGTCTCCACGACCAGCACTAGACACAGAGCCTGCTTGCCCTCTCTTATTGGCTTGTGACTGTCTGCCTCTCCTTCTTGGCCTTCCAGACATACTAATGGCCTGTAGCTGCACTAAGCTGGGATAGAACACCTGTAATTTTCTTCAGGTAGCTTTATATACTGTAACCAGACAAGCCTGCCTGTCAGTAGGAAGATAACAGGAACGGATCTAGCTGAACACTGTGAGCAGGACGCACTGCACTAAATGTAAATAGCAGGAACGGATCTAGCTGAACACTGTGAGCAGGACGCACTGCACTAAATGTAAATAGCAGGAACGGATCTAGCTGAACACTGTGAGCAGGACGCACTGCACTAAATGTAAATAACAGGAACAGATCTAGCTGAACACTGTGAGCAGGACGCACTGCACTAAATGTAAATAGCAGGAACGGATCTAGCTGAACACTGTGAGCAGGACGCACTGCACTAAATGTAAATAGCAGGAACGGATCTAGCTGAACACTGTGAGCAGGACGCACTGCACTAAATGTAAATAGCAGGAACGGATCTAGCTGAACACTGTGAGCAGGACGCACTGCACTAAAAGTCAATAACAGGAACGGATCTAGATGAACACTGTGAGCAGGACGCACTGCACTAAATGTAAATAGCAGGAACGGATCTAGCTGAACACTGTGAGCAGGACGCACTGCACTAAATGTAAATAGCAGGAACGGATCTAGCTGAACACTGTGAGCAGGACGCACTGCACTAAATGTAAATAGCAGGAACGGATCTAGCTGAACACTGTGAGCAGGACGCACTGCACTAAATGTAAATAGCAGGAACGGATCTAGCTGAACACTGTGAGCAGGACGCACTGCACTAAAGGTAAATAGCAGGAACGGATCTAGCTGAACACTGTGAGCAGGACGCACTGCACTAAATGTCAATAACAGGAACGGATCTAGATGAACACTGTGAGCAGGACGCACTGCACTAAATGTAAATAGCAGGAACGGATCTAGCTGAACACTGTGAGCAGGACGCACTGCACTAAATGTAAATAGCAGGAACGGATCTAGCTGAACACTGTGAGCAGGACGCACTGCACTAAATGTAAATAACAGGAACGGATCTAGCTGAACACTGTGAGCAGGACGCACTGCACTAAATGTAAATAACAGGAACGGATCTAGCTGAACACTGTGAGCAGGACGCACTGCACTAAATGTAAATAGCAGGAACGGATCTAGCTGAACACCGTGAGCAGGACGCACTGACTGCACTAAATGTAAATAGCAGGAACGGATCTAGCTGAACACTGTGAGCAGGACGCACTGCACTAAATGTAAATAACAGGAACGGATCTAGCTGAACACTGTGAGCAAGACACACTGCACTAAATGTAAATAGCAGGAACGGATCTAGCTGAACACTGTGAGCAGGACGCACTGCACTAAATGTAAATAGCAGGAACGGATCTAGCTGAACACTGTGAGCAGGACGCACTGCACTAAATGTAAATAGCAGGAACGGATCTAGCTGAACACTGTGAGCAGGACGCACTGCACTAAATGTAAATAGCAGGAACGGATCTAGCTGAACACTGTGAGCAGGACGCACTGCACTAAATGTAAATAGCAGGAACGGATCTAGCTGAACACTGTGAGCAGGACGCACTGCACTAAAAGTCAATAACAGGAACGGATCTAGATGAACACTGTGAGCAGGACGCACTGCACTAAATGTAAATAGCAGGAACGGATCTAGCTGAACACTGTGAGCAGGACGCACTGCACTAAATGTAAATAGCAGGAACGGATCTAGCTGAACACTGTGAGCAGGACGCACTGCACTAAATGTAAATAGCAGGAACGGATCTAGCTGAACACTGTGAGCAGGACGCACTGCACTAAATGTAAATAGCAGGAACGGATCTAGCTGAACACTGTGAGCAGGACGCACTGCACTAAAGGTAAATAGCAGGAACGGATCTAGCTGAACACTGTGAGCAGGACGCACTGCACTAAATGTCAATAACAGGAACGGATCTAGATGAACACTGTGAGCAGGACGCACTGCACTAAATGTCAATAGCAGGAACGGATCTAGCTGAACACTGTGAGCAGGACGCACTGCACTAAATGTAAATAGCAGGAACGGATCTAGCTGAACACCGTGAGCAGGACGCACTGCACTAAATGTAAATAGCAGGAACGGATCTAGCTGAACACTGTGAGCAGGACGCACTGCACTAAATGTAAATAACAGGAACGGATCTAGCTGAACACTGTGAGCAGGACGCACTGCACTAAATGTAAATAGCAGGAACGGATCTAGCTGAACACTGTGAGCAGGACGCACTGCACTAAATGTAAATAGTAGGAACGGATCTAGCTGAACACTGTGAGCAGGACGCACTGCACTAAATGTAAATAGCAGGAACGGATCTAGCTGAACACTGTGAGCAGGACGCACTGCACTAAATGTAAATAGCAGGAACGGATCTAGCTGAACACTGTGAGCAGGACGCACTGCACTAAATGTAAATAACAGGAACAGATCTAGCTGAACACTGTGAGCAGGACGCACTGCACTAAATGTAAATAGCAGGAACGGATCTAGCTGAACACTGTGAGCAGGACGCACTGCACTAAATGTAAATAGCAGGAACGGATCTAGCTGAACACTGTGAGCAGGACGCACTGCACTAAATGTAAATAGCAGGAACGGATCTAGCTGAACACTGTGAGCAGGACGCACTGCACTAAAAGTCAATAACAGGAACGGATCTAGATGAACACTGTGAGCAGGACGCACTGCACTAAATGTAAATAGCAGGAACGGATCTAGCTGAACACTGTGAGCAGGACGCACTGCACTAAAGGTAAATAGCAGGAACGGATCTAGCTGAACACTGTGAGCAGGACGCACTGCACTAAATGTCAATAACAGGAACGGATCTAGATGAACACTGTGAGCAGGACGCACTGCACTAAATGTAAATAGCAGGAACGGATCTAGCTGAACACTGTGAGCAGGACGCACTGCACTAAATGTAAATAGCAGGAACGGATCTAGCTGAACACTGTGAGCAGGACGCACTGCACTAAATGTAAATAACAGGAACGGATCTAGCTGAACACTGTGAGCAGGACGCACTGCACTAAATGTCAATAGCAGGAACGGATCTAGCTGAACACTGTGAGCAGGACGCACTGCACTAAATGTAAATAGCAGGAACGGATCTAGCTGAACACCGTGAGCAGGACACACTGCACTGAATGTAAATAGCAGGAACGGATCTAGCTGAACACTGTGAGCAGGACGCACTGCACTAAATGTAAATAGCAGGAACGGATCTAGCTGAACACTGTGAGCAGGACGCACTGCACTAAATGTAAATAGCAGGAACGGATCTAGCTGAACACTGTGAGCAGGACGCACTGCACTAAATGTAAATAGCAGGAACGGATCTAGCTGAACACTGTGAGCAGGACGCACTGCACTAAAAGTCAATAACAGGAACGGATCTAGATGAACACTGTGAGCAGGACGCACTGCACTAAATGTAAATAGCAGGAACGGATCTAGCTGAACACTGTGAGCAGGACGCACTGCACTAAAGGTAAATAGCAGGAACGGATCTAGCTGAACACTGTGAGCAGGACGCACTGCACTAAATGTCAATAACAGGAACGGATCTAGATGAACACTGTGAGCAGGACGCACTGCACTAAATGTAAATAGCAGGAACGGATCTAGCTGAACACTGTGAGCAGGACGCACTGCACTAAATGTAAATAGCAGGAACGGATCTAGCTGAACACTGTGAGCAGGACGCACTGCACTAAATGTAAATAACAGGAACGGATCTAGCTGAACACTGTGAGCAGGACGCACTGCACTAAATGTCAATAGCAGGAACGGATCTAGCTGAACACTGTGAGCAGGACGCACTGCACTAAATGTAAATAGCAGGAACGGATCTAGCTGAACACCGTGAGCAGGACGCACTGCACTAAATGTAAATAGCAGGAACGGATCTAGCTGAACACTGTGAGCAGGACGCACTGCACTAAATGTAAATAGCAGGAACGGATCTAGCTGAACACTGTGAGCAGGACGCACTGCACTAAATGTAAATAGCAGGAACGGATCTAGCTGAACACTGTGAGCAGGACGCACTGCACTAAATGTAAATAGCAGGAACGGATCTAGCTGAACACTGTGAGCAGGACGCACTGCACTAAATGTAAATAACAGGAACAGATCTAGCTGAACACTGTGAGCAGGACGCACTGCACTAAATGTAAATAGCAGGAACGGATCTAGCTGAACACTGTGAGCAGGACGCACTGCACTAAATGTAAATAGCAGGAACGGATCTAGCTGAACACTGTGAGCAGGACGCACTGCACTAAATGTAAATAGCAGGAACGGATCTAGCTGAACACTGTGAGCAGGACGCACTGCACTAAAAGTCAATAACAGGAACGGATCTAGCTGAACACTGTGAGCAGGACGCACTGCACTAAATGTAAATAGCAGGAACGGATCTAGCTGAACACTGTGAGCAGGACGCACTGCACTAAAGGTAAATAGCAGGAACGGATCTAGCTGAACACTGTGAGCAGGACGCACTGCACTAAATGTAAATAGCAGGAACGGATCTAGCTGAACACTGTGAGCAGGACGCACTGCACTAAATGTAAATAGCAGGAACGGATCTAGCTGAACACTGTGAGCAGGACGCACTGCACTAAATGTAAATAGCAGGAACGGATCTAGCTGAACACTGTGAGCAGGACGCACTGCACTAAATGTAAATAGCAGGAACGGATCTAGCTGAACACTGTGAGCAGGACGCACTGCACTAAAAGTCAATAACAGGAACGGATCTAGATGAACACTGTGAGCAGGACGCACTGCACTAAATGTAAATAGCAGGAACGGATCTAGCTGAACACTGTGAGCAGGACGCACTGCACTAAATGTAAATAGCAGGAACGGATCTAGCTGAACACTGTGAGCAGGACGCACTGCACTAAATGTAAATAGCAGGAACGGATCTAGCTGAACACTGTGAGCAGGACGCACTGCACTAAATGTAAATAGCAGGAACGGATCTAGCTGAACACTGTGAGCAGGACGCACTGCACTAAAGGTAAATAGCAGGAACGGATCTAGCTGAACACTGTGAGCAGGACGCACTGCACTAAATGTCAATAACAGGAACGGATCTAGATGAACACTGTGAGCAGGACGCACTGCACTAAATGTCAATAGCAGGAACGGATCTAGCTGAACACTGTGAGCAGGACGCACTGCACTAAATGTAAATAGCAGGAACGGATCTAGCTGAACACCGTGAGCAGGACGCACTGCACTAAATGTAAATAGCAGGAACGGATCTAGCTGAACACTGTGAGCAGGACGCACTGCACTAAATGTAAATAACAGGAACGGATCTAGCTGAACACTGTGAGCAGGACGCACTGCACTAAATGTAAATAGCAGGAACGGATCTAGCTGAACACTGTGAGCAGGACGCACTGCACTAAATGTAAATAGTAGGAACGGATCTAGCTGAACACTGTGAGCAGGACGCACTGCACTAAATGTAAATAGCAGGAACGGATCTAGCTGAACACTGTGAGCAGGACGCACTGCACTAAATGTAAATAGCAGGAACGGATCTAGCTGAACACTGTGAGCAGGACGCACTGCACTAAATGTAAATAACAGGAACAGATCTAGCTGAACACTGTGAGCAGGATGCACTGCACTAAATGTAAATAGCAGGAACGGATCTAGCTGAACACTGTGAGCAGGACGCACTGCACTAAATGTAAATAGCAGGAACGGATCTAGCTGAACACTGTGAGCAGGACGCACTGCACTAAATGTAAATAGCAGGAACGGATCTAGCTGAACACTGTGAGCAGGACGCACTGCACTAAAAGTCAATAACAGGAACGGATCTAGATGAACACTGTGAGCAGGACGCACTGCACTAAATGTAAATAGCAGGAACGGATCTAGCTGAACACTGTGAGCAGGACGCACTGCACTAAAGGTAAATAGCAGGAACGGATCTAGCTGAACACTGTGAGCAGGACGCACTGCACTAAATGTCAATAACAGGAACGGATCTAGATGAACACTGTGAGCAGGACGCACTGCACTAAATGTCAATAGCAGGAACGGATCTAGCTGAACACTGTGAGCAGGACGCACTGCACTAAATGTAAATAGCAGGAACGGATCTAGCTGAACACTGTGAGCAGGACGCACTGCACTAAATGTAAATAACAGGAACGGATCTAGCTGAACACTGTGAGCAGGACGCATTGCACTAAATGTCAATAGCAGGAACGGATCTAGCTGAACACTGTGAGCAGGACGCACTGCACTAAATGTAAATAGCAGGAACGGATCTAGCTGAACACCGTGAGCAGGACGCACTGCACTGAATGTAAATAGCAGGAACGGATCTAGCTGAACACTGTGAGCAGGACGCACTGCACTAAATGTAAATAGCAGGAACGGATCTAGCTGAACACCGTGAGCAGGACGCACTGACTGCACTAAATGTAAATAGCAGGAACGGATCTAGCTGAACACTGTGAGCAGGACGCACTGCACTAAATGTAAATAGCAGGAACGGATCTAGCTGAACACTGTGAGCAGGACGCACTGCACTAAATGTAAATAGCAGGAACGGATCTAGCTGAACACTGTGAGCAGGACGCACTGCACTAAATGTAAATAGCAGGAACGGATCTAGCTGAACACTGTGAGCAGGACGCACTGCACTAAAGGTAAATAGCAGGAACGGATCTAGCTGAACACTGTGAGCAGGACGCACTGCACTAAATGTCAATAACAGGAACGGATCTAGATGAACACTGTGAGCAGGACGCACTGCACTAAATGTCAATAGCAGGAACGGATCTAGCTGAACACTGTGAGCAGGACGCACTGCACTAAATGTAAATAGCAGGAACGGATCTAGCTGAACACCGTGAGCAGGACGCACTGCACTAAATGTAAATAGCAGGAACGGATCTAGCTGAACACTGTGAGCAGGACGCACTGCACTAAATGTAAATAACAGGAACGGATCTAGCTGAACACTGTGAGCAGGACGCACTGCACTAAATGTAAATAGCAGGAACGGATCTAGCTGAACACTGTGAGCAGGACGCACTGCACTAAATGTAAATAGTAGGAACGGATCTAGCTGAACACTGTGAGCAGGACGCACTGCACTAAATGTAAATAGCAGGAACGGATCTAGCTGAACACTGTGAGCAGGACGCACTGCACTAAATGTAAATAGCAGGAACGGATCTAGCTGAACACTGTGAGCAGGACGCACTGCACTAAATGTAAATAACAGGAACAGATCTAGCTGAACACTGTGAGCAGGACGCACTGCACTAAATGTAAATAGCAGGAACGGATCTAGCTGAACACTGTGAGCAGGACGCACTGCACTAAATGTAAATAGCAGGAACGGATCTAGCTGAACACTGTGAGCAGGACGCACTGCACTAAATGTAAATAGCAGGAACGGATCTAGCTGAACACTGTGAGCAGGACGCACTGCACTAAAAGTCAATAACAGGAACAGATCTAGATGAACACTGTGAGCAGGACGCACTGCACTAAATGTAAATAGCAGGAACGGATCTAGCTGAACACTGTGAGCAGGACGCACTGCACTAAAGGTAAATAGCAGGAACGGATCTAGCTGAACACTGTGAGCAGGACGCACTGCACTAAATGTCAATAACAGGAACGGATCTAGATGAACACTGTGAGCAGGACGCACTGCACTAAATGTAAATAGCAGGAACGGATCTAGCTGAACACTGTGAGCAGGACGCACTGCACTAAATGTAAATAGCAGGAACGGATCTAGCTGAACACTGTGAGCAGGACGCACTGCACTAAATGTAAATAACAGGAACGGATCTAGCTGAACACTGTGAGCAGGACGCACTGCACTAAATGTCAATAGCAGGAACGGATCTAGCTGAACACTGTGAGCAGGACGCACTGCACTAAATGTAAATAGCAGGAACGGATCTAGCTGAACACCGTGAGCAGGACGCACTGCACTAAATGTAAATAGCAGGAACGGATCTAGCTGAACACTGTGAGCAGGACGCACTGCACTAAATGTAAATAGCAGGAACGGATCTAGCTGAACACCGTGAGCAGGACGCACTGACTGCACTAAATGTAAATAGCAGGAACGGATCTAGCTGAACACTGTGAGCAGGACGCACTGCACTAAGTGTAAATAGCAGGAACGGATCTAGCTGAACACCGTGAGCAGGACGCACTGCACTAAATGTAAATAGCAGGAACGGATCTAGCTGAACACTGTGAGCAGGACGCACTGCACTAAATGTAAATAACAGGAACAGATCTAGCTGAACACTGTGAGCAGGACGCACTGCACTAAGTGTAAATAGCAGGAACGGATCTAGCTGAACACTGTGAGCAGGACGCACTGCACTAAATGTAAATAGCAGGAACGGATCTAGCTGAACACTGTGAGCAGGACGCACTGCACTAAATGTAAATAGCAGGAACGGATCTAGCTGAACACTGTGAGCAGGACGCACTGCACTAAAAGTCAATAACAGGAACGGATCTAGATGAACACTGTGAGCAGGACGCACTGCACTAAATGTAAATAGCAGGAACGGATCTAGCTGAACACTGTGAGCAGGACGCACTGCACTAAATGTAAATAGCAGGAACGGATCTAGCTGAACACTGTGAGCAGGACGCACTGCACTAAATGTAAATAGCAGGAACGGATCTAGCTGAACACTGTGAGCAGGACGCACTGCACTAAATGTAAATAGCAGGAACGGATCTAGCTGAACACCGTGAGCAGGACGCACTGCACTGAATGTAAATAGCAGGAACGGATCTAGCTGAACACTGTGAGCAGGACGCACTGCACTAAATGTAAATAGCAGGAACGGATCTAGCTGAACACCGTGAGCAGGACGCACTGACTGCACTAAATGTAAATAGCAGGAACGGATCTAGCTCAACACTGTGAGCAGGACGCACTGCACTAAATGTAAATAGCAGGAACGGATCTAGCTGAAACACTGTGAGCAGGACGCACTGCACTAAATGTAAATAGCAGGAACGGATCTAGCTGAACACTGTGAGCAGGACGCACTGCACTAAATGTAAATAGCAGGAACGGATCTAGCTGAACACTGTGAGCAGGACGCACTGCACTAAAGGTAAATAGCAGGAACGGATCTAGCTGAACACTGTGAGCAGGACGCACTGCACTAAAAGTCAATAACAGGGACGGATCTAGATGAACACTGTGAGCAGGACGCACTGCACTAAATGTAAATAGCAGGAACGGATCTAGCTGAACACTGTGAGCAGGACGCACTGCACTAAAGGTAAATAGCAGGAACGGATCTAGCTGAACACTGTGAGCAGGACGCACTGCACTAAATGTCAATAACAGGAACGGATCTAGATGAACACTGTGAGCAGGACGCACTGCACTAAATGTAAATAGCAGGAACGGATCTAGCTGAACACTGTGAGCAGGACGCACTGCACTAAATGTAAATAGCAGGAACGGATCTAGCTGAACACTGTGAGCAGGACGCACTGCACTAAATGTAAATAACAGGAACGGATCTAGCTGAACACTGTGAGCAGGACGCACTGCACTAAATGTCAATAGCAGGAACGGATCTAGCTGAACACTGTGAGCAGGACGCACTGCACTAAATGTAAATAGCAGGAACGGATCTAGCTGAACACCGTGAGCAGGACGCACTGACTGCACTAAATGTAAATAGCAGGAACGGATCTAGCTGAACACTGTGAGCAGGACGCACTGCACTAAGTGTAAATAGTAGGAACGGATCTAGCTGAACACCGTGAGCAGGACGCACTGCACTAAATGTAAATAGCAGGAACGGATCTAGCTGAACACTGTGAGCAGGACGCACTGCACTAAATGTAAATAACAGGAACAGATCTAGCTGAACACTGTGAGCAGGACGCACTGCACTAAGTGTAAATAGCAGGAACGGATCTAGCTGAACACTGTGAGCAGGACGCACTGCACTAAATGTAAATAGCAGGAACGGATCTAGCTGAACACTGTGAGCAGGACGCACTGCACTAAATGTAAATAGCAGGAACGGATCTAGCTGAACACTGTGAGCAGGACGCACTGCACTAAAAGTCAATAACAGGAACGGATCTAGATGAACACTGTGAGCAGGACGCACTGCACTAAATGTAAAATAGCAGGAACGGATCTAGCTGAACACTGTTGAGCAGGACGCACTGCACTAAATGTAAATAGCAGGAACGGATCTAGCTGAACACTGTGAGCAGGACGCACTGCACTAAATGTAAATAGCAGGAACGGATCTAGCTGAACACTGTGAGCAGGACGCACTGCACTAAATGTAAATAGCAGGAACGGATCTAGCTGAACACTGTGAGCAGGACGCACTGCACTAAAGGTAAATAGCAGGAACGGATCTAGCTGAACACTGTGAGCAGGACGCACTGCACTAAATGTAAATAGCAGGAACGGATCTAGCTGAACACTGTGAGCAGGACGCACTGCACTAAATGTAAATAACAGGAACGGATCTAGCTGAACACTGTGAGCAGGACGCACTGCACTAAATGTAAATAGCAGGAACGGATCTAGCTGAACACTGTGAGCAGGACGCACTGCACTAAATGTAAATAGTCTAGATAGAAGATAACAGGAACGGATCTAGCTAAACTGAATACAGTGTATATATAATATATATATATATATATATGCAACACCTGGGATGCATATATATACACAATACACTGTAAGTGCAGCTAACTGACTGACTGTTCTGCCTAATCTATCTAACTCAAATCAAATGACACTGTCTCTCTCTCTCTCTATCTATGAACGCCAGAACACACACTACACAGGGCCGCCGTGCAGGCGGCCTTATATAGTGTGGGGCGTGTACTAAATCCCCTGAGCCATAATTGGCCAAAGCCATGGGTTCGACTCGAACACGAAGCTCATCCCTAGTCATGGGTAATGGGCCGTCCATGCACACCAGTCAGACACCTGCACAATACATGAAATCTGGGTATGGGGCTAAGGCCATTAGACCCCTTAAAGTTTGGCATATATGGTCAGAGGGTACAGTAAGGTGTATTCCTTTGGAAGGTACTTTTGATGTCTGGAGGTACGAGACCCCAGAATAAAAATACCTTGGAAGTAGTTCAGCTGTGGCTTTAGAAATCTGTAATGATGAGTGAGTTGATGGATGTGTAGTACACGTTTGTGTGGTTAAAATTCTCATGCCTGTTTTTGAACTTCGTGTGGCTGGCCCATGCAAGATTTCAAGCTGCTCTTGTGTTTTTCACATTGTATTTTTTTTCTATCGCGAAAAGAGTGAAGGCAGCATTCCGTCCGGTTGTTTTCGTTTTTTAATTTCTTGTTTTGGAACCTTTGAAAAATCTCCCCCACATTTATATCTAAATGTTTGTCTCATGTTTTAGTCTTCTCATTGTTTGTATGTAGTAACAAGAATATGTTTGAACCCCCGCAACAGCCCTCTTACGTGTCGCGGGGGTTGTATTTTAGTAAGAACGTGAAAGAAAGGGTTACAGAGGGTTTAGTTATTGTTGGTTTTGAGGAATGTCCGTGACAATTTACCAATGTACACAAATGTTGTATTGTTTACCATCCTTTGCAGGTTAAATATGAAGGATAGAGTAATAACTTTTGTTTATAAGTATCTTTTCAGGTCCAAGGAGTTTCTGAAAGTGTATGTAAATAGAAAGCAGGTGTATGTAGATAGCTGTACACATGTATAAATACATACGCCTGAGAAGGAAAAAAGTATCATAGGCTATTTCACTGTTTCATTGTTTTTTTTTTTCTGCACCATTCTAAACCCCGTGTCTTCCTCCAGTTTGTAATGAGGAAGAAAATGGGGGGGTTGATAGTGGTGAGAATGACAATTTTCAAACCAATAATACTAACCACTCTAATTCTAGCCAAGTTTGTGACCTAGTAGGATGACATGTTCCACGACTGTTTTTCTTTGATGGAATTTGAATCAGCAAGCAGCGGTCTGATGAAGGAGGCTCCCAGGTTCCAGGTATTACACCCCAGATGGTAAGCCACGCAGTGACCACAGTCTTTGAGTTAGGTTTGTTTGGAGGCCAACCAAAAACAGGGTTGTACTTTCCTCAGCAGCTGTCGACATTCTCAGCTGATGGGGTGGGTGCAGTCACTGTATCATGTACTTCAAAAGGTCCACCAACAGGGTTCATGAGTCCCTCCTGGACCCTGACACAATAACCGGTTTACATTCTTTCCAACGAGGTGACTGGGTCGTTGTAAAGAAGCTTGAGGGATGAGACAACTGCATCCATGCCAGCCACTGCAAGAAGCTGCTCAACTACACCAAAGGATGCGGAGTATCTTTGTTTATTTATATTTTTAAAGTGTATTTTCCAACTAGCTAAAAAAAAAGCGAACAGGACCAATTGCTGGGTCTACTCTGAGTCTCCACGAGCTTTAGTACCCCAGCGATGACAGCAGTACATGATATATATATGATGTTCATATTGGTATGAGGAGTTTTGACAAATTAGTAAAATTCAAACAAACTTGTCAATAGAATTTAACGATACATTTCTAGAGGGTAAAATTAGTTATAATTTTAACAATAGCTCAGGTTCTTGACAGCTTTGGTATCGGGACAACTAGGTCCACAAGTGTGCTTCAACTTCAACTTTAGTTTGGTATTATAGTGGATCTACGGCTTATAAGTAATTCCCCCTAATGCAAGAGGTTCATGTGCGCTGGTAAAACTCATCCCAGCATCTTATGTCGCGGTCGATCGTGAGGATCTTATGGCGTGAGATCAGGTAAGGCAGGGACAGCTGGAAGGGAATTGTTTACCAACCCCGACCAGGTCTGGGCATGGTTTCCTGCTTGTACACAGTGGGGGCTTGAGCTTATGAAACAATTGAACAAATTTCTCATCCATTGAGGATGGATGTTTAATGCAACTGTTGAAGCCCCAAGGAAGTTCCCACAGGAATAATGGCAAATCAAGACCTTTTTATCAAAAGATGGTCCATGATTATCTGTTGGCATCCAAGGGGGGGTCTCTGTGAATTCATGGGAAAAGATTGTTATACCTGGATCAGGGATACTAGTGACAAAGTTCAGGCCCATATGGATAAGTTTTAAATCCGTGCAAGGCAAAGCCAGAGCTATAGCTAGTGAAGGTTTGAATTCTTTTAAGGGTTTGGGAAACTTTGGGGATTTTTTTTATTTTGCAGCGGATCATAGTTGAAGGAAGTAGGGGTATATATACTCATGTTGTTTTTATTTCTATTCCTTCTATATGTCTTGATGAGGTGCTCCTGTTGCCTGATTGGACAAGTAAACAGAGCCTGAGCAGATGACCACATCTTCCTCACCGAGATGAGACGCCCCGAAGCCCAGCCCACATACAAAACAGAGGATCCCAGACCGACCGGCTATTACTACAGCTCACCATGTCGTGTCCTCCCTATAAGTCATCCCTCCTGAAGAACAGAGTCTACAAGTCAATCCGTGTTATGAACTTGTATGGACTGTAAGGACTGACTAATCCAAGGTGTAAGAAAAAGATCAAGATTCATCGAGGGACACATGGAGCATATGACAAAGAGGAGTAGCTGTTGTGGAAATTTTTATTAATGTATGTTGTCAGATGTCCCCCAGTGTCAGTTTTGCTGTAATACATTAATGCATCTGTCTGCATTACTTGGAGAAATACAAGCGTGCTTTCCTGGCATTATACAAGAGAGCTGTTTTTGCACAAAGAAATGATTTGCTTAGAAGGAGAAGCTTAAAATTTCCCGGACACCCACTGTGAACCCAATTCTCCCCCACCATGAACCCAATCCTCACTCACCATGACCCCAATCCTCACCCCCCCATGAACCCAATCCTCACCCACCATGAACCAAGACTGTCTGTAGCTTCCAGGTAATAAAAAACACAAATACGATTTGCTTTGATTCAACAAACATATAATTATTAAATTCACATTGAAGGAGTTGTACATTGCATTGTGTTCTTTACAACTATCAGAGGTCATAGTTCTGGGGGGGGGGGGGGGGGGTCATTTTGCAGATTGTGGTGGTTCAGACCAGACATCACCCCACCCCCAAGCACTGATCACTCACCCTTCTGTTACAGTACATTTACATAAAGAATAAAGATTTTCAATGGCTGACAGGCAAGAATCTATAAAAATAATATTTAAATATAAATACACAATATATAATTAATTATATATATATATATATATATATATAACAAATGGGCTTGTACTTCCCTATAAACATTTGGCCCTACACCACTCTTAACATTCATTTTAAAAAAAAATATTGGATTGCTTATTTCTTATCAATTACCTAGAAAGTTGAATTTGTCAATGTGACTTTTACATTGAATAATGAAATGTCATCCCAAAGTCCAGCTTTAGAGTTTTTAGAATGTTTTTGCTCCTAAATTGTATAACCAATTTTTTGGAAGTTTTGGGTGGAGTGTGGAAGGGTTAATCCTCTGTCAGGTTTTTATTGCTGTCTTGGTTTCCCACTATGGAGATTCTCCCTCTCTACTTGTCCTGGTGACCATTGTCACTGGGACTGTAAATGATGGGAAATCCAAAATTTAGATTTGTCACCAGAAAAGGAAGAGAGGGGAAATCTTCCAATGAGGACAATTGTTCTGGTGTCAACTGTCTAGGAGGGAAGTCCCCTTATTGTGGAAGGATTTTATCTCACCTTCTGTTGTGCCTACAGGAAAAGTAACCCCCCCCCCCCCCCCCAATTGAGATGCTGATGGATAAATGAAAACCTGACGGAGGTTCAACCATTCCCCACTCCATATAAAACAAACAGTTGAATATTTGAGTGTCCTTTTCCTGATTTTCTTGTTGACCACACTGAATTATTGAAGCAGCAGAGGTAGCTGTGAACAGTCTGTGACACTCTCCAGGTCGTCAACCATCTGGATGACACCTTGGATCTGGTCATCTTGGAGGACGGTTCTGGCATTGGTCACAAATTTCTTCAGCAGGGACTCTCTGCTCAGGGGCTTTCTCCAGTGGCCGTAGAAAGTGTCACATTTACCGACCATCACATCCCCGTTCTTCAGCAGCAAAGACACTTCACCGTACATCTTGTCAAAGTTGGCCTCGTTGTCCTGAGGATGCTCCACCACCACCTTGCTCAGAAGATGCTGAAGGTCTTTTCGAAACATGTGATCATCATTGAAGGAAGCGATGGTAACTTCACCATCCAGGAGAGCTGTGCATGCGTTGAACTGGAAGGAGTGACGGGCCTGGTGCTCTGACTCTGGATAAGGCCTATTGATGTATTTGGAGATCGGGACTCTGAGAACTATAGATTGGATAGCAGATGGGTCAAAAGAACCATAGTGCTCCATATATCTATTTCTGACTGAGACCGCAGCATCGGCTACCCAGTGCATCCCCAGATGTGCCGGGAAAGACTTAAAGGCAATGTCTTGCTTTGCTAGAAGGAACTCATAGTTTTTACCAGGGAATGCCAGTGACTTAGGTTGGTAGTCACCATAAAATGCACTAAAACCAGCGCAACCTGGGACATCATCCAGTATGAGGGAATTGGCCTCCATTCCTTTAGCGGCCAGAATAGCAGCTTCCAGGCCTAACCTCGTAGCATTGCCAATGTGTAAAGGCTTGGCTAGAGTAGCGGCATTGGCCATTGGGGCACCAGCAAGAGAGGCAGCGATTGCCAGGGCGTGTATACATTGTTCCTTATCGAATAAAAGAAGCTTGGCAGAGGCGGCAGCACTTCCCATGGTTCCAACTACCGAAGGTGGATGAAATCTGTAATGAGCAAACATTTCCAATTATTATGTATTAAATAATACAAGATACAAAAGCAATAGATTTGAGTAGAGAAGGGCTGAGGTTTCATTTTTTCCTTGGGGTGTATAAAATAACAGTCTAAGGAAGAATCTTATATTCTATTCCACCATGACTGTGCCCCCCCCCCCAGTTTACAAAGCCAGCTCTAAAAAGACATAATGTGACCAGTTTGGTGTCCTGCACAAAGCCCTGACCTCATCCCTACTGTTGGAAGACCTTTGGGATCGAGTCTTCTCATCCAATATCAGTACATGCCCTCAACCCTACTGAATACTTTTGGGATCAGATCTCATCCCAAAAGGTGATCAGTAGGTTTGAGGTCATGGAGGAACACAAGTGTCCTGCATAGAGCCCTGATCTTAACCCTACTGAACACCTTTGGACCTCTACCCTACTAAACACCCTTTTCTGTTCCAGCACGACTGTGCCCCTCTGTGTACAAAGCCAGCTCCATAAAGACATGGTGTGACCAGTTTTGTGTGGAGGAACTCGAGTGTCCTGCACAGAGCCCTGACCTCATCCCTACTGAACACCTTTGTGATGAACTGGAGCACTGATGGTGTGCCAGGTGTTCTCATCCAATATCAGTACCTGACCTCACAAATAGGCACACATTCCCACTGAAACCCTCCAAAATCTTGTGGAAAGTCTTCCCAGAAAAATGGAGGACGTTATAGCCACAAAATGGAGACAACTCCATAAAGAGATGGTGTGACCAGTTTGGTCACCTCATCCCTACTGAACACCTTCAGGATGAATTGGATTGTGAACCAGGTCTACTCATCCAACATCAGTTCCTGACCTCACAAATGAAAAAAAATGTTGTCACCAGCATACCAAGGATCTCAGGAATGTAGTACTGGCGACATACTTATCTTGACTGTCTTTGGTTTCCATCTGGTAGTTGCTGCAGCAGCCATTTACATTCACAGGAATGTGCGCTTTGGGAATATTGTGCTTGACTGCACAAATGTGCAAAAAAAAAAAAAAAAATTCCTACAGACACCCTCCAAACTTTTGTAGAATATCTTCCCAAAAGATTGGGGGATTTTATAGCCACAAAGGAGGGCAACTCCATATCAATGGCCATGGTTTTGGAACGGGATGACCAACAAGCCCATAGAGATTTGATGAGAGGAGGAACTCGAGTGTTCTGTACAGAGCCCTGACCACATCCCTACTAATCATCACCTTTGGGATAAATTGGAATGCCGATGATGAGCCAGGTCTTCTCCTCCAACATTAGTACTTGACCTCACAAATGGGCACAAATGCCCACAGCACCCTCCAATATATTGTGGAAAGTCTTCCTAGACTAGTGGAGGATTGTGGGTTGTCTAACAAGTTCATATACAGTAGGTGTGATGGTCATTTCTGCTATATAATGTAACTGTGGCATAAAAAATAAATAAATAAATAAATAAATAAAAGACCCCCTGATGACTAATCTGGTCTGAAACCAAGTATGATAAGACAATGCCTGGGTGTAGATGTATCCATATATTATGTTGTAACAGAACAGCGATGAATACAATTATAAAAATGATGACTTTTGTAACAACTCACTTTTTAGGAATGTTGTTTGCTTCCTTGGAAAAGCCCATCAATCTTCCTTGAATCTCAATTCCAACATTGAAAGCCACCAGAAGCTCCTCTCCAGTGACTCGCCTTTCTTGGGAGACCATCTGTGTCATTGCCAATAGAGCTGGAAGGACAGCACCGGATGGGTGGGTGGCGGGGTGCCACGTGTCATCAAAATCCATGGAGTGAACCTGAGCCAACAAGACATTACTGTTAGACACCTTCAACCGTCTTCTGGTGTTTATTACTGGTGGTTGGCTATACTTACAGCCACTCCATTAGCATACGCGGCCAGGGTGGGGGAGACCTTCAAACCTTTCTGTCCATAAACTGAGCAAAGAGAAGTATTTCCGTACGTGCAAAAATGCAGATCCTGAAAAAGAATCGAAATGGATGCTGAATATTTCCTGTGACCTTCTCCTCCAGGTATGACACTGAACACCTTGATAATGAAAAACTACAAAATCTGTATTCTCAAAAAGACCAGAAATAATCGATAATCATTGGAAAATGGGGACATGTCTTTAATATAGACTTCTTGTGAAAGTCTATATAGAAGGATGAGATCCCCAGAGCAATGGGAAGGTCTATATAGAAGGATGAGATCCCCAGAGCAATGGGAAGGTCTATATAGAAGGATGAGATCCCCAGAGCAATGGGAAGGTCTATATAGAAGGATGAGATCCCCAGAGCAATGGGAAGGTCTATATAGAAGGATGAGATCCCCAGAGCAATGGGAAGGTCTATATAGAAGGATGAGATCCCCAGAGCAATGGGAAGGTCTATATAGAAGGATGAGATCCCCAGAGCAATGGGAAGGTCTATATAGAAGGATGAGATCTCCAGAGCAATGGGAAGGTCTATATAGAAGGATGAGATCTCCAGAGCAATGGGAAGGTCTATATAGAAGGATGAGAACCCCATAACTCAAGATTTAGACCTGGGAACGTTTGTTATTTACAGCAAAAGATCAGAAAATAAGGCGTTTCACAAATTCCTTCATCGGGGCTAACATATCATACTGTAAATGGAAGACATAAACACAATGGCCTACAAAACATTGATACAGTGGGGGTTATTTACAAAAGGAAAATCCACTTTGCACTGCAAGTGCACTTGAAAGTGCAGTCACTTTAAATCTAAGGGCTAGAAATGAAATGAGTGGAAGCTCTGCTGATTTTATCATCCAATCATGTGCAAGCTAGAACGCCATTTTTTATTTTGCTTGCATGTCCCCCTCGGATCTACAGCGACTTTACTTCCAAGTGCACTCTCAAGTGCACTTGCAGTGCAAAGTGGATTTTCCTTTAGTAAAAAAACCCCATTGTGTGTATAAAATGTATGACAGATCATACAGTGTGCATCAATACTCTATTGTATTTAAGTCATGGGTGGGGGGGTTGGGCAGTGATATTGTACATCGGGACATACCTGACAATATTTTAGGATGATATTGAAGACGTGTGTTGTGCTTCCGATTAATCCAACGCCAATGCTGTCCAGCATCATGCGCTTACTTCTGTGGCGCACTATATCGGGGAGGTCCCCGGGGCGTATCCCGTGGATAAACGATGCAAAGCTGTTGGTGACCGTCTCCTCATCCTGGCTTCCGACAGCCACTAAAAACAGACAGAAGATTATTATTAGTGACGACTCTTCCTCTGATATCTTCATATCACATGGGAAAACCCGGAGCAAGGAAAAGGAACAGACCAACGTTCCCAATGGGAAAGGTCCAAAGTGACCAATCAGTGTTTGTCTCTTGTGTAATGAAGTGTGATTGGTTGTCGTGAACAGTCCGATGTTGTCCGGACTCGCAATATTCTTTTTCATCCTTACCTTTCATGGCTGATTTGTGGATGTGTCTGGACAGACGGTGGATCTTCTTCGTGTTCTGCAGGAATGAAACAGAGAAAGTACATTCAGATTTCACCGACTTTTCACCATCTGGGAAATTATTTCAGTTCTGCAGTGAAGTGATTTTCTTTTTAACGTTTGGAAGTTTATGGAAGTTCATCCGTCGTTCTGCCTTCCAGAGCCGCCCCTCCCCCCGAACGTCACAATCTGATTGTAGAATCTTCTCTACATTCACCAACCACCATGGAGTACAAGACCTTTTCTGATTGGATACATGTGGGGGGTGAACAATCACTGTGCAGACTGAATGTTTACAGAGCTTAGCGAGTGAGATGAAGGTGTGTTCACATCTATCAACCAATCATGTGCAACAAAAAAATAAATTATTAAATTTTTCTCACACCTGATTGGGTGATTAAAGTGGAAACAACTTTTCCATATTTGCAAACAATCGCTGTAAATAAAAAAAATGGAATGAATGGTTTAGGACAGTGATGGCAGACATTGGCCCCCCCCCGGATTTTTCAACTACACTGACCATCATGGGAAATGTAGTTCCAAAACACCCGAGGTCCGCCATCACTGCTTTAGGTGAACCCTCACAGCGCTTAGTCCTTGGTTCGTCTACAGTGGATCATACAATCAGATTGTAAGCTGTATGGCCAAATTTATATTAGTCAACCAAACCTAGGCTCTTGGCTAGTGGTAGGTGGACCCCCCCGGGCACTTTTAGTCCGACTTCTACACTCATAACAGATTACAGTTAGAACAAAGTATAAATCAGGAAGGAAAAAAGGGTTAATAGAAATTGTAATTGTTGAAGGAACATAAAAAAAAGGGATTATTACATAGTTACAGGTATATAGTAATATAGTTAGTCAGGTTGAAAAAAAAAACAAAAACTACACAAAAGTCCATCCAGTTCAACCAATAAAAGTACAATCCCATATACGCAATGGTTCATCCAGAGGAAGGTGAAAATACTCAGCAAAGCATAATCCAATTTACTACAGCAGGGGGAGAAAAAAAAAAAAAAAATTCTTCCTGATCCCGACAGGCAATCAGATATTCCCAGGATCACCTTTCCTTATAAAATGTTACTATCCAGTTATATTATGTACATTTAGGAAAGAATCCAATCTACTGAGCTGGCCAGATCCACCTCTGGAGGAAGTCTATTCCACATCTCTTACTGTGAAGAAGCCTTCCCATATTGTTCTAGATTTATAAAGAATTAGGGTTCCAAGAAGCAATGCATTCTGCCTGATCTGCACCGGGGTGAAGAATCAATTCTGCCTTTTTACGGCCGGAAATGTTCTGAACCACAGCAATGGTATGGATTTGGATCATTGAGCTGGTTGTAGTGCTCAATACTTCCGCTAGAGGGCGCTCTGACTTCACAACCCACTTACGGTCCTGCCGCTTGCGCTCAGCATTGCTTTCACTTTATGTGATCACATGTATCGGTAATCAATATAATAATTATTAATAAATATCAATAAATATAAATAATAAGTTTGTATTTCTAAAGCTAGTCTTATCCTTTTCATGCCAATATTACAACTTTTTTGGCCAGGAGACGGATTATTTGCATGAAACCCCCCCCCCCCCCCCCCCAAAAAAAATAAAAATAAACCCTTCCAGTTTATGGTTGGAATTGGCCATTTCTGAAGTTTTATGTACAAAACAAAAACATGCAACTTAATTTCATCTATTAATATTTTCTGCTCACATTTTTTTTCTTACAAAGTGACCATTTATAATGACTTTTGTGATACAGAAAAATTGAATAGATGGGTTTGGATTTTAAAAATGAATAGAAGATGTTGGTTGTTAGTTGAACAGGATGGACTTGTGTCTTTTTTCAAACTGACTAATTATGTAAGATAACAAAAATTGAAATAATAACCATACTACATACTAAAAACACTACTACAAATAATATTAAAAACACTACTACTAATAATGACAACAACAAGTCTCGGTTGACACTGAGGCGGCTTCAAAGTCACCCGACTCTGAAGCCGCCCCGTACAGCGTCACTTCAGTGTGGCTAAGTCAATACAAGTCGCTCTAAAGTCGCCGAACCTTTTTTCTAGGACGAAGCGTCTTGAGTCGCTCCGATTAGAACCGTTTCATTGCACTAAATGGATCACGACTTGTCAGTCTAATAATAATAAGAAAAAATTAATAACAAATAATAAAAAAATCACAATAAAAATGACCACCACTAGAAGAAAGAAGAAATACTACCACTAATAACAAAATAATAATAATAATAATAATAATAATGTTTGAATCCAATCTCCTGCAGACTGAAGACCCTGGAATAATAGAAGTCACCTGTATGGTGGTGGAGAACATGGTGTGTATGATGTGATCGATATCTCAGCTGATTGTTGGCTGTCTGGGTTAGAAGAGCGAATATTTATTTAGCAGCCCTGACATCATCCTCAGGAAGTGGGCGGTCCTCTGACACCCAGGAAACAAAAGCTGAAAATTTGTTGGGAATTTTTGGAAGAGAGGAGAATGTGGCGAGGAAAAGATTGACTCATTGTAACAACAATAATATTTTGCCATCTCATGTTTTTTAATGTATTTAATAAAACGTTTTCTTACATTGAGTCATCTTTTAGCCATGCCAGACCTTCCTCATTTATAGCCCCAATCACTCTTTTTTCTAACAATCAAATCTTTTTATGTCACGCAAACATTGACTTTTACATTTTACAGCCCAATACAGATAAAAAAAAAAAAAATAAATACATTACAACTTTATGGATTTCATAAATCTGAACTGTTAAGGTTTCACTTTAAACTAGAAATACAGTTGATTATATTGTGTATGTGGGCGGATCCATCGAGTGATCATCCAAACAGGAAATGATTGGATTTTCTCCCTGGGGGAGTCCCGGGATTTTCAGAAGATGATTTAAGCCCTCAAGCTCCTCCACCTGTTACCCCCCTCCCCCTCATAGACCAGAGCGAGGGTCACATCCAGTCCAATTCATCCTAAAGGTGTTCTATCAGGTTGAGATCAGGACTCTGTGCAGGCCAGTCAAGTTCCTCCACCCCAAACTCGCTCATCCATGTCTTTATGGACCTTGCTTTGTGCACTAGTGGGCGGGCATGTTGGAACAGGAAGGGGCCCTCCCCAAACTGTTCCCACAAAGTTGAGAGTATGAAATTGTCCAAAATGTCTTGGTATGCTGCCGACTTAAAGAGGAGTTCCACCCAGGGGGGCCGTCAAAAAAAAAAAAAAAATTAAAAGTCAGCAGCTACAAATACTGCAGCTGCTGACTTTTAATTGGACACTTACCTGTCCCTGGGTCCAGCGATGCGGGGGATCGAAGCCCCGCTCGTCCCCCCCTCCGCTCGTCGGCATTTCAACTGTGGGCGCCGGGCTGTGGCTTCACAGCCTGGCACCCACTGCGCATGCGCGAGCGGCGCCGCGCGCCGTGATTGTCTGCTCAATCACCTGGGACCTGTAATGGGTCCCAGATGATTGACAGGAGGGAGGGAGCAGAGCAGAGCCCTTCCTGTGCCGAGGGGGAAGTGATGTCACCTGCCCAGGCAAAGGAAGGGGCAGACTACGAGGGACCACCTAACAGGCATTTAGAGGTAAGTGAAAAAAATAAAAATCCAAATGTTTTTTTGTTGTTTTTTTTTTAGAATTTGAGGTATTTTTGTTTTTTTGGGTGGAACCCCACTTTAAGAGTTGCCTTCACTGGAACTAAGGGGCCAATCCCAACCCCTAAAAAACAACCCCACCCCATAATCCCCCTCCACCAAATCATTTGGACCAGAGCACAAAGCAAGGTCCATAAAAGACATGGATGAGCGAGTTTGGGGTGGAGGAACTTGATTAGACTGCACGGAGTCCTGACCTCAACCCGATAGAACACCTTTGGGATAAATTAGAGCGGAGACTGCGAGCCTTCTTGTCCAACATCACAAATGCTCTTCTGGAAGAATGGTCAAACATTCCCATAGACACACTCCTAAACCTTGTGAACGGCCTTAACAGAAGAGTTGAAGCTGTTATAGCTGCAAAGGGCCGGCCAACTCAATATTGAACCCTACGGACTAGGGCCGCACACACACACACACACACACACACACACAATCGGATTTTCCGATAGGAAATGTTCGATGACAGGCTGTTGGCGGAAAATCCGACCGTTTGTACTTTCCATCGGACAACTGTTGACAGATTTTCCGATCGTGTGTACACAAGTCCATCGGACAAAAAATTCCAAAGTACAAACACGCATGCTCGGAAGCAAGGACGATCCGGAAGCGGTCGGTCTTGTAAACTATCGCTCGTAATTGAGAATTAACATTGGTGACGCGGCAAATTATGAAATCTGGAAATGCAGCGCACAATTCTCTTCTTTAATGGGATAATAATGAAGCTGCTTTGCTGGTGATACTGATGGAGTTCTGCCAAATGTATTTTTCAGACGTTTTTTTTTTTTCTAGTGATAAAGAATAATAATAATAATAATAATAATAATAATAATAATAATAATAATAATAATAATATTATGCTTTTTTTTTTATTTTTTTGGTCAAGTTACCACAACACCATTATCCCGTAGTTTATAAGAACAAAGATACTATATACTATGCTGGTGTCCCTTATAAGGTTACATTGTATTTTATAAAATGTAACTGCCTACTCCCAAACTGTCATTTGAAGTAAAACACATAGCCAAGTACTATTCTCCACAATTTTTTTTATTGTGCATTAAAAAAAAAGAAAACAAATAAAATTAGACATGCTATCTGCCAATAGAACTTAACCAAAAAGTACATTCTATGCATCCAAAAATATAGAAAATATACCAAATCAAATCATTATTCAACCAACAAAATAATGTCAAAGCAATAACTCCAAGGCCAATAACAAATAACACCTTATCTCCTCCAATTCCATAATATGTTTGGTTGAGGAACGGAGGTTCAGAAACTGAAAAAGTGCAAATCAACACTCACCAAACTTCAGGCTCTCCATTATTTTGCACTGGTGATTTGATCAGTTTCACTGCCTTAGTAATTACCACAGCCCTTTTATCTGAGGGAAATCCTGAAAACATGACCTGCTGGGGCGCCTTGAGGACTGGAGTTGAAAAACATTGGAATAGATATTGGAATAAATTGATGAGGAAATTAGATTTTTTTATTGGACGTTTTATAGCAGAAAGTAAAAAAATATTGTTTTTTTCTTCAAAATTTGAGTTTTTTTTGTTTATAGCGCAAAAAATAAAAAGCGCAGAGATGATCAAATCCCACCAAAAGAAATCTCTAAAAAGACATCAATTTTATTTGGACAGAACGTCACACGACCGTGCAATTGTCAGTTAAAATAACGCCGTGCCGCATCACAAAAAATGGCCTGCTCACAAAGGGGGGTAAATCTTCTGGGAGGGGGGGTTAATAATATTGGAGTATTTAGACTTATTGCCCTGAAAATACCGATTTCCTGGGCAGTCAGATCTGCGAGGAATCTGAGGAGGAAATGCTTTATATTTCTCATTCTCTTTCATTGATTTTCTGCTGACTGGGTGACAGGAAAATCCGGCGTTGTGAATTCCGCTGTCATTATTCTGGGAGATGAAAATCGTGCCAATAAAAAAGATTTCATGTCTGGAATCAGAAGGAAGAAGGAAACAGAAAATCCTCGGAGGTGATATCTGTTCTCCACCTCGCCCATCCCTTATGTGCCAAATCCGTCTAGAGGTGATCCCACCGTCACATGGAGGGCGCAGTGCCGGCCACCAGGGGTCTGCATGGAGGGCGCAGTGCCGGCCACCAGGGGTCTGCATGGAGGGCGCAGTGCCGGCCACCAGGGGTCTGCATGGAGGGCGCAGTGCCGGCCACCAGGGGTCTGCATGGAGGGCGCAGTGCCGGCCACCAGGGGTCTGCATGGAGGGCGCAGTGCCGGCCACCAGGGGTCTGCATGGAGGGCGCAGTGCCGGCCACCAGGGGTCTGCATGGAGGGCGCAGTGCCGGCCACCAGGGGTCTGCATGGAGGGCGCAGTGCCGGCCACCAGGGGTCTGCATGGAGGGCGCAGTGCCGGCCACCAGGGGTCTGCATGGAGGGAGCAGTGCCGGCCACCAAGGGTCTGCATGGAGGGAGCAGTGCCGGCCACCAAGGGTCTGCATGGAGGGAGCAGTGCTGGCCATCAGGGGTCTGCATGGAGGGAGCCGTGCTGGCCATCAAGGGTCTGCATGGAGGGCGTAGAAGAAAATATTACAGCGCACACATGCAAAAAAGACATTTACATCATGCAAGGCTATTTAAAACACCTGAACATCAAAAAATGATGGGGATTTTGTCACACTATATTGCTATATGGTGCTTAAACCCACTTACTGCAACAAAGTACCCCATTATGAGGGGGTCCTCCACTATCCATAGAATGGGGGATCCTTCTTCTCTGAACCATGGGAGACATACACTTCTCTATATGGGAGAAATAAAGGACTCCCCCTCCCCCATCATTGCCTCTCATTAGTGTCCACCTGTGTTATAGGTGGAGTCCTTTAGACAAGCACCATATTATTTGAAAATGTTCAGGTGTTTTAAATAGCCCTGCAGGAGGTAAATGTCTTTTCTGCATGCGTGCGCTGTAATATTTTGTTCTGTTGTATGGTCTTATGGCTGCACCATCTTTAATGCATCTTTTAGGGTGTGCCCCCCAAATATCTGGTTTGCATGGAGGGTGTAGTACCGGCTACCAGGGCTCTGCATGGAGGGTGTAGTACCGACCACCTGGAGTCTGCATCGAGGGTGTAGTACCAGCCACCAGGGGTCTGCATGGAGGGTGTAGTATCGACCACCTGGAGTCTGCATGGAGGGTGTAGTACCGGCCACCAGGGGTCTGCATGGATTGTGTAGTATTGACCACCTGGGGTCTGCATGGAGGGTGTAGTACCGACCACCGGGGGTCTACATGGAGGGTGTAGTATCGACCACCGGGGGTCTGCATGGAGGGTGTAGTACCGACCACCAGGGGTCTACATGGAGAGACACAATCACACATTGGGGAGATCATTCTCCAGGAAATGAAGGTCACAGAACTCCTCGAGAGATCATAGAAATCACCGAGAGAAGCACGATTAATCGTCAAGAATCGTTATCGCGATTTTTTCCCCGTTGCGATCTTGACTAAAGTGTTTCCCGATTTTTTTTATTTTTTTTTCTATGCAAAGAATTCTCTCTGCTCTTCTGAAGCCAACAGAAGAAAGGAAGAAAAAATCCAGGCAATCTGTCAAGAATCACAACATTCTTTATCAGTGGAACTTAAGTATAGACATTGTAACAATTTGTCAATGGAATAGACTTCTGTGTAAGTGAGGAAAGTTTAACCACTTAAACACTAAGCCCCGATTCACACAGGGGCAGCACGACTTGCAGCGCGACTCTGTATAGAAGTCAATGCAAGTCGCCCTGAAGTCGTCCGGAAGTAGTACAGGAACCTTTTTCTAAGTCGTTTCTATTAGAACGGTTCCATAGTACAGAATGGAACGCGACTTGTCAGGCGGCTAAGTCGCCTGACAAGTTGCCCCTGTGTGAACCAGGGCTTAGCCTTTTTCTGACATTTGTTGGTTTAAAGTCAAAATCTTTTTTTTTTTTTTGCTAGAAAAATATATTTTTTTAGTAGACACCCTAGAGAATAAAATGGTGGTTGTTGCAATATTTTATGTCACTCTGTATTTGTGCAGCGGTCTTTCAGTATTTTTTGGAAAAAAATACTTTAACCACGTCCCGCCCGGCCTATAGCGGATTGACGGCCGGGCGGTGGTTCAGTTATCCTGACTAGGCGTCATATGACGTCCTTCAGGATAACATGCCGCCGCGCGCCCGCAGGGGCGCGCATCGCGGCGATCGGTGGGTCAGTCTGACACACCGCTACACCGATCTTAGTAAAGAGCCTCCGGCGGAGGCTCTTTACCACGTGATCAGCCGTGTCCATTCACGGCTGATCACGCTGTCAATAGGAAGAGCCATTGATCGGCTCTTCCTCACTCGCGTCTGACAGACGCAAGTAGAGGAGAGCCGATCGGCGGCTCTCCTGGCAGGGGGGGTCTGCGCTGATTGTTTATCAGCGCAGCCCCCCCGCAGATCACCACACTGGACCACCAGGGATCGCCACTAGGACCGCCAGGGAAGGGAAACATGTGGATGGCCAGGTATGTACCCCATGGCCATCCACATGTGCCCAGTCAGTGCCAAATCTGTGCCAATCAGTGCCCACAAATGGGCACTGATTGGCACAATTATGTTGCAGTGATGCCCAGCAATGCCACACTTAGGGGCATCACTGCCATCAATCAGTATCATCAGTGCCACCCATCAGTGTCCATCGGTGCCACCTGTCAGTGCCCATCTGTGCCCATCTGTGCCCACCTATCAGTGCCCATCTGTGCCAACTATCAATGCCACCCATAACTACCCATCAACGCCACCTACGAGTGCCCATCAATGCCACCTACGAGTGCCCATCAGTGCCGCCTATCAGTGCCCATCAGTGCCACCTATCAGTGCCCATCAGTGCCACCTACCAGTGCCACCTATCAGTGCCCATTAGTGCCACCTATCAGTGCGCATCAGTGCCGCCTATCAGTGCCCATCATCAGTGCCCGTCAGTGCCACCTCATCAGTGCCACCTCATTGGTGCCACCTCATCGGTGCCCATCAGTGCCGCCGTGTCAGTGCAGCCATATCAGTGCCCGTCATTCAAGAAGAAAACGTACTCATTTACAAAAATTTTTAACAGAAACAAAGAAAAACGTGTTTTTTTTCAAAATTTTCGGTCTTTTTTTATTTGTTGCGCAAAAAATAAAAACCGCAGAGGTGATCAAATACCACCAAAAGAAAGCTCTATTTGTGGGAACAAAATGATAAAAAATTTGTTTGGGTATAGTGTAGCATGACCGCGCAATTGTCATTCAAATTGTGACAGCGCTGAAAGCTGAAAATTGGCCTGGGCGGGAAGGTGTCTAAGTGCCTGGTATTGAAGTGGTTAATGAATTAAAAAAACAAAAAAACTAACCAGTAAAGTCAGCCCATTTTTTTTTTTTTTTTTTGTATAATGTGAAAGATTTTACGCCATGAGAATCATGAGAGAATCGTGATCTTTTTATTCTAAGCAAAAAAATAGATTCTTATTTTGGCCAGAATCGTGAAGCTCTACCGAATACCCGACGCTACCAAATAATCTGCCGGTGACTCTGGTTATGTTCCTACAACACACAAATGTAATCCTAATAAATATGAGTGGAAGGATTGTACTGCTGATAACAAGTCCTGAGATACCATAAAATACAATTCAATATACAATATAGTATTACCATTATATATACTCTATATTACCAAAAGTATTGGGATGCCTGCCTTTACACACATTATATATATATATATATATATATATATATATATACACTATACACCTCCTCTATACATACACTATATCACCAAAATTATTGGGATGCGTGCCTTTACACACACATGAACTTTAATGACATCCCAGTCTAATGCTGGCCATACACTATACGAAAAATCGGCCGAAAAATCGTTCGTATAGACACTTCGTTCGTTTTTCGGCAAGTTAATGGGCACAAATCGATAATCGTTTGTGACGTTTTTGTGGTAAAAAAACGAACGGGAAGTTTGGTAAATTTCTGCCGAACGTACGATAAATTGCAAGGTTAATGTGTTTCCTGTCCGAACTGTCTGCACTAGGTATATGTAAAAAAACGAACAAAAAATTATTTATTCATGTCCACTGAACAATTTATCGGTCATTATATGATGGCACGATCGTTTGCGGTCACGGTCGAACGTTCGTTTTTCGAAAATGGGTTCGGCCGATTTTCTGTATAGTGTATGGCCAGCATTAGTCTGTAGGGTTCAATATTGAGTTGGCCCACCCGTTGCAGCTATAACAGCTTCACCTCTTCTGGGAAGGCTGTCCACAAGGTTCAGGAGTGTGTCTATGGGAATGTTTGACTATTCTTCCAGAAGAGCATTTGTGAGGTCAGGCACTGATGTTGGACGAGAAGGCCTGGCTCGCTCTAATTCATCCCAAAGGTGTTCTATCGGGCTGAGGTCAGGACTCTGTGCAGGCCAGTCAAGTTCCTCCACCCCACACTCACTCATCCATGTCTTTATGGACCTTGCTTTGTGCATTGGCCCATATCATTTGGTGGAGGGGGGATTATGGTGTGGGGGAGGGGGAGAGGAAGGGGGATTATGGTGTGTGTGTGTGGGGGGGGGGGATTATGGTGTGGGGTTGTCTTTCAGGGGTTGGGCTTGGCTCCCTAGTTCCAGTGAAGGGAACTCTTAAGGCGTCAGCATACCAAGACATTTTGGACAATTTCATGCTCCAAACTTTGTGGGAACAGTTTAGGGATGGCCCCTTCCTGTTCCAACATGACTGCCCACCAGTGCACAAAGCAAGGTCCATAAAGACATGGATGAGCGAGTTTGGGGTGGAGAAACTTGACTGGCCTGCACAGAGTCCTGACCTCAACCCAATAGAACCCCTTTGGGATGAATTAGAGTGGAGACTGTGAGCCAGGCCTTCTTGTCCAACATCAGTGACTGACCTCACAAATGCTCTTCTGGAAGAATGGCCAAACACTCTCATAGACACACTCCTAAACCCTGTGGACAGCCTTCCCAGAAGGGTTGAAGCTGTTATAGCTGCAAAGGGGGGGGGGGGGGCAACTCAATATTAAACCCTACGGACTAAGACTGGGATGTCATTAAAGTTCATGTGTGTGTAAAGGCAGGTGTCCCAATACTTTTGACAATATAGTGTATATATACACAGTAAGTCCGGGGTTTGGTTTAGAGACAGGAAAACGTTCTATCTGTGACCTCCGATCACCTAACATGACCCGTCTATACAGACACCTACAATGATAGAGCAGCTTCCATGATTGTAATGTGATCTATGAAGAAATCATTATCTCAATATTCACATTTCTGGAATGATGAAAGTGGCTGAGATGAAAACTCCTGAAAGTCGCCATGAATTGTGTGTCAGGTAATTATAGTTTGTAGTTTTATTACCGGTACCACGCCCTCTGAGAACCAACTCCGCCAGTCTGATTTCCTCACTTCCCCGTCACCGGGTGTGGAAGAGAAACTCAACTCCTTCACCGACAACAACATGGTATATACAGAGGGTATAGAGATAATAGAAGACATATATGACATGGTATATACAGAGGGTATAGAGATAATAGAAGACATATATGACATGGTATATACAGAGGGTATAGAGATAATAGAGGACATATATGACATGGTATATACAGCGGGTATAGAAATAATAGAAGACATATATGACATGGTATATACAGCGGGTATAGAAATAATAGAAGACATATATTACATGGTATATACAGCGGGTATAGAAATAATAGAAGACATATATGACATGGTATATACAGCGGGTATAGAAATAATAGAAGACATATATGACATGGTATATACAGCGGGTATAGAAATAATAGAAGACATATATGACATGGTATATACAGCGGGTATAGAAATAATAGAAGACATATATGACATGGTATATACAGCGGGTATAGAAATAATAGAAGACATATATGACATGGTATATACAGAATGTATAGAAACAATAGAAGACATATATGACATGGTATATACAGAGGGTATAGAAATGATAGAAGACATATATGACATGGTATATACAGCGGGTATAGAAATAATAGAAGACATATATGACATGGTATATACAGAGGGTATAGAAATAATAGAAGACATATATGACATGGTATATACAGCGGGTATAGAAATAATAGAAGACATATATGACATGGTATATATAGAGGGTATAGAAATAATAGAAGACATATAAGACATGGTATATACAGAGGGTATAGAAATAATAGAAGACATATATGACATGGTATATATACAGCGGGTATAGAAATAATAGAAGACATATAAGACATGGTATATACAGCGGGTATAGAAATAATAGAAGACATATATGACATGGTATATACAAATTGTATAGAAATAATAGAAGACATATATGACATTGTATATACAGAATGTATAGAAATAATAGAAGACATATATGACATGGTATATACAGAGGGTGTAGAGATAATAGAAGACATATATGACATGGTATATACAGAGGGTGTAGAGATAATAGAAGACATATATGACATGGTATATACAGAGGGTGTAGAGATAATAGAAGACATATATGACATGGTATATACAGAGGGTGTAGAGATGATAGAAGACATATATGACATGGTATATACGGAGGGTATAGAGATAATAGAAGACATTTATGACATGGTATATACAGAGGGTATAGAGATAATAGAAGACATATATGACATGGTATATACAGAGGGTATAGAGATAATAGAAGACATATATGACATGGTATATACAGAGGGTACAGAGATAATAGAAGACATATATGACATGGTATATACAGAGGGTATAGAGATAATAGAAGACATATATGACATGGTATATACAGAGGGTGTAGAGATAATAGAAGACATATGTAGCACTAACTCTCGGTGGAGCTGCTGGTTTAAGCGGGCTTGTTACCGCCACTCTCCTTCCCTCTGTTTCACCGGCACCGGGTCTAGGGTTCAGTTGAGTTCATCTCTGGACGACACACGCACCAACACTTGAGTACGTTTTTAATGCTTTAAACCATCAACGAAGGAAGCAGCAGGAAAGAGGCGGAAGGAGAACTGCAGAGGAAAACTCAAATACCTTTTTAGTAAGATTCTTGACAAATGTCCTTGGGGTTGGATATTTCAGTAGAATGCACTCCCTTGGTGGAACACACTCCTTGCACACCTGGATAGGCCTCTCTCACTAGCCTAGCAGCCAGTACGTAGCACGAACAAAAGTCTCTGCCACAGACTTATTTGGGATGAACCCGTACAATCCTCTGCCACAGGATGTATTGGTTTCCTTTGTGGTAAATGTCAGTCACAGTGCTTGAACCTTTAAGCCAACCCGGCAACACTATGCTGTATAATTACTTTAGGATGCGTCCTCCAACCGAGTCATCAGGCCCCTCTCCAGACCAGAACGTTGCATGATCCTTCCATGATGGGTCCTCCCCTGGGATCTCCTCGGTTGTCCAGCTTCTTCCCTCTGGATAGACAGCTTAGGACCATTCCTCGGCTGCTGTGGTAGGCCCCAGACAAGCTTCTGGGCCCACCCCTGCGCCGCAGCAACGTGGGCCTCCAGAACGGAGGACCACGAGATAGCTCTCTAACGCATACCTGTCGGCCAGGAGGGCCAGCAGGTGGCTGTAAAACGAACCCCAAAATATGGTGTCTGTCCCATAAATACCCTCGTCCAGAATGCAACTTGGAGGACCACCTCCACCGAGTTGTCTCCGGGACAGAAGAGCATCCATACGCTTAGACACGTTGCCTTTCCAACACTAGCCAGTGGTAACAGCGACACCCACGGCTCAGTATGAAAACACACACAACGTCAGCCAACCTGGAACAGAGGCAAATCTAACCTTCCTAACGAACAAGTTACTAAATTCACCTATCAGATGGTAGATCGCAAATCTACCAGCGCTACATACTCCCCCCACTACAGTAGACGTTGTCCCCAACGTCTGTCCAAAAACAATGACAGTAACTCCCAAGCCTGGGAGTAGGTATTTGAGCTTTTAATAACTTGGATAGACAAAGAGAGAAAGAAAGACAGTGGAAAGATATTATAAAACTTACATCTATAAAACATTATGTTTACATCCGCAAACAAAACCATCCTATGACTGTACATAACCTCACTATCTATCTAGCTGAAAAGCCTCCCAGCTTGATAGGAGATCCAATAGTTCCTGAAAAGGAAAACTTATTAAACACACACATATACTGTACAATATCAGGAGCAAAGCCTCATTTTTAAAGAAAATGAGCCTCTCTTCCCATCATCTAGCATAAAAAAAAAAAAATCTTAAGGAGTCCATCCCTGAATACTCTCTTTAAATGGAAAAGTCCAGCTAGCGAAAAGTCTTTGAATTTGAAGACGTCAAGATGAACATTGTGTTTTGATCACGAAGATCTCTATACACTGATACTAACTAACTAACCCAAAGTTCTTTTGTCCAGAATCACCAATAAAACCGGGGATGTGGCAATGTCAGTGTTTTTCCCGTTTTATCCACTGTGGTAATGAAATAGACAACGTCGTCTTTTCCGGGCCTGCAGATGACCACTTTGTCAGCATAGATGTGTCGACCGAAGTTCCAGTGCATAAAACATCCACTAAAACGTTCATCCATTTTAACAGAACATCCAGTCTTTCAGAAAGGCTTAGGCACGGACAAATAGTCCCAAACAGCTTCACTGTACCAAAGTTCCCGGTTAAGTTCAATCGCTTGCATTATATCCTGAGGCACATAAGGGAACTCCAAACCATACTCTGCAGCTACACGCTTGTTTAACATTCTCTGCAAACGTGCAAGTTTGGGCAAAGATCTGTCCTTCCCCATACCAGGCGGCACACAGGAATCCAATGATTTGCTCACCATAGACCCAGCCGGTGTTTGTAGTGAACTAGCAACTTTCGATAAAGTCTCGGTAGCAGTACTGTGCGGCTCCACACAGGGTGACGTCTTCCCAGAACTCAGGGCTGTCCACTCAGGGAAGGTCATAGCAGAGGCAACATCTTCACCTTGTGACCACAACAGCTCTTGTGACATAGTCTGAAATAGGTCATCATCACCGGAAAGATCCGACATGGATTCTATTTCCGAATCTCCAAACTCTTCCGCTGGCAGATATTTATTTACAGTCCCAGATACATTCCCCATCAGTGGCTTACCCGTTCCTGACGTGGACTCTGGTAGCTCCGGTTCAGGTAACCTCTGGGGTAGGCCTCAACCATGGCCGCGGGAAGCCTTCACATATCCCACCTTCCTTTGAACAGGTACAACAGGAGTAGGTGTAGTGGACGCAGAATTTAAAGTAATGTCCCCCGACGAGACAGCCGCAGCAGTGTCTCTCTCCGGAACATTGTCAGTAACAACAGGCGAAGTGACGGCCTGCCGTTCTCTCTCTGTAGTAGTAGCAGCTTCTACTGTGGCGATACCTGTTGCCCAATCCATTCGATAAGCACGGGGCGACGTGGTAGGTTGCTCCACCACAAACAAGTACTCTCCACATTGCGGACATCGGCCAAATGGACGAAGATGCACGGCCAGTCCTTCACATCGGTGGCAGATCATGCCCAGTCCCTCAATATCTCCTGAGGTATACAGAACAAACCTCCCCTACGGCTTCAAACGAACTCCAGTGTCCGTAAGCAGGGCTCCGGTCAACACAGTATTCAACACGGTGCTTGCAGGGAACATTCTCGGTCCCATAATTGGCTGCATCACCGGAAAAGACATGGCCACACTCTGATCTTCTCAGTACGATCACGAGGCCTCTCTCTTCCTCTGGCGCCAAACACACACACGCGTCCCACGCGGTATCAAGTAGGGTAGGCTCCTCCCACTTGTTCTTCTGATCACGTAGTTCCCGGGCCTTCACTGGTGCCCACCGTCTACGCACTCAGAAATAAAGTCCTGCAGTTTAACCCCCTCTCTTCCTGTAACATTTTTTTTTTCAAAGTCCAGTTCTCACCATAAACTCCCGATGAAACACTTCTCTGGGTTGCGAGAATTGACGGTCAACAAATCCCGGACGACGCCCTCACATGTAGCACTAACTCTCAGTGGAGCTGCTGGTTTAAGCGGGCTTGTTACCTTCACTCTCCTTCCCTCTGTTTCACCGGCACCGGGTCTAGGGTTCCGTTGAGTTTACCTCTGGATGACACACGCACCAACACTTGAGTACGTTTTCAATGCTTTATTAAACCATCAACGAAGGAAGTAGCAGGAAAGAGGCAGAAGGAGAACTGCAGAGGAAAACTCAAATACCTTTTTAGTAAGATTCTTGACAAATGTCCTTGGGGTTGGATATTTCAGTAGAATGCATTACCTTGGTGGAACACACTCCTTGCACGCCTGGATAGGCCTCTCTCACTAGCCTAGCAGCCAGTACGTAGCACGAACAAAAGTCTCTGCCACAGACTTATTTGGGATGAACCTGTACAATCCTCTGCCACAGGATTTATTCGTTTCCTTTGTGGTAAATGTCAGTCACAGTGCTTGAACCTTTAAGCCAACCCGGCAACACTATGCTGTATAATTACTTTAGGATGCATCCTCCAACCGAGTCATCAGGCCCCTCTCCAGACCACCACGTTGCATGATCCTTCCATGACGGGTCCTCCCCTGGGATCTCCTCGGTTGTCCAGCTTCTTCCCTCTGGATAGACAGCTCAGGACCATTCCTCGACCGCTGTGGTAGGCCCCAGACAAGCTTCTGGGCCCACCCCTGCGCCGCAGCAACGTGGGCCTCCGGAACAGAGGACCACGAGATAGCTCTCTAACGCATACCTGTCGGCCAGGAGGGCCAGCAGGTGGCTGTAAAACGAACCCCAAAATATGGAGTCTGTCCCATAAATACCCTCGCCCAGAATGCAACTCGGAGGACCACCTCCACCGAATTGTCTCCGGGACAGAAGAGCATCTATACGCTTAGACACGTTGCCTTTCCAACACTAGCCAGCGGTAACAGTGACACCCACGGCTCAGTATGGAAACACACGCAACGTCAGCCAAGCTGGAACAGAGGCAAATCTAACCTTCCTAACGAACAAGTTACTAAATTCACCTATCAGATGGTAGATCGCAAATCTACCAGCGCTACACATATATGACATGGTATATACAGTGGGTATAGAAATAATAGAAGACATATATGACATGGTATATACAGAGGGTATAGAAATAATAGAAGACATATATGACATGGTATATACAGAGGGCATAGAAATAATAGAAGACATATATGACATGGTATATACAGCGGGTATAGAAATAATAGAAGACATATATGACATGGTATATACAGCGGGTATGGAAATAATAGAAGACATATATGACATGGTATATACAGAGGGTATAGAAATAATAGAAGACATTTATGACATGGTATATACAGAGGGTATAGAGATAATAGAAGACATATATGACATGGTATATACAGCGGGTATGGAAATAATAGAAGACATAAAAGACATGGTATATACAGAGGGCATGGAAATAATAGAAGATATATATGACATGGTATATACAGAGGGTATAGAGATAATAGAAGACATATATGACATGGTATATACAGAGGGTATAGAAATAATAGAAGACATATATGACATGGTATATACAGCGGGTTTTCGAATATACACAATCCTTCATAGTCCAGAGGACCCATGTCACATAATATAAATTCTTTATTTCCCCCTACAATGGTAATTGTACCATCCCCGGAGACATCTAAATGTGGTCATCTACGGGGCAGGTTTGATTTCTATGTGGGGATCCATCAACCCCCCTCCGGATGGTTGAGTTGTGGGGCTAAGGAGACCTGATGGTTGCATTGTGAAGTTCACTAGACCCCATGATTATGTTTTGGGGTCCAATAGACCCCATGTTTGAGTTGTGGGGTTCAGTAGACATGATGGGTAAGTTGTGGCATTCATTGGCACGATTGAATTGTAGGGATTCAGTAGACTTTTTGATTAAAAATTGGGGTTCAGTAGACCCTATGGTTGAGTTACATACATAGTTACATAGTTAGTAAGGTTGAATAAAGACACCAGTCTATCCAGTTCAACCTGAGTGAGTGTCTACAATTGTCCCTATCCCCGTACATTGTGTCTCATTAAGATACTCATCTATTATATCATTATTTATTTAAGGTACCCATATAGCGCTGTCAATTCACGCAGCACTCCACACATACATCGCTCCCTACCCTCAAGGAGCCCACAATCCAAGGTCCCCAACCCACATTCTTATACTATGGCCAATTTTGGACAGAACCATGGGGTCTACTGAACCACACAACTCAGCCGTTGGGTCTACTAAACCCCACAATACAACCATGGTGTCTACTGAACCACACAACCATTGAGTCTACTAAACCACTCAACTCAACCATAGGCTCTACTGAACCCCACAACTCAACTGTTGGGTCAACTGGATCCCACAACACAACTATGGGGTCTACTAAATCACATAACACAACCATTGAGTCTACTAAACGTCACAACTCAGCCATCGAGTGTAATAAACCCTACAATTCAACCATGGGGTCTATTAAACTCATAAAACACAACCATGGGGTGTACTGAACTCCACAACTCAACCAATGGGTCTACTAAACCCCACAACAGAACCATCAGGTGGATCTATTGAACCCCACAACCCAACCATCGAACATAGAAATCAAACCTGCCCCGTAGATGACCTGACTGTTGGTGACAACATTTGAATGTCTCCCTGGGGATTTACATTTACCATTGTAGGGGGTAATACAGATTTATATTATGTGATATGACGGAAGCTTTAGCTGGGGTTTTCCTTTTGGTATTTGAAGTAAACCTCTTCCTCCATATCCAACCAAGAAGTCTTTGTGTTCATTGTCTGCATGACATCCACCATCTATTTACCAGACTTGTGTTAGATTCAACTTTTAAACAAGTTGCTTAAGTTTATATTGCTTTGCCAAATTATTGCTTCTATAAGAAAGATGACACGGAGTCAGGTATGTCTGTATCATGGTTCTCAGCATAAAGGACTGCTGCCTTTACTCTTTCAAAGGCCTTTTATACAAGCAGTAATCTTATCGGCATTACCAAATGAGGTTAAGGTACAAAGAGTTTCTCATCAGCGAACATGTAATGATTATTCAGCAGTTCCAAATTCCATCTAGATACAGATTGATACGTACACAGAAGAGAAAAGCACAAACAATTTAAATAGAACAATTGATACGTACATAGGTAAGAAAGGAGCACAAACAATTTAAATAGAACAATTGATACGTACACAGGTAAGAAAGGAGCACAAACAATTTAAATAGAACAATTGATACGTACACAATTACAGTGGAACTCTAAGTCATTATTTCAACCCTATCAATTTCCCCCTTTGACATCATCCTCTCCCCCCCCCTGGGTCCTCATGAATAAGTTCTAGTCAGTTTTTCCCCAGAGTCCTTTCCCTGACCGCGAGTTGTCAGAGGGGTAGAACCCATCCCCCTAGGTATTACCAACATCTTAAAATTCAAGAAGAGGAGTTTTATAGGAGTAGGGTGATGTCAATACACATTTATCGGTATGCCCTGTCTATTCTCCTAATTTTCCTATTTATTTTCCTGTATACACATATATTCGTGATTGTAAGTGATATTAATATTAGAATAATAATTACCATTGGACTTAACAACCAGTGAAAGGTATTGGTTGCTGTAGAAGACATTCCACTGAATATATCCCACCAATGTGGTGCAGTATCCTGTTGTATCTGTGAGGAAAGATGTTCTAGTCTACCTTTGTCAATAATCATTTGCTACTTTAGGATCATCTATAGCCCATTCGAAAGTTGTTGTTGTCTACTTCAAGTACATTAATACCAGGAGTCCATGCATATATTTGTAAAACAACAATCTTCAACAAAAAATATGTAAGTAGATATTTCATCATGTTGTTTTCTCGGGTTGTTTCTTGCAATGTGATGCGTGTATCCAGGTAGGTTTTCCTTCCAGCTTTACTGAGGTGGCTGTGGTCAAGAGTACTTGGTAAGGACCTTCAAACCTGGGTTCCAATGTCTTTCTGGTGTGTTTCTTCTCATATACATAATCCCCTGGTAGCAGCGTATGTGTACCTGTTATTGAATTAGGGTCTGGAAGAAAAGAATACACACTTTTGTGGATCTTAGTTAGACGTTGTTGTAATTGTATCACATATGCAGTCAAACTATCACATTGCAATTGCATACTCTGTGGAAAGTATAAACCTAATCTAGGTGCATTCCCAAAAAGTATTTCGTATGGGGATAATCCTGTTTTTCCTGTTGGAGTGTACCTTATAGAGAATAAAGCCAGAGGCAGGCATTCTGGCCAAGGCTTGTTTAACTCTTGCATGGCTTTTTGTATTTTTAGCTTTATTGTCCCATTTACTCTCTCCACTGATCCTGAACTCTGTGGGTGGTAAGGGGTGTGAAAACTTTGTTGAACCCCTAACATGGTCATCACATTCTGCATGATTTCTCCTGTAAAGTGTGTCCCCCTATCTGATTCTATGGTTTCAGGAAGACCAAACCTAGGTATTAACTCAGTGATCAGTTTCTTAGCTGTGGCTTTAGCTGTAGCCGATTTTACTGGATAACTTTCGGGCCAACCTGAGAATAAATCGATACACACGAGGACAAATTCAAAGGGGCCGCTCTTAGGCATTTGTATGTAATCAATTTGCAGTCTCTGGAAGGGGTATTGGGCCCGGACCTGGTGTTTTCGTGGGGTTTTCACTTTCTGTCCTGGGTTATTCAGGAGACAGATTTGGCAGGCTGCACAGTAGTTTCTTGCAGTGCTACTGAATCCAGGGGCGAACCATCCTTGGTTCACAATCCTATACATGGAATTGGAACTGACGTGTGTGGGTAGGTGAACTGCCGCTGCCATTTCTGGGTACAGAGAGGCAGGCAGGCATATTTTGCCTCCTTCCCTCCATACATTGTCAAGGTCTGGTGCTGCTCCCATTCTGACCCACTTATCTTTCTCGCTCTCCCCTGCTTGCTCCTGTAATTTACTCAGCTGCTGCCATGTTGGTTCTGGGATACTCACCTCTATTGCTGCTAAGGTCTCAGGGCTTCCTTCCCCTAGAGCTGCCTGTTTAGCAGTCAAATCTGCAAACGCATTTCCCTTTGCCTCAATTGTTTTTGCGCTCGTGTGTGCCGCTATCTTCATGATGGCCACTCGTTTAACCTTTTGAAGATTGTTCAGGACTCTCTTAATCCCTTCTCCATGTTTTACAGGTGTACCTGCTGCTGTCAGATAACCTCTAGCCCTCCATATGTGGCCATAATCGTGCGCTACACCATAAGCGTAGGCAGAGTCAGTGTAAATATTCCCTTCTCGTTCTTTTTTAAGTATTCTAGGGCTTGTTCTAAAGCTTTTAATTCTGCTTCCTGTGCTGACATGTGGGCTGGTAAGGCCTGTGCTTCAATTACCTGCGTATCAGTCACTACAGCATAACCTGTGTGATATTTACCCTTGTCATCAGCAAACCTACTGCCATCTATGTACAAAGTGTGCTCAGCATTTAAAATCGGTGTATCTGTAACATGTGGGAATCCCATTGTCTCCTGTTCCATGAGCTGAAAACAATCATGCTCATTTACTTCCTTAAACAAGAGAGTGTCAGTTTCCTCATTTCCTTTCTCACTAGTACTATTAGCACTATCATTCCCCCTTGCCAAATCTGGTGACTGAAGAGGCAAAAAGGTGGCCAAATTTAAGGTTGTACAGCGCTGAAAAGTAACATTTGGAGGTAAGAGTAAAGTACACTGTAACCTTAATTGCCTAGCCATTGAAATGTGTTTGGGCTGTACCTGAGACAAGATTGCATGTATGTCATGTGTGGTATGCACTACGACTGGATTGTCTAGAACAATCTCTGATGACTTATCTATGATAATTGACACTGCAGCTACCGCCCGTACACAGGACGGTGAACCTCTAGATACTGGATCTAATGCTGCTGAAAAGTAAGCGACTGGTCTTTGTTTTACATGTGCCTGTGTCAGAACACCTGTGGCATGTCCAGTGATCTCAGCAATGTACAGATTAAATATCTTGGTGTAATCTGGTATACCAATAGCCGGGGCAGAAATTAATAGCTTTTTCAAAGTGATAAACGATTCATAAGCTACTTCTGTAAGCATATACGGTACAATTTTCAAACAATCGTATAATGGCTGCATCAAAGCGCTAGCATGTGGTATCCACTGTCTACAATATGACACGATACCTAAAAACATACGCAATTGTTTGAAATTCCGTGGGGGTAACATTCCCTTTATCACTTGAACCCTCTCCTCAGTGAGATGTCTCGTACCCTGTGATATACAATGTCCCAAAAAGATAACTTTTTCCTGACACACTTGTAACTTTTTCTTATTAACCTTGCAACCTTTTTCTGCCAAAAATCGCAACAAATTAAGGGTGGTGGCCAAACGAGTTTCCTTGTCAGGGCAGCATAACAATAAATCATCCACATATTGTAACAATACACAGGAATCTGGTGGTACCCATTCTCCCAACACCGTTTGCAATGCTTGTGAATACAAGGTAGGTGAATGCGCCATACCCTGAGGTAGGCGTGTCCAGGTTAGTTGCCGATTTTTGATTGAAAATGCGAACCAAAGTTGGCATTCTTCAGCAAGCGGGACGGAAAAGAAAGCGTTCGCTAAATCTATAACCGTAAAGTACATACTGGTTGATGGTATTTGTGACAGTAATGTATGTGGATTGGGTACTAAAGGTGTCATCGGGGCTAGTATTTTGTTGACCGCTCTAAGGTCTTGGACCATTCTATACTTAACCGGACTGCCGGCTACTGATTTCTTTTTAACCGGGTACAAGGGAGTGTTTGCCGGTGATTTTACCTCTTTTAGAACTCCACTTTTTAAGAAGGATTGGACCTGCATTTCTATGGCCGCCTCTTGAGGTGCACTAAGTGGATACTGCTTTTGTTGGGGAAGCACTGCTCCTGGAATCAGCTGTAGGGTAACCGGAGGTATGGGCAAAAGTCCAACATCAGCTGGATGTTTCTCCCATAGTTCTCCTGGAAGGGACGACAAAATCTGATCTAAGTCTGAAGGAGGTGGGCCGGACAATTCCGATTCCTCCTCTAGGTATTGTATCAGGTTACACATCTCCATGTGTTCTTGATTATCCCCTATAGCTAAGGTGACAGTGCCATCTGGGTGATAGGTAATGTTAGCTCCTATTTTCTGCAAAATGTCAGCTCCTAACAAATTAGTGGGGGCTCCTCTGGATACCAGAAAGCGTGAAAGGAACATGTGGTTTCCTACTTTAACTTTCAGAGGTTTTGTAAGCGGGGCATCGGCTAAAATGCCATCATATCCAGTTATTAGTAAAGTGTCAGGTGATTTTTGGCCAGGGAGTAGTTCAGAGTCAGAAAGTAACGAGCGTGAAGCTCCTGTATCAACTAAACAAGAGATTTTCTTATTACCAACCGTTATATTTGTCTTAAGCATTGTTGTTTTGGATTTTTCTAAAACCGGGGTGAGTCATGCTCGTGGACCATCTCCCTGCTGCCTGATATGACTATTTTTGTTGTCCCTGGGCTGGTTCCTTCTCTGATTAACTGGAGAATCAACACCTTCCTCTCCTTCATCCCTTATTTTTTTCCTACAGTTGCGTCTGATGTGACCAATCTTGTTACAGTAGTGACAGGTAAGGGGTTTGCGAAAGGAACCTCTACATTGCTCTTGGGGACCCCCGAGTGCGTTGATAGCATGAGATTTCCTCCCTTTGGTTTCTGCTAAGTCCGCCTCTATGCCTTGCGCTTTTTGTAACAATGTCCCTCTATCTCTAGTTGCCCTCCACTCTGGTGTGCAGGCTTTCAGTCTCTCACTTATCTGTGGAATTAATCCCTCCATAAATTGTCTATTGAAGGCTCGGATTGTGACTGGCAGGGCCAAGTCCAATCCCTCATCTGCCATCATACTTTCCATAGATAAGTAAAATTCCGATACAGTCTGTCCTGGCATTTGCTTCATGGGTGATATGGACCCCCTCTCCTGTTGTTTTGCCTGACAAAAAGCTTCTAATCTAGCAATAAAAGGGGCCCTTGAGTCTATATGTCTGACATGTCCTGCCTCCAGGTTGCCCTCCCCATCAACTTGTCCTGCAGGTCTGTGTGGACCTATTTCTGTCATAAACTGGTTAAACAGGGTCAGAGTCATTTTGTGTCTGCATAGATCCTCCCCATCCTGCCAGGCCGCTTCATGTGTATTCATTAACTGTGTCACAAATCTACAAAAAGCAGCTGGCTTTGCTACCGGGTCTGGGGCGCTCTGTATTAATGCCATAAGGGTGTCTGCCGACCATGGTGCCCAAGTCCTTATTTGCATTCTACGAGTGACAGTAGGCGGGGCATTTGGATGGGCTGCTTGTCCAAATTCTGGATTGTTTACCTGAACAATGCGTGTATCAGTGCGTACGGGAGCTACAGTTTCTGGATGAGGTTTTTGTGCCCCACAATGCACACATTCTACTGCCCATTCTGGGTTTTGTGCTCCACAATCCTGACAAACCCATCCTCTCCCCTCAAGTACCGGATATATCTTGTGTGGTTTGCGTTCTACGTCAGTGTATGGGGGTGGGATGGCTGAGCTGGGAGCCTCGACATTTTTTGTTCTTCTATCTTTCATATCCCAACCATCACAATCTGGATTATACTTCCACCCCTCTTCTTTCGCTCTATTTGAGACCTTAATTAAGCATTGAACCTGACGCATCCATTGCTTCTCTAACACCTCTCCTTGTCTGTCCCTTTTTATTTCACTCCATACATCCGGGTCTAAGCCCGCTGCTCCTTTCACCTTAAATTTACGAAGGACATCCTTTAAGTCCTGTGCTTCGGTTTTCCCATAAATGTTCTTAATTATCTGTGGCACTGTATAGTGCGCCACAATTCCCTGACGGGGTTTTGTGTTCCTCTGGCCCATTCTAACAGTCTTGCCTAGGTAGCGTGTGGGACACTTAGTGTACAATATAATGCGGCTACAACATATACAAGAATAAATAATTACTTTATATGCTAGCCCAATAACAAACCAGCTAAGTTACACTAGTTCCTCGTTGCCTTCCTCCTAGGGTGCTAGAATACTAGAAACCTCTTCCGGAATGAGATTTCTGAAATCGAATTACTTTATATGCTAGCCCAATAACAAATAATTACTTTATATGCTAGCCCAATAACAAACCAGAATGCGGCTACAACATATACAAAAATGCGGCTACAACATATACAAGCATTCCTTTAAGTGGCCAGGTATCCGACTAGATCTCCGGACTTTTGGAGATCTTATTCCCCCCCTCGTATCTGGGAATCCCTCTCATACACTCTTATCCCTGCTTTATGGAGCAGACAGGGCTTATACTCTCAACCCGTCTATGGTTTATGAGTTAGATGTGAGGTTAAGCATAAGCGTCAGACCCCCAAGCTCACAAGCCCTCAAGTTCCCAATCATGTGAGGTAAGGCGCATTCCGTTGCTTAGTTCGGCAATCTTTTTCAGCTTTTTCTTCCCAGCTCTAGGTTTTTTCTTCTTCTTCCCAGCTCTAGGCTTTTTCTTCTTCTTCCCAGCTCTAGGTTTTTTCTTCTTCCCAGCTCTAGGTTTTTTCTTCTTCTTCGCAGCTCTAGGTTTTTTCTTCTTCTTTGCAGCTCTAGGTTTTTTCTTCTTCGCAGCTATAGGTTTTTTCTTCTTCTTCCCAGCTCTAGGTTTTTTCGTCTTCTTCCCAGCTCTAGGTTTTTTCTTCTTCCCAGCTCTAGGTTTTTTCTAATTCTTCCCAGCTCTAGGTTTTTTCTAATTCTTCCCAGCTCTAGGTTTTTTCTTCTTCGCAGCTCTAGGTTTTTTCTTCTTCTTTCCAGCTCTAGGTTTTTTCTTCTTCTTCCCAGCTCTAGGTTTTTTTCTTCTTCTTCCCAGCTCTAGGTTTTTTCTTCTTCTTCCCAGCTCTAGGCTTTTTCTTCTTCTTCCCAGGTCTAGGCTTTTTCTTCTTCTTCCCAGCTCTAGGCTTTTTCTTCTTCTTCCCAGGTCTAGGCTTTTTCTTCTTCTTCCCAGCTCTAGGCTTTTTCTTCTTCCTTCCATCTTTTTCTTCACAGCTCTAGTTTTTTTCTTCCCAGGTTTATTCTTCTTCCAAGTTCTAGGTTTTTTCTCCTTCTTCCCAGCTCTAGGTTTTTTTCTGATTCTTCCCAGCTCTAGGTTTTTTTCTTCTTCATCCCAGCTCTAGGTTTTTTTCTTCTTCTTCTTCTCAGATCTAGGTTTTTTTCTTCTTCATCCCAGCTTTAGGTTTTTTTTTCTTCTTCTTCTTCCCAGATCTAGGTTTTTCTTTCTCGAACATCACGGGACACAGAGCCTCAGTAATTACTGATGGGTTATATAGGTATCACTAGGTGATTGGACACTGGTCACACCCTAATCAGGAAGTTCAACCCCCTATATAATCCCTCCCCTTGCAGGGATACCTCAGTTTTTACGCCAGTGTCTTAGGTGATGGACGTGTAAAGATGTCCTGTGCTGAGCTCCAAAGGGAATATCCTATATCCTATACTGGGGCAAGCCAGGCAGACCGGATCCATTCAAAGTGTCCTTTCTAGGCCGAATTGATGGTACCCAGGCCTCGTGTCCGAAGAAACAAGGTTTTACCTGTAATGCTTCTCTTTTTAGAGAGCTGGACCCCTCAGATCAGAAAATGGCTTTAAACCTCCTAATTTCTGGCTGGGTGCTTTACGGTCCAGAACTGTAGGATCCCCCTATTCATGGGGGGCCCCAGTCTCTGACGGTTTTTTCAAACGGAGCCCACCGTGAGAGGTGAAGATTGGGTCTGTGTAAACTGAACCCTGCGGCTGGATAAGGTAAGAGGAGATTCCACAGAATTTTTGAGTTCTAGTGGCTTTTCTCCTTTAAGGTAAATGCATGCTGTGCCTATTGTGACCACCGGGGGCTGCCAAGAGCACAAACCTTCACATGCTGGACTGTCTGTCTCAGTGATTCATCGCTGCACATGTTTTTTCACAGCGTCTCATGCTGGCTACAGAGGTAGGATGGAAGGGGGGATTTCTCATGTTTGAATGTTCCCCCCCCAGGCTAGAGAGGGGCCACAGGGGTCTAGAAAGTGCTTATATCGCTCGGGCTCCGCTGCCTCAGGCCACCATTTCTGACCATTGCTGTTTAGGCGGGTCTTCACTACCAGCTTCTCTCCCTCCTCCCCCTCCCCCAGCCTTCCTCCATAGTATTACAGGAGAGTCGGCCAGCGCGGGAAGCGCTCGTTTTTTTCAAAACTAGAGGGGGGGCGGGACGTCAGCACAGAGTGCTTAGACTTCCACTCAGGCCAGCTGCAGGCTATTAAAAGGCATTCTGTACAGGTGCACACAGCCTTTGGAGAGACACAGAGCTGACGGTCGCATGCAAGGTGGGACACAGGCATTCTCCTAGGCAGCATTTACTGAAGTAACACCAGATTGAGCATTGGGTAGCAAGGCTTTTAGCCAGACTACATCGCTCAGCAGTCAGTGTTCATTTGTATACCTCACACCTTGTTGCTTTGCACTATGGGTAGAAGAGGTTCAAGCACCCCAAGAACCAGAGACACTAGGGGATCTCGTTCAGGTTCTGAGGGCCCCCTGTCAGCAGCATCCTCCCCCCCTGATGGGCCAGGGACAGCTAGCCAGCGAGAGCCGCTGGGGTCAGGGGCTACACCTGCTTCTGGCACTTCAGCCCCTGTATATATTACACAAGAGGTTTTTTCCTCAACCATTATTGGTCTAGAGGAAAGATTAATGGCCGTGATTACGTCTTCACTCAGTAGAAGAAAACGCACTAGGCCTTCCTCTGTTCCCCAAGACCCTCAGGAAGAGGAAGAGGAGTTCTGGGATAAAGGAGATGAATCCCTTTCAGAGGACCGGGATGGGACGGATGATTCCTCTTTGGAGGAATCAGGTGAAGAGGGACCCTCTGCGACTTCCCAAGAGGAGAAAGTCTTAGTGCAGATCCTTACTGGATTGGTCCGCTCCACATTGAAGTTGCCCCTACCTGAAACTGCCAAAGAATCCTCTTCTGCTTTGGGGTCACTGAAACCTTTCCAAGCAGCACATGCTTTTCCTGTTCATAAATTACTTGAAAAGCTCCTTTATTCTGAGTGGAAGCACCCAGATAAGCGGTTTCTTCCACCGAAAAAGTTTTCAACACTTTATTCTATGGAAGAAAAATTTATTAAGATGTGGGGAATGCCGGCCATTGATGCAGCTATTTCCTCTGTAAATACTAGTCTGACTTGTCCTGTAGACAACGCTCAGATGCTCAGGGATCCTGTGGATAAAAAGAAGGAATCCTTATTAAAGGATGTTTTTTTTCCTTAGCAGGATCAGTGGCCCAACCTGCAGTAGCAGCGATTGGAGTCTGTCAATACTTAAGAGACCACGTTAAGCAGGTCATCAAAGTATTACCTGAACAACAGGCCCGGGGTTTGCTAACCTTCCAGCGGCCTTATGTTAGGTTGTTGACGCCATCAGAGATTCTATCAGGCAAACCTCCCGTCTTTCACTGGGGTTGGTGCATATACGTAGAATCCTATGGTTGAAAAATTGGTCAGCCGAAGCACCATGTAAGAAGCTGCTGGCTGGGTTTCCTTTTCGTGGTAAAAGGTTGTTTGGAGAAGACTCGGATAACTATATCAAGAGAATCTCCTGTGGGAAAAGTACTCTCTTACCTGTTAAGAAGAAGAGTAAACGTCCCTCTTTCAAACGGACTCTCTCCCCAGCGCCAGGGGCTTCAGCCTCCGGGCAGTTACGATGGCCTCCTCCGTCTGGGGCTACAAACAAGAGTCAACCCCAGGGACAAAAGAGGTCCTGGGGGAAGAAGTCTTCTAAACAAGACGCTAAGATCTCTTCATGAAGGGTCTCCCCCGCTTGCTCGAGTGAGGGGAAGACTGCTACAGTTCTCAAAGTTCTGGCAGGAGGACTTCCAGGACAGATGGGTAATCTGCACGGTAACCTTAGGGTACAAGCTGGAGTTCCAAGAATTTCCCTCTCCACGTTTCCTCAGATCAAGTGTTCCCAGAGACCCAGAGAAGAAGCAGTCGCTCCTTCTAGCGTCAGGGCGACTTTTGTCGCAAGAGGTCATCAGGGTGGTTCCCACAAAGGATCAAGGATTGGGTTTCTATTCCAACCTTTTTCCGGTCCAAAAACCAAATGGGGTTGTCAGACCCATTCCGGATTTAAGACATCTGAATCGATTCTTAAGGATTCAGTCCTTCCGCAGGGAATCAATTCGGACAATAGTCTCTATCCTGCAGGGAGGAGAATTATTGGCATTGATTAATATCAGAGATGCATATCTACAGGTGCCCATTTTTCCTACTCATTAGAAGTTTCTGCGCTTCGAAGTAGGAGGGCACCATTTCCAGTTTGTAGCTCTGCCCTTCGGGATAGCCACTGCACCTCGAGTGTTCACAAGGATCGTGGCTCCTCCTCTGGCCAGATTAAAGGCTCAGGGTATGACTGTCATAGCATACCTAGACCACCTGCTCTTGATAGACCGGTCGGTAGCTTCCTTGAACGGGAACTTGAGGACCACGGTCAAGTATCTGGAACATCTAGGTTGGATCCTCAACCCAGGAAAATCTTTCCTAAACCCAATAAGAAGACTGGAGTATTTAGGTCTGATCATAGATACAAGCCAGGGGAAAGTGTTTCTTCCTCAGGCAAAGATATCTGCTTTAAGGGAGCTGACTCTGACAGTCAGGACCAAGAAGGGGCCTTCTGTCCACCTTTGTATGAGGCTGCTAGGAAAGATGGGGTCTTCATTCGAAGCAGTTTCCTATGCTCAGTTCCATTCAAGACTACTGCAACACAGTATTCTGTCGGCCTGGAACAAGAAGGTTCAGGCATTAGACTTTCCCATGCACCTGTCGCATGCGGTGCGTCAGAGCCTCAATTGGTGGCTCATACCTGAAAACCTGCAGAAGGGGAAATCCTTTCTACCGGTAACCTGGACGGTGGTAACAACAGATGCCAGTCTGTCAGTTTGGGAAGCAGTTCTGGAACAGTCTGCGATCCAGGGGCTATGGTCTGAGACCGAGAGGACCCTAACCATCAACATTCTGGAGATCTGTGCGGTATATCTAGCCCTAAAAGCCTGGACTATCAGGCTACAGGGTTGGCCGGTCAGGATCCAGTCCGACAATGCCACAGCAGTGGCTTATGTCAATCATCAGGGAGGCACCCGGAGCCGAGCTGCTCAAAAGGAGGTGATCCAGATCTTAGCCTGGGCAGAGATGCAGGTGCCATGCATATCGGCAGTTTTTCATTCCAGGGATAGAGAACTGGTAGACGAACTATCGCCAGCAGTTACTCCCAAGGGAATGGTCTCTGCATCCCATCGTCTTTTGGGCCATATGCCAAAGATGGGGGTCTCAGATGTAGATCTCATTGCATCCCGATGCAACAAAAAGATAGACAGATTTGTGGCAAGGACGAGGGATCCTCTTGCATGCGGGACGGATGCGTTGGTGATTCCGTGGCATCGGTTCTCACTGATTTATGCATTCCCGCCTATTCTGCTACTGCCACGATTCCTTCGCAGGATCAGGCTGGAAAGGCAGTCGGTACCTCTGGTGGCCCCCGCTTGGCCCAGAAGGACTTGGTATGCAGAAGTAGTAAGGATGACGGTGGGTTCCCCGTGGACCCTACAGGTACGCCCAGACCTGTTATCTCAAGGTCCAGTGTTCCATCCTGCCTTACAAATGCTAAATTTGACGGTTTGGCTATTAAGACCCACGTTCTGAAGAATCGTGGACTTTCAGGTCCTGTGGTATCTACCTTGATCAATGCAAGGATGCCAGCTTCCAGAATGATTTATCAGAGAATCTGGAAAACTTATATATGATCAATGCAAGGATGCCAGCTTCCAGAATGATTTATCAGAGAATCTGGAAAGCTTATATATCCTGGTGTGAATCCAGGGGTTGGCATCCCAGAAAATATGTGATTTTCTACAATTGGGATTAGAGATGAAGCTGGCCTTGAGTACTATCAAGGGCCAGGTCTCGGCTTTATCAGTATTATTTCAACGGCCACTTGCTTCGCATTCTTTGGCCCGAAACTTTATGCAGGGGGTGACGTGCCTTAATCCTCCGGTTAAGACGCCCCTAAACCCCTGGGATTTGAACTTGGTTCTGTCTGTGTTACAGAAACAGTCTTTTGAACCAATACTTCAGATTTCTTTGGTCTTGCTGACAAGGAAGTTAATTTTTCTGGTAGCCATCTCTTCTGCTAGAAGAGTATCAGAATTAGCAGCTCTTTCCTGTAAAGAGCTTTATTTGATTGTTCACAAGGATAGAGTGGTACTGCGCCCTCATCCTAGTTTTTTTACCGAAGGTGGTTTCAGATTTTCATCTAAACCAAGACATTGTTCTGCCTTCCTTTTTTCCAGATCCCTGTTCTACGGAAGAAGGGTCACTACATTCTTTGGATGTAGTAAGAGCAGTCAAGATCTGGAAGCAACTGCTCAGATTTGCAAAACGAATGTTTTGCTTGTGCTGCCAGAAGGTTCCAGTAGAGGACAAGCAGCATCAAAAGCTACCATTTCTAAATGGATTCGACAATTGATCATTCAAGCTTACGGTTTGAAACAGAAGATTACTCCGTTTCAGATCAGGGCACATTCCACAAGGGCTATTGGTGCTTCTTGGGCAGTGCATCACTGGGCCTCTATGGCTCAAATCTGCAAGACCGCAACCTGGTCTTCAGTTTATACATTCACCAGATTTTATCAGGTGGATATGAGAAGGCATGAGGATATCGCCTTTGGGTGTAGTGTGCTGCAGGCAGCGGTACTGGGTCCTCAGGTCTGATTGCACCCTACTTGGTTGTGGTCCCCCTCCCCTCAGGTAGCATTGCTCTGGGACATCCCATCAGTAATTACTGAGGCTCTGTGTCCCGTGATGTTCGAGAAAGAAAATAGGATTTTTTAAAACAGCTTACCTGTAAAATCCTTTTCTTTCGATGGACATCACGGGACACAGAGGTCCCGCCCCTCTTCTAATACACTATATTGCTTGGCTACAAAACTGAGGTATCCCTGCAAGGGGAGGGATTATATAGGGGGTTGAACTTCCTGATTAGGGGGTGACCAGTGTCCAATCACCTAGTGATACCTATATAACCCATCAGTAATTACTGAGGGTCTGTGTCCCGTGATGTCCATCAAAAGAAAAGGATTTTACAGGTAAGCTGTCTAAAAAAAATCCTATTTTTTCTTCTTCTCCCCAGCTCTAGGTTTTTTCTTCTTCTCCCCAGCTCTAGGTTTTTTCTTCTTCTTCCCAGCTCTAGGTTTTTTCTTCTTCTTCGCAGCTCTAGGTTTTTTCTTCTTCTTTCCAGCTCTAGGTTTTTTCTTCTTCTTCCCAGCTGTAGGTTTTTTCTTCTTCTTCCCAGCTCTAGATTTTTTCTTCTTCTTCCCAGCTCTAGGTTTTTTCTTCTTCTTCCCAGCTCTAGGTTTTTTCTTTTTCTTCCCAGCTCTAGATTTTTTCTTCTTTCCAGCTCTAGGTTTTTTCTTCTTCTTCCCAGCTCTAGGTTTTTTCTTTTTCTTCCCAGCTCTAGGTTTTTTCTTCTTCTTCCCAGCTCTAGGCTTTTTCTGCTTCTTCCCAGCTCTAGGCTTTTTCTTTTTCTTCCCATCTTTTTCTTCACAGCTCTAGGTTTTTTCTTCTTCCCAGGTATATTCTTCTTCCAAGTTCTAGGTTTATTCTTCTTCTTCCCAGCTCTAGGTTTTTTTCTTCTTCTTCCCAGCTCTAGGTTTTTTTCTTCTTCTTCCCAGCTCTAGGTTTTTTTCTAATTCTTCCCAGCTCTAGGTTTTTCTTCTTCTGCCCAGCTCTAGGTTTTTCCTTCTTCTTCCCAGCTCTAGGTTTTTTCTTCTTCTTCCCAGCTCTAGGTTTTTTCTTCTTCTTCCCAGCTCTAGGTTTTTTCTTCTTCTTCCCAGCTCTAGGTTTTTTCTTCTTCTTCCCAGCTCTAGGTTTTTTCTTCTTCTTCCCAGCTCTAGGCTTTTTCTTCTTCTTCCCAGCTCTAGGCTTTTTCTTCTTCTTCCCATCTTTTTCTTCACAGCTCTAGGTTTTTTCTTCTTCTCCCCAGCTCTAGGTTTTTTCTTCTTCTCCCCAGCTCTAGGTTTTTTCTTCTTCTTCCCAGCTTTTTCTTCCCAGCTCTAGGTTTTTTCTTCTTTTTGCCAGCTTTTTCTTCCCAGCTCTAGGTTTTTTCTTCTTCTTCCCAGCTCTAGGCTTTTTCTTCTTCTTCCCAGCTCTAGGTTTTTTCTTCTTCCCAGCTCTAGGCTTTTTCTTCTTCTTCCCAGCTCTAGGTTTTTTCTTCTTCTCCCCAGCTCTAGGTTTTTTCTTCTTCTTCCCATCTTTTTCTTCCCAGCTCTAGGTTTTTTCTTCTTCTTGCCAGCTTTTTCTTCCCAGCTCTAGGTTTTTTCTTCTTCTTCCTAGCTCTAGGTTTTTTTCTAATTCTTCCCAGCTCTAGGTTTTTTTCTTCTTCTGCCCAGCTCTAGGTTTTTTCTTCTTCTTCCCAGCTCTAGGCTTTTTCTGCTTCTTCCCAGCTCTAGGCTTTTTCTTCTTCCCATCTTTTTCTTCACAGCTCTAGGTTTTATTCTTCTTCTTCCCAGCTCTAGGTTTTTTTTCTAGGTTTATTCTTCTTCCCAGCTCTAGGTTTTTTTCTTCTTCTTCCCAGCTCTAGGTTTTTTTCTAATTCTTCCCAGCTCTAGGTTTTTTCTTCTTCTGCCCAGATCTAGGTTTTTTCTTCTTTCCAGCTCTAGGTTTTTCCTTCTTCCTCCCAGCTCTAGGTTTTTTCTTCTTCTTCCCAGCTCTAGGCTTTTTTTTCTTCTTCCCAGCTCTAGGCTTTTTCTTCTTCTTCCCATCTTTTTCTTCACAGCTCTAGGTTTTTTCTTCTTCTCCCCAGCTCTAGGTTTTTTCTTCTTCTTCCCAGCTTTTTCTTCCCAGCTCTAGGTTTTTTCTTCTTTTTGACAGCTTTTTCTTCCCAGCTCTAGGTTTTTTCTTCTTTTTGCCAACTTTTTCTTCCCAGCTCTAGGTTTTTTCTTCTTCTTCCCAGCTCTAGGTTTTTTTCTAATTCTTCCCAGCTCTAGGTTTTTTCTTCTTCTTCCCATCTTTTTCTTCACAGCTCTAGGTTTTTTCTTCTTCTCCCCAGCTCTAGGTTTTTTCTTCTTCTCCCCAGCTCTAGGTTTTTTCTTCTTCTCCCCAGCTCTAGGTTTTTTTTTCTTCTTCCCAGCTTTTTCTTCCCAGCTCTAGGTTTTTTCTTCTTTTTGCCAGGTTTTCTTCCCAGCTCTAGGTTTTTTCTTCTTCTTCCCAGCTCTAGGCTTTTTCTTCTTCTTCCCAGCTCTAGGTTTTTTTCTTCTTCCCAGCTCTAGGTTTTTTCTTCTTCTTCCTAGCTCTAGGTTTTTTCTAATTCTTCCCAGCTCTAGGTTTTTTCTTCTTCTCCCCAGCTCTAGGTTTTTTCTTCTTCTTCCCAGCTTTTTCTTCCCAGCTCTAGGTTTTTTCTTCTTCTTGCCAGCTTTTTCTTCCCAGCTCTAGGTTTTGTCTAATTCTTCCCAGCTCTAGGTTTTTTCTTCTCCTCCCCAGCTCTAGGTTTTTTCTTCTTCTTTCCAACTCTAGGTTTTTTCTTCTTCTTCCCAGCTCTAGATTTTTTCTTCTTCTTCCCAGCTCTAGGTTTTTTCTAATTCTTCCCAGCTCTAGGTTTTTTCTTCTTCTCCCCAGCTCTAGGTTTTTTCTTCTTCCCAGCTTTTTCTTCCCAGCTCTAGGATTTTTCACGTCGACTTTAGCCCTTAGGGGTGTCCCTCTTGCCCAGCTGGGACGTTGATAGGCATTTTGATCTGCCCAAGCCACTTGGTCCCTGTGAGGTGCCCTCTGCCCGGCCTTGTAGAATCGTCAATTAAATTCGGCTTCACCTACTTGCTGCTATTGGGTTAGAGGCTTAGTCCCCACATGGAACGAGACTGCAATCCACCCTACTAACCTCTTTTGCCATTCCAGCATTATCGCTTCTCTGCCTTTTTGGCCATGATCAAGTGTCACGTTGACTTTAGCCCTTAGGGGTGTCCCTCTTGCCTAGCTGGGACGTTGATAGGCAATTAGGCATTTTGATCTGCCCAAGCCACTTGGTCCCTATGGGGTACCCTCTGCTTGGCCTTGTAGGGACGTTGATTAAATTCAGCTTCACCTACTTGCTGCTATTGGGTTAGAGGCTTAGTCCCCACATGGAAAGAGACTGTGATCCACCTTACTCACCTCTTTTTCCATTCCAGCATTATCGCTTCTCTGCCTTTTTGGCCATGATCAAGTGTCACGTCGATTTTAGCCCTTGGGGGTGTCCCTGTTGCCCAGCTGAGACGTTGATAGGCACTTTGATCTGCCCAAGCCAGTTGGTCCCTGTAGGGTACCCTCTGCTCGGCATTGTAGGATCGTCGATTAAATTCGGCTTCACCTACTTGCTGCTATTGGGTTAGAGGCTTAGTCCTCACATGGAACGAGACTGCGTTCCACCCTACTAACCTCTTTTGCCATTCCAGCATTATCGCTTCTCTGCCTTTTTGGCTATGATCAAGTGTCACGTCGACTTTAGCCCTTAGGGGTGTCCCTGCTGCTCAGCTGGGATGTTGATAGGCACTTTGATCTGCAAAAAGCCACTTGGTCCATATGGGATACCCTCTGCTCGGCCTTGTAGGATCGTCCATTAAATTCGGCTACACCTACTTGCTACTATTGGGTTAGAGGCTTAGTCAACACATGGAACGAGACTGCAATCCATCCTACTAACATCCTTTTCCATTCCAGCATTATCGCTTCTCGGCCTTTTTGGCCATGCTCAAATGTCACGTCGACTTTAGCCCTTAGGGGTGTGCCTGCTGCCCAGATGGGACGTTGATAGGCACTTTGATCTGCCCAAGCTACTTGGTCCCTATGGGGTACCCTCTGTTCGGCCTTGTAGGATCATCGATTAAATTCAGCTTCACCTACTTGCTGCTATTGGGTTAGAGGCTTAGTCCCCACACGGAAAGAGACTGCGATCCACCTTACTCACGTCTTTTTCCATTCCAGCTTTATCGCTTCTCTGCCTTTTTGGCCATGATCAAGTGTCACGTCGACTTTAGCCCTTAGGGGTGTCCCTCTTGCCCAGCTGGTACGTTGATAGGCATTTTGATCTGCACAAGCCACTTGGTCCCTGTGGTGTACCCTCTGCTCGGCCTTGTAGGATCATCTATTAAATTCGGCTACACCTACTTGCTGCTATTGGGTTAGAGGCTTAGTCCCCACACGGAACGAGACTGCAATCCACCCTACTAACATCTTTTTCTCCCTTCGTCTTTCAGGACAGCACCTGGAGAGAGCGCAGCTCCACCCACTTTTCCCAGTAAACACTGCAGTCAGTTTTTCTTTTAAGACCGGACGCTTTCACCATGGCCTCAGTTGTAGTGTTTCCTCCGCCATGGTGGAAGCGCTGCAGGGAGCCAGGGGTGTGCTACACTTTCTCCAGGTGGGGAGATTATGAGGCATACCGGTATTCTTGTTCTTGTTTGTTTGCAGGCCAGCCCAGCTTCCTCCCTTACGTGTGGTGGATGCTCCGGTGTCCTCTCCTCTTCATACCCGGCGAGGGTCAGGCTGCTGGGGGTCCCGCTCCTTTAGACCGGCGTCTAGTATAAGGAGGAGCGGCATCTTCTTGGAGGAGCAGCATGGAGGAGGAACAAACGGCGGTGGCAGGAGCAGGAGCCACACAAGTCAGCCAGGCCCAGGTAAGCGGGGACAACGGTCTCTGTATCTTACACTATGGGCATGTGTTATTTACCCTCTTTAAATTCTGGGAATTTAGGAGCCTGCAACACTCTTCCTGTTTCCTAATTGAGGAAGTATGTGTGTTCATTTGTGGTAAAGTGAATCTGTGGGGGGATTTACTGGCTGATCTCAAAAAGAGGGGTTAAAGGTGAGCTCCTCTATTTTCTTCAGCATGATATGATTTTTTTTCTGTTTCTATATGTTGAAGAAAGGATAAAAACATATTATTTTTGTGTATTTCAGAAAGCTAAAGAAAAGACCAAACATACCTCTCCTCCTTTTAAAAGGCGATGTCCATCATGTAAAAATGTGTTAAGAGAGTCTTGGATAAAGGTATTATGCAGGGCCTGCATTGCAGACTTAGTTAAGGAGGAAACCACTCCTACTACGCCTGCGTCCCAGCAAGGAGAATTATTGAACTCCTTTAGAAAAGAATTGGCGGATACATTTGAGACATTCAGGTCTTATCTTGATAAACGTCCAGCTGCAGGTAGCAGCAAAGTACCTCGTTCTCATGCATCTGTTTCTGCATCCAGAGGGGGCAGTGACTCAGAAGATGAAGAAGGTAGCGTTGTTACAGACTCTGAGGAAGAAGTGGATGAAGAGAATTAATCTTCTTCTTCTTCTCGCTACAAATTATCCCTAGGGGAGGTGGATGACCTTTTGAAGACCATCCACACAACCCTAAACATTACAGGGGATAAAACCCTATTGTCGTTGCATGACAAAATGTTCCAAGGCATGGGTGAGGTGAAGCACAGAGTGTTTCCGGTGCATACGTTTCTGTCAGAAACTATAAAAAGAGAATGGAAGGACCCAGAGAGGGCTCCTTTCTTTTCTAGATCCCTCAAACGCAGGTTTCCCTTTGAAGAGGATAGCTCCCAGATCTGGAACAAAAAGCCAAGGCTGGACGCAACTTTCTCTCAAGTGTCGAGGAACACTGACCTTGCGTTTGAGGATATGGGTATCCTAAAGGATTGGATTCCATGGATAAAAGGGCTGACTCCCTATTAAAGAAAGCTTGGGATTCCACCCTAGCAAATTTGAAGCCAGCCATGGCCTCAACTGTTGTGGCCAGGAACTTAGAGCATTGGCTGGAACAGCTAAAAGCTCATATCGAAGCAGGAACTTCCCGTACGGATCTTTTAGATACACTACCTATACTACTGAAGGCAGTAGGATACATAGCAGACGCTTCAGCTGAATCTGTAAAAATGTCAGCCAGATCCTCTGCGTTTATAAATTCAACCCGTAGAGCCCTATGGGTCAAGACATGGACTGGGGATACAGCCTCAAAGACCAAGTTATGTGGTCTACCCTTTGAGGGAGATTTGGTTTTTGGCCTGGGTCTTGAAGCCATACTTGAAAGAACGGCTGACAAGAAAAAGGCCTTCCCTATAAAGAAAAAGGTTATCCCTCAAGGCAAAAAAATAAATAAAAATATTTGTCCTTTTCGGAAAACCCCAGACACAAAAGAGACAGGTTATAAAAGACCATGGAGGTCTCAGAAAGGAAGGGGCAAGTCGGGGGTACTATTTCGTCCCCCCTACCAGAAATGCAAAGAGCCAGTGACTGTCCTCCGGCTGTGGGAGCAAGGTTACAAACCTTCTTCTCACAGTGGCAGAGGATAACAGACAGTCCGTTTATCCTCAAAACGATAATAGAGGGTTACAGACTGGAATTCTCCCAACCCCCACCTGTTCGTTTTTATGTAACCCAGGCTCCCTGAGACCCAGAGAAAACTGCAGCAATGACAACAATCCTACAGGAATTAGTTCAACAGAAGGTGATCATAAGTGTTCCTCCCAAAGAAGTGGAACAGGGGTGCTATTCACACATATTTCTGGTAAAGAAGCCTTCGGGCAAATTCAGATTAAATCTGAACCTGAAGATTCTCAACAGATCTATCAGGTACAAGAAATTCAAAATGGATATGATCTTTTCAGTAAAGGGTCTCCTGACCCCAAACTGTTTTATGGCACCCATAGACCTAAGGGATGCATATCTTCATGTGCCTATAGCACCAGCATCCCAAAAGCACCTCAGATTTGCGATCAGGAGGGGAAAGTCTATCCTACATCTTCAGTTCAGAGCTCTTCCTTTTGGGCTGTCATCCTCTCCAAGGATATTCACAAAGATCTTAGCAGAGGCCTTAGCCCCAATCAGAATAGAGGGAATCTCGATTATCCCATATTTAGATGATCTTCTAATATTTGCCAATACAAGGGATATGTTAGGGAAGGATCTGGAAAGGACAAAGACACCTGGAGAGTCTCAGCTGGATAATAAACAAGGAAAAATCAAACCCGATTCTATCACAGATAATAAAATTCCTGGGTTATACTATCGATTCCATACAGGAGAGAATCTTCCTCCCCGAGGAAAAGATAGAAAAACTTCAGAATGCGGTAAAAAAGACCCAGACAAACCTGCCAATTTCCATCAGGGCAGCTATGTCTGTCTTGGAGCTCCTTCCTGCATCAATACCAGCAGTACAGTGGGTTCGTTTCCACGCAAGGGATCTCCAGCAGGCAATCCTGAGAAATTGGTCCTATGGAGAGTCCCTGGAAAAAATGCCCCCTCCAGTTCAGAGGAAGCTCTGGTGGTGGAGTCACTCAAATCTGGACAGGGGCCTGCTCTGGTGTTTCCCCCTGGAGAGGAGGTTGACAACGGATGCAAGTTCTTGGGGGTGGGGCGCCCACCTAGAAGGACAGCTGGCTCAGGGGAATTGGACGAACAGGGAAGCCAGGAGATCCTCCAATTGGAGGGAACTAAGGGCTATTCTCCTAGGACTTTGGGCTTTCGAGAGACTAGTCCAGGGTCACCATGTCCAAGTTTTATCGGACAACGCCACAGCAGTGGCATATATAACAAGGCAAGGAGGCACGAGAAGCAAAGTCTTGCTAGCCTCGTCCCTTCAGATTCTATCCTGGGCAGAAAACAACCTGAGGTCCCTAACAGTAGTGCACTTAACCACTTAAGCCCCGCTCACTGTATATATACGTCATTTTTTTGGAGATGGATATCTCGGTAACGGCAGCAGCTGCTGCCACAACCGAGATATCCATCTTTACAGTGAGCGATTCTGTACACGATAATGGTGGTCTCTGCGGCGGGTTCGCTGCGAGATCACCGTTATCGGCGGCGGGAGAGGTGCCACCCCCCCTCCCGCCGCTCTCCCGCGCCTTCCGCCGCTTACCGGAGCCGTCGGTAGCGGCGGAGGCGATCGGGTCCTTTCCCTGCTGAGGTATGGAGACAAGTGAGGCCAAGATGGCCCCCACCCGTCTCCATACCATGTGACGGCCGGAGCGACGTCATTCGACGGCTCCGCCCACTCTCTTAAAGGCACAAATTTTTTTAGTGTCATTTTTTTAAACGACTTTTTTTTTTTTTTTTTTTTTTTTTTGCATTTTAGTCTAAATATGAGATCTGAGGACTTTTTGACCCCAGATCTCATATTTAAGAGGACCTGTCATGCTTTTTTCTATTACAAGGGATGTTTACATTCCTTGTAATAGGAATAAAAGTGATCCAAATTTTTTTTTTTTAAAAACAGTGAAAAAATAAATAAAATAAAATAAAATAAATAATAAAAAAAAAAAAAAAATTTTTAAAGCGCCCTGTCCCGACGAGCTCGCACGCAGAAGCGAACGCATACGTGAGTAGCGCCCGCATATGAAAACGGTGGTCAAACCACACATGTGAGGTATCGCCGCGACCGGTAGAGTGAGAGCAATAATTCTAGCCCTAGACCTCCTCTGTAACGCAAAACATGCAATCTGTAGAATTTTTTAAACGTCGCCTATGGAGATTTTTAAGGGTAAAAGTTTGACGCTATTCCACGAGCGGGCGCAATTTTGAAGCGTGACATGTTGGGTATCAATTTACTTGGCGTAACATTATATTTCACAATATAAAAAAAAATTGGGCTAACTTTACTGTTGTCTTATTTTTTTTTCAAAAAAGTGAATTTTTTCCAAAAAAAGTGCGCTTAGAAGACCGCTGCGCAAATACGGTGCAAAAAAAAGTATTGCAATGACCGCTATTGTATTCTCTAGGATGTTAGAAAAAAAACAATAGATAATGTTTGGGGGTTCTAAGTAATTTTCTAGCAAAAAAACCTGTTTTAAACTTGTAAACACCTAAAATCCAAAACGAGGCTGGTCTTTAAGTGAATCTAGTAGCAGACTTTCTGAGCAGAGAAAGGATACTAGAAGCAGAGTGGAGTCTAAACACAGATGTATTCCAAAAATTAACAGAAATGGGGAGCTCCTCAAATAGATCTGTTCGCATCCCAGAAGAATTCAAAGGTGAAGGCCTATTTCTCACTAAACAGGCAAGACCAAGCAAGAGGATTGGATGCGCTAGCACAACCGTGGAACTTCCGCTTGTTCTACGCCTTTCCCCCCTTTAAAATGATCCCTTTGGTTTTAAAGAAACTTCAAAAAGAGACCACGAGTATGATTCTAGTGGCTCCCTTTTGACCCAAAAGGGCTTGGTTTGCAACTATACAAAAGATGGCGGTGGAACCTCACTGGGTTCTTCCACTTCGAAAGGATCTCCTAACCCAGGGACCCCTTCAGCATCCAAATATCGATCACCTCAAATTGACAGGGTGGTTACTGAAGAGCAGATCCTAAAAAGAAAAGGCCTCTCAGATAAACTAGTCTCGACCCTTTTAAGTAGCCGAAAAAAGGTTACCAGAGCTATTTATTTCAAGACGTGGAAGTGGTTTAATTCCTGGTGTGTGACTAAAAAATTCTCACCACGGGAAAAGCTTTCAGTATTCAGTATGAAGGAATGGAGATGGGTTTGGCAGCCAGTACCCTAAAAGTCCAAGTGGCCACCTTATCGGTTTTTCTTGAGAGATAATTATCTCAAGAGCCGCTTATAATTAGAGTTTTCAAGGCATTGGCCAGAGCTAGGCCAATACCTTTTAAATTTTTTCCTAAATGGGACTTATCATTGGTTCTACAAGGCTTGATCAAAAGACCTTTTGAACCTCCAGAGGAAGCAACAATAAAATTATGGTCGCTCAAACTAGTTCTTTTAGTAGCAGTTACCTCAGCTAGAAGGGTAAGCAAGTTGCAAGCTCTATCTATACTAGAACCTTTTTGCTATATATTTCCAGACCGGGTAGTGCTAAAAACTGATCCTGGTTTTCTGCCAAAAGTTGCAACAGCTTTTCATAGGGCACAAGAAATAATTCTACCTACATTTTGCCCTACACCACCCAACTCTAAGGAGAAGTCTTTCCATACTCTGGATGTGAGAAGGTGTTTACTACACTATTTAGAAATCACGAGAGAGTTCAGAAAGTCAAATTCTCTCTTTATTCTATTTGCTGGATCACGTAAAGGATAAAATGCTTCCAAAAACACTATAGGTAGATGGCTGAGAATGGCTATCAGTGAAGCCTATAGAGCTTCAGGGGTAGATCCTCCCACTGGGGTAATGGCCCATTCAACAAGGGCAGTAGCAACGTCCTGGGCGGAAAGAGCAGGGGCTTCTCCGGGTCAGATCTGTAAAGCGGCCATGTGGACAAGTTTCTCCACCTTCACCCGCCACTACAGGTTGGACTTGCTATCAGCATCGGAACAATCGTTAGGCAGGAAAGTCCTGCAGGCGGTGGTCCCACCCTAGAGTAAGTACTCTCTTATGATCTCCAGGTGCTGTCCTGAAAGACGAAAGGAGAAAAACCCTAGGTAGACTTAACGGTAACAGTATTTCTACGAGTCTTTCAGGACAGCGCCGATGACCCGCCCTAATTGTTTTATAAAATTTGGTGTTATTGCTATGTTTTGCTTATCTAATTTCAGCATGGCTGGAGGTACTCTGTGAACAACTGAGGCCATGGTGGAAGCGTCCGATCTTTAAAGAAAAACTGACTGCAGTGTTTCCTGGGAAAAGTGGGTGGAGCTGCGCTCTCTCCAGGCGCTGTCCTGAAAGACTCGTAGAAATACCGTTACCGGTAAGTCTAACTAGGGTTTTTCAATTCCAGCATTATCGCTTCTCTGCCTTTTTGACCATGATCAAGTGCCACGTCAACTTTAGCCCTTCGGGGTGTCCCTGTTGCCCAGCTGGGACATTGATAGGCACTTTCATCTGCCCAAGCCACTTGGTCCCTATGGGGTACCCTCTGCTCGGCCTTATAGGATCGTCGATTAAATTCGGCTTCACCTATTTGCTGCTATTGGTTCAGAGGCTTAGTCCCCACACGGAAAGAGACTGCAATCTACCTTACTCACCTCTTTTTCCATTCCAGCATTATCGCTTCTCTGCATTTTTGGCCATGATCAAGTGTCACGTTGACTTAAGCCCTTAGGGGTGTCCCTCTTGCCTAGCTGGGACGTTGATAGGCATTTTGATCTGCCCAAGCCACTTGGTCCTTATGGGGTACCCTCTGCTCAGCCTTGTAGGATCGTCGATTAAATTCGGCTTCACCTACTTGCTGCCATTGGATTAGAGGCTTAGTCCCCACATGGAATGAGACTGCGATCCACCCTACTAACCTCTTTTGCCATTCCAGCATTATCGCTTCTCAGCCTTTTTTGTCCATGATCAAGTGTCACATCGACTTTAGCCCTTAGGGGTGTCCCTGCTGCCCAGCTGGGACGTTGATAGGCACTTTGATCTGCAAAAAGCCACTTGGTCCATATGGGGTACCCTCTGCTCGGCCTTGTAGGATCGTCGATTAAATTCGGCTACACCTACTTGCTACTATTGGGTTAGAGGCTTAGTCCCCACATGGAATGAGACTGCGATCCACCCTACTAACCTCTTTTGCCATTCCAGCATTATCGCTTCTCTGCCTTTTTGGCCATGATCAAGTGTCACGTCGACTTTAGCCCTTAGGGGTGTCTCTCTTGCCCAGCTGGGACGTTGATAGGCATTTTGATCTGCCCAAGCCACTTGGTCCCTATGGGGTACCCTCTGCTTGGCCTTATAGGATCGTCGATTAAATTTGGCTTCACTTACTTGCTGCTATTGGGTTAGAGGCTTAGTCCCCACACGGAAAGAGACTGCGATCCACCTTACTCACCTCTTTTTCCATTCCAGCATTATCACTTCTCTGCCTTTTTGGCCATGATCAAGTGTCACGTCGACTTTAGCCCTTAGGGGTGTCCCTGCTGCCCAGCTGGGACGTTGATAGGCACTTTGATCTGCCCAAGCCACTTGGTCCTTGTGGGGTACCCTCTGCTCGGCCTTGTAGGATTGTCGATTAAATTTGGCTACACCTACTTGCTGCTATTGGGTTAGAGGCTTAGTCCCCACATGGAACGAGACTGCGATCCACCCTACTAACATCTTTTTCCATTCCAGCATTATCGCTTCTCTGCCTTTTTGGCCATGATCAAGTGTGTCGTCGACTTTAGCCCTTCGGGGTGTCCCTATTGCCCAGCTGGGACGTTGATAGGCATTTTGATCTACCCAAGCCACTTTGTCCCTATCGAGTACCCTCTGCTCGGCCTTGTAGGATCATCGATTAAATTCGGCTTCACCTACTTGCTGCTATTGGGTTAGAGGCTTAGTCAACACACGGAACGAGACTGCAATCCATCCTACTAACATCTTTTTCCATTCCAGCATTATCGCTTCTCGGCCTTTTTGGCCATGATCAAGTGTCACGTCGACTTTAGCCCTTAGGGGTGTGCCTGCTGCCCAGATGGGACGTTGATAGGCACTTTGATCTGCCCAAGCTACTTGGTCCCTATGGGGTACCCTCTGCTCGGCCTTGTAGGATCATCGATTAAATTCAGCTTCACCTACTTGCTGCTATTGGGTTAGAGGCTTAGTCCCCACACGGAAAGAGACTGTGATCCACCCTACTAAAATGTTTTTCCATTCCAGCATTATGGCTTCTCGGCCTTTTTGGCCATGATCAAGTGTCACGTCGACTTAAGCCCTTCGGGGTGTCCCTGTTGCCCAGCTGGGACGTTGATAGGCACTTTGATCTGCCCAAGCCACTTGGTCCCTATGGGGTACCCTCTGCTCGGCCTTGTAGGATCGTCGATTAAATGCGGCTTCACCCACTTGCTGCTATTGGGTTAGAGGTTCATTTTTTTCCTCATTAATGTACACACAGCACCCCATATTGACAGAAAAACACAGAATTATTGACATTTTTGCAGATTTATTAAAAAAGAAAAACTGAAATATCACATGGTCCTAAGTATTCAGACCCTTTGCTCAGTATTTAGTAGAAGCACCCTTTTGATCTAATACAGCCATGAGTCTTTTTGGGAAAGATGCAACAAGTTTTTCACCCCTGGATTTGGGGATCCTCTGGCATTCCTCCTTGCAGATCCTCTCAAGTTCTGTCTGGTTGGATGGTAAAGGTTGGTGGACAGCCATTTTTAGGTCTCTCCAGAGATGCTCAACTGGGTTTAAGTCAGGGCTCTGGCTGGGCCATTCAAGAACAGTCACGGAGTTGTTGTGAAGCCACTCCTTCGTTATTTTAGCTGTGTGCTTAGGGTCATTGTCTTGTTGGAAGGTAAACCTTCGGCCCAGTCTGACGTCCTGAGCACACTGGAGAAGGTTTTCGTCCAGGATATCTCTGTACTTGGCCGCATTCATCTTTCCCTCGATTGCAAGCAGTTGTCCTGTCCCTGCAGCTGAAAAACACCCCCACAGCATGATGCTGCCACCACCATGCTTCACTGTTGAGACTGTATTGGACAGTTGATGAGCAGTGCATGGTTTTCTCCACACATACTGCTTAGAATTAAGGCCAAAAAGTTCTATCTTGGTCTCATCAGACCAAAGAATCTTATTTCTTACCATCTTGGAGTCCTTCAGGTGTTTTTTTTAGCAAACTCCATGCGGGCTTTCATGTGTCTTGCACTGAGGAGAGGCTTTCGTCTGGCCACTCTGCCATAAAGCCCCGACTGGTGGAGGGCTGCAGTGATGGTTGACTTTCTACAACTTTCTCCCATCTCCCGGCTGCATCTCTGGAGCTCAGCCACAGTGATCTTTGGGTTCTTCTTTACCTCTCTCACCAAGGCTCGTCTCCCCCGATAGCTCAGTTTGGCCAGACAGACAGCCCTAGGAAGGGTTCTGGTCATCCCAAACGTCTTCCATTTAAGAATTATGGAGGCCACTGTGCTCTTAGGAACCTTAAGCGCAGCAGAAATTTTTTTGTAACCTTGGCCAGATCTGTGCCTTGCCACAATTCTGTCTCTGAGCTCTTCAGGCAGTTCCTTTGACCGCATGATTCTCATTTGCTCTGACATGCACTGTGAGCTGTAAGGTCTTATATAGACAGGTGTGTAACTTTCCTAATCAAGTCCAATCAGTATAATCAAACACAGCGGGACTCAAATGAAGGTGTAGAACCATCTCAAGGATGATCAGAAGAAATGGACAGCACCTGAGATAAATATATGAGTGGCACAGCAAAGGGTCTGAATACTTAGGACTATGTGATATTTCAGTTTTTCTTTTTTAACCACTTCAGCCCCGGAGGATTTTACCCCCTTCCTGACCAGAGCACTTTTTACAATTCGGCACTGCGTCGCTTTAACTGCTAATTGCGCGGTCATGCAATGCTGTACCCAAACGAAATTTGCGTCCTTTTCTTCCCACAAATAGAGCTTTCTTTTGATGGTATTTGGTCACCTCTGCCGTTTTTATTTTTTGCGCTATAAACGGAAAAAGACCGAAAATTTTGAAAAAAAATGATATTTTCTACTTTTTGTTATAAAAAAAATCCAATAAACTAAATTTTAGTCATACATTTAGGCCAAAATGTATTCGGCCACATGTCTTTGGTAAAAAAAAATGTCAATAAGCGTATATTTATTGGTTTGCACAAAAGTTATAGCGTCTACAAACTAGGGTACATTTTCTGGAATTTACACAGCTTTTAATTTATGACTGCCTATGTCATTTCTTGAGGTGCTAAAATGGCAGGGCAGTACAAAACCCCCCCCCAAATGACCCCATTTTGGAAAGTAGACACCCCAAGGAAATTGCTGAGAGGCATGTTGAACCCATTGAATATTTATTTTTTTTGTCCCAAGTGATTGAATAATGACAAAAAAAAAATTTAGTTGTCACTAAATGATATATTGCTCACACAGGCCATGGGTATATGTGGAATTGCACCCCAAAATACATTCAGCTGCTTCTCCTGAGTACGGGGATACCACATGTGTGGGACTTTTTGGGAGCCTAGTCGCGTATGGGGCCCCGAAAACCAAGCACCGCCTTCAGGATTTCTAAGGGCATAAATTTTTGATTTCACTCCTCACTACCTATCACAGTTTTGAAGGCCATAAAATGCCAAGATGGCACAAACCCCCCCCAAATGACCCCATTTTGGAAAGTAGACACCCCAAGCTATTTGCTGAGAGGCATGGTGAGTATTTTGCAGCTCTCATTTGTTTTTGAAAATGAAGAAAGACCAGAAAATTTTTATTTTTTTTAATTTTTTCAATTTTCAAAACTTTGTGACAAAAAGTGAGGTCTGCAAAATATTCACTCTCAGAAAATAGCTTGGGGTGTCTACTTTCCAAAATGGGGTCATTTGGGGGGGGGGGGGGGGGTTGTGCCACCTGGGCATTCCATGGCCTCCGAAACTGTGATAGGCAGTAAAGAGTGAAATCAAAAATTTACGCCCTTAGAAAGCCTGAAGGCGGTGCTTGGTTTTCGGGGTCCCGTGCGCGGCTAGGCTCTCAAAAAGTCTCACACATGTGGTATCCCCGTACTCAGGAGAAGCAGCAGAATGTATTTTGGGGTGTAATTTCACATATCCCCATGGCATGTTTGAGCAATATATCATTTAGTGACAACTTTGTGCAAAAAAAAAAAAAAAATTGTCTCTTTCCCGCAACTTGTGTCACAATATAAAATATTCCATGGACTCGACATGCCTCTCAGCAAATAGCTTGGGGTGTCTACTTTCCAAAATGGGGTCATTTGGGGGGGTTTTGAACTATCCTGGCATTTTATGCACAACATTTAGAAGCTTATGTCACACATCACCCACTCTTCTAACCACTTGAAGACAAAGCCCTTTCTGACACTTATTGTTTACATGAAAAAGTTATTTTTTTTTTGCAAGAAAATTACTTTGAACCACCAAACATTAAATATTTTTTTAAAGCAATTGCCCTACAGATTAAAATGGTGGGTGTTTCATTTTTTTTTTTCACACGGTATTTGCGCAGCGATTTTTCAAACGCATTTTTTGGGGAAAAAACACACTTTTTTAAATTTTAATGCACTAAAACACACTATATTGCCCAAATGTTTGATGGAATAAAAAAGATGATCTTAAGCCGAGTACATGGATACCAAACATGACATGCTTTAAAATTGCGCACAAACGTGCAGTGGCAACAAAATTGATACATTTTTAAAAGCCTTTAAAAGCCTTTACAGGTTACCACTTTAGATTTACAGAGGAGGTCTACTGCTAAAAATACTGCCCTCGATCTGACCTTCGCGGTGATACCTCACATGCATGGTGCAATTGCTGTTTACATTTGACGCCAGACCGACGCTTGCGTTCGACTTAGCGCGAGAGCAGGGGGGACAGGGGTGCTTTTTTTTTTTTCTTTATTATTTTTTTGCTTTTTTATCTTATTTTTAAACTGTTCCTTTCATTTTTTTTTTTTAAATCATTTTTATTGTTATCTCAGGGAATGTAAATTTCCCCTATGATAGCAATAGGTAGTGACAGGTACTCTTTTTTGAAAAAATTGGGGTCTATTAGACCCTAGATCTCTCCTCTGCCCTCAAAGCATCTGACCACACCAAGATTGGTGTGATAAAATGCTTCCCCAATTTCCCAATGGCGCTGTTTACATCCGGCGAAATCTAAGTCATAAAATGCTCGTAGCTTCCGGTTTCTTAGGCCATAGAGATGTTTGGAGCCACTCTGGTCTCTGATCAGCTCTATGGTCAGCTGGCTGAATCACCGGCTGCTTTCTCAGGTTCCCTGTTGAGACAGGAGAGCCAGAGAAAAACACGGAAGACGGTGGGGGGGGGCATTCCCTCCCACTGCTTGTAAAAGCAGTCTAGAGGCTAATTAGCCGCTAGGATTGCTTTTACATGAAAGCCGACCGCTGGCTGAAAAGAATGATACCAAGATAACACCTAAACCTGCAGGCATCATTCTGGTATAACCACTCAAAGTCGTGAATGGCGTACCTGAAGACAAAAAATGGTTAACAATAAAGCACAGTAAACAGTAAAGTATAAAAAATTGCATACCTGAAAAGCAAACATGGTAAAACATAATAACAATAAAACATTGCAGAATAGAACACAGTAAAAAAGAGCAGAACAATAGAGAGAATAGAGAGAGAGAGAACAATAAAACAACAACTATTTTTTTTTTTTGTGTTTTTTTTGCAAACTTGTAACTTTTATAACGGTAACCGGTTCCAGGTTCGGGTCTCTCAAAATGCGATGGCATCTTGGTAGACCCTGTGAAAGTGCGCCTAGTCTGTGCAATGCTGTACCCTACGCTAATACTCAACTAGTGAATGGTAGCGTTCAAAACATTCACCAATGCAAAGACCAGGATTGTCAGGACAGGAGGGACAATAATAGCGGGTGTCACGCCTATATCCGCGCTTGCTGCAGACACGACATCTTTTTTGGGGGGGTTCGCTGGGTAGGGGTACTCGGGAGGACATAAAAATGCCTCTCATGCAGCCGACTGCATTTGGTTGGGGATGTGAATGGGGGAAGTACGGGCGCTGCAGAAGCGGTGGGTTCCCAATTAGGATTGGCGAATGCAGCAGGAAGGGCATTATGGGCATGATGGGCCTGTGTTTGTCTTTTTGGTGGCAGCGGGACACTACTTGTGCTTGCCACCTCACCAGCTTGAACTGCACTTATGGGACTCGCCACGTCACCAAGTGTTACTGCAGTGCTGGTTTGACTACAACCGGGGTGTACTAGGCCGCTGGCGCTTGCCAGTTCACCAAAACGCTACCAAAAAAACTGTTAGCGATCGCAGGGATCAGGCCTGACTCTGCGAACGCTGCAGTTATGCGTTTAGTCTTTTGTAAGTGACAGTGATCGATCGATACTGCACTTGGGTGGGCTGGGCTGGGCCGGGCGGAGGGGCAAAACGCAGGTGCTAGCAGGTATCTGGGCTGATCCCGCTAACACTGCGTTTTTGGGAACCCTAAACTGCTGGGGACGCCAGTATAGATCTGATCGGATCCGATATTGATCCGTTCAGATACTATACCACTAAGGGAGGTGTACGGTGCGTGCGTGGGTGTTAGCGGTACTGGTGCTAATCTGGCGCTGCCTGGGGCGACGCATATCACCGCCGGGCGATCAGGGGGCTAAACCTTTATTCGGTAATAAACGGCGGGTGCCCTGACACTATAAAAAATAAACAAACTAACCAGCGTCACCCGTAACACTTATACGGTGATCAGTGGTGAAAGGGTTAACTAGGGGGCAATCAAGGGGCTAACCTGACGCTGCCTGGGGCTGGTGCTTGCCAGTTCACCAAAACGCTACCAAAAAAACTGTTAGCGATCGCAGGGATCAGGCCTGACTCTGCGAACGCTGCAGTTATGCGTTTAGTTACATAGTTACATAGTAGGTGAGGTTGAAAAAAGACACAAGTCCATCAAGTCCAACTTATGTGTGTGATTATGTGTCAGTATTACATTACATATCCCTGTATATTGCGGTCATTCAGGTGATTATCTAATAGTTTCTTGAAGCTATCAATGCTCCCCGCTGAGACCACCGCCTGTGGAAGGGAATTCCACATCCTTGCCGCTCTTACAGTAAAGAACCCTCTACGTAGTTTAAGGTTAAACCTCTTTTCTTCTAATTGTAATGAGTGGCCACGAGTCTTATTAAACTCTCTTCTGCGAAAAAGTTTTATCCCTATTGTGGGGTCACCAGTACAGTATTTGTAAATCGAAATCATATCCCCTCTCAAGCGTCTCTTCTCCAGAGAGAATAAGTTCAGTGCTCGCAACCTTTCCTCATAACTAAGATCCTCCAGACCCTTTATTAGCTTTGTTGCCCTTCTTTGTACTCGCTCCATTTCCAGTACGTCCCTCCTGAGGACTGGTGCCCAGAACTGGACAGCATACTCCAGGTGCGGGCGGACCAGAGTCTTGTAGAGCGGGAGAATTATCGTTTTATCTCTGCAGTTGATCCCCCTTTTAATGCATGCCAATATTCTGTTTGCTTTATTAGCAGCAGCTTGGCATTGCATGCCGTTGCTGAGCCTATCATCTACTAGGACCCCCAGGTCCTTTTCCATCCTAGATTCCCCCAGAGGTTCTCCCCCCAGTGTATAGATTACATTCATATTTTTGATACCCAAATGCATTATTTTACATTTTTCTACATTGAACCTCATTTGCCATGTAGTCGCCCACCCCATTAATTTGTTCAGGTCTTTTTGCAAGATTTCCACATCCTGCGGAGAAGTTATTGCCCTGCTTAGCTTAGTATCGTCTGCAAATACAGAGATGGAACTGTTTATCCCATCCTCCAGGTCGTTTATGAACAAATTAAATAGGATTGGTCCCAGCACAGAACCCTGGGGGACCCCACTACCCACCCCTGACCATTCTGAGTACTCCCCATTTATCACCACCCTCTGAACACGCCCTTGTAGCCAGTTTTCAATCCATGTACTCACCCTATGGTCCATGCCAACGCACCTTATTTTGTACAGTAAACGTTTATGGGGAACTGTGTCAAATGCTTTTGCAAAATCCAGATACACCACGTCTACGGGCCTTCCTTTATCTAGATGGCAACTCACCTCCTCATAGAAGGTTAATAGATTGGTTTGGCAAGAACGATTCTTCATGAATCCATGCTGATTACTGCTAATGATATCATTCTTATTACTAAAATCTTGTATATAGTCCCTTATCATCCCCTCCAAGAGTTTACATACTATTGATGTTAGGCTAACTGGTCTGTAATTCCCAGGGATGTTTTTTGGGCCCTTTTTAAATATTGGTGCTACATTGGCTTTTCTCCAATCAGCTGGTACCATTCCAGTCAATAGACTGTCTGTAAAAATTAGGAACAACGGTCTGGCAATCACCTGACTGAGTTCCCTAAGTACCCTCGGATGCAAGCCATCTGGTCCCGGTGATTTATTAATGTTAAGTTTCTCAAGTCTAATTTTAATTCCGTCCTCTGTTAACCATGTAGGTGCTTCCTGTGTTGTGTCATGAGGATAAACACTGCAGTTTTGGTTACTGAAGCCCCCCGATTCACTTGTGAAGACTGAGGAGAAGAATAAATTCAATACCTCTGCCATCTCCCCATCCTTTGTAACCAGATGTCCTTCCTCATTCTTTATGGGGCCAATATGGTCTGTCCTCCCTTTTTTACTGTTTACATACTTAAAGAATTTCTTGGGATTTTTTTTGCTCTCCTCCGCTATGTGTCTTTCATGTTCTATCTTAGCCATCCTAATTGCACCCTTACATTTCTTATTGCATTCTTTATAAATTCTGAATGCTGTGGATGATCCCTCAACCTTGTATTTTTTGAAGGCCTTCTCCTTTGCTTTTATATGCATTTTTACATTGGAGTTAAGCCATCCAGGATGTTTGTTCGCTCTTTTAAATTTATTACCCAATGGGATACATTGGCTAATGCCCTTATTTAATATGCTCTTAAAGCAAACCCATCTCTCCTCTGTATTCTTTGTTCCTAATATTTTATCCCAATTTATGCCTTTTAGCAAGGTTTGTAGTTTAGGGAAGTTGGCTCTTTTGAAATTCAGTGTCTTTGTGTTCCCTTCATGTCTCCTATTTGTGTGATTTATACTGAAACTAATTGACCTGTGATCGCTGTTACCTAAATTGCCCCGTATTTCCACATCTGTTATCAGGTCTGTATTGTTGGTAATCAGTAGATCTAGTAATGTTTTATTTCTAGTTGGTGCGTCTACCATCTGACCCATAAAATTGTCCTGCAAGACATTAAGGAACTGGCGAGCCTTAAATGAATGCGCGGTTCCCTCCGCCCAGTCTATGTCTGGATAATTAAAATCCCCCATTATGATAACACTTCCCATCCTTGCTGCTAATCCAATTTGTGATAGGAGATCCGTCTCCACTTCCTCCCTCAGGTTAGGGGGCCTAAAGCATACTCCCAGTATTATTTTCCCCTTAGCTTCATCCCTTTGGAGCTCTACCCATAAAGATTCCACCTCCTCCCTAGCCCCCTCAGTGATGTCATCTCTCACATTCACTTGTACATTATTCTTGATATATAGGCATACCCCTCCCCCTTTTTTACCCTCTCTATCCTTGCGGTATAGGGTATACCCTTGAATGTTTGCCAGCCAATCATGAGAGCTGTTGAACCAGGTCTCTGAAATTCCCACAAAATCCAAATCCTCCTTGTACAACAGTATCTCTAGTTCACCCATCTTGTCCGCCAGGCTCCTGGCATTGGTGAACATGCCACATAGTTTAGACCGGTCGCATATTGTCCTCGTATTGGGTGTTTCAAGATTGCAACTTGGACTTGCTACTATACTCACCTTGTGTTTTTGTGCTTTGGTTAACCTACCACTAATGCCCCCAATACTACCCTCTGGAATATCTTCCGCGCTGGCTATCACTGTCTCTGGACCCTCCCCCCCATCGCCTAGTTTAAAAACCCCTCTAACTTTTTGGCCATCTTCATTCCCAGCAGATCTGCACCCTCCTCATTTAGGTGCAGTCCGTCCCTTCTATAGTACCGGTTACCGACTGAGAAGTCGGCCCAGTCCTCCAGGAACCCAAACCCCTCCTTACTACACCAGCTCTTCAGCCACTTGTTTACTTCCCTAATCTCCCTCTGCCTCTCTGGTGTGGCTCGATGTACCGGTAGTATTCCTGAGAACACTACCTTGGAGGTCCTTTTCCTCAATTTAGCTCCTAAGTCCCTAAAATCGTTCTTTAGGACACTCCATCTGCCTCTGACTTTGTCATTGGTGCCAACGTGCACCATGACAGCCGGGTCTTCCCCAGCCCCTCCCAGTAATCTGTCCACAAGATCCGTGATGTGCCGAACCCGAGCGCCCGGTAGACAACATACTGTTCGGCGCTTCAGGTCTTGGTTACAGATTGCCCTCTCTGTCCTTCTAAGAATTGAGTCCCCTACCACCAGAATCTGTCTTTCCTTTCCCTTTGCTGCCCCCCCACTCTCACTGGAGGAGTTCTTCCCCTGGCAGCTAGGAGAGTCCCTCAACTCCAGCAGTGCTGGTCCCTGACTGGTTACACCAATGTCACTCAATGGAGCGTACTTATTGGGATGCTCCAGTCCTGGATCGGCCTCCCTGGCACTTCCCCCTCTACCCCTCCTGACTGTCACCCATCTACTCTTTGCTAGTGCCTGCACCTCTTTGTCTCCACCCGCCTCTGTGCTGGCCCCTGCCGGCACCTGCCGTGTACGTTCCTGGCTCACCTTTAGTATGGAGGGACTTCTCAGTGCTGACAGTTGCTTCCCCAGATTCAGAACCTGGGCTTCCAGGGAAACAATGTGCTTACATTTTGCACAGCAGTATTCGCCCTCGATCGGATGATCAAGGAACGCATACATGCGGCAAGATGTACAAAGAGTCGCCTCTCCACACCCGCCGGGCATCGTACCTATTAAATTTAGTGAGGATTTGGGGATTTTACCCTGTCCAAATTACCTAACAACTAGCTTCCTGGCACTAATACTCAAGACAATACACAGGTACACGACAAGACAATACACAGGTACACAATACACAAGTACTAACGATCCACACACACTACTCAGACAACACTCAGATACTCACACTACACAGGTACTATGACCCCTGTTATAACCTCCTGTTTTAAACTCTTGTTTTTAACTCCCACTTAATCCAGCTCCACAGCTTCAAACTGAGCACGCTCAAACTGAGTCCTACAACAAGTTAAATAGGCACCTGGGCACCTGTGAGCAATTAACCACGCCCCTTTAATTGATAGACTGAGGAAACAGAAAAAAAAAATTAAAAAAAAGTGTTTTGTAAGTGTCAGTGATCGATCGATACTGCACTTGGGTGGGCTGGGCTGGGCCGGGCGGAGGGGCAAAACGCAGGTGCTAGCAGGTATCTGGGCTGATCCCGCTAACACCGCGTTTTTGGGAACCCTAAACTGCTGGGGACGCTAGTATAGATCTGATCGGATCAGATATTGATCCGTTCAGATACTATACCACTAAGGGAGGCGTATGCTGCGTGCGTGGGTGTTAGCGGTACTGGCGCTAACCTGACGCTGCCTGGGGCGACGCATATCACCGCCGGGCGATCAGGGGGCTAAACCTTTATTCGGTAATAAACGGCGGGTGCCCTGACACTATAAAAAATAAACAAACTAACCAGCGTCACCCGTAACACTTATACGGTGATCAGTGGTGAAAGGGTTAACTAGGGGGCAATCAAGGGGTTAAAACATTTATTAGGTAGTATATGGGGGTCCCTGTCGCTATAAAACGCTGACGGCAAACCTATATATTTACGTCCCTAACTAGCGTCACCAGCGACACTAATACAGCGATCAGAAAAATGATCGCTTAGTGACACTGGTGACAGGGGGTGATCAAGGGGTTAAAACTTTATTAGGGGGGGTTAGGGGGGTACCCTAGACCTACAGGGGGGTAATACTCACTGTCCTAACACTTCTAACTGTCACAAACTGACACTATGCAGTAATCAGGAAAAAAAAAAACAAAAAAAAAAAAACCTGCTTGGTGTCAGTTTGTGACAGGGGGGGGGGTGATTGGGGGGGGATCGGGGTGTTTAGTGTGCCTGGCATGTTCTACTGTGTTGTGTAGTGTTGGTGCACTCACTCACATGTGTTCTCTCCTCGGCCCGGAACGGAAACTCCCGAGCCGAGGAGAGATGACATCACATCCTCTGCCTCTGTGTACTATACAGAGGCAGGGGATGTTTCTCATTGGCTGGGAGCGATCGCGAGGGGGGGGGCCACGATCGGATGGCCTCCCCCTCATCTTTGATCGCTGCCAGACCAAAGCCGACCGCCGCTGGCACCGGGGGGGGGGTCCGATCGGACCCCCCGCCCGCGGGAAGGCATCACGTATCAGGTACGTGATTTTGCCTGCCCGTGCCATTCTGCTCACGTATATAGGCGTGAGGCGGTCGGCAAGTGGTTAATAAATCTGAAAAAATGTCAACAATTCTGTGTTTTTCAGTCAATATAGGGTGCTGTGTGTACATTAATGAGGAAAAAAATGAACTTAAATGATTTTAGTAAATGTCTGCAATATAACAAAGAGTGAAAAATTTAAGGGGATCTGAATACTTTCCGTCCCCACTTTATATATAGAAAGATTAATAGATAGATATAGAGATAGAGATAGATAGAATGCGGTAGAATTTTTTTGAATTTGATAGTTTTTCCGAATTTGGTAGATTTTTTTTCTAATACGAAACCCAAAAACTAATGTAATGAATGCAACAAATTTAACTAAATGAATTTAGTTAAGTAACGAAACGAAACAAATTTTTTCATCCTGCACATGTCTACTGACAACAATGATGGGGCACTATTCCTTCCACTTACTGCAATGATGGTGTACTATTCCTCCCACTGATACCAATGATGGGGCACTATTCCTCCCACTGATACCAATGATGGGGCACTGTTCCTCCAACCGATGCCAATGATGGGGCACTATTCCTTCCACCGACACCAACGATGGGGCACTATTCCACTCAATGGTGGGGCCATATTCCTCTTTCTACTAACCACAGGTGCTATTCAATTTTTTAAATCCTACTAACCACCAAGACTGAGGCATTATTTAGTCCCTCTGGCACTGGGACATTTCATTCTCCCTCTGGCCAGTGTGGCCCCTTAATGTCTGAGGTTCAGTAAGTTGGTCCTTTGTTTAGAAGTTTTAGAGACCCCTGCTATATAAATTAGAGAACCGCTCACTGCCACCACAGGGGGAAGAAAAAGAAAATCCCAGGATGTCACATGACCAGCTAGAAGACTGTTAGAACTTGTTTTAGAGATGTCCAAAATGTCACCAGTATTGACCGGATGTAATAGATGTGACGAACTATTTATAACACTACATTAATTCCAGATCCCATTTTATGCCTTTTAGGGTACATAAATCCCAACAATTTGGAGCAAGATCAGGTAGTGGCCTTTAAAAGATCACTTTTTATGGCCCGTAAGTTGATAGCCTCTTGTTGGGTTTCGCCCAATCCTCCTACCCTGGGGGACTGGATCCGGGGAATAAACATGTTATGTTTGAAAAACACACCTATGTTCAATGAAACGCATCCCTGGATAGATGCTCCATGTTCCAGCCTAAACGCATGATAAAGAGAAGTATGCCCCGTACACACGGTCGGACTTTGTTCGGACATTCTGACAACAAAATCCTAGGATTTTTTCCGATGGATGTTGGCTCAAACTTGTCTTGCATACACACGGTCACACAAAGTTGTCGGAAAATCCGATCACTCTGAACGCGGTGACGTAAAACACGTACGTCGGGACTATAAACGGGGCAGTGGCCAATAGCTTTCATCTCTTTATTTATTCTGAGCATGCGTGGCACTTTGTGTACACAAGCTTCCTACAAGCTTTAACCCAGACACTGATAGAAATCACAAGACTGCTATATACCGCTGATGAGAAAAGGTATTTAGCACTTTATATTTACAAAAATAATTGCATTTCCATGACCTGTGTACTCTGGGAGACCAGATAGTGACTACCGGCTCCTGGGTTTAGTAACACTTTAGGCCCCTTTCACACTTGTGCGACCTGAAAGTCATGCGACTTTGCAGTCCCAAGTCGCAGGACAAGTGTGAAAGGGGCCTTAAAGGGGTTGTAAACCCTCATTTTTTTTTTCAAATAACAAACATGTCATACTCACCTCCACTGTGCAGTTCGTTTTGCAGAGAGTGGCTCCGCACCTCCTCTTCTGGGGTCCCGCGGCGGCGCTGGTGGCTGCTCCCCGCATTGAGTGTCCACCTGGAGAAACGCTCTCCTTGGTAGACACCCGTTCATGCGTGCTCGAGTCCTGCATCTGTGTCCATTCACACAGAATGCAGGACTCAGCCCTGCCCCCCCAGCGCAGCATCATTGAATTTGATTGACAGCAGCGGGAGCCAATGGCTGCGCTGCTATCAATCTATCCAATCGGGAGACGAGACACCAGCTACAGATGGTGTGCTCGTTCCCGGACAGAGGATGACAGCGTCCAGGTAAGTAAAACGGGGGGCTGCAGCACTAAAAAGGTTTTTCACCTTAATGCATAGAATGCATTAAGGTGAAAAACCATGGGGATTTAAAACCCCTTTAAGCAAACAAAGGTGTAAAGCTGGCCTTACATGATAAAATTTTCCTTTCAATTTCCTTTAGATTTACCTTCAACTATGTAGTGCAAGGTCCTGCCTGATTGCATACAAATTAAAAAAGTGTTTAGGTTTGATCTCATAGTATATGGTTTTGGTAAATCCAAAGGAAAAAATGTACAAAAAAAAAAAAAAATTCTATAATGTATGGCCAGCCTAAGGAGATGTAGGATTAGTTGCACACCATAAGCCCATTCGTACTGTCTGCACCCTGTCCCTTGGCATGATGCCTTTATTAGCAAAGGCTATGAAGTATTAACATAAATAACACGGAAGGTGTATTGTTTTAATTAATTTTTATTAAAGTTTTTAAACGCACAGCAAGACAGGGTGGTACAAAACACAGACACACAGTATACAATTATGGATGGTCCTTGATAGTGAATGCTCTCTGGCTTTCAAATATCATTTACCGTATATACTTGAGTATAAGTCGTCCTGAGTATAAGTCGAGGCCCCTAATTTACCACAAAAAACTGGGAAAAATTTATTGACCCGAGTATAAGACGAGGGTGAGAAATGCAGAGGGTCAACAATGCCCATCTGCAGCTGCATGCCTCCCTGTGTCCTGTGCAGCCTACCTGTACCCTGTGCATGTGTCCTGTACATGTGTATGTGTCCTGTACATGTGTTCGGCGGCCATTCCACAGTTCAAAAGCCGCGCCTCCTCCTCGTCTGTAATAGGCTGACCGCTGACTGCCTATCACGGACATTCTCTCATTCTCATACCACGGACGAGGATGAGAGAATGTCCGTGATAGGCTGTACACTGACAGCTGTTCAGCCTATCACAGACGAGCAGGAGGCGCGACTTTTGAAAGCTGCAATAGCCGCCGAACACTATCATCACACGCCGGCCGCCGTCTGCCTGCATGACACGCTGATCATGCAGACAGACGGCGGTGTCTCGAGTTTAAGTCGAAGGGGACACTTTCAGCCCAAAAAAAAAGGGCTGAAAAATTCGACTTATACTCGAGTATATACGGTAGTTAAAGCGTAACTCCACTTTTGTTAAAATAAAAACATTCCCCTCTGGGTGATCTATGTACATTGCATTATTATTATTATTCTACAGGATTTATATAGCGCCAACAGTTTACGTAGCGCTTTACAACTTGAGGGTAGACAGTACAAATACAATACACTTTAATACAGTAGGAATCAGAGGGCCCTGCTTCTTAGAGCTTACAATCTACGAGGGAAGGTCAAGAGGTAACAACTGTGGGCGATGTGCTGATTGAGAGGATAAATAAACAGTTGTTAGGTGGGGGCCATATAGGCTTCTCTGAAGAGATGAGTTTTCAGGGATCGTCTGAAAGTGGATAAAGTAAGAGAAAATCGGACAGATTGGGGTAGAGCATTCCAGAGGATGGGAGAGGCTCTGGAGAAGTCCTGAAGGCGAGCATGGGATGAGGTGACAAGGGAGTTTGAGAGCAGGAGGTCTTGGGAGGAGCGAAGAGAACGATTAGGTTGGTATTTTGAGACTAGGTTAGAGATGTAGCTGGGGGCCAGGTTGTGGATGGCTTTGTAAGTTATAGTTAGGATCTTGAATTTAATTCGGTGACTGACTGGCAGCCAATGGAGGGATTGTCAGAGGGGTATAGCAGACGATGAGCGGTTTGTGAGGTGGATGAGCCTGGCAGCAGTGTTCATGATGGACTGAAGTGGGGATAGCCTATTTAGAGGTAAGCCAATGAGGAGGGAGTTGCAGTAGTCGAGGCGGGAGATGACCAGGAATTGGATTAACCACTAGACATCCGCGCTATGGCCGAATGACGGCCACAGCGCGGACCTGCATTCCCGGGAGGCCGTCATATGACGGCCTCCCCTGTGCACGCTCCCTGCGCGCGCCCTACAGGGCACGCGCCGGGCGCGTTGTGATCACCGAGTCACTGAGACTCGGCTGATCACCGATCTGAGTAAGGGGCCGGTCCCAGCCCCTTACCATGTGATCAGCTGTCAGCCAATGACAGCTGATCACATGATGTAAACAGGAAGATCGGTAATCGTTTTTTTTTTACTTGCGCTGACAGCGCGAGTAGAGAAAAAAGCCGATCACCGGCTCAGATGTCAGGGACATCGGTCCCGAAGTGGAAGCACAACACATTCCTGATCAGTGCCACCCAAAAGTGCCACCTAACAGTGCCCACAGTGCCACCTAACAGTGCCCACAGTGCCACCTAACAGTGCCCACAGTGCCACCTATCAATGCCAACAAGTGCCACCTATCAATGCCCACCAGTGCCACCTACCTATGCCCACCTGTAGTGCCAATCAGTGCCACCTGTCAGTGCTGCCCATCACTGCCACCCATCAGTGCCCATCACTGCCACCTATCAGTGCCCATCACTGCCGCCTCATCAACGTACATCAATGAAGGAGAAAAATTACCCGTTAAAAATTTTTTATAACAAAATATAAAAAAAAAAAATTTTTTTTTAAAAAATTCAGGTTTTTACATTTTTTTAACAAAAAGTAAAAACCGCAGAGGTGATCAAATACCACCAAAAGAAAGCTCTATTTGTGGGAAAAAAATGATAAAAATTTCATTTGGGTACAGCGTTGTATGACCGCGTAATTGTCATTCAAAATGCGTTAGCGCTGAAAGCTAAAAATTGGTCTGGATAGGAGGGGGGTTTAAGTGCCCTGTAAGCAAGTGGTTAAAAGCTTTGTGGTGACATTGGTTAGGAAGGGACGTATCTTGGAGATGTTGCGGAGGTTGAGGCGGCAAATTTTGGATAGCGATAGGATGTGGGGCGGAAAGGTTAGTTCAGAGTCCAGGATTACACCTAGGACCTTGGTGTGGGGGGACAAATTGATAGTTGAGCCGTTGATATTGACAATCAGGGGACGCGGCACCTGAGGGAGGAAATATCATGAGCTTGGTTTTAGATAGGTTGAGTTTGAGGAAGTGATGTGACATCCAGGCTGATATGTCTGCTAGTAAGTTGGTAATGCGTGAGGAGACAGATGGAGAGAGCTGGGGGGGTGGAGAGATAGATTTGGGTGTCATCAGCGTAGAGATGATATTTAAAGCCATGGGAGGCAATCGACTGACCCAGGGAGGTGGTGTAGATTGAGAAAAGGAGAGGTCCAAGAACAGAACCTTGGGGGACCCCAACGGAAAAAGGAAGAGGAGAGGAGGAAGTAGAGTTGTAAGTGACACTGAAGGAGCGGTGGGATAGGTAGGATGAGAACCAGCGAAGAGTGCAGTCACGGAGACCAAAGGAGTGGAGTTTATTATAACAACCTTGGTGGTTTCATAATTATCAGTCAGCTGTGGCAGCTGCAGGACACTAATGAGGAAATGCTGGGCCTGCATCCCTTTAGATGTGTTCCTTTTGGGAGTATCTCACCAAAAATGACATTTTTGTTTCAGGGGAGGCCTGAAATCTGCCTTTTATTTTAGGCAGACTTCTGGGAAAATTGGTGAGCCAATCACACAAGCAGGAAATTATGTTTCTGGGGGGTGGTCAGTACATTGTATGTGTACAGAACAACTCCAGGTAGCCATATTGCAATGCATTTTTAGAAAATGACAGCGGCTGCAGATTGAAAAGGAAAGGAAATTTTTAATAACATTCAATTGCAATATGACTTGTGTCGCAATGGTAACGCTATATTATTTTCTTTATTTGATATTTTTTTACCCACGAAAGTGGAGTTACCCTTTAATATTCAATGGTTTCTGGGGAAGTCAAAAAGGAAGCAGAAGAAAGAGATATCCTAGACTGTATCTCATCAATAATTGGTGGTAGACAAAAGTAAATAGTCAGAAAAAAAGAATACGAAAGAGTTGAGAGTTATTGAGGGTTCTAAGAAGAAGGGTAAGGATTGGGGTTGTTGATATAAATGACTATTTTGTCAAAGTTAAAACAACGAGCCGTCAAAATCAGATAGGACATACTGGTTGAGCCAGGGTATCCAAATTTGTTTGAACCTAGAGATGAGATGGAATCTTTGAAGGATATGGCCATTTTCTTATTAAGGGAAACAATTAATTTTCTGTTTCAGTTAGCCAATGATTAGGGTTGATGACCACCATGCTTTTGCTAGAACCTGTTTGACTTCTCTGAAGAGAAATGTCAGTGAATGAAATGGGTTATTTACTGTTTACAGAGTTCAGGTTTCAGATTTACAGTGGGTATAGAAAACAATCACCCGCTTTAAAATAATCACATTTTGTTTCTTTGCAACCTGAAATAAAGACAGACACAGTTTTTGTTGTATCCAGCTGTATTTATTCAGTGCAACTCATAACATCCAAGTGAAAGATATAACACAAACATGTCGGAAAAATAAATATAAAAAAAAATCTAATTGATTAATTTTAATTAGTTTAGCATAAAAAGAGCTTTCCTGGGAGCATTTTAGTCCCTGGTAGTGCAACTGAAGCAGACAATCAACTATGGGTGGCAAGGCACTAACACCAATATCTCTGGGATAAAGTTGTGGACAGGCACAAGTCTGGACATGGATACAAAAAAAATGTAAAAGGCTTTATCAATGCCTAGAAGCACAGTGAAGTCTATTATTAGGAAGTGGAAGGTATTTGGTACAACACAGACCCTTCCTAGATCAGGATGTTGCTCCAAACTGGATGAATGAGCCAGGAGGAAACCGGTCAGAGAGCCTACCAAGAGGCCTACAGCAACTCTGAAACAGCTGCAGGAATTGATGACAAAGAGTGGTCACTGTGTGCATGTGACAACAAGATCACAAATGCTCCACAAATGTGGCTTGTATGGGAGGGTTGCGAGAAAAAATCCACTCCTCAAGAAAAGGCCATATGCAGTCATGACTGAGCTTTACCAAAATGCACCTTGAAGACTCTGAGTCCACATGGAAAAAGGTGTTCTGGTCAGATAAGTCTAAAATTGAATTATTTGGCCTAAACACCAAACGATGTGTGTGGCAGATATTCAATCCAGCTCACCATCCAAATAACACCATTCCTACAGTAAAGCATGGAGGTGGTAATATCCTGTTATTAGGGTGTTTCTCTGCAGCAGTGACTGGAGCACTTGTCAGGATAGAAGAAAAATGGATGGGGCCAAATACCGTCAAATTCTTGAGGAAAATCTGTTGCCCTCTGCCAGAAAGTTGTCAATGGGAAGAAGGATTACCTTCCAACATGACAATGACCCAAAGCACACAGCAAAAATGAGCTCACAGTGGTTGAAGGAGAAAAAGGTGAATGTCCTTGCATGGCCTAGTCAGAGCCCAGACTTAAACCCCATTAAAAATCTGTGGAATGACTTGAAGACTGCAGTCCACAAACGGTCACCATCAAGTGTAATTGAACTTGAGCAGTTCTGCAAAGAAGAGTGGGCAAATATTTTAAAGTCTAGATGTGCAAAGCTAGTAGAGACATATCCCAACACACTAAAGGCTGGAATTAAAGCAAAAGGTGGTCCAGCAAAATACTGACATAAGGTGGGTGATCCTTTTTCCAACTCAGTGATTCTGTTTTTGATTTTTTCTAATTTTTGCTGACATGTTGGTGTTATATCTTTCACTTGGATGTTCTAGTTGCACTAGTAAATACAGCTGGATAAAACAAAAACTGTGTCTGTATTCAGGGGGGGGGGGGGCTGATTCTTTTCTATACCCACTGTAATAAAGCAACGTATAGACCAATTGGTATACACCAGTGCAGTATCTCCTAACTTTGGAACATTCCACCCATATGTGTAAAGGATTACTCTGGGTTTGACATCCCCTAAAGTATTGATGGGGTTACATTTTGCCAAATACCAAGGGACCATATATCAACGCATTTGTAATCTGTAAATACATTCAATTACCAATACGTTAACTGAGCAATGAGAGGTGGTTTCCAAAATTTGTCTCCAATTATCTGGGTCTAGAGTGCCTCCAAGGTCTCTTTCTCTCAATATTCCATATATGGAAGGGGATTAGGGGACTGTCCTTCTAACAGACAGTCGTATATCATAGAAATTGTGCCAACATTCAAGGTTTTTAAATGATTTTAACTATGCATAGACTATTATTTTTTCTGGAGATACACTTTAACAGCTTCCCGACCAGCCGCCGCAGTTATACTGAGGCAGAATGGCACGGGCAGGCAAATCGCCGTTACGTTATGTCGGGCGCGTGACCGCCGAGATAGCCGCGACGATCGGATTCGATCCAGAACCGATCTATCCCCAGGCCAATGAAATCTGGCCTGGACCTGGTGATCGGTCCTGGCGAATGAGATCCTTCCCCTGCATGTGTAAGTGTAAACACAGCAGGGGAAGTGATGTCATCTCTCCTCGTGTTGGTCTTTTCCGTTCCAGACCGAAGAGAGAGAGCATCTCACAGTAAGTGCACCAACACTACACTGACACCAGTTCACATAGGTACACTTGCCACCCCCGATCACACCCCCCCCAGTTAACCCCTTCACTGTCACTCAGTACAGAAATCAAAATTTTTTTTTGATCGCTGTACTGGTGTCATTAGTGACACTAATCAGTGTTAGGGCAATTAGTATTAGGCCCAGATAGGTCTAGGGACCCCCCTAATAAAGGTTTAACCCCTTGATCACCCCGTCACCAGTGATCACTGTATAAGTGTCACGGGTGACGCTGGTTAGCTAGATTTTTTTTTATAGCGTCAGGGCACCCGCCGTATATTACCCAATAAAGGTTTAACCCCCTGATCACCCGGTGGGTGAGATCAGTTAGGTTTTAGAGTCAGATAAAGTCTGCGTCGCCCCAGGCAGCGTCAGATTAGTGCCAGTACCGCTAACACCTACGCATGCACCATACACCTCCCTTAGTAGTATAGTGTCTGAACAGATCAATATCTGATCTGATCAGATCTATACTAGCGTCCCCAGCAGTTTAGGGTTCCCAAAAAGGCAGTGTTAGCGGGATCAGCCCAGATACCTGCTAGCACCTGTGTTTAGCCCCTCCGCCCAGCCCACCCAAGTGCAGTATCAATCGATCACTGTCACTTACAAAAACACAACACACATAACTGCAGCGTTCGCAGAGTCAGGCCTGATCCCTGCGAACGCTAACAGTTTGTTTGGTAGAGTTTGAATCAGTCGCTGACAGGTGCTTTTTTTCTTGTGAGTCTCACTGCTGTACCAGTAAATTTAGAGACCAAAATGTAAAATCGAAGGTACAGTAGTGAAGAGGTCTACACGTTTCTGAGCATGACAGATCGTGAAGAGGAAGTCACTCATCTGTCAGATTCAGGCTCAGAATACGAACCTGTAGACATCAGCAGCACCCTGACAGATAGCTCTGACGACGGAGTTGTGGTCCCTGCCAAGGTCAGGCGTACCAGACCCCATTCTTCTGCTGTCGTTGAGGTGCAAGAACCGCAGGGCTCTCATATGGAGCAGAGAGCCAGTACTAGCGCCATTCATCCTTCTGGTGAACTGGCAAGCACCAGCGGCCTAGTAAATCCTGGTCGTACATCCAGCACTGCAGTATCACGTGGCGAATCCCATAAGTGCAGTTCAAGCTGGCGAGGTGGCTAGCGTGAGTAGTGTCCCGCTGCCACCAAGAAGAAGACAAAGACAGGCCCATCGTGCCCGTCCTGCTGTATTCGTCAATCCTACTTGGGAGCCCACCACTTCTGCAGCACCCGTACTCCCCCCCCCCCCCCCCATTCACTGGCCAACCCGGAATTCAGGTGGAAACAGTTACGCCCTCCTCATGGGCGTAACTAAAAAGAGTGAGTTGAAGCCTCTCTCTGCTCTATATGGTACCCTGCTTCCCACAGACTCCCCAAAAATGGATAGGCTCTGGGAAATGTGGAAAGCAGATGTCCCGGCCCTGGAGAGGGAGGACTGGGTGGATTGTTTAGAACAAGGTCCCACAGGGTGCATTTTACACCGGTGCGCATGTCCAGAATATATACTGATAGAGACCCACACTGCCCCCGGTGTCAGACGCACCTGGGCACCTATCTACATATGTTCTGGGACTGCCCCATTCTATCGACCTTCTGGTCAGGGATATTTGAACAGTTAAATGTCCGCCTTGAGCTCTGTTTCCATGACACCTGAACTAGCTTTGCTGGGTATTCATGAAGATGAACAAAGATCTCATCATAGTAAACTGCTGATCTCATATCTTCTTTTCTATGCAAAAAAAGAAATCTTATGTAAGTGGACCTCCTCTGCCCCCCCTGCTTTATCCTCCTGGGAAAACAGAATCAATGCTCCTCTACCTCTTTATAAGTTAACGTACATCAGTCGTGGCTGCCCCTGGAAATTTGATAAAGTGTGGTTGCCATGGACAGCTTTTTAATTAACTGGATGTAGCTGACTATGGTCCTTCCTCTCCCCTCCTCCTACTTTCCTACCCTTCCCTCTCTTCGCTCCCCCTATACCCCCCCCCTCCTTACTGGGACCTAATTCCTGACAGTCCTAATTCCTACGGCGACTGGTGTTGTGGAGAAACCCCTCTGTGTCCACGAATATAACCTTAATATGGGAGGGGTGGATCTCAACGACCAGTTGTTGGCACCGTACCCAATTGCCTGTAATGCCAGACGCTGGTACAAAAAAGTTTCTGTATACTAATTTCAATTAGCTCTGCTGAATGCTTTTGTGCTATAAAAAGCTTCAGAACAAACTGGCTCCTTCCTTAAATTCCAGAAAGAGATCACAGCCCTTCTGTTTCCAGACAGTGCTGTGGCCCAACTTCCCAATCCAAATGCAGTAAGCCGGCTGCATGAGAGGCATTTTCAGCATGTCCTCTCTGGTACCCCTACCCAAAGAAACCCCCAAAGAAGATGTTGTGTCTGTAGAAAACGTGGATATAGGCGTGATACCCGCTAATGTTGTCCCTCCTGTCCTGACGAACCTGGTCTTTGCATTGGTGACTGTTTCAAACGCTACCACACACTAGTTGAGTATTAGCGTAGGGTACAGCACTACACAGTCCTAGGCACACGTACAGAGGGTCTCGAAAGATGTGATGGCCATCACATTTTGAGAGACCCTAATCTGCAACGTTCAGTTTACAGTTTTAGGGGTTTTTATAAAAGTGAAAAAAATAAAAGCCAAAAAAAAGTTGGTTTTATTTTTCTTCTTTCTCTCTATTGTTTTCTCTCTTACGTTCGCTCTCTACTGTTCTGTATCTAATCTAATATAATCTCTACTACCTATTGCTATCATAGGGGATATTTACATTCCCTGAGATAACAATAAAAATGATTAAAACAAAAAAAAAATGGAACAGTTTAAAAATAAATCAAAAAAGCAAAGTAAATAAAAAAAAAAAAAGACGAACGCAAGCGTCGGTCTGTTATCATATGTAAACAGCAATTGCACGTGAGGTATCACCGCGAAGGTCAGATCGAGGGCAGTCATTTTAGCAGTAGACCTCCTCTGTAAAATCTAAAGTGGTAACCTGTAAAGGTTTTTAAATGATTTTAAAAAAATGTATGTATGTCATGTTTGGTAACCATGTACTCGGCATAAGATTCTTTTTTATTTCATCAAACATTTGGGCAATATAATGTGTTTTAGTGCATCAAAAGTAAAAAAAGTGTTTTTTGTTTTTTTTAAAAAACGTGTTTGAAAAATGGCTGCGCAAATACTGTGAGAAAAAAAAAGTGCAACACCCACCATTTTAATCTGTAGGGCCTTTGCTTTTAAAAAAATATATAATGTTTGGGGGTTCAAAGTAATTTTTTAGCAAAAAAAAAAAAAAAATATATTTTTTCATGTAAACAAAAAGTGTCAGAAAGGGCTTTGTCTTCAAGTGGTTAGAAGAATGGGTGATGTGTGACATAAGCTTCTAAATGTTGTGCATAAAATGCCAGGACAGTTCAAAACCCCTCCAAATGACCCCATTTTGGAAAGTAGACATCCCAAGCTATTTGCTGATAGGCATGTTGAGTCCATGGAATATTTTATATTTTGCCACAAGTTTCGGGAAAATTAAACTTTTTTTTTCTTTTTGCACAAAGTTGTCACTAAATGATATATTGTTCAAACATGGAATGGTTATATGTGGAATTACACCCCAAAATACATTCTGCTGCTTCTCCTGAGTACGGGGATACCACATGTGTGAGACTTTTTGGGAGCCTAGCCGCGTACAGGACCCCAAAAATTAATCACCACCTTCAGGCTTTCTAAACGCGAAAAATTGTGATTTTACTCCTCACTTCCTATCACAGTTACGGAGACCCTGAAATATCCAGATAGCACAACCCTCCCCCCCCCCCCAAAGACCCCATTTTGGAAAGTAGACACCCCAAGGTATTTGGCATGTTGAGTATTTTGCAGCTCTCGTTTATTTTTGATAGTGAAGAAAGAAAAGAAAAAAATTTTCAAAACTTTGTGACAAAAAGCGAGATCTGCAAAATACTCACCATGCCTCTCAGCAAATGGTGGTTGTGCTATCTTGTCATTTCATGGCCTCCGAAACTATGATAGGTAGTGAAATCATAATTTTACGCCCTTAGAAAGCCTGAAGGTAGTGATTGGTTTTCGGGGTCCTGTACACGGCTAGGCTCCCAAAAAGGCTCACACATGTGGTATCCCCATAGTCAGGAGAAGCAGCAGAATGTATTTTGGGGTGTAATTTCACATATAACCATTCCATGTTTGACCAATATATCATTTAGTGACAACTTTGTGCAAAAAAAATAAATAACTAAATAAATTGTAATTTTCCCGCAACTTGTGGCAAAATATAAAATATTCCATGGACTCAACATGCCTCTCAGCAAATAGCTTGGGGTGTCTACTTTCCAAAATGCGGTCATTGGGGGGGGGTTGTGCTATCTTGCCATTTCATGACCTCTGAAACTGTGATAGGTAGTGAGGAGTAAAAAATTTACGCCCTTAGAAAGCCTGAAGGCGGTGATTGGTTACATGAGGTATCCCCGTACGCAGGAGAAGCAGCAGAATGTATTTTGGGGTGTAATTCCATATATAACCATGGCACGTGTGAGCAATATATCATTTGGTGACAACTTTGTCTAATGTTTTTTTTTTCAGTCATTTTTCAATCACTTGTGGCAAAAAAATAAAATATTCAATGGGCTCAACATGCCTCTCAGCAATTTCCTTGGGGTGTCTATTTTACAAAATGGGGTAATTTGGGGGGTTTAGTACTGCCCTGCATTTTAACACCTCAAGAAATGATAGGCAGTCATAAACTAAAAGCTGCATAAATTCCAGAAAATGTACCCTAGTTTGTAGATGCTATAACTTTTGCGCAGACCAATAAATATACGCTTATTGACATTTTTTTTGCCAAAGACATGTGGCTGAATACATTTTGGCCTAAATGAATGATTAAAATTGAGTTTATTGGATTTTTTTTTTTAATATATAAAAAAGTAGAAAATAAAAATAGCAGAGGCAATCAAATACCATCAAAAGAAAGCTCTATTTGTGGGGGAAAAAAAAAAAAACGCAAATTTTGTTTGGGTACAACATTGCATGACCGCGCAATTACCAGTTAAAGCAGCACAGTGCCAAATTGTAAAAAGTGCTGTGGTCATTGAGCAGCCTAATCTTCCGGGGCTGAAGTGGTTAAAGAATAGAAGCGTACTTAGGAGCGCAATATGTGGGCCCTACGAATACACTGTATTGTTTGAATTGTAATGGATATGAATTGTCATTTGCCTTCTGGAATGGTGATACCGTTTCCATTATATATAATAAATAAATAAAATTTAAAAAAAACCACAAACTTTTCAGTGGAAGAGCCACATCATATATTTTACAAATATTCACATGCTAAAAAACATTAGTTTAAGCACCTCCCACCATTTCTCTATACGGCGGGGGAGAGGTGATTTTTCAGCATGTGAATAATAATAGTTCATATGACGTTGTCCCAGTCTCACAGCGCCTGATCTCGGTAAAGAGCCAATGACGTGGCTCTTTACCCATGTCAATCAAATTTGTGTGTACAAAATTATAAAAATTTCATGTGGGTACAGTGTTGCATGACCGCGCAATTGTCTTTCAAAGGGTGACCATGCTGAAAGATGAAAATTGGCCTGGGCAGGGAGAGGGTTTAAGTGATACATTGGAACATTTTTTTTTTTCAAACTTGTCAGGTTGCTTTAACTGCTAACATATAAAGACAGAAGTTCATCCCTTTGATCTGCAGATGAATGAGATTAAAAGTAACAATGTTTATAAACACTGTGCCATTGGAGCCTTTCTTTTGACAGTAGCAGCTTCTACATTTACGCAGCAACTATCCTTATGACAGCTGGGAATCTCCAGCAAGTGGGAGAAAGGACTACACATCCTGTACATGTTGATAACATTTAAGGGCATATACAGTATGTCCAGGGTCCACAACTGGTTAAAAGATTGTGTTTGGATAAGTAACTTATTTGCTATAGTTAGTCTGGTCACAGGTTGTGTGTGTGATGCATTGGGGGCGTGGCTTGGCCAAGGCTGTCATTTAACACATTCATAGGGTCTTGCAGTGATGGGCGGCGCACAGGACCTTTGTTGTCTGTTCCATCACAGAGATATATGGCAGTTGAAGGCAGGATGTGGGTGAGCATCATTGGAGTTTCGGTTGCTACCTTTCTGGTAGAGACGGAAAAGTGCCAAGCAAGATAGATTTGGATGGGTGTAGAGGTGTACTTGGTTTGGACGGTCTTCACACTTGAGATTGCTTTTAAAAAAGGAGAAGTTTATTGAAATTTACAATTCACAAGTGATGACAGCAGCCAACGTGTTTCGGGGGAAATGCCTCCCCCTTCGTCAGGGCTGTGATGGTTGGAATTGGTCTGGACTTGAAGGTCAAATACAGTCCTCCGTCAATTTACAGCACCTAAAAGGCTCAATTCGTATTTGACCCCTGGGTTCAAGGCCAATCTCAACCACATCAACCATCACAGCCCTAACAAAGTGAGAGGTGTTTCCCCTGAAACACGTTGGCTCTACTCATCACTTGAACCGTGAATTTCAATAAAAGATTTTAAGAGTAACCCCAACTGTGACGATCTTCCATATCAAGTACAGCTCTACACCCATCCAAACCAGGGGTCATCATCTGTACAGCACATTTCACCATGTTACATCCTAAATACGGGTGTAACATGGTGCAAAAAGGTGACATTTAAAGCAATCAGTGCACTATGATGACAATAATATGTCCAAATTCTGCATCCACGGATCTTAGCAGAGCTTGCTGTGCCATGGCAATCATTTAATTCGGCCAGAAGTTGGTTGAAATCATCTTGATGTGCGATCCATTTATCCTGAAATAAAAAACAAATAAAAGGGATGCTGATTAAAAAGCATTTAAAAAAATGAACACAGACATATTGACCATGAAAAAGGAACAGTGTATCTGCAAAGGGCCCCTAAAGACCCACCTATACTCCCCTTATATGGACTCCTTTACAGCTCCTACCTCCAACGCAGCCGATACTGAAATTAGCGGTCTTGGAGAACCAGGGGAAAAGAAGATGTCACTCCCTTGGTCATGTGACAGTGCTGGACCCTATAAAGTGGTTATTAGGCCTGAGCACAGACAGAGGAGAGGTGGGCACAGGCTCCCCCATACCTAGTGTCACCTGCTGTGAAGGAGGAAGGAGTGGTGAGAAAGTCAGGTGAGTAAAATAGGTGGCCCTTTGAGACGGCACTTTGGACAAACCAAAAAAAACAAACACACAAACTTATAAGAAACTGCACAAAAAGCAAGTAGATGATGAAATACTAGTCACCAGTGTTGCCTGTGGTCTCCCTACTGCTGAACTTCTCCCCATTACTGACTTACCATGCCATATTCTATACTGTATCTCTGTGCAGAGGCAGCCATCTTGGTAGAGGAGAACGGCTTTGCTTCCTCATGTCAGGACTGCCCCCTGCTTTAGCTTCCCCCTCCAAGGAGAACAGTGAGCAGCTCTGCAGTGACATCACCAAATCTCACTTCAAATTTCCTGAGGCTACCAGGTTTCGAAGCAGGGAGATCCTTGCACTGCAGATCCTCTGGTACAGCTTCCTATCCAGCAAGGAGAACCGGCGGAAACGGTAAGGCCGAGAAACGCCGGCGAGAGGTGGGAGAGGGGCGTCTGGGGTGGATCAATTTAAAAAAAAAAAAAATGCTTGACAGGCAGTTAAGAGGCAACATGAAAATGAGCCCTCTTGGGCTTGTTCCAAGTACTGCAAGAGGGAAGGGCGGGCTTAAAACCAGGCGGTTGAGTACAATTGAGTACCAGGGTGGCAAAACTGGTACTTAACAGCCTGGTTTTACCCCCCACCCCTCTGGTAGTACTTGGGAACGAGCCCAAGAGGGCTCATTTACATCTGCAGTGTATTGAATTTTAAACTTATCTTACACACATTTTAGAAGCATTAAACTCTATGGCCTGGTTCACACGGGGCTTCAGTTTGTATAAGAGCAGGAAGTGTTGACAAAGCATTTGCAGACATGATACAGGAGATGGTCAGAGACTGTAGACATGATACAGGAGATGGTCAGAGACTGTAGACATGATACAGGAGATGGTCAGAGACTGTAGACATGATACAGGAGATGGTCAGAGACTGTAGACATGATACAGGAGATGGTCAGAGACTGTAGACATGATACAGGAGATGGTCAGAGACTGTAGACATGATACAGGAGATGGTCAGAGACTGTAGACATGATACAGAAGATGGTCAGAGACTGTAGACACGATACAGGAGATGGTCAGAGACTGTAGACACGATACAGGAGGAGATGGTCAGAGACTGTAGACACGATACAGGAGGAGATGGTCAGAGACTGTAGACACGATACAGGAGGAGATGGTCAGAGACTGTAGACACGATACAGGAGGAGATGGTCAGAGACTGTAGACACGATACAGGAGGAGATGGTCAGAGACTGCGGACACGATACAGGAGGAGATGGTCAGAGACTGCGGACACGATACAGGAGGAGATGGTCAGAGACTGCGGACACGATACAGGAGGAGATGGTCAGAGACTGCGGACACGATACAGGAGATGGTCAGAGACTGCAGACACGATACAGGAGATGGTCAGAGACTGCAGACACGATACAGGAGATGGTCAGGGACTGCAGACACGATACAGGAGATGGTCAGGGACTACAGACACGATACAGGAGATGGTCAGGGACTGCAGACACGATACAGGAGATGGTCAGGGACTGCAGACACGATACAGGAGATGGTCAGGGACTGCAGACACGATACAGGAGATGGTCAGGGACTGCAGACACGATACAGGAGATGGTCAGGGACTGCAGACACGATACAGGAGATGGTCAGGGACTGCAGACATGAAAAAGGAGATAAGAGACTGCAGACATGAAAAAGGAGATAAGAGACTGCAGAGGCTCCTGGGCCAGAGGATGGGCAACAGGTCCCAAGGGGCCTTTACATGGCACTCTAATCAGATGCTTTTGATGGTCACCCAGCAAGGATCCTATAGGGAGAACACTGCAGAGCCCCCTCACAATCATCCCTAGTGGCTCCTCTGTGAGCCTAGCATTGCTGCAGGAAATCGAGAACGTTGCTCGGCAATGCCTCCTCTGCTTCCTACAGCCAGTATGTATAAAAAAGGTACACATAGCACATGGCTGCTGTGGTCACGATTTTACAACTTAGAACTCAAAAAGATTCGGAGGACTGCCAGGTTTATTCAGCAGAGCAACGTTCTCAATTCCCCGCAGCCATGCTAGGCTCACAGAGGAGCTACTAGGGAGCTGTTGCCCATCCTCTGGCCCAGGAGCCTCGGCAGTCTCTTATCTCCTTTTTTTCTGACCCTCTCCTGTATCATGTTGGCAGTCCCTGACCATCTCCTGTACAATGTCGGCAGTCTCTGACGATCTACTCCAATACATTCAAACTATCTGACGGTCTTCTTTTGTACGCTGAATGTTATGTGTAGCCCTTTGTATCTATCAGGGGACCCAGATGAGGCCCTCTATACCTATTATTAGTTTTTGTTGTAGAACACCAATGCTCTTGTCTGGTACAAAACTTCTTCATTACCTCATAATTGTTGCAAGCTCCAAGGCCCAGAGTGTTGTTCTTCACTTGAACTTTGATGTGCTCCGTGGAACCTTGTTCCTGAGCCCCGAGACCCTTGAATAAACATCAGCATTGGTTAAACAGATCATCACATGATAAGACAATGGCTGCACCCCAAAAGGAATCCTGTCATTGGAAACAGCCGGAGTGACACCAGCCGAATGTAAAATCATCAGTTCTAGAGTATTCCCAAATAATACAGCCGGCCTGGCCAGAGATGTTACCACCTGTGTCTACAATTCCCCTATGGGGGGGGGGGGGGGGTCACCCCGTCACCCCTCCCTTCTCTTCCAGGAACAAATTTGCACAGTGTAACCCCCCCTATGGTGCAATTCAAAGTACATTCTTTTGTGGCACAGATGTAACTTCTAATCCTTCTCCTCCAAATTGAAAAACATAGTCCGCCTTTTGCAAAATTTTAGTAAATGCACCAACACTGATAAGAATAAAAAAATGTGTAAGTCCTTCATTATTGCACTGAGGCTTGCAGAGCATTGCAACCACTTCCAGTGCGTCCCGGGTGCAATGCTCTGGCTCGGTTATTGTTTTCCTCCAGCCTCAGGTATGTACAGAGGTAGGGACTTGGTGCTGCTGAACTACAAGGCGCAGAGGGAGCAAAGGACCGATGGGCGCAGAGGCAGGAGGGGACAGAGGGGGCGCAGAGGCAGGAGGAACTGTTGGCATCTTCTACAAATCCCATCTGCCGTTGTGACTTTATTTAAAGTTTTGCACGCAGCGAAGAAAGGTTCTAAATGCAGCCTGGGTCCTTTTTCTTCAGGAGCATCCCAATCGCATCATTATTCTGACAGACACCCATCAAACAGGAACTGAGAAGAAATCTCCCACATGGGGGTCACAACATTAAGAAAACCTTTTGCTGCGCTATTTAAAACAAATAGGCTGGACTAGAGACAGATCTCAAGACTATAAAAAGGGATAAGGGGGTGAAGTTGACGCTTGATATCTGGCCTCCTCTGACATATTGCGCTCACCTTGCCCTTGGACCAACCCATCTTCTCCAGCATCTTCTGCCCGAACTTGGGAGTCATCCTTGGTCCAGGCGCTGTTCCTGGGGTCCACCGACCACTTCTGCTTCCTGCGGGCTGGAGAGAGAACTAAGAATATCAGACACTATGTGTGTATGAGAAGAGAATAATACACACACACACACACACACACACACACACACACACACTAAAACCTTGGTTTGAGAGCGGTTTGAAAGAGAACATTTTTTTTTAAATAAATTGTGACTTGATATACAAGCGATGTCTTGATATACAAGTAGCGTCATGTCACAACTGAGTATAAAACAAAACAGAGGCGCCTCTAAGTGTAGCAATATGGTTACATTTAATTAAAGTACAACATTTAGCAACTCACATGGTTGATGAATAAAACAGGCACATCTAACTATGCAGGCATCCGGGGTAAATCTGTTCACATAAACCACCTTCCGAATTCGCTACATCCCAGGTTACCAGTATAGACCCTGTAGGTGTAACTATATATTGGATCTTATGTAAAAAAATGTTGGGGTCTCCTATATAAGATTGAGTGGTTTCTATGAGTGGTGTCAAGCATCTGTCCAAAAATTTAGAGATCGGTGTAGTAATAGAATCTGCATACACTATATACACTTATAGGGCGCCCAGGTGGATTTAAAGGATCTTTGTGTATTTTAGGTAATATGTATATAATAGGGGTCACGGGATGTTCAGCTATAAGATACTTTTTAGTGTCATGATAAATAATTTGTTCTTTTACAGCACATGCGATTACCTTTTTAATCCTATCTTGAATACGTAAGACAGAGTTGTTATGTGATTGGACATAAGTTTTAGTATCTGCCAACTGTCTCAATATTTCACTCTCATACCGCTCATAAGTTTACATACCCTGGCAGAATTTATGATTTCTTGGCCATTTTTCAGAGAATATGAATGATAACACAAAAATTTTTCTTTCACTCATGGTTAGTGTTTGGCTGAAGCCATTTATTATCAATCACCTGTGTTTACTCTTTTTAAATCATAATGGCAATAGAAACTACCTAAATGACCCTGATCAAAAGTTTATATACCCCAGTTATTAATACTGTGTATTGTCCCCTTTAACATCAATGACAGCTTGAAGTCTTTTGTGGTATTTGTGGATGAGGCTCTTTATCTTCTCAGATGGTAAAGCTGCCCATTCCTCTTGATAAAAAGCCTCCAGTTCCTGTAAATTCTTGGGCTGTCTTGCATGAACTGCAAGTTTGAGATCTCCCCAGAGTGGCTCAATGATATTGAGGTCAGGAGACTGAGATGGCCACTCCAGAACCTTCACTTTATTCTGCTGTAGCCAAAGACAGGTCAACTTGGCCTTGTGTTTTGGATCATTGTCATGTTGGAATGTCCAAGTATGTCCCATGCGCAGCTTCCTGGCTGATGAATGCAAATGTTCCTCCATTATTTTTTGATAACATACTGCATTCATCTTGCCATCAATTTTGACCCAATTTCCTGTGCCTTTGTAGCGCACACATCCCCAAAACATCAGCGATTCACCTCCGTGTTTCACAGTAGGAATGGTGTACCTTTCATCATAGGCCTTGTTGACTCCTCTCCAAATGTAGCGTTTAACCACTTGAAGACCAGGCCTCTTTTTCAGACTCGGTGTTTACAAGTTAAAAACACGTTTATTTTTTTGCTAGAAAATTACTTAGAACCCCCAAACATTATACATTTCTTTTTCTAACACCCTAGAGAATAAAATGGCAGTCATTGTAATACTTTTTGCCACACCATATTTGCGCAGCGGTCTTACAAACGCACTTTTTTTGGAAAAAATTCACTTTTTTGGATAAAAAAAAAGTAAGACAACAGTAAAGTTACCCCAATTTTTTTTTAATATTGTGAAAGATAATGTTAAGCCGAGTAAATTGATACCCAACATGTCACGCTTCAAAATTGTGCCCGCTCGTGGAATGGCGTCAAACTTTCACACTTAGAAATCTCCATAGGCGACAGTTTAAAAAATTCTACAGGTTGCATGTTTTGCCTTACAGAGGAGGTCTAGGGCTAGAATTATTACTCTCACTCTACTGATCGCGGCGATTCCTCACATGTGTGGTTTGACCACCGTTTTCATATGCGGGCGCTACTCACGTATGCGTTCGCTTCTGCGCGCGAGCTCTTTGGGACGGGGCGCTTTAAAAAAAATATTTTTTTCTTATTTAAATTTTTTTTACAGGGTTTAAAAAACAAAAATGGGTCACTTTTTTTCCTATTACAAGGAATGTAAACACCCCTTGCAATAGAAAAAAGTCCTCTAAAATATGACATCTGGGGTCAAAAAGTCCTCAGATCCCATATTTGGACTTAAATGCAATAAAAGAAAAAAAATAAAAAATAAATAAAAATCGCAATAAGCGTTTATTGATTGGTTTGCACTAAAGCTATAGCGTTTACAAAATAGGGGATAGTTTTATGGCATTTCTATTATTAATTTTTTTACTAGTAATGGCGGCGATCAGCGATTTTTATTGTGACTGCGACACATTTTTTGGGACTATTGTCATTTATACAGCAATCAGTGCTATACAAATGCACTGATACCTGTGTAAATGACACTGGTAGTGAAGGGGTTAGGGAGGGGTTAAGTATGTCCTGGGGAGTGTTACTAACTGTAGGGGGGGCGTGGTTACGTGTGACACTTCACTGATCTCTGCTCCTGTTTACAGGAGCAGAGATCAGTGACACTGTCACTAGGCAGAACGGGGAGATGCTTGTTTACATTAGCATCTCCCCGTTCGTCCTCTCCGTGAGGCGATCGCGGGTATCCCCGCGGCGATTAAGTCCGCGGGACCCGCGACCCGACTCACAGAGCTCCCGGCTGGCGCGCGCATGCAATGGCACGGCGGCAAATTCAAAGGGACGTACGGGTAGAAGATTGTCGAGGTCCTGTGTGGCAGGTGAGATGTGGTGGAGATGGGCAGCTGTGGTGGTTGGCGTTTAGGTCTTTCTGGCCGGTACCATGAGGGTTATTTTGTTTTATTTATTATAATCCTCTCATTTGATATAGACCAGGGATCTACAATTAGCGGACCTCCAGCTGTTGCAAAACTACAAGTCCCATCATGCCTTTGCCTCTGGGTGTCATGCTTGTGGCTGTCAGAGTCTTGCTATGTCTCATGGGATTTGTAGTTCTGCAACAACTGGAGGTCCGCTAGTTGGATATCCCTGATATAGACCATTCTGGGGGGGGGGGTGGGGGGGAATTATACCCACACTAATTCCTGCCTACAATATACCCCTGAATACTAGATGGGGGCTTCTTTAGCTTATCAGAGGATAGGCACCTGCCTAATCTGAGTTACCAGGTGGATTTTGTCCACGCTAATGGATGTGACTTATGCTGGTGGGTGTCGGTTTGGGCGTGGGCATGTGGATACCTATAGAGGTAACCAGGGGAGACAATTCATTGATCGCTTAGGCTCTGAGGAAGAGGGTTTGCCCTTGAAACGCGTCAACCATTTGGGATGCCATCTGACCCCTCCAATATCAGGTCCGGGTTGCAGGCATTCAGAGACGTAGTTTCACCAATTGATGTATAGATACACATAGGAAGGAGGGACCCCATAGAACACCATTATATATACACTATCTCACAAAAGTCAGTACACCCCTCACATTTTTGTAAATATTTTCTTCTATCTTTTCATGTGACAACACTGAAGAAATGACACTTTTCTACAATGTAAAGTAGTGAGTGTACAGCTTGCATAACAGTGTAAATTTGCTGTCCCCTCAAAATAACTCACCACACAGCCATTAATGTCTAAACCGCTGGCAACAAAAGTGAATACACCCCTAAGTGAAAATGTCCAAATTGGGCCCAGTGTCAATATTTTGTGTGGCCACCATTGTTTCTTAGCACTGCCTTAACCCTCTTGAGCATGGAGTTCACCAGAGCTTCACAGGCTGCCACTGGAGTCCTCTTCCACTCCTCCATGATGACATCACAGAGCTGGTGGATGTCAGAGACCTTGCACTCCTCCATATGGTCTGAGCACTGACAGGCTGACCCCCCCACCCCTAGTCACTATGGAGAGATATGAGGTGGCAATTAGCCAACAGCTGAGCGGCCAGCTTTGAAAAGGAAGGGCTGAGCCCAGCCCTGACACAACCTCTGGATAGGACGCTGAGCACGTGCACTCAACTTCTTTGGTGGACCATGGCGAGGCCTGTTCTGAGTGGAACCTGTCCTGATAAACCGCTGTATAGTCTTGGCCACCGTGCTGCAGCTCAGTTTCAGGGTCTTGACAATCTTCTTATAGCCTAAACCATCTTTATGTAGAGCAACAATTCTTTTTTTCAGATCCTCAGAGAGTTCTTTGCCATGAGGTGCCATGTTGAACTTCCAGTGACCAGTATGAAAGAGTGAGAGCGATAACACCAAAATTAACACACCTGCTCCCCATTCACACCTGAGACCTTGTAACACGAACGAGTCACATGACACCGGAGAGGGAAAATCGCGAATTGGGCCCAATTTGGACATTTCCACTTAGGGGTGTACTCACCTTTGTTGCCAGCGGTTTAGACATTAATGGCTGTGTTTTGAGTTATTTTGAAGGGACAGCAAGTTTACACTGTTATACAAACTGTACACTCACTACTTTACATTGTAGCAAAGTGTCATATCGGCGTATAACATGCACTTTTATCCCCTTAAAATCAGGGGAAAATCGTAGGTGCTTGTCATATGCCGATCCCCGCTGATCGGGAGCGGAGCGCAGCAAGCCCCAGCGATATACACATAGCCGAGTGTACTCGGCTTCTCTCAGCTCCGCTCACAGTCACGCCCAGTCCCAGCACTGGACCTGCGTTATGTCCATCATAGGGGCAGGACTGGGCGGGCCTGCGAGGGGAGCCGAGTACACTCGGATTTGTGTAATATGTCGGCGGCGCTCGTTCCGCTCACAGTCAGCGGAGATCGGCGCCAATTTTAAATAATCAGCCTGCAATGAGGCTGGGAATGCTGCAAAGACACTAGGCAGGGCTGCAGATGGACACTGGGCAAGTTTGCAATGATGGACAAGGCTGCAGATGGACACTGATAAGGCTGCATTGATGGGCATTTAAATGTACGTTTTTTTCCTTAAACTTCGCTCCTAAAAGTTTTTTTCCTTACAATTGCCTCCTAAACTTGGGGCGCGTGTTATACGCCGATAAATACGGTATTTACAAAAATGTGAGGGGTGTACTCACTTTTGTGAGATATTGTATATAGGAGTATAAAAAGGACCATTAATGGCTCTATACATGTATGTAGGAGTATAAAGAGGACCTGTCATGGCTCTATATGTGTATGTAGGAGTATAAAGAGGACCGGTCATGGCTCTATACATGTATGTAGGAGTGCAAAAGGACCTGACATTAGGGATGCACCGAATGGGTTTTTTGGTGCCGAAACCGATACCAAAAGTGACTGTTTTAAAAAATATTTTTATACAGGAGATGGTACAGGAGATGGTCAGCGACTGGGGACATGGTACAGGAGATGGTCAGCGACTGGGGACATGGTACAGGAGATGGTCAGCGACTGGGGACATGGTACAGGAGATGGTCAGCGACTGGGGACATGGTACAGGAGATGGTCAGCGACTGGGGACATGGTACAGGAGATGGTCAGCGACTGGGGACATGGTACAGGAGATGGTCAGCGACTGGGGACATGGTACAGGAGATGGTCAGCGACTGGGGACATGGTACAGGAGATGGTCAGAGACTGGAGACATGGTACAGGAGATGGTCAGAGACTGGAGCCATGGTACAGGAGATGGTCAGAGACTGGAGACATGGTACAGGAGATGGTCAGAGACTGGAGACATGATACAGGAGATGGTCAGCGACTGGAGACATGGTACAGGAGATGGTCAGCGACTGGAGACATGGTACAGGAGATGGTCAGCGACTGGAGACATGGTACAGGAGATGGTCAGCGACTGGAGACATGGTACAGGAGATGGTCAGCGACTGGAGACATGGTACAGGAGATGGTCAGCGACTGGAGACATGGTACAGGAGATGGTCAGAGACTGGGGACATGGTACAGGAGATGGTCAGAGACTGGGGACATGGTACAGGAGATGGTCAGAGACTGCGGACATGATACAGGAGATCAATGCAGCCTGACAGTGTCCCCAGTAGTGCAGCCAGTGTCCCCAGTAGTGCAGCCAGTGTCAGGAGAGGAGAGCCGCTGCCGCCTGTTTGATTACAGCACCGGGAACATCACAGCTTTCATTTCAATAGCTGTGTGTTCCACGCTGCGCGCCATCACATACAGCCCCCCCCCCCTTGTCCGGGCACTTTGATAGACAGATCACCCGTCCAATGGGATGTAAGGTATGTAGGCGTGTAAAAGGACCTGTCATGGCTCTATACATGTATGTAGGAGTGTAAAAGAACCTGTCATGGCTCTATACATGTAGGAGTGTAAAAGGACCTTGAAATCAGAATATAGGGGATGGCGCTGTGTAAAACAAAGAGTGTGAAAGTGAGTGTTTTTAAAGTGACAAGTGCTTTGGTGCATGATACAGTCCTACATAAATAGAAAATTAAATAATAAAAAATAAATGTTATAAAATAACAGAAATAAATTATATAAAAAATGTGAATGGACCAAAAACTAATATATATTGTAAAGCAGGGTTCGACAAACCCCGGGCGCCAGGTCGCATTTGCGACTAGAATTAGCGACCTGGCGCCTGGGGCGGCACAGCTGGGGTATCCTGTGTCCGTTCGACACCCCCCCTCCCGGCGCGATCGCGATGGGCCGCGCCGGTAATCGAGGCCGCGGCTTTGCGGCCTACTGCACTCCTATGGTTCCTTCTGCAATCAGGCGCCCTCTGGTGGTGGCCGTTGGTATGACAGGACATCCATCAATGCTAATGGAGCTTTCCCTACCTGTTTTCACTGCCCGCTCATCTCCTTCCCTTTACTTAGAACCCCCAAACATTATATATATTTTTTATTCTAACACCCTAGAGAATAAAATGGCGGTCATTGCAATACTTTCTGTCACACCGTATTTGCGCAGCGGACTTACAAGCGCACTTTTTTTTGGAAAAAATACTTTTTTTTTAATTAAAAAATAAGAAAACAGTAAAGTTAGCCCAATTTTTTTATATTGTGAAAGATAATGTTACGCCGAGTAAATTGATTCCCAACATGTCACGCTTAAAAATTTCGTCCGCTCGTGGAATGGCGACAAACTTTTACCCTTTAAAATTTCCATAGGCGACGTTTAAAAAATTCTACAGGTTGCATGTTTTAAGTTACAGAGGAGGTCTAGGGCTAGAATTATTGCTCTCGCTTTAACGATCGTGGCGATACCTCACGTGTGGTTTGAACACCGCTTTCATATGCGGGCGCTACTCACATATGCGTTCGCTTCTGCAAGCGAGCTCGGCGGGACGGGGCGCGTTTAAAAAAAATATTTTTTTTCTTATATATTTTACTCATTTTTACACTGTTTTTTTAAAAAAAAAAAAATTGTGTCACTTTTATTTCTATTACAAGGGATGGGGCACATTTAAAAAAAAAAATTTTTCTTATTTATTTTAACTTTTATTTTTTCACTGTTCTTTTACAAAAAAAAAAAAAAAGTCACTTTTATTCCTATTACAAGGAATGTAAAAATCCCTTGTAATAGAAAAAAAGCATGACAGGACCTCTTAAATGTGAGATCTGGGGTCAAAAAGACCTCAGATCTCATATTTACACTAAAATGCATTAAAAAAAAAAAAAAATTGTCATTTGAAAAAAAAAAAAAAAGTCCCTTTAAGAGCTATGGGTGGAAGTGACGATTTGACGTCGCTTCCGCCCTGCAATGACTTGGAGATGGGCGGGGGGGCCATCTTCCTCTCACTCGTCTCCATGCCAGGCCAGGGACAGATCTGGATCGCCTCCGCCGTTACCGACGCCCACGGTAAGCGGCGGTAGGGGGGCCCTCTCCTGCCGCCGATAAAATGATCTCGCTGCAAATCTGCTGCAGAGACCACTTTTATCTGAAAGAGAACCGCCGGCTCTTGAAGAAGATACCGGGTTATGGTAGCTAGCTGCTACCATAACAACGGTATTTCTCTTCAAAGACAGGACGTATATAGTCGTCCTGCGGGAAGGAAGTGGTTAATTAAAATGAATTTATTATTTGTCATCTCCCTGCTTGGCCCCTTTCACATGGGCTGTCTGATCAGGTTCACCTGTCAGTTTTTCAGGCGGACCCGATTGGATCCTTAGCGGGAATATGGCGGTCTTATGTCCCTGCATGGCAGGAAATAAAAGCATTCACATTCGTTCTAGTCGTCTGTGTAAATTTAAGATTGGTTAATTTTTATATTGAAAATAAAGCTGTCGGTCGTTTAAAAAAAAAAAAAAAACCTGGCTCCTAACTTTTTTAGCTGGCTCCTAGATTCCAAGCAAATTTGTCAAGCCCTGTTGTAAAGTGATAAATCCTTATTGAAATTCAAGTACATTAATATATATATTGAGCAACCACAATCCTTATTTTTCTAAATAGTAAGGCATGTGTTAATCAACTGCAAAGTGACAGGTGTTAAAGCTGAAAAGGTTTAGTAGTGCACCACACACACTACAATTATGTAAAAAAACGTTGAAAATTAAACCCAGTCCATAAGGCGAGTGTATCAAAAAAAATGTGTATCAGAGATATATCCAAAATATATATATATATATATATATATAAAAATGTGTATCGAAAATTATGTGAAAAATATGTAGTCCCAAATAGTTCATCTAGTGATACAATATACAGTGCAATAGCGCATTTCCCAGAAGATTCTTCTTTATCAATGGAGATCCATGCAATACTTTTAGCAATTTTCCCCCCAATCTGATTGCACTCACCGGAGCTCCCTGCCCCTGCAGGGGTATGAGCGTGTGATGTCTGCCTTTAATCGCTCCGATCCCACCGGTGCCAGTATCCTTCCACTTAGCCCAGTTCAGGTGAACCACTCGTTGAGGAGGGGAGGGGGACTCACTGCCCCTTACTGCAGCACATATCCCAACCAGGCATCCACTTGCATGTGTTAGATAAAAAATAAAAATAGCTTCATAGCGTAACTTTGTTGGTAATTATAATTTTTATTCTATAATGCAGTCCAACAATACGACTGAAATCACTTGAGCCAAATAAAAGGTTTAGAAATAAACGTCTCCGATGACGTCCGTATGACGAAACGCGTAAGGCGGGACTATCTTGGCACGTACAACGTCACTTCCGCGTATCGTGGTTCCGAGAACCAGACCGGTGGAACGCAAGCGGTAGTTTTCCAACAGCGCTGCGTCCCCGGACTGTGTGGAGAGTTAGTGAGCCTGTGAGCTCCCTCTCCTTTTATTTAAGCTCCGGTGAGTGCAATCAGATTAGGGGGAAAATTGCTAAAAGTATTGCATGGATCTCCATTGATAAAGAAGAATCTTCTGGGAAATGCGCTATTGCACTGTATATTGTATCACTAGATGAACTATTTGGGACTACATATTTTTCACATAATTTTTGATACACATTTTTATATATATATATATATATATATATATTTTGGATATATCTCTGATACACATTTTTTTTGATACACTCGCCTTATGGACTGGGTTTAATTTTCAACGTTTTTTCACATAATTGTAGTGTGTGTGGTGCACTACTAAACCTTTTCAGCTTTAACACCTGTCACTTTGCAGTTGATTAACACATGCCTTACTATTTAGAAAAATAAGGATTGTGGTTGCTCAATATATATATTAACCGCTTGCTATCCGCGCTATAGCCGAATGACGGCTACAGCGCAGACCTGCATTCCCGGGAGGCCATCATATGACGGCCTCCCCTGTGCACGTGCCCTGCGCGCGCCCTGCAGGGCGCGCGTGGAGCGCGCTGTGATCACCGAGTCCCTGAGACTCGGGTGATCACCGATCCAAGTAAGGGGCCGGTCCCGGCCCCTTACCATGTGATCAGCTGTCAGCCAATGACAGCTGATCACATGATCAAAACAAAAGCTCTGTGATCGTTTTTTTTTCTCCTCGCGCTGACAGTGCGAGGAGAAAAAAAAGCCGATCACCGGCTCACCAGCAAGGGACATCGGTCCCGAAGAGGAGGAGGCAATAATGCCTCAATTGTGCCACCAGTACCCCCTGCCAGTGCCACCTGACATTGCCACATCACAGTGCCCACAGTGCCCACCAGTGCCACGTATCAATGCCCATAAGTGCCACCTATCAATGCCTACAGGTGCCACCTATCAATGCCCACCATTGCCACCTAACAATGCCCACCAGTGGTGCCAATCAGTGCCACCTAGCAGTGTACAAGATCAGTGCCCATTATTGCCACCAATCAGTGCCCATCACTGCCACCCATCAGTGCCCATCACTGCCGCCTCATCAGTGCCCATCACTGCCGCCTCATCAGTGCCCATCACTGCCGCCTCATCAGTGCCCATCACTGCCGCCTCATCAGTGCCCATCACTGCCGCCTCATCAGCGTACATCAATGAAGGAGAAAAATTACCCTTTTAAAAAATTTTATAACAAAATATAAAAAAAAAATACATTTTTA